>CM062815.1:1067463176-1068063176 GCA_031772625.1 Pinus tabuliformis
GTTCCATGTAGGTTCTTCATCATTCTTGCTTAAGGCTCCTTGTGGCAGGAGGCATGTCGGGTTTTCTTTTGCGTCTGCTTCCTTATTTGAGCCACGTAGAATATGGAAAAGGAGATAGGAAGAGAAGTCTTGAAGCACGTATCTCAGCCTTTGAAGTGTCTTGTTGTGTGTCGGATTGCTAAAGTGGTCCTCTGAATTTAATATCTTTATCAAAATTTTTGAGTCCCCGACGACTTGTACTTCCTTAATGCCTTTTTGATGTTCTATTTGATAGGCTTTTAGTAGCCCAATGATTTTTGCCTGGTTGTTGGTTCTTTATCCAAGTCCCCTGCTGAAGCTATCTTCACGAATACCCTTTGGGAAGTAGATCACTCTGCCTGCTCCTGCGGTCCTTGGATTGCCTTTAGAGGCACCATAGAAAATATTGTTATTTTACCCTGTTTCCTCCACCAAGCTTGAAAATCTGCATCCACTTCTCGTATTCTCCATACAAGAGTTTTATTGGGGAAAGTGGTGTTGTTTATCCCGTATCGAAATATATAAGTTCCCATCCATTTTTTTTCGTTCGGGAGAAGCATGGTATCGTTTTTAAGGGGATGATTGACCACAGTCTCAAGGAGTAATGCTTTTGCTTTTGTTGCCACCTTCAAAGGGGAGTTTAGAATGATATTGAAGATCTGGTCATTGCTGGCAAGCCATATTTTCCAACAGATGTATTTAGGTACTGCTTTCTAGATTCTATTCCATGTTGTCTTTCTTGGGGTCATGTGAGGATAACACATTCTCCAGGTGCTAAAAAAGTTAGCTACTTTGACTTGCAATGGGGCAGAGACATTAAGGCCTTGAAGGATGTAGTCCCAGAATTATTGAGAAAAAGAGCAACCCACAAACACATGGTCCATGGTTTCCTAGGCTTTGTAGCAGAGAGAACACCGATGTGGCCCGTGAATACCTCTTCTACTCAGATTGTCGCTAGTTAGCACTTTCCCATTCATTAATACCCAGGTGAAGAAATTTATTTTGGGGAGACTGAGAGGGTCCCAAACTTGTTTCCACACAGATGCAGTATGGTTCGAAGCTTGTTGTGCTTGAAGAGAGGAAAATCCATGCCTTGCGTTGTAGATTCCAGTCTTTCCCCATCCCCATTTGTCCATCAAATGCATGTGAACCAGTGCCAGTCCTGTTAACACTTCTTCCAGGAGGGTCTTTTGACTGCGCATTTGATCTGGAACTCGTGGGATTTCCCAATTTCACCATTTTCCGGAGTCGTCCCATGTCGAGATATCTGCCAGGGTGAGGAATCCTTACTGAATGAGCCAGTTCCTAATTTCTTTGATTGCTTCATTTTTGCTCAAAGGCGACTGTCCCATTATGCTGTCTTGCCACAACATCGTGTTTTTTCCATTGCCAGGAATGCGATACAAGTGCTTTTGGAAGAACTCTATCCCACGGCAGCAGAGATGCCATATCGACGTCCCTTTGATGTTGTTATCTATCTGAATGTTCCTTAGCAATGAGCCTTTTAGATATTTTTTCTTTATGACCTGACTGACAGGGTGTTTGCTGTTTGAGAAGAGGGTCCAAAGTATTTTACCTCTAAGAGCTAGATTGGCAAGGCCTGGGTCTCTTATTTGCAAGCCTCATTTAGAGATGGGGCATTTAACTATATCCCAATTCACTAGGTGGAATTTTCTTTGGTTTCCTCTTCCTCCTCTCCACAGAAAATCCCTGATAAGTATGGAGATTTGTTCCGTGATCTTCTTTGGAGCCAGAAGAAAGGAAGCCTGATAAATAGGCAGGGAGGACAAAATAGATTTTATAAGGATGAGTTTTCCAGCATTGGTGAGCCATTGACCGCCCAAGGCTATAATCTTGGACTTAATTTTCCTTCTTACCTATTTCCACAACGATAATTTGTTAGGGCCCAAGGTTATTGGTAACCAAAGATATTTGATTTTATACCAAGAAGAAAATCCCAAAAATCCTAAGGAGAGGGCTATTGTCTGAATTGATTGTTGATCCACATTCCACCCGTATATTGCACTTTTCCTTTTATTTATAAGAGCTCCTGATATGTTGCAGAATTTTTGAAGAATTCCACTGTAAACCTTGGCTATCTTGATAGAGGCTTCGCCCAAAAGAAGAGTATCATCTGCAAATAATGTGATTGAGAGGCTCTAGCCCTTTCGTCAACCTGACTCCTAGAGCTGTCCTTGCTTTCTTTTCAACTGTCAGTTTTCTACTTAACGAGTCTGCCATCAGAATGAACAAGAAAGGGGAGAGGGGGAAGCCTTGCCTTATTCCCCTCAAGGCTTGGAAATATTTTTTTGGCCTGCCTTAACTAAAGGAGCTATCCATGGATTTTCAATACAAGCTTTAATCAAATTAACAAATTTAGAACTAAAACCAAAGGAAAGGAGGAATTTGTACAGGAAAGAAAGATTTACCCAGTCGAATGTGTTTGCCATGTCTAACTTTATGAGCATACCTTGCTCCTGCCGAAGATAATTGGAATGTATGACTTCTTGCACTTGTATTACATTGTCCAATGTATGTCTCCCTTTGACAAAGCTGCCTTGGGTGGGAGAAATGATTTTCCCAAGAAATGGCTTGATTCTGTTTGCCAGCAATTTTTTTAGGATTTTGTATGATGCATTGCAGAGGGAGATTGGCCTAAACCTGTCAAAAGTGCCCAGATTCACTTATTTTGGTATTAATGCAAGGAAGGTAGAGTTAGTACTGCCTCCCAATTTGGATTTTTGATGAAAAGCTTTAATCATCCCTAGAATAATAGTTTTTATTATTTCCCACCAGATTCTATAAAAATGAATTGAGAAGCCGTCAGGTCCTGGTGCCTTGTCTAGTTCCATGGACCATATTACTTTACAGAGTTCTTCCTCAGAGAAAGGTTTCATAAGACTAGTGTTGATCCGAATTGGATCCATGAAGAAAAGTCATCAACAAACCATAACTATATCAGGTTGGGATAGGCTTCAAAGAATTAAGAGAAGCGATCAAAAACACCTCTAAACAGTGGCAATTAGTAGCCAGCGTGGAACGACAAGGACTATGCAGGAGGCGAAACTAGTCCCTGGGAGGCACGGATCGGGAAAAGGAGGCAGTTTTTAATGCGTGATCACACATCGCTGGGCAAAACCCCTCGAGAAGGAGAGGCCCTGAGCGCTCGGTCGCATGGGAGCCGGGAAAACCATGGGGAAAAGGCTAAAGGCTAAGGCGAGACCCATGCTCCAAAAACCAGCGGTATTTATTGGGGTACCCTTGGGCGATAAGCAGTTTTAGCGAAAATGGAGCTATTCCACTCAGCGACTGATGCGTGGTAAGTGGAGGAGAGAGAAAACTGCCACTCATCGTGCACTAACGGTCGAGCAAGTCAACCATGTGAAATGTGCAAATGGTGTCAGATTTGGAGGCCCCAGATCTAACTGTTGAGATCGTGCCTAATGGGGAAAGCCAGAATCGATAGGAGATTAAGCCACGATCTATAAGAATTTGATGTCCAATTTGACCACCAAGGTGGTAGATGAATCATTCCATGACATAATGGAAAAACCAAACCGACGAAGCAAGTTGGCACAGTTGCAGGAGGACAAGTGGCCACTCCCTGTGAGCCTGATGATGATGCCGAGAGAGGGAACTCCAAGTGAAGTTGTAGTAGGCGATCCGATGGGAAGTGGAAGGGGAATTGAACAACGATGAGATCAAATGGTTTTAAAGCCATGAGCAAAAAAAGTAGAGGACACTGACACCGAGAGGGATATGGAGAGAAAAAGGAAGAAGACAGAGAAAATGAAGAAAGACAGTGAAGCAAAAGAAGCAGAAGGAAGACAGAGGGCCGAGCTGACCAAAGGTAGCATCGAGCACCAGAGAGCTTAATGGATTCAAGCCATCCCAGAGAGGATCTATCAGGACTGAGCACCACATTGGGCTCTTTCCATCAAAGACCAGAGAGGTCAAAGAAGTTAGTAAGGAAAAGGGTTTGTGGACTCTAGTGGCCTAGGGAATCCAAGAGCCACCCTGCCAAGCAAATTCTGTTTCAGGAGACTCATATTGAGCTCCTTCATTGTAATTCTCTGCTTTAATACAAAATAAAATAAAGCCACCACTGAGAGCTAGACCGGAGATGTAGCCCTGGAGGATGGGATGAACTCCTTGTTAAATTCTTGTGTTCTTATATTTGCTTACTGTATTTCTTTGCTATTTTCCATTTCCAGTGTCTGTGTATTTGCAATCTGATCAATCCATTGCCTAAATAACATAGACACACACCAACACATGAGTCTACAATACCTTCAATTAATAATTCTTAACTGAGATCACTCATAGGGTGATTATCAGATCCTGTGGTATCAAAGCTCCAAGCTGTAAAGGTTAGACAAGCTTGTGTTGGTTTATCTATTGAATGCTCACTAGATCAAAGCTCAAATTAGGAGAAGGCAAGTTGGTGGAAACTAATCCTGAAATTGGGAGAGTCTATCCTTAGAAGACAATGTCAGAGGAAGGTTCTGTGGGGCCAGACCCTCAATTCATAGAAAGTTTCCTAGCTATAAAGTCCATGGTAGAAGAAATGTATAGGGACTTTAGAAAACACAAGGATGAAGACTCATCAGGCTCTAAAAAAGACAAAGAAGAAGATGAGTCTCACGTCCATGATCACACCAAAGGAAAAGGGAAAGAGGAAAGCTTTCTCACATCTCCTAATAGCCCTGTGCATAACAAGAAAGCATCCTTAATCAAACTAGATGTTAAATTTGATTTTCCTATATATGATGGAGAGTTAAATGCAAAAAAGTTGGACAATTGGATTAGACAAATTGATGTTTATTGCAGAGTACAGAACATCGACTTAGACAAGAGCAAGATTTAGCTGGCAAGCCTACACCTAGGAGGCACTGCCTTGGTTTGGTGGGAAGGCAGAACCAAAGTTAATATGAAAAGACATGGTAAGACTATCTATGTTTGGAATGAATTTGTATCTGCAATGAAAAAGTAGTTCTATCCAATGGCCTACATGCAACAAGTCATGATGAGTTGGCAAACTCTTCGGTAGTTGAAAGGGAAAAGTGTGCAAGGGTACACTCAAGAATTTAGAAAGAGAGCATTGATTCTAGGGATCTCATTAGACACACCAGAGACTCTTTTGAAGTACAATGGTGGTCTACATAGCTACATGAGGCATACCATCCTCATGTTTAATCCCACTAGTATAGATGAGGTATCTGTACAAGCTACTCATCTAGAAGCTAGAGGAAAGAATGGAAATCGAGAAGTTGGGGGACCATCCCAACCCACTGCAAGCAAGAGCAAGGAGAAAAGAAAGCAGAAGTGGAAAGTAAGGAAGGCTAATGCCGCATAGAAAAGAAAAGCTTCATGCACTCACTGTAAAATGGATGGGCATGATGATGAGCATTGTTGGATTCTGCATCTAGAGATGAGGCCTAAGAAGTTCGAGGGCAAGAAGAAGAAGACTGTTGCAGCTATTTAGAAATATTTGGGGTTAGACTTGGGAGATGAAACAACCATTGCAGCCACAGGTATCAAAGGTAAGAATTCTGAAGCATCTACTAGTAATTTTGCTCAATCTGTTATTGATGAAGAGAATGAGAGAAAAAGACATGAGCTTTTCCATATTCGAGTTGTTTCCAAATATCAAAATATTGATACTTTTTTTGATATTAGCTCACTAGTAAATTTAATTTCTGAAGCAATTGTAAAGAAATTGGGATTAGCAACTACAACTCACAAGAAACCATACCCTTTAGGATGGTTGAATGATAAAGCACAACTACAAGTGACTAGACAGTGCAAACTCAAGTTTTCTTTTGGGTCAGCATTTGTAGATGAGGTGGAGTTAGACATAATTCCTTTGGATATATGTGGAATTGTTTTAGGGAGTCCTTAATTATATGATAGAAAGGATATTTTCTATAGAGCTGAGAACAAGTATCTACTTGTTAATATGGAATCAAATACTTTGTAAGAGCTCATAAGCTCAAGAATAATTATACTCTAATAAACTCAGGGTAGATGAAAAGAATGATAAATTCATGCAAACAATTCTTACTAATGGTTGTAAAGGAAAAGAAACCTGATAAAACCAATGTATTTGAGGGCTGTAATGCTAAACAAAAAGTTGATATAGAAAGGGTTGTTTCAGAGTATGATATCTTGTTTCAAGAACCTAAAGGTCTACCACCCAAAAAGGAAATAGTACATGATATTATGCTACAACAAGATGTTCCATTGCCTAACATTGGAATGTACATGTTGTCAGCTTTATAGAATGCTAAAATCAAGAAGCAGGTGCAGGAGTTGCTCGAGAAGGGTTCACCAAGCCTAGCACATCACCATGTGGGTCACCAATCGTTTTGGTGAGAAAGAAAGATGGCTCATGGAGAATGTGCATTGACTACCAAGCACTGAATAAGATAACGATCAAAAATCATTATCCCCTTCCTCGCATAGATGATCTTTTAGATCAATTGAAGGACATTGTTTATTTCACCAAGCTAGACTTGCACAGTGGATACCATCAGGTCAGAGTTGCAGAACAAGATGCATGGAAGACTACTTTCAAAACAAAGCAAGGATTGTATGAGTGGCTGGTTATGCCTTTTGGCTTAATTAATGCTCTTGCTACTTTCATGAGATTAATGAATGATGTACTTAGACCTTTCCTTGATGATTTTGTTATTGTGTATCTGGATGAAATTTTGATTTTTAGTAAAACGTGGGAAGAACATTTAAAGCATGTTAAGTAGACACTAGATGTTTTGAAAAGAGAAAAACTTTATGTTAGACTTTGAAAATGTGAATTTGGAAAAACATCTCTAAATTACTTGGATCACATAGTAGGGGGTGGTGAATTGAAGATCGATCCCTCTAAAGTGGTAGTCATTGTAAACTGGCCTAAATCCAAGTTTGCTACAGAAGTGAGAAGCTTCTTAGGAGCAGCACAATATTGGAGGAAGTTCATTTCTAACTTTTCCTCAATTGCAGCTCCCTTACATGCTGTTAGAGCCTAAATTTGCCTTAGGTTGAAGGAAGGCAAAATTCAGGATAACCACAAACCATGCTCAGTCTGGTAGCTAGCCCTACCAGAACAGGAGAGGGCTCTCTCCGGGTCACGCTCAGTAAAAATAGACAATAGGGTTTGAGATGATTCAAAATGTATGCTGATTTTAGGCTAGTAAATAGATATGAAAAGATAATTTGTTTGAATGATTGAAATTTTCTGGGCTGTATGGGACAAAGGATAGTATGCGCTGGGAAATTAAGTCAAGATACAGAATAGTTCGTGAGGCAAGATAGGCAGGAGGTTTAGCAATCAGATCAAAGTAATATGAAGCGGAAATATTGTTGAGAGGTCGAAAAGGGCATAACTGATGAATCATTTTCAAACAGAAGAAAATAAAACACAGAAGATGAATGCTTTCTAAGGTAGAGCAATAAATTGGATTCTACCGTTCTTACTAAAAAACATTCAACTGGAAATGACTATGAATGAACTGAAAAACATAACAAGACACATATGAAATAGAGAAGAAACATTTTGCTAAACTCGTACCACAGGGATCTCATGAATCAGAGCTGCATCATTTATTAATTTCCTGGCCAAAAATTGTATAGTGAAAAAGCACTGGGCTTTCCTCCACACCTCTCCCAGAAACTCCAACCTCTTACAAAATGATCTTCAATACAATAAAAAGACTCACTATATGAAAAATGAATCGACTCAGAATATGGGATGATTTAATCATTGTTAACTGAAGATGGAAAGCCAGTCATCGCTAAAGGGAGCAGCGTTACACTTTTTACTTCAATCTATTGATGACCAATGAAATCTGAAGCGTAGACCTCCTGAGTCGTAACTAAAGCCAAAAACAAACACCCGATACTATTTCTCTGCCACGGTAGACATCTACGTTTTTAATTTAGGCGTTTGGTCTTTGACTGTTCGCTTTCCGTATGTCGTTTGAATAAAACCAATTTTTTAATAAAAATAGACTTGAATGGAGATTTGGCCTTTAGTGAATGGAAAACACGTTGCAAATGAACAGTCCCAGTTGTCATAAGGCACATCCACATGTTTTTGGGCGATCATAGTGAGTCTGGGCAATTCTCGGTCTTCCTGGCTGTGTGCGCTGCGCCGCACCAGTGCTCCATGCACATGTAAAAACACATTGTGTGGAGGCGCGTAGTGCGCCACGCTTGCTTAGTGCGCCACGCCACTTAACCAGTGTGTCGTGCGGCCCTTCAACGCACATTTTGTCTTCAAAAACTTTGTTTTCTCACTTCCATGTTTTATCTTGGATGTCCAAGGTCGCAAAACTAACCAAGGAAAAATCTTCATTCACCTCACACCTTGGTGAATTTTCTCGTGGGGATGCTGAGGTTGTTGTAAATATTTGTGTAGAATAGAAAACGAGCTCCCCATAATTCTTAGATTCCCTTGGCTTTGGTGTTACAGGGAAAAGTGTCTATATAGAACTGCTCTATCCCACTAAGGTGTGACAGCTGCCTTAGAAACAAATAGAGAAAAGCTACTTTTGTTTTTCCTTTATGAATTATAGATAGAGAGGAACAGAAAGACCAACCTCTGTCTTGCACTAATCTCTTGATTCAATCCCTCTCTTCTTTGATAGTCCTTAGCTACCTGCTCCCTTGCACGCCCAGCTTCACAAAGTACCTGTGAGATCATAGAAGCATAGCACTATACAAAGACATGGATCTATAATCACAAACAATCTAGGATCAGATGTAAATTGACCATACAAATGTAACAAGCATCAATGATACAAAAGCATGGAGGAAAACTCAAATAGTTTTTATTAATAAACAAGAAAAGAGCCAAGAGGAGTTACAACCAGTTGTTCTGACCCAGCATCAACCTCCCAGCAAAGAAGCCCCTCTTCACCTCAAACAAAGCTTAGATCACCCAACAATCTGATGTTTTTCTCAAGAAACCAACAACAATTCCTTACAATATGCAAAATTCTAGCCTCTGGATCTCTGGGATGAGGGATCCATATATAGATATCTGTAAGGGGGATGAGTCAGCTTGTGATTTGATTAGTGTCTTCTCTCTGATAGTTGTTGCTTCCACTTGGATACTGATGGCCTCTTACTCATCCTTGGTCGAATTTAGTGAGGCAAGTGTCACAAGAGAAGATTCTGGAAGCTTCCATTGCCTCTCCACCTCGTGGAATGACACTGCCATTTGTCATTTCTCGCCCATCACACCCCACAGAAGGGACTTTTGAAATGCAACACACCCTCTCAGTGTATTTGGGTGAGATGCAACGCACTTAGCCAGTGGAGCAGCTGCAATGATCCTGTTTTGACCAATTCTGAGTAGTTTCTCATGGAGAACTTCTGGGAGAAGCTGTAATCTATTGACCTTGTTCCTTTAGGGGTTAGAACAAAACTTTTAGGGACTTAGGAGCCCTTGGTTTATGGACATTTCATGCTTGGGGTTGTAGGGCCCAAAAATGTCTATAACAGTTGCCCCCTAAAGTATGAGGCCGTTAATCTTTTGGTGTCGGGTGAAATGCTTTATTATGAGGATCCGAAGTCCTTTCAATGCTGGGAAGAGACCTGTAATAAGATACAATACAATACATTATCTTCATACTATTTTCATGATCTAGCTAAGGTGGGCATTCCCATGCTCAGCTTTATAAATTCATTTTCATGTACATAGGACAGACAATCGTTTGAGTGTAGACTGATGATTCTGATAGAGCCATCATCCTTTTGAGTGGATGATTATCTGTGCAGCAATGATGTACATTTAATGTCTTTATTTCCCTGAATATATATTGCAGCTCGGATGGATGAAACTAGATCCGGGGTCTTCAATCTCGTCCGATCTTCACTCAAAGTACAAGTCGATCCATGTGAGAAGTATTCTGAAGTCGAACATGGAAAGACATCGCTTGATTACCAGTCAATGATGTAAACTGTTAACAAGCGCGAGAGGAATCACCGATAATGATAATGACCCTCAAGGTACTGTAGTACAATTCATGTGGTGTGAATAAAGGACTTGGCGTTGAACACCACGCAAAATCTTTCGATCGAAGGCCATTGATGTAAACCTGTTGCCGGAAGTGAGAAACTTGATTGAGGCATGCAAGCTTCAAAGTACTGAATGGGGTGTTCCTAGATCAACTTCTTGGATAAAGAGCTGATGTCGACAAGAAGTGATCCGTCACAGGAGGGCCTTAATGAATCCCACATCAATGACACGGAACGGAGAAAATGATTTTAATGGAGGTGAAAACGATCTGGTGACATAAGGTTCAGGGTGGCGGTCATGAAAGAATGGAGTATAATGTATGGTAGTGGGTGAGACACAGGTGAATTCTCTGAATGACTTCTCTTGAACATATCGGCGACACTGATGTGATGGATTGGTAGCATTAACTCCAAATGTGGATGGTATGGCGTGACCATGGTGATGTGACCAGTGAATGAAACAACCCAACTCGGCTCGGACACGGAGTGGAAGTGTCATGTTCAAGAGCGACTTGCTACCAACAAAGTTTCTTTAAGTTTTCTTCCCAATTTTCCCTAGTCATTGCTGACCAGTACCTCTTTATTTTTGTCAAGCTTGAGGAGGATAACATATGCTTGTTCTATAATTTTCCCTTCGGGCAAACCCATCGCTATGTTTTAACGAGCCTAGCGATAGTGAAACTCGTTCTCGTCTATAGACAAGTTTGTCGCTATTAATCTTTTTAACGAGTTTAACGACAAAGATAACTCGGTCCTTTTCAATTTTAGAGAGTCTGAAAAGGAACGTAAAGGTAACTCCAAAATTCCTTTTTCGTCATCTAATCCCTTAAGTCCAAAAAAGTATAAAACAATACAGAAGGGATGAATTTTCGATACTTTTTAACCAGCCGAACAAAACAAGCACTCGATCTTTTTGTGTAATAATCCCTCAGGTCCAAAAAGATTAAAATCTAGAGGAGGGATAGCACTTCCTGTCCCTTTAACGAGCTGGAGAGGCCAATGGCTCGGTAATCTTTTCATATTTTACGAGTCAGTTGAAAAGAGCTTAAAGGAGACTCGTCTTTTGAGGAACGAGTGATAAAATGGGTAGCAGCTAATTCCAGGTAAGGTTTGGAATTTTCCAATCACGGCAGTGTCACAAGGATGGCTAGTGAAATCACTCTTCGCAGCTGTTCCTCAAAATGGGTAAACAATCAAATGGAGGTGAATGATCGGCCAATGAAAAAGTGGAGGTGACGATGCAAACACGACCAAGGCTTTAATGGCTGAAGTACTACATTCACGATGGTTATTTACCGGGGAATAGTTCATTTTTTAACGAGCTTAAACGCAGGTGGAAACATTTGCTCATGGCTTATGTTTATTTTTTAACGAGCTTGAACTATGTGCTAAAACTGCTCGATTAATCCAGTCGAATGATAAGAATGTCTCGTATAAAAACGGCAACTTTTAGAGTTTTGCCCCACATCCTTTCTTTATGCAAGTTAGGAAACGACCAATCCTACGAGTTTAAAGGGTTAGAGGTCCTATAAATTTAAAAAATAAATAGTCGCTCTTCGCTTGCACGCCAAAAGGTTTGCATGCCCCCAGGTATAAAACAGAGTTTCAAGGTCACCTTTTATTCGAGCTGACAAAACATTTGTTTTATCAGGAAAGGTATACCTCTTTCAGGCTACCCAAAGATTGCTCTATTCACAGCGCAAACAAAACACTTCTTCGGCGATGTCTATCGAAATAGACAAAGGTGAGTGGAGGAAATTACTCCACTCACGTAACTTTGACAAGAGAATCTTGTTCTAGAATAACCCCCTCTTCCAATCATGGACAGGAGTACAGACTAGTCATATTTTCTTGCGGAAACCTACCTTATACCCGAAGTTTTCCTGCCGAAGCAGACCAGGGTGCATGCCCCTTGGGTTTCAGTCATGTCCCCCGAATCACTCGCGCTCATCGGGTGGACGGACTGGAGATTGAGACATTTCTTGCGTGAAAAGACCATTCAGGGATGGTATATGACTATTTGCTCTGTGTGATCTGGGAAATGAAAGCTGGTCTACGAGCTTGACCACTCTTCCTTCGTGCGGAAAACACATTACTCTAAAGAGTGAGGAGACAATTGCTCCCATGCAATAAATATAGTCTCGTCCAAGGAGTAGATTGTAATCCAGGGGTCCTTGAACTACCATCACATTCATGTGAACGGTTTTCCATCTCAATGTTATGGGCACATTGGTAAGGATCCCTAACGGTCGACTGGTTCCTTTATCAAAGCATGTTAAATTTCTCATCTCAGGCAAAGGCGATGGCGAACCAAGCGCTTTCCAAGCAGTTGAGGAAAGGATACTCACAGAAGCCCCTTCATCTATGATGGTACCAGCCATAACCATTCTATATATTTGAACAATGATTCAGAATGGTACACTAGCTAGTAAACGGGGTCTGCCTAGTTGATTCCAATCGAAGGAGACAACTAGGTTACTTGGAGGTGGGACCAAATAGACGGCCGGGTACGACTCTGACAAACTTCCTTCCTGCGGTAAAGGAACGGGTAAATTGCCCCCATGTTCGTTGGAGTCTGTGCTTATGAAAAGAATTTGGACAGTGTCATCCTTATTCTCTTCAGTGACTGTATCATCTGAAGATGGAACCTCTGAAGGCAAGACCAGGTCAACTGCCGCCTTGACCTTTTGACTTTCGTCTGGTATGGGTTCAGATGGTGTATCTTCAATGATATATGCTTCGGCTGACCACCTGAGCGGGCCAGCCAGATTTTCAACTAGTGACGGACTTGGTAAGAGTTTTTTATATCCAGGAGGAAGTCGTAACGGTGAAACCGGACGATCGTCCAAAACTCTTTTAGCTTCATCTAAGAAGGGACAACAGTGGACGGCATGATCGCCTTCGCACAGTTTACAAGGAAATCTATATCTTCCTTTTTGTCCTGGGGCTTCACTTTCACTAGTCGATGGTGTGTTTTCAACATGATCATCAGAGGTTGATGACACCGGGTTGTGCATACGAGGAGACCAGTCCCTTAAGATCCGAGGGATGCAAGGACAATCTCTGTGATAGTGGTCTCCTTTGCAAATGACACATGGCGATTTAGGCCTGGTCGGTGCAGTGTGTGGATTTTCGCTAGACGACACTCATTTGCCCCCATTCGCTTTTGGCTCCTTCTTCTTCTTCTCTTTCTTCTTCTTTTCCTTCTTCTCCTTAGGTACTTGACTTTTGGCTTTACCAGCCCCATCAAGCAAAGAGGAAGGAGGAGAGGAAGAATTAGAGGAAATAGAAGGTTGGTGGGTAACTCTGGACTCATCTAGTTGTTGATTCGATTGTTCAGGAATTGTGGTGTTCTGAACGACAGAGGTTGAGAAGAGCCATATAGGCAAACCAATTTTCAGTCCTGGAAGTGACAATGTGGCCATATGGGGTGCACCAACATCTCCCCAAGAGGAGAAGGGACTAGGATTTCCTCCAAGGGGAATTCCTTGGTTGGTGAATTCCATTTTCTCAGCCCAAGATCAACGTAGAAAAGGGTAATGAATATTCCGTTTAAAATAAATTTTAGACGCTTTGACACAACTTGTTTTTTCAATTTTTAAGAGTCGAGAAAAAACAAAAGATGACTCTAGTCGCCTTCGATTTTTAATGAGCCTGAAGTGACAAGTGCTCAGATGGACCTTTTCCGTTAAGGAGTCTGAAAAGGAACGAAAGGGACTGCTCTGGAAATCTAGGTAGAGGGATTACCAAATCTATCGCAAAACTGCAGAATACTTTTTACGGTATGGCAGTCAATCTTCCCGAATGCTGTGTTCAGTGCATTGTGATCGATAGGGCGGCAGACATGGCTTCCTATGGATAAAGGATTAAGCCTATTGGGGTCTCCCAAAATATACTCGATGGTACATGGGAGCACAAGTCCGTACTGGCACTTATCGTCTCAAAGTGGAGGAATCACCCAACCATCAGTGAGAACAACAATTACCAGGCTTTACGACGCCGAAATACGTCTCTAGCCTAGACTTCTAAATGTTGTGCGTTAAGTTCCAAAGCCTTATTAGATTCATTGAATTTATTTTAAGTTGATCTTGTTTATGAAGTTTGCCTTTTGGGTTCACCACGAGATGTAGATGTAATTCCTAAAATGCAATCTAAGATGATAAACAAACTTTTTATCTCCTTTATGCAATGAAAATCCTAGCTACTAGGGAAAAGAAAGACAAAATCTTTTCACAAAGAGCAAAGAGCACACTCTAAATGCACTTTCCTAAATCAAGCCAATCAGACTATCTATATGAAAATGCACATGCATGTATTTGTTTTCGACTTTCTTAGTATATGAATGCTAAAATGAAAGTTGATGCACAAATCTGAATTTCTTTTCAAGCGACAAATATCAACAAGTTTCTTTTCGAAATCAAAAAATGGAGACGATCACAACACCTTACGATTTTGAAATGAATACTCGTTCTCGACACTAGAAAATTACAAATTCAGACCAAAAGCAATAGTAACAAGATAATCAACCATCAACAGCAATCAAACTCTTTCCTATGATTGAAATCGACACTTGCGACAGTTTCAAATCAAAGGGTGACAGTATGATTATGCTACTTTTGCAAAGGAGAACTGTAAATGACTCAACAAACACACAAAAACATCTACAGTTCTTTTGTACAAAGGAGGCGGAATAACAGTAAGGAAAAAGGGGTTTCAAACAGACATATACTGATCACAAGCAGCAAAATTCAAGAATAGAACTGGAAAGAATGAACCACAGAAGCCACAACTGCACAGAGCTAGTCTGATCAGCGCACCTGTAACACAGAGAATCTGAAATGCAGTGCAGGTTGTCCACTCGGGAAGTGCGCTGAAATTCAGAATCTCTGAACAGTACTTGCGCTGGGCCAGAAACGAGACTCTGTTCAAATTGCAGGTCACACTTTGCAGTTCAGTTCTTGGGTTTTGGCCGAGCAAAAAGCAATCAGTAATGCAACAATCAAGGGTAGATCTAAGGAGGATCTAAGAGGTATCACAAGGGCAATCAGTTAGTTTGTGAATCAGTTGTTTAAATCATAAACAGATCTAGTAGATCAATTGAAGTAGCAGTTATCTACTTTGCATTTGTTATGACAAAAGCAGTTCGAATGCTACTTGTAAGTTTATGAAACAAACAACAAAGAATGATAAACAAACAAACTAATTAAGTCCCCAGCGGAGTCGCCATTTTTTTACAGGGAAAAGTGTCTATATAGAACTGCTCTATCCCACTAAGGTGTGATAGTTGCCTTAGAAACAAATAGAGAAAAGTTACTTTTGTTTTTCATTTATGAATTATAGATAGAGAGGAACAGAAAGACCAACCTCTGTCTTGCGCTAATCTCTTGATTCGATCCCTCTCTTCTTTGATAGTCCTCAGCTACCTGCTCCCTTGCACGCCCAGCTTCACAAAGTACCTGTGAGATCACAAAAGCATAGCACTATACAAAGACATGGATCTATAATCACAAACAATCTAGGATCAGATGTAAATTGACCATACAAATGTAACAAGCATCAATGATACAAAAGCATGGAGGAAAACTCAAATAGTTTTTATTGATAAATAAGAAAAGATCCAGGAGGAGTTACAACCAGTTGTTCTGACCCAGCATCAACCTCCCAGCAAAGAAGCCCCTCTTCACCTCAAACAAAGCTTAGATCACCCAACAATCTGATGTTTGTCTCAAGAAACCAACAACGATTCCTTACAATATGCAAAATTCCAGCCTCTGGATCTCTGGGATGAGGGATCCATATATAGATATCTGTATGGGGGATGAGTCAGCTTGTGATTTGATCAGTGTCTTCTCTCTGATAGTTGTTGCTTCCACTTGGAGACTGATGGCCTCTTACTCATCCTTGGTCGAATTCAGTGAGGCAAGTGTCACAGGAGAAGATTCTGGAAGCTTCCATTGCCTCTCCACCTCACGGAATGACACTGCCATTTGTCATTTCTCGCCCATCGCACCCCACAGAAGGGACTTTTGAAATGCAACACACCCTCTCAGTGTATTTGGGTGAGATGCAATGCACTTAGCTAGTGGAGCAGCTGCAATGATCCTGTTTTGGCCAATTCTGAGTAGTTTCTCATGGAGAACTTCTGGGAGAAGCTGTAATCTGTTGACCTTGTTCCTTTAGGGGTTAGAACAACACTTTTAGGGACTTAGGAGCCCTTGGTTTATGGACATTTCATGCTTGGGGTTGTAGGGCCCAAAAATGTCTATAACATTTGGTCCTCCTGCTCATAGAATCATCAAATCAATTTCCTGTAGGTGGTTCCAAAGTATCAACGGACCCCTTGGGAAACATTGATTGTGGCAACCATAACTGCATATAAACCACATCAAACAAAAATTCTAATGAAACAATCTTCAATCACCCTAAACATTGTCCAAAGGCGATTCTCAGCCTTACAAATCTATTTGAAGAAAGGAATTTGTGTTTTTAGAGACAGAGGCAAAAATTTATTGTTCCAGTTCTGTGCACCACTCGCAAGCCCAATGCGCCGCACTGTGTGGGTGCACCGCGCCAGTGTAAAATTACACTGCACAAACTTGTCTAGTGCACCGCGCCAGTCATTCTATGCGTTGCGCCGGAATTTCACCAACAGTTTTCCTCTTTTTTCTAGGAGAAGGAGATGAATAACCTATAGGTGCAGTTGTTCCAGACATAGAAGCGTTTGATACAGGCTGAGGATGATTTAAACTTCCTTTAATATCGCTTCGATAGAGAGCCTTTCTTTCTTCGCTGTTTTCATAATTCTTGCAATCAATGCATTTGCAAGTTTCAAAGCATAAAATATTTCCTTAGAAACATTCACAATACTTCTTCAAACATCCTGATTTCTTGCGATGACCCCCTTTATTATGTTTAGCTGGAAGAAGTTATCCTCCCATATCTTCTTTGATTTTGATAACAACATTCCTGTTATCTCGAAAAGAAATTGGACTGTTTGCAATCTCAGGCCTAAATGCATTATGATTACGCTCAACTATCGCATCCACAGTTTCTCTTCTCACAGTTTCATGGTCGACATTGTTATAACAATTCACATGATTACATCCATCACAGTATATCCCAGATGCGAAGCATTCACAATATAATCTCAAGCAGCGAGAATTTTTGTAATTACACTGTCTTGATTTCTTTGGAGTTTCCTTCCTTTGAATCAGTTAGTGATTCTGAGAAGGACCCTCTTGGAGGTCCTTGCTTTCTGCCAATGCTGCAGAACCTTTAGCACTTTCTCATTTTGAAATGGCTCTGTTTTACCTGTCTTTGACTTTTTGGAGTGAATGATGAGTCTCGTCTATCTGTTGCAGGGTTGCTGAAGCTGCTGAAGATAATAAGGTGACCAAGGCCTGCATTTGAAATTCTTCATGACGGAAAACTTTAAAAATACACTTATTACTAACCATTGATTTGACAATTCCCTCTTCAAAACAGAGTTTTGAGGAGGAATCAACCTTGAGCATTATTGATGATGGAAATATTGAAATAAAAACTTATTGATCCTCCCTTTGGCCTACTGGCATAATTGGGCACTTTGAAGACACAACTTATGAAGCCTTAGACCTATGACTGACATGATTCTTTGCCTGTCAAAAGACCAACTATTGACTGTCATTTAATGAACAAAGATGAACAGACCTGAGCTAGCAGGTACAAAGCATGAGGGGTAATGACTGACAAGACCCTTCCATCAGATTATGGCATGCCCCTAGCGGAATGCGGCTGAGTGAATGGAGCGAGACACCTAAAAATGAAATGCAGAAAGAGTTTTGATCCCTGACGGAGGACTGACAAGACCGACTCTAACATTGGCTCCAATGGGGATGGTAGCTCCTTGGAGGTGCCAAGAGCAATAGATCTCTGGAAGAGCTAGACAGTGCTTTCATCCATTGGGCTATGGAGTCCATTATTTCGACAAACAACACAAAACTATGACTCATTTATTAGCTGAAACTCAACTCAAACTGACTCAAATTTGAACTTAAAATGACTCAAAGACTGACCTGAAAAACATCAAACCAAAACTGAAATAAAATGGTATTTACAGTGACAATGTAAATAGTAGAAAGAACTCAGAAATGATACTGCTTGAGAAGCTGACCATTGATCAGCCCTCCTAGACAATCTTCCCCTTTCATCTCCTTCAGAAGAAAGGCATTCTGACCCCGATATGCTACAATCTGGAAGGGACCTTTCCAGAGATTCTCGAACTTACTGTGCTTACCCTTTTCCTCATTTCTTGCATCCCACTTCAGCACCACATCATCCAACTAAAATTTGTCTGCCTTTGCTTTTTTGTCATAAATTTTCTTAATCTTCTCCTGCAACTTGGATTTGATTTGGAAAGCTTCTTCTCTTGTCTGTTGCAAATGAATCATTTGATTCAATCTTCTCTGCATAGGATCGTCTTCACTGCCGGATTCCTGAAGAAGTTTGACTACCGGAGCTATGAGAGAGGTAGGGAACACTGTATCAACTCCATATACAAGCTCAAAGGGGGACATACCAATAGATTTCTTCTGACTGACCCCATCTGCCCAAAGTGCATTGACCAATTTCTTATGCCAACTCTTCTTGTTGATTTCCAGCAGCTTCTTGATGATATTGACTAAAGATTTGTTAGAAGACTCCGCAAACCCATTGCCTTGCAGATGTTAGGCAGTTGAATGACCCAAAATGATTTTATACTTGTTACAAAACTCAATCATCTTCTTTGATTTGAAAGTTGTTGTGTTATCAGTGATCAACCTATTCGGGAAACCAAAACAAGACAAAATGTTGTTTTTCAAGAATGAAATAATCACCGCATCTGTAGCTTGTCTGGTGGGAACTGCTTCGATCCATTTCGTGAAATAATTTGTTGCTGTGAGGATCCATCTATGCTGACCGGAAGAAGCGGGATGAATTTCGCCAATGAAATCCAACCCCCACTACTGAAAAGGGGCACTCACCTCAATGGGTTTAAGCGGCAAAGGCTATAATTTCTACTTTCCTTCAAAAATCTGACATTTATGACAGCTCTTGACAACCTTATGTACATCTGCAAACAATTTCAACCAATAGTACCCGGCTCTCAGAATTTTATTTGCCGTAGTTTTCCAAAAAAGGTGACCGCCACAATCTCCTTTGTGGAAATCCTCCATGACCTGCTTTGATTCTTCTTCCACCAAACAATTCAATAGAACGCCACCAGGATCTTTCCAATAAAGTGCAGAATTTAGAATGCAAAACTTGGTAGCCTTTAATTTGAGAGTTCTAGCTTTGTTTCTAGTCATGCTGGGTGGTGGTGACAAATTTTGAAGCACATATATGATATCTGAATACCACGGAGAAAGAAAAAACATTTCAGATACCTGAGTTGACGAACCTTCATCTTTCTCATCGGACATAGCAGTGATCAGATTTATGTCCAAGGTGTGCAAGTTTGATTCGGCCATTAACTTTGCCAATCCCTGTCCTTTAACAAGCTTTGTGGGCTTTATTTCCACATCATACTCCAGTAGAGTTGCAATCCACTTGCCTCGTCTTCCTTCAGGATCTATCTGCACTAAAACATCCTTGACAGCAGCGTTAGGAACATAAGCCAAAATATGAGAATGCAGAATGTATACCCGAAAATCTTTCAATGCTTTCACAAGTGCAAGGGCTTGCTTTTCAATGATGTTGTACTTTAATGCTGCATCTCTTATAGCTCGGCTGAAAAAAGCAATTGGTCTTTCGTGCTCATCTCTTTTCTGCATCAACACAGCTGCCATAGTATGCTCTGAAGCAAATGAAAACAATATAAAATCCTGAGTGTAATCCGGGCTGATTAGAACTCAAGCCGAAGATAGATCCAATTTGACTGAATTGAAAGATTTTACAGCCTCCTCCGTCCACTTCACTTGGCTATCCTTCTTAAGCATTTTTGTAATATCCCTTAGGTGTTTAGCAAGATTAGGTACAAAGAAGCGTAAAAAATTCATCTTACCATTAAAAGATTGAATCTCCTTCTTATTCCGGGGCAGATCAATTTGCTGAATCGCTTGTACACGTGCTGGATCAATACGAATGCCATCCTTTGAGATAATGTGCCCAAGTAGTTTGCCCTCCTCCATGGCAAACAAGCTCTTTTTCGGATTCAGCGACAGACCATATTTTCTACACTTTTGAAATACAGTTTTCAGATGATACATGTGTTCTTCATCAGATTTGGAAAACACCGTCAGATCATCAAGGTACACAACCAAAAAGACATCCTTCTCATTTGTGAAAGCCAAGTCCATTGCCTGTTGAAATGTGGCACCCGCGTTCTTCAAACCAAAATGCATTTTAGCGTAATGAAAAGTTCCCCATGGAGTGGTGAACGTTTTCTTGTCTCGGTCGTCTTCATGGACAGAAATTTGGTTATATCCAGAATAACCATCGAGTAGTGACATACGAGATGCTCCAACTACTTGCTAAAGTATATGATCCATTTTGGGCAATGGATAGTTATCCTTCAATGAAACTTTATTTAGATTCCTAAAATCAATACACAAGTGAATCTCACCTGTCTTCTTTCGTACGGGCACCAAATTAGAGATCCAGTTGGAAAATCTGATGGGAACAATGATTCCTGATTTGTACAACCTGTTTATATTTTTCTCAATTGGTGGCAACAATTTTGGATTTAGCCTTCTCAACTTCTGTCTGAAAGGTTTCTGATTAGGCTTAATGGGTATAGTGTGCTGAATTATATTGGTATCATATGTCTTCAAGTCAGAATAATCCCAAGCAAACACATCAGCAAAAGATGACAGCAAACTGATATATTTGGCCTTTATCTTTTGTGGCAATGCTTTAGACAGTTTTACCATTTTTGGATTTGCAGCTGTTCCAATATTGACCTCTTCAACCCCCTTCTCTGTTGGCTGCAATGTTGGTTTGCGAGCTACGTCATCTTGATCAAAGAGTTCTTCTAAAGGTATCAAGCCTTTAGGAATAATATTATCCTTGAGCTGCAACACGTCCATTTGATTGATCTGCACTTCATCTTTACCATCATCATTTTCTTCATCAATTGAGGTATCTTTGAACTTGCCTTTGTTTTGCAGAAAATCATCAATCTCCTCATCATCTTGGAAAACTTGCCAATATCTCTGATTGTCCGGGACAGTCGGACGATGTTTGACATGGATTTCGAATTTGTTACTGGAGTTCATTGGAATCTTCAAACTACTTGCTGCCTTAGCAAGTGCATCAGCAATGCCATTTTGAACACGAGGCACACACGTCAAGGTATATTCTGAAAATAATTTCGGGATGTCTGGACTACATTTCGGTAAGCTCGCATTCGAGGATGTTTCGCTTGATACTTGCCTTTAACTTGCTTAATCACCAATTTGGAGTCGCCATATACTGCAATCCTCTTAGCATTCAATTTTCTTATAATTTTCAGGCCATCAATCATAGCTTCATACTTAGCCTCATTGTTCGAACAATAAAAAGCTAACTTGTAAGAACATACCCGCACATTACTAGGCACTTTGTTCGGGGCGGAGAAAGGACTGCATACCCAAATACCAATTCCAGCACCATCATTTCCCACTGCACCGTCGAAATCCATGGTCCATAGGCCCTCTTCATCTTCCTCTAAGTGCTGAAATTCTGCTGGCTCTGTTTTCCCTGCTTGCTATCCTTTATTTTCAGCAGATTTCTCAACAGTGTTATGCTATTCTTGTCCTTCTTTCTTCAGAACTTCTCTGAAAGTCTCTGTTATTTCTGCAATATTTTCTGCTTCAACTAACTGACTATCTATCTCATTGAATCTATCTGAATACAAAACAAACGACTCTAGATCTGTATGTACATAACTAATTGGATGATTAATTGGTTTCTCCTTGCTTGTGATCATGTATTTCATTTTTTGTTCCCGATACAGTTTTCTCATTTGGCCAAACACTGGAATCGTTGCATAGGAGAAATCTAGTTGTAGTGTCCCTTTCAATTTTGCTGCCCAAGACCTGGAAAGAAGCATACCGAATCGGGGAGGAATATCTGCCACAACAATATCCATCAAAACATTCTTCATTGGGATTTGATCCAGACTTACAACCAAGTCTTTGATGAGCCCGATACATCTTACTCTGCTGGAATCAAATGAATAGAGATCATGGTATTTCCTGGTGATGTCCAAACCCAGCTTATCCATGATAGCCTTTGGCATCAGATTGTGGGAAGCTCCGGAATCGAACATGGCATTATGTAACACAAAATCATGCAATCTTAAACTGATATAAAAAGGTGGTACATCACTATCTGGAGACTCACCATTCAATGCTGGTCCAAAAATCATTTCGGGTTGATCATCTTCGACATTCACCATATCAGACATTGGATCAAAATTCAAAATTTTAGAAACTTGCCCTCTATAACTGCTGTTCCTCATTATTTCAGTCAAGGGAATGGATACCTTCAATTTAGTAATTTCATTCTCTAAACTAAAAGCTGGAGCTTTTTCTACCTCTTTGGCTGGGACTTCTTTCTTTTCCTTTTCTTTCGATACAATGGGCTGATTTAATTTTTCTGTTGATGGTGATTTGCTAATATTAGAATCCGCTGCCTCTTTTCCCTTCTTTTGTACAACAGGTGAATTATTCTTTGATGTTGAAACTTCTTTCCTCTTCTGAATTGGGTTAACCGGCACATCTCTGTTTCTAAGTGAATATTGCCACTGCTGAGTGGACAGAGCATTCATATAACCTCTTTGATACTCATCTGATTCTTC
Organism: Pinus tabuliformis; assembly: GCA_031772625.1. NCBI lineage: Eukaryota > Viridiplantae > Streptophyta > Pinopsida > Pinales > Pinaceae > Pinus > Pinus tabuliformis. Next base: position 1,067,486,014 of record CM062815.1, read on the forward strand.
TTCCAAAACTGTGTCATTTGCTAGAATGAAATCTGCATCTTTGTGTGCCACTGAAATTTCTGTATACTCCTCATCTTCAGTAATATAAATAGGCAAATCATCAGGAGTAAAGAAGTGGTTCTCTTCCCCTATTACATTCCCTTCCTCATCTGACTCCGGTCCATGCACAAAATTTTGCTGCAGAGGTGGCTGTACTGGCTGTTGTGCTATCTAATCTTGGGCTCGCTACTCTCTCTGCCTTATTCTATATTGTGGCTGCTGCTGGCCACAGAAGTTAGGATTTCTAACTTGTGGCTTAGGTTTGTCAAGTTTCACCCTTTCAAGCATCTGCTCTACCTTCCAGAGTAATTGATCCATCGAGGAAGACTCTTCTTTTACTATGACCTTCTTTTCTGCTTTTGCTCTAGCCCTCTTGGTCAGCAGATTTGCTTCAACGCTAACTACGATTTTCTGCATGTCTTCCATTGTGGCCGGCTCTCTCTCTCTTAGTTGATAAGCCATGTCAGCATCAAAACCATCCGGAAACTTCATCATGGCTAGTCCCACAAGTGGCCTTAGATGATCAGGAATTTCATTATAAACGGAATTGAATCTAATGTAGTAGTCTTGGACCGACTCACCAGCGTTTCACTTGATCTGCTCATATTCAGCCAGAATTTGAAGAGGATTCTTTTTCACTTCCCAGTGGTCTAGAAATTGTCTTTGTAGGTCAGCCAAGGTAGTGATACGTGCAGCCGGCAAAGCTCTGAACCATTTCCTAACTTCACCCGCAAATGTTTGTACAAAGAGTCTCATTGTCACATTTTCTGCATCGATTTCATGAAGGTCACAGAAATCTGCCATTCTGTCCACATGTTGCTGAGCGGTAATGCTGTGAGGAGTACCATCAAACAAAGGAATTTTTCTTTGATAATCTGCGGGCATATCATCTAAAACTTGAGGCAGCACAAGAGGTGCAAAACGAGCAGCCATCACTCTTGGTGGATTTGGTCTTGGGGATGTTGGAGGAGTGGGTGCAGCTTGTAGGGAATCAACAATTGGAGTTTGAAGCTGTGTCACAATATAATCATCAATAGCCCGGTTAGCCCTTTCAGTTTCTAGGTCTACAAGAAAATGCGGATTGGGGACAGTAGAGCCAACAACACTCTCAGATTTGGTCTCAAACAATGATATTTCAAACTGCTCGTCAAAATCAAGCTCTTCAAGATACTCAAAAATGGCAGGACACGAATGGGATTTAAACACGGGAGTCACAAAGCTCTCTTGACGAAGAAGTCTTGGAATCAAATTGGGATTTTCGTAGATATGAGGAGGATCTGGGTCTGGATTAGCTCTGGTATATCTTCTTGAAGCCAGCGTGCTCCTTTCAAAAGATCAAAAGGACATAAACAACTTACTCAGCCTATCGGATCCTAAACTTATCATCCGGAAGCTTAGAATTATCAGAAGTATTGGGGTGTTTGTAGGTTAAGCCTGCCGTTTACGCAACGAGGAAGACTAACAAACAAAGAATTCTCCCCAGCGGAGTTGCCACTATGTTAGAGCCTAAATCTGCCTTAGGCTGAAGGAAGGCAAAATTTAGGATAACCACAAACCACGCTTAGTCTGGTAGCTAGCCCTACCAGAACAGGAGAGGGCTCTCTCCGGGTCACGCTCAGTAAAAATAGACAATAGGGTATGAGATGACTAAAAATGTATGCTGATTTTAGGCTAGTAAATAGATATGAAAAGATAATTTGTTTGAATGACTGAAATTTTCTGGGCTGTATGGGACAAAGGACAGTATGCGCTAGGAAATTAAGTCAAGATACATAATATTTCGTGAGGCAAGATAGGCAGGAGCTTTAGCAATCAGATCGAAGTAATATGAAGCAGAAAGACTGTTGAGAGGTCTAAAAGGGCATAACTAATGAATCATTTTCAAACAGAAGAAAATAAAACACAGAAGATGAATGCTTTCTAAGGTAGAGCAATAAATTGGATTCTACCATTCTTACTCAAAAACATTCAACTGGAAATAACTATGAATGAACTGAAAAACATAACGAGACACATATGAAACAGAGAAGAAACATTTTGCTAAACTCGTACCACAGGAATCTCATGAATCAGAGCTGCATCATTTATTAATTTCCTGGCCAAAAATTGTACAGTGAAAAAGCACTTGGCTTTCCTCCCACCTCTCCCAGAAACTCCAACCTCTTACAAAATGATCTTCAATACAATAAATAGACTCACTATATGAAAAATGAATCGACTCAGAATATGAGATGATTTAATCATTGTTAACTAAAGATTGAAAGCCAGACATCGCTAAAGGGAGCAATCTATTGATGACCAATGAAATCTGAAGCGTAGACCTCCTGAGTCGTAACTGAAGCCAAAAACAAACACCCGATACTATTTCTCTGCCACGGTAGACATCTACGTTTTTAATTTAGGCGTTTGGTCTTTGACTATTCACTTTCCATATGCCGTTTGAATAAAACCAATTTTTCAATAAAAATAGACTTGAACGGAGATTTGGCCTTTAGTAAATGGAAAACGCATTGCAAATGAACGGTCCCAGTTGTCATAAGGCGCATCCGCGCATTTTTGGGCAATCATAGTGAGTCTGGGCAATTCTCGGTCTTCCTGGCTGTGTGCGCCGTGCAACATGTTAGCGTTCGAATTTGCCTCAGGCTGAGGAAGGCAAAACTCGAGGCAACATCAAACCAAGCTCAGCCTCGTAGCTAGCCCTACGAGGACAGGAGAGGGCTCTCTCCAGTCAATCTCGGTAAAAGGTAATCAAAGAGGCTCGAGATGACTAAATTGATGACTAATTTTAGGCTAGGTATGAAGTACAAGGATTATGGAATTTATTTTTTGAAGTTTTGTTGAATTCAAGGGAAAGGCAATTTTGGGTGCGGGGATGAGGCACAGCTTTTGCAAAGGTCTACTTGGGGCAAGATAGGCGATTGTTTTGATGCCTTTAAAGTGAGTGAATGAATAGTCCTGACAGGTGAGGAGCTAAGGAGAGCTAGGAAGTCTCAAGGATTCTCCTTAAACTGAAGAAAACATGGAAAATTAAACAAACTTAAAGGCAGAGCATAGCAAATTTATGGATTCTACCTTAACACTTCATTTGTTTAATTGCAGAAGATTAAATAAGGAAAGTGGTACACATACACAACTTACAAGTACTGAGAGAAACACACCATCAACACATAAGGCCACATGAATCCCAAATAGTGTTGCAAAACCCTGGTCTATCCTTTGCCAAAATTGCAGATAAAATATGTACAATAGTGTATCAAGCTATTCCCAAGAGTCCAACCATGAAAATGACTAAGAAAATACATAATATAGGCAAGCTAACTCATTCCATTGCCTCTAGGGGTCGAGCTCATCATCCTAGGAGCTGTTTCAACCAATTCTAAACAAAGCACTACAATCTAGGCAGTCAAAACAACTTGCCTCTATAAGCTAGGAAACCAATTCATTCATTAAATTTTTGCTATTTTATGAATGAATCATCTAGAATAGGTAAATAAGTGTCAAGTCAACATAAAGTTCCATTAATTACATCAAGGAGGGTGAAAAATCCCATCACAAGTCAAAACTGGTCAAACTGGCTTCGTTTCCTGAGCTGAAGATGAAAACTTTGCAAAAAATCCTGATGCGTAGCGCGCCTGAGCCCTATGCATAGCGCACCTTTCCACCTGATTTTGGGGCACTTCCCGGCATCCAAATTGAGCTCACGATAGCTCGTTGGAAAGGTCTTGATGTCTACTTTCCAACCCAAGTGGAATTTTCGAATGTGGTGTCCATTTTCCCCTCCAAAAGTTCATTCTCCTAAGATTGCTTCCTGTGTGTCCAAAAAGGGGCAGTGAGGTCATTTTTTGCAATTTTTTTGACCTTTTGGGGACCCAAACCTTGATGAAATGCCTTGGAAATAGGTGATAAGGTGTATTTCATCATGAAAAATCCAAAAATGCAAACCATTCGTGATTTGGACCTCCCAATCTTATGGGTAGCGCGCGGCGCGCTACGCGTTGAGCCAAAAAACCTGTTTTTAACACAAAAATTTCAAAATTGACAAAATTTTCCCCAAACTTGTTGAAATTTGGGCTGGGGGTCCCCAATCAAGTACCATGCTCAGCCAGAGAAGCCTTGGCCAAAACTCGAAGTGGATCTAGCCTCTTTCACCGTTTTACTACTTTGCTCAACCTCCTTGGATCTAGCGATTGTATTTTTGACATTTCTCTATAACCATGATACCTGTGTAAAAAGTGAAGGAGGTTTTTCTTCCTTGGCATGTTTTTGACAAAAACCTCTCTCATTTTTCCCAAATTCATATTTGATTGCTCAGAAACATCATGTGAGTAAAACCTATCCCGATGTGTGAAACAAGGGATTTTGTCGAAATGAAGCGAAATGAAGGGGATAAGAGGCTTCTAAATTCTTGGGGAAATTTTTGGAAGTAGGGAGGGATGTTAGGAAGCAGGGGAAAGTGGAATCATGGAGATCAAGTGAGGAGAAGGGGTCCAAAAGGGCAAAACACAGGCCCAACCTAGAAAATTGCCAGGTTGTAGCAAGAAACTAGGGTTTGTGAAAAAATGAGGAATTTGGGGAATCTCAGTGATGGGAAGTGTTTGATAAGGTACATGAAAGATAGGGGAAGGTGTATGAACATCTGGATACAAGTTTTGCTAATGATTTGACCATCCAAGAGAAATTAGCTTTCAAAACCCTAGGAGAGGGAAATGACCTTGCCTAGGCACAACTGAAGCATGAACAAGGTGTAAAATGACTCATTAGACACTGACATGATAATGAAAACCCTACGAATGATGATAGACTCAGTAGAATGATGACATGGACCGACATTTGGACAACTTTAGAAGGAGTGAAAGAAAACCCTAGACCTAATGCCTAGTGACAAAATTTTGCTTGAAGACTCTTTGAAATGACAAAATTTGACCTTGACACTCTGAGACCACTTTGTAAGAGCATAATTGATCACTAGAGGAAGGCTGGAAAGACTGACACTAACATTGGCTCCAATGGGGATGGTAGCTCCTTGGAGGTGCCAAGAACAACAGATCTTTGGGAGAGCAGACAGTGCCTTTGTCCATTGGGCTATGGAGTCATTATTTGACAAACAATACAAAACTTTGACTCATTTATTGACTGAAACTTGATTCAAACCAACTCAATTATGAAACCAACATGACTGAACACTGACTCACAAATGACGCATGACTGACTTAACTAAAACAAGAACTTACAAAGCTTATTGAAGGGCAGCAGTCCATCAAGATTTGAAATCATGATGACAACCACCTGTGTTTCTTACAAGACAATATACCATCAAACTATATTAAAATGCCAATGCAACCAATCAAGCAGATGCCTTCTTGATTGATTCTCCTCATCAGATCTTCTGGTCAACAATGAATACTGGTAACTGGGCATCCAAAAATATAGCCGACCATAATCTCCTTCATCACTGAATACTGCAATAATCACCTTCACTGCTAACTACAACAGATCTGCCATGGGATCTTGAAAAACATGAAGTCTTTCCTCCTGCTGAAAGAGCAAGGTGTATTTTTCTCTTGATTCTGATCTTCCTTCATCATGTACTCCAGAAAGAGTATGTTCCTGGTCCTCAAAAAATTTTGAACAAGTAGATGAGCAGATCTCCTCTTGAAATAACATTTCAAAACGTGAGACATATGAGGAAGAATCTGAAATGGAATCCTGAATGGTCTGATCTTTTGTAGTTTGAATATATGGTAGGTCATCTTCATATGATATCACAACCAAATTATCAAGTTCCTTATTACATTCTTCAATATTATCATTTATATCATCTTCCACAAATTCACTCAAAGAAACTTTTTCACTTGCTTGAGCAAAGATCTCACCTTGCTGTTCATGAGCAGACTGAATGACCTCCTCATGAAGACTCTGTTCTGATGAGATGGGAGCACTTAGATTTGTAACTCTGTTTTCTTCATGCCAGATGATCTCAACAGCCGAGTTTTTCTTTATCGGATTCGGCACAAGGTATTCTTGGTCATCATGATCTGAATGTTGATCTAAAATAGTTGACTTGACTGCATCACATTCTGAAATTGAATCTTGACTACCCTGCACGCTGTCTTCTTCTGTGGGCAGATCTGAAATAGAACCCTCTCTTTCATCATCTTCCACCATATGACCATCTTCAGCCTGCTGATCTTGACAAGTATCCTCTAAGATTTCTGTGTGCTGCTGAAACGGATTTTCATACAGGGCTTCCATGATCTCTTCATCCATGAAATTATCATCTTCATAAAACTTCTCAAGGCGTTCAATAAAACTATAAGCATCCTTGCAACAGTCTTGAACTAAATTTAATGATGGATAAGAGTCCTTATATCTTTCAATGAACATAGCATGAAAATCCTTTAAACAGTAAATACAAGCAGGCGGCAAACTTTCATACCAAGATTGGGCTTTACCTTCCAGAGTGGCCAAGAATATCTTCATCAAGCAATCTTCAGGAAAATCAACCTTCAACTTGCGAATATGCATGTGAAATCTAACCAGATGTAGAGCAGCGTCCTTCCTACCATCATCTTTAAATGTAGGCAAATTCCTTGACCAATCTACCTTCGGAATTTTATTTGGAAAACCAGGGATGTGATCTCGGCTCATGGGAGCATATCTTCTTGCAACCCGATCCATCTTGAAAAGCTCAAAGCTACTAATCTTCCTGCAGTGAAGTCACCATGAAGCATTGATCTCTGGATTTTTCAGTGAATGAAGTCGCCAGGTGAATGATTTCAGCCTTCTTATGCCTGATCGTTGTCCACCATCAACAATCAGATTTGAACTTGATGCATGTACTGGGGTAATTAACAAGTTAAATGTCACGGTTACAAGCTAGACCAGAGATTGACTGAAGTAGCGTTTATCTACTTCCGCTAATGCAAAGCAAAAGCGTTTCGAAGGCTACCTAGCATAACTTCAGGCTCCGTCTGTAGCTTATAAAACAAATGACATCAACCAGCAAACCATTTGTTCTTCCCCAGTATGGTCGCCACTATGTTAGCGTTCGAATTTGCCTCAAGTTGAGGAAGGCAAAACTCGAGGCAACATCAAACCAAGCTCAGCCTCGTAGCTAGCCCTACGAGGACAGGAGAGGGCTCTCTCCGGTCAATCTCGACAAAAGGTAATCAAAGAGGCTCGAGATGATTGAATTGATGACTAATTTTAGGCTAGGTATGAAGTATAAGGATTATGGAATTTATTTTTTGAAGTTTTGTTGAATTCAAGGGAAAGGCAATTTTGCGTGCGGGCATGAGGCACAACTTTTGCAAAGGTCTACTTGGGGCAAGATAGGCGATTGTTTTGATGCCTTTAAAGTGAGTGAATGAATAGTCCTGATAGGTGAGGAGCTAAGGAGAGCTAGGAAGTCTCAAGGATTCTCCTTAAACTGAAGAAAACATGGAAAATTAAACAAACTTAAAGGCAGAGCATAGCAAATTTATGGATTCTACCTTAACACTTCATTTGTTTAATTGCAAAAGATTAAATAAGGAAAGTGGTACACATACACAACTTACAAGTACTGAGAGAAACACACCATCAACACATAAGGCCACATGAATCCCAAATAGTGCTGCAAAGCCCTGGTCTATCCTTTGCCAAAATTGCAGATAAAATATGTACAATAGTGTATCAAGCTATTCCCAAGAGTACAACCATGAAAATGACTAAGAAAATACATAATATAGGCAAGCTAACTCATTCCCTTGCCTATAGGGGTCGAGCTCATCATCCTAGGAGCTGTTTCAACCAATTCTAAACAAAGCACTACAATCTAGGAAGTCAAAACAACTTGCCTCTATAAGCTAGGAAACCAATTCATTCATTAAATTTTTGCTATTTTATGAATGAATCATCTAGAATAGGTAAATAAGTGTAAATTCAACATAAAGTTCCATTAATTACATCAAGGAGGGTGAAAAATCCCATCACAAGTCAAAAATGGTCAAACTGGCTTCGTTTCCTGAGCTGAAGATGAAAACTTTGCAAAAAATCGTGATGCGTAGCGCGCCTTTCCACCTGATTTTGGGGCACTTCCCGGCATCCAAAATGAGCTCACGATAGCTCGTTGGAAAGGTCTTGATGTCTAATTTCCAAAACAAGTTGAATTTTCCAATTTGGTGTCCATTTCCCCCTCCCAAAGTTCATTCTCCCAAGACTGCTTCCTGTGTGTCCAAAAAGGGGCAGTGAGGTCATTTTTTTGCATGTTTTTTGACCTTTTGGGGACCCAAACCTTGATGAAATGCCTTGGAAATAGCTGAGAAGGTGTATTTCATCATGAAAAATCCAAAAATGCAAACCATTCATGATTTGGACCTCCCAATCTTATGGGTAGCACGCGGCGCGCTACGCGTTGAGCCAAAAAACCTGTTTTTAACACAAAAATTTCAAAATTGACAAAATTTTCCCCAACCTTGTTGAAATTTGGGCTGGGGGTCCCCAATCAAGTACCATGCTTAGCCAGAGAAGCCTTGGCCAAAACTCGAAGTGGATCTAGCCTCTTTCACCGTTTTAGTGCTTTGCTCAACCTCCTTGGATCTAGCGATTGTATTTTTGACATTTCTCTAAAACCATGACACCTGTGTAAAAAGTGAAGGAGGTTTTTCTTCCTTGGAATGTTTTTGACAAAAACCTCTCTTAGTTTTCCCAAATTCATCTTTTATTTCTCAGAAACATCATGTGAGTAAAACCTATCCCGATGTGTGAAACAAGGGATTTTGTCGAAATGAAGCGAAATGAAGGGGATAAGAGGCTTCTAAATTCTTGGGGAAATTTTTGGAAGTAGGGAGGGATGTTAGGAAGCAGGGGAAAGTGGAATCATGGAGATCGAGTGAGGGGAAGGGGTCCAAAAGGGCAAAACACAGGCCCAACCTAGAAAATTGCCAGGTTGTAGCAAGAAACTAGGGTTTGTGAAAAAATGAGGAATTTGGGGAATCTCAGTGATGGGAAGTGTTTGATAAGGTACATGAAAGATAGGGGAAGGTGTATGAACATCTGGATACAAGTTTTGCTAATGATTTGACCATCCAAGAGAAATTAGCTTTCAAAACCCTAGGAGAGGGAAATGACCTTGCCTAGGCGCAACTGAAGCATGAACAAGGTGTAAAATGACTCATTAGACACTGACATGATAATGACAACCCTATGAATGATGATAGAATCAGCAGAATGATGACATGGACCGACATTTGGACAACTTTAGAAGGAGTGAAAGAAAACCCTAGACCTAATGCCTAGTGACCAAATTTTGCTTGAAGACTCTTTGAAATGACAAAATTTGACCTTGACACTCTGAGACCACTTTGTAAGAGCATATTTGATCACTGGAGGAAGGCTGGAAATACTGACACTAACACAGCACACCCAGTGCGTCGTGCCCATGTAAAAACACACTGCGTGGAGGCGCCTAGTGCGCTGCGCTTGCTCAATGCGCCCCACCACTTAACTAGTGCGCTGCGCAGCCCTTCAACGCACATTTTGGCTTCAAAAACTTCTTTTTTTCACTTCCATGTTTTATCTTGGATGTCCAAGGTCGAAAAACTAACCAAGGAAAAATCTTCATTCACCTCACACCTTGGTGAATTTTCTCGCAGGGATGCTAATGTTGTTGTAAATATTTGTGTAGAATATAAAATGAGCTCCCCATAATTCTCGGATTCCCTTGGCTTCGGTCCTCCTACTCATAGAATCATCAAATTAATTTCCTGTAGGTGGTTCCAAAGTATCGACGGCCCCCTTGGGAAACATTGATTGCGGCAACCATAACTGCATATAAACCAAATCAAACAAAAATTCTAATGAAACAATTTGCAATCACCCTAAACACTGTCCAAAGGCGATTCTCAACCTTACAAATCCATTTGGAGCAAGGAATTTGTGTTTTTAGAGAGCAGAGGTGAAAATTTATTGTTCCAATTCTGTGTACCACGCGCAAACCCAACGCGCCGTGCCATCTGGGTGCGTCGCGCCAAGTGTAAAATAACACTGCAAAATTTTTTCCAATGCGCCGTGCACCTTCAGTGTGCCGCGCCAGTCATTCTATGCGTCGCGCTAGAATTTCACCAACAGTTTTCCTCTTTTTGCTAGGAGAAGGAGACGAATAACCTACAGGTGCAGTTGTTCCAGACATAGAAGCGTTTGATACAGGCTGAGGATGATTTAAACTTCCTTTAATATCACTTCGATAGAGAGCCTTTCTTTCTTCGCTGTTTTCATAATTCTTGCAATCAATGCATTTGCAATTTTCAAAGCATAAAATATTTCCTTGGAAACATTCACAATACTTCTTCAAACATCCTGATTTCTTGCGATGACCCCCTTTATTATGTTTAGCTGGAAGAAGTTATCCTCCCATATCTTCTTTGATTTTGAAAACAACATTCCTGTTATCTCGAACAGAAATTGGACTGTTTGCAATCTTAGGCCTAAATGCATTATGATTACGCTCAACTATCGCATCCATAGCTTCTCTTCTCACAGTTTCATGGTTGACATTGTTATAACAATTCACATGATTACATCCATCACAATATATCCCAGATGCGAAGCATTCACAATATAATCTCAGGCAGTGAGAATTTTTGCAATTACACTGTCTTGATTTCTTTGGAGTTTCCTTCCTTTGAATCAGTTAGTGGTCCTGAGAAGGACCCTCTTGGAGGTCCTTGCTTTCTGCCAATGCTGCAGAACCTTTAGCACTTTCTCATTTTGAAATGGCTCTTTTTTACCTGTCTTTAAATTTTTGTAGTGAATGATGAGTCTCGTATATCTGTTGCAGGGTTGCTGAAGTTGTTGAAGATAATAAGGTGACCAAGGCCTGCATTTGAAATTCTTCATGACGAAAAACTTTAAAAATACACTTATTACTAACCATTGATTTGATGATTCCCTCTTCAAAACAGAGTTTTGAAGAGGAATCAACCTTGAGAATTATTGATGATGGCAATCTTGAAATGAAAACTTATTGATCCTCCCTCTGGCCTGCTGGCATAATTGGGCACTTTGAAGTCACAACTTATGAAGCCTTAGACCTATGACTGACATGATTCTTTGCCTGTCAAAAGACCAACTACTGACTGTCATTTAATGAACAAAGATGAGCAGACCTGAGCCAGCAGGTACAAAGCATGAGGGGTAATGACTAACAAGACCCTTCCATCAGATTATGGCATGCCCCTAGTGGAATGCGGCTGAGTGAATGGATCGAGACACCTAAAAATGAAATGCATAAAGAGTTTTGATCCCTGATGGAGGACTGACAAGACCGACTCTAACACATGCTTTAACAGGATTGAACAAGGTGTTTCAGTGGGGAGGCAAACATTAGAAAGCCTTTGACACCTTGAAAGAAAAGATTAGTACAACACCTGTACTAGCACTTCTTGATCTGCAAATACCATTTGAGATCCAGACTGATGCCAGTGACTATGCCATGGGAGCAGTGCTGACACAACACGGTAAACCCATATGTTATCATTCTGAGACTTTTAATCCTACAGTAGTTAACTATCCTACATATGATAAATAATTGTATGCATTAGTTTAGAGTGTGAAAAAGTGGAAACATTACTTAATGGGAAAAGAGACAGTAATACATACTGATCATAAACCACTTCAATATCTACACTCCCAAACTAAGTAGCAGCAATCAAGACACTACAGATGGATGGGTTTTCTACAACAGTTCCATCTAGTCATCAGATATAAAAGGGCATACGTAACAAAGTTGCAGACATGTTATCTAGACCCATAATAAATGCATCTACTATACTTAAGCATAATTTTGTGCTACATGAAAGTTACATTGAACAATATGCTCAAGATATCGACTTTAAAGATGTATAGGCAACTTTGAGTTGAGGCAAAAGAGTAGAAGAATTGGATTATCATGTAAAGGACTGACTCTTATACCATTATGGGAAACTCTGCATTCCAAAAATTGAGAGAATAAAGATAATTAGGGAAGCACACACTTCTCTGATATCAGGTCACTTTGGGGTAAGTAAAACAATTGTACAACTGCAAAGATTTTTTTATTGGCCAAAAATGAATGAGAAAATTTCTAGATATGTAAGAGGGTGTACTATGTGTGCTAAAAGCAAGCCCAGCAACAGAAAACTAGGCTTGTACACTCCATTACTAGTACCTTCTCACCCTTGGGAAAGTGTTTCCATGGATTTCATTGGGGGACTGCCTAAATCTAGAAAAGGTCATGATTATCTATATGTTGTTGTGGATAGGTTCAGCAAAATGTGTATTTTGATACCTTGTAATAAACAGATTACAACTGAACAGACTACAAAATTGTTCTTTGAACATGTATGGGTTCATTTTGGATTACCCACTTCCATTATATTTGATCAAGACACCCGATTTGTGGGGAAGTTTTGGTCAAGTCTGTGGGAACTGATGGACACCAAACTAAAGAAAGGCACAACTTTTCATCCACAAACTGATGGCTAGACAGAAGTAGTTAACAAGACAATGATCCAGTTACTTAGAGGATATTGCAACAAACATCCTAAGCTTTGGGATGAACATTTGTGTTATGTGCAACATGCTTACAATAGAGCAAAACATTCTTCTACACAAAGATATCCTTTTGAGACCTGTTTTGGTTTCACACCAAGGTCTCCTTTGGATTTTGTCTTTGGTAAAGCTACCACAGTTGATGGACACAACGATGTGGATAAGGCAACTAGGTTCATTGAACAAATCCATGAGGTCCAAAAGGCAGTACAGGAACATCTGGAAAAGAGCCAAGCCAAATATAAGGCTAGGCATGACAAGCATCGGATGGAGCATAGTTTTCAAGTTGGTGACTAGGTTTGGCTGTATATCAACAAGGACAGGATGCAAGGTGAAGGTAAAAAACTAAAGCCTATCAGGTATGGACCTATCAAAATACTTGAGAAGATTGGTGAGAATGTTATTCGCCTTGATCTACCAGCTTACATGCACATCTACTTAGTCGTAAATGCAGATTGCTTGAGATTGTTTGAACCCTCATTGATTGAGGATCCTAAAGAGCAAAGTCAGTTGCCTTCTATTGATGACCTACTACCTGAATATCTTAATTAATTGCAGGAAGGTGAGGATGACGCACAAGGGAGATGTTGAATACCTTAGAGTAGGGCTCAAAGGTTCAAAGCCGTGTGGTACAAAGTGGATTGAGATAGGACAAGTGAGAAAATAGTACCCTCATTGAGTCGATGCTTGAAAACCAACTTTTGGTGGTCCAAAAGCTTTTCAGTGGGAAGGCCATGATCCGAATTGGATCCATGAAGAAAATTCATTAGCAAACCATGACTGTATCAAGTCAGGACAGGCTTAAAAGAATTAAAAGCAGCGACCAAAAACACCTCTAAATAGTGGCAGTTAGTAGCCAGTGTGGAATGACGAGGACCTCGGTCAAAGCGCGCTGACCGAGGCCCATGGAGATTGTACAAGAGGTGAAACTAGCCCTTGGGAGGCCCAGATCGGGAAAAGGAGGCAGTTTTTGATGCGCGATCGTGCATCGTTGGGAGAAACCCCTCGAGAAGGAGAGGCCCTGTATGCTCGGTTGCATGGGAGCCGAGAAAATCATGGGGAAAAGGCTAAAGGCTAAGGCGGGACCCGCGCTCCAAAAACCGGCGGTATTTATCGAGGGCACCCTTGGGCAGTAAGCAATTTTAGTGAAAATAGAGTGATTCCACTCAGCGGCCAATGCGTGGCAAGCGGAGGAGAGAGAGAAAATTGTTGCTCATCATGCACTAATGGTCTAGCAAGTCAACCGTGTGAAATGTGTGAATGGTGTCGGATTTGGAGGCCCCAGAACTAACGGCTGAGATCAGGCCCGATGGGGAAAGCCAGAACCGACAAGAGATTAAACCACGAGCTATAAGAATTTGACGTCCAATTTGACCGCCAAGGTGGTAGATGAATCATTCCATGACATAACGGAGAAACCGAATCGACGAAGCAAGTTGGTGCAGTTACAGGAGGACAAGTGACCACTCCCTGTGAGCCTGATGATGACGCCGAGACAGGGAACTCCAAGCAAAGCTGTAGCAGGCGATTTGATGGGAAGTGGAAGGGGAATCGAAAAACCATGAGATCAAATGGTTTTAAAGCCATGAGCAGATGAAGTAGAGGACACCAGACACCGAGAGGGAGACGGAGAGAAAAAGGAAGAAGATAAATAAAATGAAGAAAGACAGTGAAGCAAAAGAAGCAGAAGGAAGACAGAGGGCTAAGCTGACTAAAGGCAGCGTTGAGAACCAGAGAGCTTGAGGGATTCAAGCCATCCCTGAGAGGATCTGTCAGGACTGAGCACCACACTGGGCTCTTTCCATCAAAGACTAGAGAGGTCAAAGAAGCTGGTAAGGAAAAGGGTCTGTGCACTCTAGTGGCCTGGGGAATCCAAGAGCCACCCTGCCAAGAAAATTATGTTTCAGGAGACTCATATTGAGCTCCTTCATTTTAATTCTCTACTTTAAGACACAATAAAAGAAAGCCACCACTGAGAGTTGGACCAGAGATGTAGCCCTAGAGGATGGGGTGAACTCCTTGTTAAATTCTTGTGTTTTTATATTTGCTTACTGTATTTCTCTGCTGTTTTCCATTTCCAGTGTCTGTGTATTTTCAATCTGATCGATCCGTTGCCTAAATAACATAGACACACACCAACACATGAGTCTGTAATACCTTCAATTAATAATTCTTAACTGAGATCACTCATAGGGTGATTATCAGATCAAGTGTTGTCCTCCTTGCTTACCAAATATGGAATGTGGGAGAGAAATTCAGAGATGAATTCTTCACTCCCATTCCCATCCTCTTTATATAGATTCTGGAAATGATCTTTTGCTACCTTCTTTAGCTATTCTTGACCTTTGAGCACAGTCCCATCTGAGCAAGTGATTTCAGAGATATGATTTCAAGATATTCGGGCTCTATATTGCCTATGGAAGAAAGAGGTATTTTGATCTCCAGCATATGCCATAGGCTATGAGACTTAAGCCTCCAAGTCTCTTGTTCATGGCGGAAAGTGCGAAATGATTTGATTTGGGTGACTTATTCTTTTTCTAAATCTGAAGCAGAGATCTCCTTACTTTCCAAATCCATTTGGAGATCTGATAAAAAATAAACTATCTCCTTTCTGTTTCTGGTAGGAGAATTTGAGTGTTCTTTAATCCATTTTCAGAGCCCTCTTGTTTATTTTTATTTTCTGCTCCCACACGAAGGTGGGAGATCCTGTCGTAGGTATGGACCATGCCTCCAGAACAGTTTCCATGAACCCTTCTTTCCCTGACCAAAGCGGGTTGAATCTAAAGGGGATATGGCCCAAATTTTCTTCCTCTTCCAGCTATAAGAGAATAGGTTTGTGATATGAGGCCATCTTTGGGAAAATTTTCAAGGAGATTAGTCTTTTTCCTAGCAACAAAGAGCTTTGCGCTAGAAAATGATCTAGGCGAGCAGAGATGCATTCTGCCCTAGCTCTATTGTTTGTCCAGGTGTAAAGAACTTTCTTCGGTTTGAAGTCAAGAAGATCCCAATGAAGTATTAGCTCCTCTACTAATGGAATCATTTATTCCCTGCAACTATTTCCACCTCTCTTTTCTTTTGGATCAATGACGAGGTTGAGATTTCCAGCCGCTATTATATTCTCAGGGGAGTGAATGTCTAATAAATTAGACAAGGTATGCTAGCATTATTTCTTCCCTGTAAGGTGGACTGGAACATAAAGGTTGAAGAGAGAGATGGAGAGCTTACTAGAGAGGTGCCGAAGTTCGGTGAATATCCAATGTTAGGTCTCAAAGGAGCTTTCTAGTTGATACTTGTCCTCCGACCATAATGTTGCTAGGGCACCAGAGGAACCTCTTGCACTAATGGCCTTTCTTGCATTTTTTTCCCCATTTTAATTTGCTGATCTAAAGAAGGGTTTCCCCTTCAATCTTAGTCTCTTGGAGCATGAGGATATTAGGAGTTTCTATTTTCATAAGATCTTTGACTACTTCAGCTTTCGAAGGGTTCCCCGAGCCTCTATAATTCCAAGAGACTAGTTTCATTACTTAACGAGATTGGAGTGAGTTGATCCCCCCTTAGAGGGCCTTGTTCTGGTGTTTCTCTCGATAGACATTTCAATGGTGGATTGGATGCCTTGCATTTTTTGCCTCTCTGCCTCTTCTTCCCTAGCTTCCTTATGAGATTTCCTTCCAACTCTTTTAGAGGGTCTCTTGAATGTCTCGTCTTCTGATGACCCAGAGGTTTCCAGGGGTTTTTTCCTTGTCATTTCTGCATATGTAGGTGAGGAGGAGGTTCCTACTGGGGAGTCAAGTTGGGTTACTTATATGTTCTTCTTTTCTACTTCGAGTGAGGGAACTTGGTGTTCAATCTCCTCTATCTTTATTTCTGGAATTTTGATTGAAGTGATGAGGATTTTGAATGAGTTTATTGAGGTTTTTTTCTTTGGCTATTCTCCTCTTCCTTCCATTTGAACCATTCCTGTTAAGGGAGTTCCAGACTCCATCAATACCTATTTCCCTTTATTCCTGTTACTCTCCTTGGCCTCAACTACTTTCTGCACTTGGATCCATTTTTCTCCTTTCGACTTCTCTAGATCTTCCTCCTCCTTTTTTTTTTGCAATATCTTTCAAAATGCCCATATTCATGGCAATTTCTGCATTTGAATGGTAGTTGCTCATAGTCTAACTCTTGGATATAAGACCAGTTTGCTATTGTTAACTTTATGGCTTTAGGTAACCCTATTTCCAAGTCAACTTCGATGCATATTCTTTCACATGAATACTGATCCCTTCTCTCTGCTCTGTCTATGTATTTTCCCAAGGTGTTACCAATCGTTTCTAGTGATTTCAGGTTCCAGCAGTGCAGTGGAAGATGAGGGAGGTGCAACCACACTAGAACTGCTGACGGCACATCTTATGTCAGATCGAAATCTGGTGACCATGAGTTTAGGTACAGACCCTGAGGTCCCATGAAATATGGTCCATTCCTAAATATGAGATTTTTGTCTTCTACTGAATAAAAAAAAAGACAAAAAAGCCCTTACCAACCAGAAAACTTCTGATGCCTTCCTTTACTAATGGTCGCCAATTCCTCTGAACCCATGCCTTGACAGCCTCTGTTAGAGCTGATTATATTTCTATGTTTCCCTATGATATTCCTTAATTCAACTTCCTTTCCTTTTGAAGAAAATTTCATGAAAAGTTCTTGAAAATTAAAAGATATTGTACCCAAGGACTGTAGCCATTGGACTCCTAGTACAACATCAACACCACCCATTAGAATGGAAAGCATTGGGATATTCAATACATATTATCCCATGGATAGCTTGATATTATGGCACTTTCCAGAGCAATTTACGGTTCCTCCACTTGCAACCATCACTTGACACTTGGAGCTGGATATTGGAAGCAATTCAATTCCTTAGATATTTTACAATGAATAAAATTACAGGTACTACCCGAGTCAATCAACACTATTACCCTTTTCTTCTTGATATGTCCTTCTATCTTGATAGTTTGAGGAGTTGTGATTCTGGCCAATGCATTACAAGTTATGGTCGGATTCATTTCTTCTTTCTCCAGGGTTTGTTCCTGGTGTATATCTTCTTCTTTTGATGTTTCTTGTTCCTTTTCTTGCTCCTCTTCCCCATTTATGTAAATTAATTTATGCTTAGCACACTTATGACCTTTAGTGTATTTTCTATCACAATTGTAACAAAGCCCTTTTTCTCTTTTTTCTTCCAATTTTTTTGGTGCCAACCTTGTAGGTGGTGAAAGGCTAGGAGCAACAATAGTTCCATCTTTATAGTTATGAATGGTAGGATTCCTTGTTGGCATAATTTTGCTTTCAATTTTTCTTTCCAACCTTTATGTTGTATCCAATGAATCAGGTTCCCAAAGGTGAATCTCATGTTGGATGTTATCATTTAAAGTCCATATGAAGACTTCAATCCTACACTTATCTGGAATATCATTTACCCTTATATTCAATTTTTGGAAGTGTTCAATGTGCTCTATCGTTGAAACCTTTTGTTTGAGATTTATCAATTGGCTAAAGAAGGTGTTGCTCTTTGTATTCTCATAATGTGCTATCATTTCCTTCGTGAAAATTGACTAGGTGACAAGTTTTTTACAAGAACAAATCCCTCTATACCATACAAACTGATTCGGTTCTAAATATAAAGATGCAATACATACCTTTTGTGTGTTTTGCACATTATGTAGATCAAAATATTTCTCCATATGTAGTATCCATGTTACGGGATCCTTGCCATAAAACTTCCTCATATCTATCTTTGGAATATGTTGGGTCTTCAATCCAACATTAGATTCTATGAAATCATGATTAACATTACTTTTGTTCTCATCATGAGTTTCCTCTACTACCTTTTCACCATTAGGAGGCCTTTCTTGTAGTAGCTTTGTCCCACCTTCCTTCAAACCTTCCATGTCTTTCTTCAAATATTCCATGCCTTTATTACAATATGATTTCATACCATCGATGTCAACTTCCATGGCATAGATAAAACTACTTATCTTAGTTTCGATTGCATTCTTCAAATCATCCATCCATTTTTTCCTACTAGGTGTTTCTATTTTCTTGATTCGAGTCATTCTTTTTCTTGCTTTTATCAACTCGATCTTGAATATGTTGTATCTCTTAAATTTCGGATCTCCAAGGTCTGACATTTTGACCTACAGTATCCCTCCACGTCCTTTTTCCAATGACACCACTCTGATTGAAATTTGATTCTCCAAGAAAGAGTTATGCCCAATCTCCCAAGATGACCTGCTTATATACTTTTTCAGTAGAGCGAACTTGTACGAAGTGCCATGTGTTACTGTTTCGACCTTAGGACCTAACACTGATACATTGAAAACTATAGTCCATCCTCTTTCTGTAACTTACGAAATTTCAATCTAATGATCAAAGAGAAAGTTATGACGACTTTCCCAAGGTCACCTGTTTAAGATGTAATTCGGGAGCCTGCAGAAACCTTAAATGTCTTGGATTGTATCTCCAAAAAATATAGAGAAACAAGATATGAAATTTGGGCGTGAGCTTTACCAAGTTTTTGGATCAAATGGATTTTAATTTTAAAGTATGAAACTTTGTAAAAAAACAATTATAGCGAAAATTCCATGATGACCTGTTTGTGATGGAATTCTGGAGCTTGAAAAAAACCCTAAATTCCTCAGATCATATCTCTGGGAATATAGCGAGACAAGATCTAAAATTTAGACCCTATGTTCAATGAGATTTTGTATCAAATGGGTTTTTTGTTTTAGCTTCTAAAACGTCGCAGAAAAAAGGGTATAGCGAAAATTCCACGATGACCTATTTGAGATTGAATTTTAGAGCTTGCAAAAAACCCTAACTGCCTTTGATCAAATCTTCGAAAATATAACAAGACAAGATCTGAAATTCGGACCTGAGGTTCAGAATGAATTCCTCTCAAATGGGTTTTTTGTTTATATTTTGAAATGTCGCAGAAAAAATGTTATAGCGAAAATTCCACGAAGACCTGTTTGGAGCAGTGAAACCCTAGAATTCAAAGCCCTGCTACCAAATGTTATGAAACTAGCTCACAAAAATATAGAAAAGAAAGATAAAAACCTTAGAATTCAGCCTCTTCGAGGGGCCAACCTCCTTTACATTACACAAATGAATAATTCATGGATGATACAAATGAAAAGACCTCCTTTCTATATATAGGAGTCTAAGGGGCCATAATATAATCAGCGCCGACATAACAATAATAATGTAAGGGCACAATAATAACAATAGTGGGATTCTATGGGACACAATAATAAAAATATGGGGAATACATGGAAACAACAATATAATAAAGGGGTTGAACTAATAACAATAAGGGGTTACACTAGTAGTATAGAGACCTAACACAAACACAACCAAAAGTGAGGGATTGTCAATGATAATGCACACTAAATGTCGACATAGGTTAAAAATTACATAGACACCGCATTAACGGATTGTGCTTATGTTTGTTCAATCTTGTGGGGAAGCATGAATTCATGAACTTGTTGCAAACTAAGCATGTGTGAACAAGTGACTTCAATCGATAAAGAAGTGACCACGGAATGACCGACCACGAGATCCAAAGTAGGCTCCAAAATTCAAGTGTAGACAAAGTTTTGGAGGGTGTTTGTCACAACGACAACATTTGGTGACACATTGGTAGAACTCCAACTTATCTGCCTCTGTCAATTCTTTTGTGCAAGGTCTATTTCTTCAAGAAGCATTGATTCATTGTTCAGATTACCATGGATTACCATGCATAAACATAGCCCCCTTTATTCATTTACTCCATTAAACACAAACATAAGATCAATGATCACACAATGTTTCAAATCAGGATAGGGTAATGAAGTTCGCGACCTTTAGATTTTCAGAGTATATTTTTTCATGGCTGGTGTTGCTCCACTGCCAATAGGCTTGGACAGTACCCCGATAGAGTCACTTCAGGAACACAAACATTGATCCATTGCTAGCTAGCCTCAACAATAACCCGATGACGTTGCTTGCTTCACCTCTCTGTTCAGGAAGCCTTTCTATTATTTCAATGTTATTTATTTATTTTATATAGGAATATGCATAAAAACTTATTTATTTCATGGGCAGAAGAGGGATCTTGACTTATTTAGAGCAGGAGAGGTTTTCCTTTCAGAGAAGTATATATAAGACCTCTGATATTGGTTTTCTCATTTAGATTTTCCCCTTGTCCTTCTCTACTTTATTGGATCAACCTGAAAACATCGAAACATAAAAACTCGAGTGGAGGGATGAGGTTTCCAGAATAGACATGGAGATCATGGTTTGACTCAAGGCTTTTCTTAACACAAGGATCATAATTTTTCATTTAAACATCATCGACCAAAAGGTCTAACCAAGACAAGGAAGAAGGATAGATAGTTAACCAAATGTTCAAGTTTCACAAATTACTTTTCTATTTTTCCACATTCCCTTTTGAGCCAACAGAGCATCTTCATGCAAGGTCTTACAAAACAAAGAAAAGACAACACACAACAAGGAAGAAAAACTAGAAGACAAAATGGAAGGAGGCTAACTGAAAAGATGATGTGAAACCAAAGTGAGGAAACATAAGAAAAAATATAGAAAATGAATGCAAGATGGATGTGCAGGTAAACTAATATGCAACTAAAACTACTCCTAACCTAATCATCGAGAAGGTAAAGGTCACGTATAATGAAATTTCAAATGAAGTCATCGTAACTGCTTTATACCTGCATTCACAAAGATATAAGAAATTAAAATTGATATAAAGAAATGTGCAACAGAACAGATAAGAACTTGAATAACTTGCACAAAAATTTGAAGGTCTTTCTTATTAGCAGAAAGATAGGCCAGAGCCGCTACTTCTAACTGGTCCAAATTCTTACCTTTTTTATGAAAGCCATCATTCAACAAACCTTGGAAGCTTCTTGCGAATGTGTCTTCAACTACACCGAACTCCTTAGCAAGTACACAAATAGATCAAAACTTGTTATATGAGACAGAGCCTGCCAAGTAATATTGCTCCAACCTTTCAACGATTGGATCATAAAACTCGTGACAATCCTTTTGAAAACCCAGAAATATTTGAAAAGATGTTTTTTCAATTAAAGGAACATGATTACACTGAGGATCTTGTGAGAATAAATAGATCTGATCATATTCAACATGCATGTACAGGCAGGGAGGACTTGACATAACCATCCACGAGTGTGGAAGTGCCTCAACCACTTGACAAGTACCCGGATAGTGAGATGTTAAACCATAAAAATAAAATGATGTAAAATGATTGTCATTGGATGTGTTGATGGTAAAATAGTAAGTTGAATGAAATTCATCAAGAACATAATTATGATCAGATGGGATAATTAAAGCATGAGATTCCCAATTTGTAATTACCAAAGATAAATCAAATTGAATAGTTCCGCAAATGCTCTGCATAATAAAATCATGTTCTTCACGTGATGAGTGTAACATACAATTTTCTCGTGACTAGTTTCACATTGCACTAATATCATAATCATTGAAATAAGTAAAAAGGAATGTTAGAATAAAAAACACATGAAACCAGTCAGGGTAAAACAAGTGAAGAAGAATTTGATTCGTCAAACAACCCATGAATTCACTGTCACTCAAGAGGATTTCAGGTGTGATGAAGAAAAATATTAGCATCAGAATATTCACGAGAAGGATAAGGAGATGATTATTTTCAAGAGAGTGTGATAGGTATGACTCCTTTTGCCAAAGATAATATTTATAATAATCAACTTTGTAGTTCCATGATTCTATGAGAGATACACATTCCAAACCCAAGCTTGATACAAGTTATTTGCATGAATATGAATCATCTTGAATTCAATCAGAAATCAAATCTTGAAGGTTCGAAAGATCATTTCCACAATGCCAAATATATTTCAAGAAATAATTAACATCGATTGAAACCATGCAGAAATAAGAATTTTGTGAAGGAAACCAAACTTGACTCAGTTCAAGGGTCTTACCAGAGTTGTGAGATCATGACATAACCATCAACAAAATTTGAAGTGCCTCAACTCTCTATAAAGTCCCAGAACTTTCAAATATTGTAAAGTCACATACCATAGATTGAACCAGATCATGCATGGTGTGAGGATAGTTTCTTTCACTGATTTTGATGACATCACTATTAATCAGATGGAAGCCATCTCTTTCACTTATTTTATCATATTTTACAACTTCGAAAACCATATTACTCAAGTGGAAAGATTCTTCTGATTGCAAATCTAGAGATGGCGAAATCTCATGAGCAAGCTAATTTGAAGAGTTATCTTCATGAAAGACAAGAGATGATACAGGATGGAAAGGATACTCAATGATATTATTATTTACTCTTTCATCATGGATGACCTCACTACCTTGTGTTTATTTAGAAGTGAACTCATGCAATGAATAACTTGAAGAGCATGGAGTGTCTTCATCACATGTAGATGCATCACAGAAAGGGGAGCACAAGGAATAGTGTGACAAAGAAGAAGTTTCAATAAGAGAATTTTATTCAATTGAAACAGATTCCAGATCTAAATATTTCAAATTAAAATTTTCATGAGAAATTGAAATATCAACCAGTGCACTCGTGCATTCATCATCACATACATCAACAAAATATCATCATCAGAATGATTGTTGCCCAATATTATAGATCTAAAAAAATTGATTTCATTTGATTCATTACCGAGATTAAAAGATTTAATGATCTAAAAATGGGGCACTAAAGGCTTCTTGTCAAGCTTACAAGAACCTCTCCCACTTCCAAAGCTTAAATGTTCCCAAGATCTAGTGATTAACCAATTGCAGAATTAATAATGTGCTTGAAAATAGGTGTATGCTTGTGTGTGTCTTTAAACTATTTATGTTTCTTAAGTTTATTTGCTTGAACTTATATAAAACATATAACAACAAATAAAGTAGAAAATACAATGCAGCAACAAGCAATCACACATAACATCAATATAATATGGAGTTCACCCAAAAAACTTGGGCTATGTCTCCTTGAGCTCTAGTCAACTCGACTAGGTTCTTTGGGATTATGGCAAAGTCCACGCCCAACTCCACTGGTTTACACTGAACACAATGGGATTATAACACCATATTATCCCTCGCTCTGAAGCTCTCTGGCTTTCTGGCTCTGGCTCCGGCTCTGGCTCTCATCTTTGGCTCTGGCTCTGGCTCCGGCTCTGGCTCTCATCTTTGGCTCTGGCTCTGGCTCTGGCTCTTGGCTCTGGCTTATGGCTCTAGCTCTGGCTCTGGCTCTAGCTCTCACTCTGGCTCTTGGCTCTCGGCTTTGGCTTCTCTGAGCTCTATCTCAGCCTCTGTGTGCCTCTGTAATTTGCCTGACCTCCAAGCGACTCTTAGCAACCTTCCAACGACCTTTTTTAGTCCTCCAGCTCCCTCGACAACCTTCAACTACCTTCAGCACTTGTACTCTCTGTGTTTTTTTATTATCATGCATAGGTTACAGTCCTCCATCATTGAAGAACCCGATTGTTTCCTCACAAGAATCTGTTTAGAAATGGAAAAGAACAGGTGGGCAGGAAAACCCAGTCGTTTTGCCTTCCACTGGCCATGTCAACAAAATAATGGAAATACAGAGGAAACGCACGCAAAACACATCATGGGCCTTTAGCCCAGACTTCAAATATTATGGAATTGGCCCTATAAACCTATCAGGTCCATTCAAATATCGTTTATCACTATCACTTAGGTGAGAGGTCTAAAAACCTCAATACACAGGAATACACAGAAATCCTGAATTCCCAGATTTCAAAATCTATGAAATCGGGTCTATAATCCCTTTCGGGTCCGCCATCCATCGCAATATCGCAATTGCATCGTCGCATGGAAAAATGGCCAAAAACCCATTTACATGGGAAATACATTGAAAATATAAATTTTCGAATTTCAAATATTATTCAATCGGGCTTATAATTCCCATCGGGTCCACCCTTTATCGCAAGTCGCATATCGGCATATCGCAGTGCATTGGCCCTTTGTATCGATGGTTCACCGATATTGCTGATTTCTAATATCGTTGTTCGCTATATCGCAATCAGCATATCACATTGGTAACCGCCTAGTGGTTCTTTCCTTTGGTCATGCTGATCGCCAATCCACTGATCAAATCCTGACCATTGATCCGCGACTGCTAATCCAACGGCTGATAGTCCATTTCAGGTGCGTAACTTACACGGGGATTAACCACCCGAAAAAGTGGTTTCCTCTCTCCTCCATCGTGCCACGTGTCAGTCAATGTATGGAATCGGGTGGAGCCCATCCAATACCGCTTACTGCTCGAGGCCTACCCAAAATACCACTTACTACCCCTTCCTTTCGGAACTCAAAAGGTTTGCTTGTTTAATTTATAAATCCGTTGGGTCCGCCGAAGGCCTTTGTGCCTGTTTTAAGTCCTTTCCCTTTGTTTATTGCGATGTGATAAAGAAATGCGATGCGATGGGTTCTAAGGGTTTTTATGTTTAAAAACACATTTTCCCTTAAGTCCCATTTATATAAGAATTTGCCTCCTTTTCAAAGGACAAAGGAAAACTTCTTTTTGCGATAACTTCTTCATCCAAAGTCCATTTTAGCCCATTCAAATTGCAGTAGATTCAGAATGAAAAGATCTACACAATGGGACTATTTCCAAGAGCATCCTTGGACTTTAATTTTCCTCTGTGAGGAACATTTTAGACTTAGAAGTCTATCCAAGATCCATTTTGGATCACGCCTTCCCACTAAAGAACTTTTGGTCTCCAAAAGACTGATATACTGATTTGAACAATAAATGAGAGTAAAAACACCCTCTTCTTTCAGCCTCCATACACTTACCTCTGCATAGTGCCTCTGAACCAAACTCTCTGACCACTTTCCTTCCTGGATGTATTGGTCTTCCTAGGAAGAACTATCTTCCTTCTTGACTTCATGTAGAACTCCTGTTGAGATGGTTACAGAAGGTAGTTTGAACTTCTCTGCCTTGATCATTGATCCAAGGTGGCTCAAACCAATGTGAATTCACATCTGCTTCACAATATTTTCATTTGTACCTATTTGAAAAGCTGTCAACAACAACTGTTAACAACAATAGAAATACAGACAACAACTGGATGGACTAAACCCCTACTTCAATAAAAGAAACAGATTTCACATCTTGTGAACACCTCCATGTCTTACATTTGCATACAAATGATGGACTAGATAACAAGCCCACAAAACATGCCTTTAAAACAAATTACCCTTCAAGTCAAGCATGTAGAAAAAGACCATTAGGACTCTTTTTCAAAAGATGAAACACTTCATCATTATCTCCATCTTGGAGACCAAGTTAACTTCTCCCAATTCAACATTGCATCACATGCATGTCAAAGCAATCAACCCTGCAAGTTAGTTACAGATACATGTTCAAATACAAGGAAATCATCAGCATCCCTATGTTCATGCATATCATGCTCATGCATGCATTTCATCCTTCAACTTTCGCTTAAGCACACTGTACTTTTGAAGCTGAAATGAAATATAATGTTACAGCAACAAAGTGAGTCTCCTACTCAACCTTTTTCCATTCACCATCTTGGTAAAAACCTGCAACTTGCATTCCATCAACAAAGAAATGCAAACAGATGCATCAATAGATATGCAAGCTTAATTGGATAAGAACTCTAGCCATTTCTTACCAATCCATTTCAAAGGTCTTTCCTTTGTCTACACATTAGCATCAACATGTGAGTCATCCTCAGACACATCATTCATGGAATCTTTATTCCATTTCTGCCATCTTCTCTTTCCACCTGCTTCAGCTTTCGTGGAAGCATTGCTGGATACAAATGTTTAGAACCAGATTTATACCTTTCTCTTTCACCTTTATTGCCCTCATGAGGAGGTGAATCAAATGAAGAAGTGGCTCCCTTTGGAACACCATCAATCTCTTCAAGGCTTTCAGGGTTTCCACAACTCTTTGGTTCAAGTGTGTGCTTCTGAACACCTGCATCCTGCAAATGATGTTTCAAGCTATTGCATTCCTCCCGAATACAATATTCACACTCTTGAGGTAGAAGACCTAAAATGAAACTCCTTCTTGGAGCTGTTTCAATTGTCTTCATGGCAGCTTTGGAACTTCCTCCATAAGACTGTCCATAGCCAAGACCCAAATACTTAGGCCTTTCCTCAAATATTATTGGTTCAACAATACCTTTTGCATGCTTACCCAAGCCTTTTCCCTCATAGCCCATCTTGGACATTAGCTTGGAACCTATGCCTCTGGTATGCTTTTCAAAAGAACCAATACAAGCATTCTTAGAAGAATTTGAAGACAAACTAGAATGGTTTACCTCTTCTTCAAGCTGATACTTGACTAAGGCTTATTTGGCAACAAAGAGCTGTGACTCCAACTCATGCATCCTTTTTAGATTCATATTTGCAGTATGAATTTGCCTCTCCATTTCCTACAATTTGTTAGAAAGCAAATGCTTCTCTGCCTCCACGGAATTCAACTGCTCTCTAAGTATGCTTCTCTTCCTTCCATCCTCGTACATTTCCCTCACCTTTTCCATCATGGTGAACAAGTCTTGCTTCATGTCTCCATCAAAGAATCTTGTGATGAAGGATGAATTTGAGGATACACTTGTAGAAGTTGTCATTATGCAAATGAACAAAAGAACTTCAAACAAGACTAACAAAGAGCTTATTCAAGCAACCTTTTACAACAAACCTCTTGTGCTTCAAGGATTGCCTTGAGGTCCTTTGGGATAAGAAGAATGCCTTCAGCCCTTCTTCCTTCTTGTCCTTCTTGGACTGAGCTATCAATATCTTTCCCTTCACCTATGCAAACTCAAACAATAGCCAGTCTGCAAACAAGCATACAATCAACCTCTGACTGTTTAACACCTTTCAGACAAGCAATCTTTGCTCTGTCAATCAAGCATTCTGATATATGATACCACTTGCTCTGGCATAATCAGCTTTGATATCACCTTCCTGAAGGTGGTGTTAATCAATCTCAAGCTTTGATACCACCTGATCTAAAAATGGGGTACTAAAGGCTTCTTGTCAAGCTTACAAGAACCTCTACCACTTCCAAAGCTTAAATGTTCCCAAGATCTAGTGATTAACCAATTACGGAATTAATAATGTGCTTGAAAATGGGTGTATGCTTGTGTTTGTCTTTAAACTGTTTATGTCCCTTAAGTTTATTTGCTTGAATTGATATAAAACATATAACAACAAATAAAGCAGCAAATACAATGCAACAACAAGCAATCACACATAACAACAATATAGTATGGAGTTCAGCCAAAACTCTTAGGCTACGTCTCCTTGAGCTCTTGTCAACTCGACTAGGCTCTCTGGGATTATGGAAAAGTCCACACTCAACTCCACTGGTTTACACTGAACACAATGGGCTTAGAACACCATCTTATCTCTGGCTCTGAAGCTCTCCAACTTTCTGGCTTTGGCTCTTGGCTCTAGCTTGTGGCTCTGGCTTTGGCTCTAGCTCTGGATCTGGCTCTGGCTCTAGCTCTTGGCTCTTGGCTCTAGCTTCTCTAAGCTCTCTCTCAGCCTATGCATGCCTCTATAATTCGCCTGACCTCCAAGCGACTCTCAAAAACCTTCCAGTGACCATTTTTAGTCCTCCAGCTCCCTCGGCAACCTTCAGCTACCTTAAACACTTGTGCTCTCTGTGTTTTTTTTTATCATGCATCGGTTAAAATATTCCATCATTGAAGAACCCGACTGTTTCCTCACAAGAATCCGTTTACAAATGGAAAAGAACATGTGGGCAGGAAAAACCAGTCGTTTTGCCTTCCTCTGGCCGTGTCAGCCAAATAACGGAAATACATAGGAAACGCACACAAAAAACATCATGGGCCTTTAGCCCAGACTTCAAATATTATGGAGTCAGCCCTATAAACCTATTGGGTCCATTCAAATATCGTTTATCGCTATCGCTTAGGCAGGAGGTCTAAAAACCTCAATACACGGGAATACACAAAAATCCTAAATTCCTAGATTTCAAAATCTATGAACTCGGGTCTATAATCCCTTTCGGGTCAGCCATCCATCGCAATATCGCAATCAAATTGTCGCATGGCCAAATGGCCAAAAACCCATTTACACAGGAAATACATTGAAAATCTGAATTTTCGAATTTCAAATATTATGCAATCGGGCTTATAATTCCCATCGGGTCCGCCCTTTATCGCAAGTCGCATATCGGCATATCATAGTGCATTGGCCCTTTGTATCGGGGGTTCACCAATTGCCGATTATTGATATCGTCGATCGCTATTGGCCCCATCACTATATCACAACCAGCATATCGCATTGGTAATGGCCCAAGGGTTCTTTCCTTTGGTCATGCCAATGCCGATCCGCCAATCAAATCCTGACTGTTGATCCACGACCGCTAATCCAATGGCTGACAGTCTGTTTTAGGCGCGTAACTTACACGGGGTTTAACCACCTGAAAAATCGGTTTCCTCTCTCCTCCATCATGTCACTTGTTAGTCAATGTATGGAATCGAGCGAAGCCCATCGTATACCGCTTACTGCTCGAGGCCCCCCCGAAATACCGCTTACTGCCCCTTCCTTTTGGAACTTAAAAGGTTTGCCTATTTGATTTATAAATCCGTCGGGTCCGCCAAAGGCCTTTGTGCCTGTTTTAAGTCCTTTCCTTTTGTTTATTGCGATGCGATAAAGAAATGTGATGCGATGGGTTCTAAGGGTTTTTATGTTTATAAACACATTTTCCCTTAAGTCCCATTTATATAAGAATTTGCCTCCTTTTCAAATGACAAATGCGAACTTCTTTTTGCGATAACTTCTTCATTCGAAGTCCATTTTAGCCCATTCAAATTGCAGTAGATTCTAAATGAAAAGATATACGTAATGGGAATATTTCCAAGATCATCTTGGGACTTTCATTTTCCTTTGTGAGGAACACTTTTAGACTTAGAATTCTATCCAAGATCCATTTTGGATCATTTAATATCAACCAAGAATGAGGAGACACCATCTTCACATGAAGGATTTTGAAAAAGAGAAGATTGAACTAATATTCACCTTCTTGCTCCTCTACCTGTGTAATGTGACTACCTTGAACATGAGTGCAATTTGGGCCAACAACTTGAAAATAAGGAGAGTGCGGAAAACTAGTTGATGGAGTATATTGATCAAGCGAATCACGGTACAAAGAGTCATGACATGTAGATGATATAGGGTAATAGAAATCAAAATAAGATTCAAGACTAAAGTTATGAGTGTTAATACCATCTTGAGGAATAGAAAAATTGGTTTTCACTGCAGGCTTCATGATCCATTTCGGGATTTCCTCTACTGGATTTGAATCATGAAAAGCAGAAGGAGGATGAGAAGATGGATTAGGGATTTGATGTGCAGATTTCCCAACTTTACGATCATCGCAAGGAGGCACCTACATCAGAACTAAAAAAGGAGGAGGACAAGGAACAAAAGGAATAACAGGTTCCTCCTCTAAAATTAGGGGTGTCTCTTGGTTTACAAGAGTTGGGGACGAAGAAACATCAGGTGGTCTAGATTCAATGTGCAAAGAGATAAGAACCAAGTGCTCAAACTCTTGTTTCAAGAAATCTCGATCCATATCTTCTTTAGGAAATTCATAACAAAGGTGAAGGAATCGATAAGAAAAATCCTCAACTGATTCATTAGGCTTCATTATTAAGTGATTGATTCTTTTACAAACATCTCAGTAATCATACCTATCAAAGGCTTGATGAAGCTCCCCGAGGAAATGATGAAAAGAATGGATGGAAGTGGGTGGCAAGGTATGGCACCATTGATTAACATGACCTTCAAGGGTGAGGAAGAAAAGCACACAAGAAAACTCTTCATCATCAATTTTGTAAGATTCACAAAATTTAAGAAAATTAGAAATGTGCTCGGTTATGGATGTTCCATCCTCACCATCAAAATTTAACTGAGACAAGTGATAAATAGGCTCATTGGGGATCGAAAATTGGCAAATGAATAAGTTGGAGAAACATCCTGAGAGTAAGATTTGATTATGATCCATTTTAGATAAGAGGTTCAAAATAGACTCAACGAGCACAAATTGTCATCTGGCCCTCCTTCTAGTGCCATTATTGATGGTGCTGGAAATTCATCATCCAAGGGGTTTCCCCAATGTGAAGTCCCAATTAGAACTCACACCATTTGGAATATGAGCCCCATATGAATTTTCCTTGGCTCTAAATATCAACAAGAGAGAGGAGTGCAAATGTGGCTTCAAAAAGCAAGGGGGTGTGCCTGGTGAGTGTTTGGTCGTATTTGTGTCAAATTTATTTTACTGCAGAGGCGAAAGAGAAGTGAGCCTCTATGAGAGAGGTAATAGTACCACCCTAGTAGAGACACACATAACAAGAAGAATCCATTCAACATCCAACGAAATAGTTCACACAGATGTGACAATTATTACAACCAATACAACAAGAAATACTTGTCTAATATCTAGTGGAATAGTCCATGAGGATGCAACAATGATAATAACCTTTACAACACATTCTCAATATGATAAGTACCAAATAACCGAATTAGTTCAACTACTTTAGCACAAATGAAAGGAAACATGGATTGCAAACATTTACAGAATAGTCTTACAAATATTCCTAATCCATGCATGAATAACATGCTGGCCATAAGGCTTCTGATATGAAGTAAAAGTTCGAAGACACATGTATACAATGAACACCACTAGCTCCAATAATGGAGCATTGGAGCCACTCCTTGCTCGTCAAAAGAACTAGCTGGTCTCCCTAATGCCTTACGGGAGGAGCCAAGGTGAAAAGTCCTTTTCTCATACAATGAGGGTGTATATATAAATAATGAGGTGATGCTTCAACTTCCTTGTGACTCTTTAACGACCCTCATTACTGTTTGACTTCTTATGAATTTTTGGCTTTTACATGATTCTTCATATTCTAAATGTGTCCTTTCGACTTCCACTTTACAATGCATATTGAATAGATAATTACATAATCCAAAATAATGATGTGGCATATGATGACTCATGACCAGACATGACATGATGATCTGAATGGGAAAATTAGTTTTGCTATGCTAAATTCCTCTCCAGAATATGTAAAAGTTCTTACGGATTCATGAGTGATTTGAAATGGGGGTTTGATTACTTGTTATGCTTACAAGAACCTCCCACTCCAAAGCTTAATAAATAATTGATCTAGCTTATGTATGACATTTGTGGAATTAAATACTTGAGATAGGTGTATGTTGTTTGTTTTTAACTGTTTAATTACTTATATGTTTATGCTAATATTAACCACATATATAACAATCATATAAAGCAACAAATAAACATCAACACATAACAACAAATTTAATCTAGGAGTTCACCCAAATATCGTGGGCTACATCTCCTTGAGCTTTTGTCATCTTGACTTGGCTCTTTGGGATTATGGAAAAGTTGCTTTACACATTCCACACTTAACTCCAAAGGTTACTAAACTAAACCAGTGGGCTTAGAATACCATATATATCCCTGTCATGGTTGTCATCACTCTGCAAATAGATCTAAGCTTCCTTAGACTTGATTCCTTCAATTAGTGCTATGAAACTTCTTCTACTATCTCTAGCACATATCAGACACCAACAATAGACTGATCATTTGATCATTTGCTTCCTGAAACTTCCTTGTAGCATCTCAGCCTTTAGAAGTCTCCAAATGCTTATGCAAATCCCTGCAATGGATTCAGAATGCTCATTACAGCCAAGAACGACTGTTGGTTTGCTGAGAATGAGTACTGGTAGCTCCTACAACTACCTCCAACCCCTGGTGGCTCTGAGCTCCACAATCAATCTTCCTGGATGAAATTATCCATGAATATGACTTCCTCAACTTCTCTAGACTATTCCATCGGCTTCAAAAGGCTCCAATTAGCCTAGCGAGCCTCTTGTTCCACTCTCTCTGCTTCTCTGAGCTTCTCTATCTCTCCTCTATTTTTCCTGTCGAAAACTGCTCTTGGAGTGCTTTTATGTAATATCCTCTAGGGATACTCCACCAATATTGGTGAACTACACTTATCTTTAGCTAAACTTAGCATATCCACCTAAGTTTATCCACTCCACCAGGCTGACCGTCAGAGGTAACTGTTACCATAACTATTGGGTGCATACATGAGGGATAAGACCTTATCGCACGTATATCTGGTGGTCATGGTTAATCCTTCAACCGTGGTATTGATAAGTGGAGAGCGGTATCTCGCGCGCCTAAAAGGATGTAACCGATATTTTCCAAATTCATGCGATTAACCCGAGCGGCCAACACGTAGCACAGGAAAACCACTTTTCTCACGTGCTTTCGGAGTATTAACCGTCGTGCATGAATCTGCACGAGATTGCGTGACAACCATTAGATTGAGCGGAATACATCAACGGTTGAGATCGTCTGGGCTAGTTGTGAGCGGATGACGTGATATCCATTGGATCTAGAAAGGTCAGATCAACGGCGTGGATTGAAGTGCTTTATAAAACAAACCTCCATCCGATA
This sequence comes from Pinus tabuliformis, assembly GCA_031772625.1. NCBI lineage: Eukaryota > Viridiplantae > Streptophyta > Pinopsida > Pinales > Pinaceae > Pinus > Pinus tabuliformis. Next base: position 1,067,519,201 of record CM062815.1, read on the forward strand.
CAAAAAAAATATGCATCGCATCCATGGTTTGTTAAGAAACAACGTTTGGCAGAGGTGGTAGAGCATTGTCCTATCTTGCTGAAGGTCACGGGTTCGATTGCGTCGGACCCTAACATATTTTACATAACCATTCCAGGGCCACGTGGCGGCCTCCGAGCTTGCCATGTGTCGGCACCTGATTGGTCCTTAAGGTCCTAGATCAATATCTGATCACTCCTCCCCATTAGGAATCTTTTAGACCCCAAAATACTAATTTACTGATCTGTATAGTAGATGAGAGTAACAACACCCTCTTCTTTCAACCTCCATACACTTTCCTTGCATGGCTGGTGCCTTTGAACCAAAACTCGAAGGTAGTCAACACTTCCCTTCTTAGATGCGCTTGTCCTCCTGTTAAGAACTGTCTTCCTTGAACTCATTCAAGATTTGTACCAATGAAAGTATGTTTTTAAGTATTGAGGGTCTTGCGCAATGCATTATATTAGATATCATTTTTTGGGGATTCAACTGAGTTAAGAAAGTCATTCATCTATGACCATTTCCATGAGAGGTAGTTGTAATTGACTAATTTCTCATGATTTTGAATAGTCCACTTAGCACTCGTTGCATCGGGTGATGCTCATAGGGGTGAAGAAGTGGGATTGAAACTAGTGAAATGAATCACATAGCGTCAATCATCACTTCTAGGGCTTGCGCCTGGTAACCAGGACTTCCAAGGAGATCACCCATCCCAGATCACCTCTGGCTCAAATGCGCTTAACTGTGGAGTTTTCCCCACAATCAAGCCCACTTAGATTTCTACCCCATTTGCAAAACCTTAGAAAGTATTGTGCCTCATGAACCATTCAAGTAGAGCTCCCTTCACTCTTATGTATTTAAGTATTGAGGGTCTTCCGTAGTGCATTATATTAGATATCATTTTTTGGGGTCAACTGTGTTAAGAAAGTCATTCATCTATGACCATTTCCATGAGAGGTAGTCATAACTGACTAATTTCTCATGATTTTTGAATAGTCCATTAGCACTCGTTGCATCGACTGATGCTCACAGGGGTGAAGAAGTGGGATTGAAACTAGTGAAATGAATCACATAGCATCAATCGTCACTTCCGGGGCTTGCACCCGGTAACCAGGACTCCCCGAAAGGTCACCCATCCCAGATCGCCTCTGGCTCAAACGCAGTTAGTCAGTTACGACTATCTCTCATGGAAATGGTCATAGATGAATGACTTTTTTAACGCAGTTGAATCCCAAAAAAATGATATCTAATATAATGCACTACAAAAGATCCTCAATACTTAAATACATAAGAGTGAAGGGAGCTCTACTTGAATGGTCCATGAGGCACAATACTTGTGAAGGTTTTGCAAATGGGGTAGCAAGCTAAGTGGGCTTGATTGTGGGGAAAACTCCACAGTTAAGTGCGTTTGAGCCATAGGCGAACTGGGATGGGTGACCTCTCAGGAAGTCCTGGTTACCAGGTGCAAGCCCTGGAAGTGACGATTGACGCTATGTGATTCATTTCACTAGTTTCAATCCCACTTCTTCACCCCTATGAGCATCACTTGATGCAACAAGTGCTAAGTGGACTATTCAAAAATCATGAGAAATTAGTCGGTTATGACTACCTCTCATGGAAATGGTCATAGATGAATGACTTTCTTCACACAGTTGAATCCCCAAAAAATGATATCTAATATAATGCACTACGAAAGACCCTTAATACTTAAATACATAAGAGTGAAGGGAGCTCTACTTGAATGGTTCATGAGGCACAATAATTGCTAAGGTTTTGGAAATGGGGTAGCAAGCTAAGTGGGCTTGATTGTGGGGAAAACTCCACAGTTAAGTGCATTTGAGCCAAAGCTGATCTGGGATGGGTGACCTCCCGAGAAGTCCTGGTTACTGGGTGCAATCCCTGGAAGTGACGATTGACACTATGTGATTCATTTCACAAGTTTCAATCCCACTTCTTCACCCCTGTGAGCATCACCCAATGCAACGAGTGCTAAGTGGACTATTCAAAAGTCATGAGAAATTAGTCAATTACAACTACCTCTCATGGAAATGGTCATAGATGAATGAATTTCTTAACACAGTTGAATCCCCCAAAAATGATATCTAAAGTATGTTTTATTGACATCTTGTCAAAAACAACATAATTTTGATGACATAAACTCTTGCTCCATCAAAGAAACAAATTTCACATCATGTGAATCATCATCATGTGAAACAACTGACTCTTCAAGTCAAGCATGTACAAAAAGAACTTGACAATTCTTTTTCAAAGTAGAAAGAATTCCACCTTTTGTGAAACACTTCATCATTATCTCCCTTTTCCAATCTTGGAGACAAAATCAACTTTTCTAAGTCGACATGACATTGCATGCATGTTTAAACAAAGCAATCAACCATCAAGTCAATTACACATACATGTTCAAATACAAGGAAATCATCAACATCCCTGTGTTCATACATACCATTCTCATGTATGTATTCCATTCTTCAACTTTATCTTAAGCACAATCATAAGTAAAAGATCCTCAATCATATGTACATGTACTTACAAAGCTGAAATGAATATAATTTTGTTGCATTAAAGCGAGTCTCATACTCAACCTTTTCATTCACCTTTTTGGTAAAACCCTGCAACTTGCATTCCATTGGAAAAGAAATGCATCAAATCAAAAGACATGCAACCTTAATTGGATAAGAACTCTAACCATTTCTTACCAATCCACATCAAAGGCGCTTCCTTTAATTGCGCATCGACATCAACATGGGAATCATCCTGAAACACATCAATTATGGAAACTTCCTTTCCATTCATGCCATTCTCTCTTTCCACTTTCTTAAAATTTCGTGGAAGCATTGTTGGATTCAAAAGCCAAAAATTTTAAGCAACATGTCCTTGCTTATGGCAATAATTGCAACACATGTTCATCCTCTTTACAACATAATTTGCCTTGTCCAATGGACCTTTGGCTTCTTGCCTCATTTTCTTCAAAATTTTCCTATATGTGGTCATTTTCTTCCAACATCTAGAAACACTATGGTTAACCAAACCACAAAAGGAACATGCAATTTTTTTCCAATGCTTATGTGGAAATTTACCATGCTTTACATAATCAAAGGAAATATGATTGAAATCAGATTTATACCTTTCTCTTTCACCTTTGTTGCCTTCATGAGGAGGTGAATCGAATGAAGAAGTGGCTCCCTTTGTAACACCGTCAATCTCTTCAATTCATTCAGAGCTTTCACAACTCTCTTGTTCAAGTGCATGCTTATGAACACCTTCTTCTTGGAAAGTATGTTTCAAACTATTGCATTCCCCATGAATACAATCTTTACAAACTTGAGGTAGAGAACCTGAAATGAAACTCCTTCTAGGAACTGTTTCAATTGCCTTCATGGCTGCTTTGGAACTTTCTCCATAAGATTGTCCATATCCAAGACCCAAATACTTAGGCCTTTCCTCAACCATTATTGGCTCAACAATGCCTTGTGCATGTTTTCCCAATCCTTTTCCTTCATAGCCCATTTTTGACATCAACTTGGACCCTATGCGTCTTGTATGTTTTTCAAAAGAACAAACATAAACAATCTTAGAGGAAATTGAAGACAAACTAGGATTGTTTACCTTTTCTTTAAGATGATACTTGACAAAGGCTTATTTGGAAACAAGGAGCTGTGTCTCCATCGCATGCATCCTTTCTAGGTTCATATTTTCAATATGAAGTTGGCTCTCCATTTCCTACAATTTTTCAAAAAGCAACTGCTTCTCTTCCTTCATGGAATTCAACTGCTCTCGAAGTTTGGTGCTCTTCCTTTCATCTTCATACATTTCTTTCACCATATCCATCATGATGAACAAGTCTCGCTTCATGTCTTCATCGAAGAATCTTGTGAAGGAGGAGGATTTTGAAGACTCACTTGTAGAAGTTGTCATTATAAAAATGAACAAATAACTTCAACAAAATTAACAAAGCTTTCAGAATCTATTGACAAAACTTCTGAACTAAATGACTGTAGAGTCAAACTCTTATTCAAGCAGCCTTTGCAAACAAACCCTCTTGTGCTTCAAGGATTGCCTTGAGGTCCTTTGGGTAAGGAAAATGCCTTTATCCCTTCTTCCTTCTTGTCCTCTCCTGGACTTGTCTATCAATGGCTTTCCCTTCACCTTTGCAAACTCAAACAATAGTCAGTTTACAAACAATCAAACAGTCAATTTCTTTGTATTGTTTAAACACCTTTCAAGTCAAACAAGAAACCTTTTTCTCTATCAATCTGTTGTGGCCACAACTACCAACCTATTGAAACATGCTCTTACAGCAAATTTCCAATGGGTCCCCTAGAAGTTTGATTTTTCATCTTTCGAAATGATCTGTTTTATCACATGGATGTCAATTTCTTGTCGAGTCAAATTTTCAAGGCCTGATGGCTAAGCCATTAAATATACCTCTACTGCATGGATCATTCATGACACAACCTGTCCCTTTATCCTCTCCCTTCATCGGGATCTTTCGATCCTCACAAACATGCATGGTACATTGGCACCCACACAAACCATCACCCCTACCCTTATCATAATTATCTTGTTGGTTTAACTCGCAAAACCCTTCATCACATCACTGTCACATTATAATCCCTTTACAGAGGAAACCCTTTGCAAAATACGTAAAACATCCCTCTTTCGCTTATCGCACTCAATATGGGCGCATAACACATGCCATAAGGGTCGGACCCGACAACATTATAAACCACAATATATATATATATATATATATATGTCAGGTCCGAGAGCCCGTCGCATATCGCAATCGGCCTAAGTTCAAGGTTTATGCATATATATGGCAGGCCACTGGCCTCCGGACCTGACGACATCATTAACCGCATTGTATACATTGTTGGGTCTGGGGCCCCATTGCATGTCGCATATCGACAAAGAACGGACCTTATACACAGTGTGCGCAGCGATGTGGCGGATCTGCCGATTTCTATGAACTCAAGTGTATAACGTTTGAAGTCTGGCGTTAATGGCTGGACATGGTTTTCCCTGCATATTCCTTTGTTTCTAAAAAAATATTGAAATCTCAGCTTTCAAATGCAAGCCTGTATTGCAGACTTGTTAGCAGTATTAACGTGTATATATATGTTTTTGGGTTCGGAGCCATATCACATATCGCATATTGGCGGAGACCCGAGCTTATGCATATTGTGATATGCAATATGCTGGACCCAATGATATTTATAAGCGTCGATATATAACACTTGAGGTCCAACTTGGGCGATTGGGGCAGGATTTCTTGTGTTTTCATATATTTTCCAATTTTTTTGAAATTACAAAGGATCGGGTTTCAATGAAAAAAGCGGGCCTATGGAGTCCCGGTAGTACAATTGCGCATCGGGGCTATGGAAGTCATAGGTCCTATGACTTGAGAGGGGGCCAATACCTGATTGCGATAAAAGGAAGCCCTCGAAAACTGTGCCAAGCCTATGGGTTGAGCGGGAAATTGTATGTTGACTGTGTATCATGCATAAATCCTTTTCACATTGGTTCCATATTTTTATAAAATGAATGAAGGCAACATTCACCTTTGATTGAAAATTTTTATGCTATTGTGCACAATCATCAAGCTAATGATAGCTAACCTTGCAGGTGAGAAGCAAAGGATGCAAGAGGGGATTCGAAGAGCCATGTTTGTAGAAGCACTACGTTTAAGGGTCTGGCTGCAAGCATTCCAGGTCGGAAGCCCATGCATCGCCTGTGCATTCCGTGAGTAGAGCTGTCCCAGTATTCATTATGGGAAGGCAACACACAGTCACCCTTTTTGCCAACATCTGTTCTCTTCCTCAGGAAAGGAATCGATCCAGTTGTTATGCTTTCTACCTTATAGCGGTCACGCTGAAGATCCTGCCTCTATGTACTTGATTGGCATATCTAAAATTGTGGGAAGATGAAGAGGCAGGGTAGACCTAGAGTTAGGGGCATGTGCATAAGTATTACCTCCGAAGAGGAGAAGTGGCTTTTGATTTTCGAGAAGAATAGTGTTGCTTTATTGTGAATGAGGAGGATTGTTTTTGAGGGAAGGAGCCTTTAGTTTCAAACTCACTGTATTGTTTTGGATCAGAGTGTTGTTACTGGTATGAATGTAAATGTGATTTATATTTATGCATATTGATGACTTATAGTTCACTATTAGTCTTGTTAAATTGAATGTGATTCAGTTTCATGGTTAACTTGTGAATGGCCTCTGATTTGAAACTAAATTAAACATCAGTTGTAGTTTTAATTCCATAGAAGAATGTGGATTCCTATATGAGTGATTTGATTTCAATTTAGCTTTAATATAGTCTTGTCCAGCTGTGAATTCAGTGATTGATTCATTTGGACTTGAATCTATGCATGATGTTTAACCTTCTTTATCATGCTCCTGCTGAACATATATATGATGTTTAAACCTCTGTATCATGCTCTTGCAGGATAGATTAGAGTAGCTAGGACTAGATTAGAGTAGTTAGAAGTAGTATAGATAGGATTTAATACATAGAGGTTAGTTGTTTCATTTTGTTGATTTAATTGAAGTCTTCCTCTCGGAAGCAATATTTCGACATGTTCAAGCGGTTTACGGGGTCCCTTAAAACCCGTCGGAGCTAGCCAATCCAAATGAAAGTAGGTCTAATTGGGGCTTGCAATCGGGTTAGTTCCCCTTGTTGGCATAGTGCACATTAGCCATGTCAACAAATTGGCACTAGAAGGAGGGCCTGAACCGCCCTCTCCAGCTTTTCAAGATTTCATCTATAAGTGCCACACATGGATTCAAAAGGATTAATGTATGGATCATAAAGGTCAGAGGGATCCTACCACAAATTTTAAAGAGCCTCATTTTGAAGAAAACGAGACCCCTCTAAGTCCTGTTTCTGGGTTAGCCAAGGAAGAAATACTGTGGGAGTATCTTGTCACTTAGGAACAACCAGTTAGAACACTTAATTGGGCTTACACTCGTTCCCTCTCTCAACTTCCCATCTTTCACTCTTTACCTCCAACAACTAAGAGAAAGCCAAGGATCTTTACCTTGAGCGAAGATACATCTGCAGTCACTTCTCTCGAAGATATTGTGCTAGAATCCTTGTAAAGTATCAACACCCCTTGGGAAGAAATTCCTGAGGATTCCCCTTCTAAAGGCAACTCCTCGCTTTATTTTGAGAATCCTAACGAAGAAATCTCCAACCAAAACTTCACTGTCCATAATATGGCCAACGTTCCTCCTCCAGGTGGGAATCAACCTCCACCTTCTCCTCCAGGCGGGAATCAACCCCCACCTCCTCCGGGAGTACTCCCTCCCTGGCTTACATAGGATGCTGTAGCGGTACCCAGGCAGCAACATCCCTCACCCAAAAATACAGAAAGAGTGTTACCCAATTTCGACCCTGAGCGGGGAGATACCACTGATAACTATATTCGCTCTTTCTTCCTAGCCTTACGCAGGTTGGGGGTCGCCAATGAAGATGTGGTGTGCCACTTATTCTCTTTTAATTTGACTAGTTCAGCCTCCACATGGTATTTCAGCTTGAGAATAGGGTCAATCACCTCTTGGGATGCTTTTCAACAGGCCTTTTTGGACAAGTTTTGATCAGGTGCTCATGTCATAAGTGTCGTAAAATGCTCAAAATTTAAAGTGTTCAAAACTGGTTCAAAGTTGAACGACTAGAAAGTGCTCATCTTCCCGATTCTGGCACCGCAAACGGTTCAAAAAACGGTCGTCGTATCAGGAAGTTATGGCAAAAAGAAGAATTTGCCCATAACATTAGAAATTTTAATTTTTCAAAAAAAATTAAAAAAAGAATATTCTGTAGAATATTCCTTGGAATATTCAAGGGAATATTCCCTTTACATAGCCAATCAGAAGCTACCACGTGGCAGGCTCGGAGGCTGCCACGTGGCCCCCAGATGATGTCAGCAAGATGGTTGGGCGGATGTAGTAAATTTTTTTTGGTCGGACAGGGAATTGAACCCCCGAACTATGGTACATTAGCCAAACGCTCTACCGCTGGACCACGTGGTCATATGTTGACTAAAGGGCGGAATACACAGTATTTGAATGTTACAGTTGCATGGGGTGGAAACCAAAGGGGGCCAGCCCCCCTCTCATATGACCGTGATCGAGAACCATTGGCCCAACCCAACCGCCAGCCAAACTGCCAGCACGAAATCTGAGGCAACCACCCAAACATTAAATGTAACTGCAGTTAAGTTGGAGAAATTTTGGCAGGAGCGCCAAATTTGGCGGACCCGCCATAATTGGCGGAGCTAACTGGAGTTAACTAAAGTTAGCTGGAGTTTTTGTAGGGGCAGCTGGCAGTTGGGAGTAAATGGCCATAACTTTGGCTAGGAAAGTCCGTTTTGGATGAATTTGTTTTTGATTTTGGGTATTTTCGACCTTCTGAAGCCATTGGTGCAGGTCTTACAACCATCTGAGGTCATTTGCAGAGGTTTTGGAGCCGTGAAAGTTCTAGGAGCCACTAGGGCCCAGTTTTGTGAAGACTGTATAGGGTTGCGGGTATCCATTGGAGGTGATCCAATAGTCAATCCTGAAGGATTCAAGTGTTCTGAATCCATTTTCACCATCTATTTCTCCTGTAGATGCTTCTATTCAGCTGTATTTTCAATTTGAGCATTTAATAAAAACAAGGACAAGCCCGGTTGGGAGCTTTGGACCCAGTAGACGTAGCCCTGGAGGGGGTGAACTGCTTTATCAACTTCTTTTGCATTTGTGGTTGATTTATTTTGCAGAACAAATTCATTTTAATATGTTAAACAGTAAAAGGAAAAAACTCTGCTATGCTTAAATGGGTCATGAACAGCTGAAAATTTCATGTGTTTTCCTTCTGCAAGACATGGGAATCTTTTAAACATGTTTAATTCTGAATTGAATACCTTGCAAACAAATTTCAAGTAGTTTCAAATTCAGATCAAGTTGGTATCAGAGCTCAGGGTTTTTGTGCAAAGATCTTCTAATTGTCTTGCAAAGTATTGATGCTTACCAGGTTGAAACTTAAAAGAGGGGAAGGACAGTTGACTAGAGAACGAGAGAATCCTCAGTCAAGGAAGGCCAGAGAGCCATCACCTCCACCTTCAATTTCACCCTCAAGAGTCTCAGCAGAAGCTTCAAGGATGTCCAAACATGAAGGAGAAATTCCTATAGAGATAGATCCAAGAGAAGAAGAAAGAGTCTTCAGAAAGGCTTTCTTGGACCTCACTGAAATGGTGAGGATATTGTACCAAGAAAGAAATGAGAAATTGGCTGGAGAAGGGTCCAAACATCCACATGAAGGAGAGGGCTCTTCAAGAGGTAAGAAGGATGATGATCATTCCAAGAAAGGACATGGAGGAAATGGTGATCCACCACCCCCATCTTCACCTTCTTCCTCTTCATCCTCGTCTTCTTCTGTTCATAAGCATAGATCCTCTGGAAAAAGTCATTTTTTGAAGCTTGATGTAAAATTCGAATTACCTATTTTTAATGGTGAAGTGAATGCAGAAAAGCTTGACAACTGGATTAGGCAGTTGGAAGTTTACTTGAGGATCCAGAATATGCATGATGATGCCACAAAGATTCAGTTGGCTTCTTTGAGAATGGATGGAGCAGCACTGGTCTGGTGGGAGGCCAAGACTAAAGAGGAGATCAAAAAAATTGGTAAGGTTACCTTAACATGGCCTGAATTTCTGTTAGCCATTAAAAACAGTTTTATCCTCTTGCTCACATGCAGAAAGCCATCATGAATTGGCAAAATTTCAGACAACTTAAGGGTCAGAGTGTCCAAGACTACACCCAAGAATTCAGGAGAAGAGCTCTCTTGTTAGGGGTAGATTTACAGACCCAAGAAACCTTGCTGAAATACATCGGTGGCTTGCATAGCTACCTTAGACACACCATCTTGATGTTTAACCCTACTAGCCTGGACGAGGTTTGTGTCCAAGCTACCCATTTAGAGGCAAGGGGAAAAAACACATTTGAAGAGGGTAGAAACAAGCCCCCCAAGGGGAAAAACAAAGAGAAAACCTCCAAGGGAAAGAGCAAAAAGAATGCATCTGTCAAACAGGAGAGTGAGAAAGTGATCTGTAAACACTGTTCTAAACCAGGCCATGAGGAGAAAAACTATTGGAAATTATATCCTGAAAAAAGACCTCAATTTAACAAATCCAAAGGGAAACAGAAAACTGCTACTACTACATCTACACCACAAGATTTAGGGGAAGATTCAGGTGATGAAACCAAAATTGCAGCCATGGGTTTGAAAAACTTGAAGGGAAAAGAAATTGAAACTCAAGCCAGCACTAGTACCTCAAATTTCCATGTACAAGCTCCTAATGAGGAAGAAAGAATTGAACTGTTTCATGTGAGGGTGATTTCAAAACATACTAAAATTGACACACTTTTTGATAGTGGGTCACAAGCAAACCTTATATTAGAGGACTTGGTCAAGAAGCTTAAACTTGAGACCGTTCCACATCCGAAGCCATATCCACTTGGATGGATTTGCAAGGATGCAAATTTACAAGTTTCAAGAAAGTGCACATTGCGCTTTGCAATTACTGCACATTTTATTGACACAGTTGAACTTGATGTGGTACCTTTTGATATAGCAGGAATTGTTTTGGGAAGTCCTTACTTGTTTGACAGGAAAGCTATCTTTCATCGCCATGAAAACAAATATCATCTTTTCAAAGATGGCAAGGAGTTCATTGTTAGAGCTCATCGCAAGAAGACAAATATAGCGATGGTGAATGTAGGACAGGTAAAAAGGCTGGTCAATTCAAGTAAGAATTTTGTTCTTCTTATGATTAAGCCCAAGGTTGATGTGAATCATGAGTCATTTGACAATTGTGATCCAAAACTTAAATCAGATCTGTATGATGTAGTTGATGCATATCATGAGATGTTTCAGGAGCCAACAGGTTTGCCTCCTAAGAGGGAGATTCAGCATGAAATCCATTTGCATCCAGATTGTCCTCTTCCAAACCTAGGCATGTACCGCATGTCTATTATGGAGAATGCTGAAATAAAGAAGCAAATCAAGGACTTGTTGGACAAGGGTTTCATAAGGCCAAGTACTTCGCCATGTGGGTCACCGATTGTATTAATTCCAAAGAAATATGGCACTTGGCGTATGTGTGTTGATTTCAGGGCCTTGAACAAGATAACGGTAAAGAATTGTTACCCACTCCCAAGGATAGATGATTTGCTAGACCAGCTGAAAGATGCTCGATATTTCACTAAGCTAGACTTGCGCAGTGGATATCATCAAGTAAGAATTGAAGAAAGTGACATTTGGAAGACAGCCTTTAAAACCAAACAAGGACTCTTTGAGTGGCTTGTGATGCCGTTTGGTTTGTGCAATGCACCTGCAACTTTCATGCGGGTAATGGATGATGTCTTGCGTCCTTTTCTTGATGATTTCGTTATTGTCTACTTCGATGACATCTTAATTTTCAGCAAGTCTAGAGAAGATCATGTCATGCATGTTAGGAAAGTACTTGATGTTTTGAAGAAGAATCAGTTATTTCTTAAAATGTCAAAGTGTGAATTTGGAAAGATTTCTTTGGCTTATTTGGGACACATAGTAGGAGGAGGTGCTTTGAGAATTGATCCTGCTAAGATTGAGGCTATTGTGAAGTGGCCTACTCCCAAATCCATAACAGAGGTAAGAAGTTTTTTGGGTGCAACTCAATATTGGAGGAAGTTTATCTCTAACTTCTCTTCTATAGCAGCTCCTATGCATGCAGTGACAAGTGTGAAGCATGCTTTCCAATGGGGAGGCAAGCAGCAAAAAGCTTTCGAATCTTTGAAAGAGAAGATTAGTTCAGCTCCAGTCCTTGCATTACCGGATTTGAGACAGCCATTTGAGATACAAACTGGTGCTAGTGGTTATGCTATGGGTGCATTTCTTCTACAGCATGGTAAGCCTATTGCTTTTCATTCTGAAAATTTTAATGGTGCTGTTGTAAATTATCCTACATATGATAAGGAGTTTTATGCGTTGGTACAAAGCGTCAAAAAGTGGAAACACTACTTGATGGGCAAAGAAACTGTTATACATACTGACCATCACCCCTTACAGTACTTGCAATCACAAAGCAAGTTACAACAGTCACGACACTTCAGATGGATGGGCTTCTTGCAACAGTTCCATTTGGTAATAAGGTATAAGAAAGGTACTTTGAATAAGGTTGCGGATATGCTTTCAAGGCCTATTATTGGTGCTGTTACTTTACTTAATAATGCTTCCATTGTACATGATAGTTACATAGAACAATATGCATCTGATGATGACTTTAAAGATGTGTATGCTAACTTGAGTAAAGGGAATCATGTAGAGGAAAATGACTATCACATGCATAACAATTTGCTGTTTCATTTGGGCAAGTTGTGTATACCACAGGGGGAGAGGATAAATGTCATAAGAGAAGCTCATTCTTGCTGGCCATTTTGGTGTGAGCAAAACAGTTGCACATCTACAGAGGTATTGCTATTGGCCTCGCATGGTAGATTCTGTTTCAAGGTTCATAAGAGGTTGTTCATTATGTGCTACAAGCAAGCCTAGCAATAGGAAGCTTGGTTTGTATACTCCTTTGCCGGTACCTTCTAGACCATGGGAGAGCATCTCTATGGATTTTGTAGGAGGTTTGCCAAAATCTCGAAAGCAACATGATTATTTATATGTAGTAGTTGATCGTTTCAGCAAAATGTGTATACTTATGCCTTGTAAGAAAACTATAACTGCTGAACAAACTGCTGAATTATTTTTTCATCATGTATGGATTCACTTTGGTTTGCCTACTTCCATTATTAGTGACAGGGATTCTAGATTTGTGGGGAATTTTTGGTCCAACCTATGGGAGATGATGGACACAAAGTTGAAGAAAAGTACTACTTTCCATCCGCAAACAGATGGACAAACCGAAGTTGTGAACAGAACCATTGTGCACCTCTTGATAGGTTATTGCAGCAAGCATCCCAAGCTTTGGGATGAACATTTGCACTACATACAAAATGCTTACAATCGTGCCAAGCACTCTTCCACAAACACCTCACCGTTTGAAGCTTGTTTTGGTTACTTGCCAAAATCACCTCTTGATTTCATTCTTGAGAAAGATGTTGCCATTGAGGGACATAGTGACATTGACAAAGCTTGTTCATTCATTGAAAGAATTCAGCAAATACATCAGCAAATTCAAGAACAGCTTGAGAAGAGTCAAGGCAAGTATAAGGAAAGACACGACAAGCATAGAGTCGATCACAAGTTTCAAGAAGGGGATGAGGTATGGCTGTACATTAGTAAGGAAAGGATGCAAGGAGAAGGTAAAAAGCTGAAGCCTATTCGTTATGGTCCATTCAAAATCCTCAAGAAGGTTGGAAATAATGCTTTTGAATTAGATTTGCCTTCCTACATGCAAATGTATTCTGTTGTCAATGTGGAGAACTTACGTTTATATGAACCTCCTTTGATTGTTGATCATGAAAATGATGTTCAGCTACCATCTATAGAAGATTTCTCGCCAGAATTATTAGATGAGCTGAAAGACGATACAATCCTTGACAGAAGGACACGCACTTCAAGGAGGGGCAGTGTAGATTATGTTCGGGTTGGTTTCAAAGGCAACAAATCGAACAAGGCAAAGTGGATGGAGGTGGACAGAGTGAGGGAGCTGTACCCTCACCTCTTTAACAGGTAGTTGAAGGCTTTTGGGGTCCAAAAGCTTCCCAATGGGGAGGCGTGATCAGGTGCTCATGTCCTAAGTGTCGTAAAATGCTCAAAATTTAAAGTGCTCAAAACTAGTTCAAAGTTGAACGATTGTAAAGTGCTCGTCTTCCCGATTCCGGTGCCACAAACGGTTTGAAAAACGGTCGCCGTATGAGGAAGTTATGGCAAAAAGAAGAATTTGCCCATAACATTAGAAATTTTAATTTTTCAAAAAAAATTAAAAAAAGAATATTCCGTAGAATATTCCTTGGAATATTCCAAGGAATATTCCCTTTACACAGCCAATCAAAAGCTGCCACGTGGCAGGCTCGGAGGCCGCCACGTGGCCCCCAGATGACGTCAGCAAGATGGTTGGGTGGATGTATTAAAAAAATTTTGGTCGGATGGGGAATTGAACCCCCAACCTATGGTATATTAGCCAAACGCTCTACCGTTGGACCACATGGTCATATGTTGACTAAAGGGCGGAATACACAGTATTTGAATGTTACTGTTGCATGGGGCGGAAACCAAAGGGGGCCAGCCCCTAAGGGCCAGCTCCCCTCTCATATGACCGTGACCGAGAACCGTAGGCCCAACCCAACCGCTAGCCAAACTGCTAGCACGAAATTCGAGGCAACCACCCAAACATTAAATGTAACTGCAGTTAAGTTGGTGGAATTCTGGTAGGAGCGCCAAATTTGGCGGACCCGCCATAATTGGCGGAGCTAACTGGAGTTAACTAAAGTTAGCTGGAGTTTTTGGAGGGGCAGCTGGCAGTTGGGAGTAAATGGCCATAACTTTGGCTAGGAAAGTCCGTTTTGGACGAATTTGTTTTTGATTTTGGGTATTTTCAACCTTCTGAAGGCATTGGTGTAGGTCTTACAGCCATCTGAGGTCATTTTTAGAGGTTTTGGAGCCGTGAAAGTTCTAGGAGCCACTAGGGCCCAGTTTTGTGAAGACTGTATAGGGTTGCAGGTATCCATTGAAGGTGATCCAATAGTCAATATTGAAGGATTCAAGTGTTATGAACCCATTTTTACCATCTATTTCTCTTGTAGATGCTTCTATTCAGCTGTATTTTCAATTTGAGCATTTAATAAAAACAACGACAAGCCCGGTTGGGAGCTTTGGACCCAGCAGACGTAGCCCTGGAGGGGGTGAACTGCTTTATCAACTTCTTTTGCATTTGTGGTTGATTTATTTTGCAGAAAAAATTCGTTTTAATGTGTTAAACAGTAAAAGGAAAAAACTCTGCTATGCTTAAATGGGTCATGAACAGCTAAAAATTTCATGTGTTTTCCTTCTGCAAGACATGGGAATCTTTTAAACATGTTTAATTCTGAATTGAATACCTTGCAAACAAATTTCAAGTAGTTTCAAATTCAGATCAAGTTTGGTGATGAAAAAACACCTGCAGTCTTAGTTTTAGAATTATCCCGTCTGAAAATGGAAAGCAAGGAGAAAGTTAAGAATTTTAACATCCGGTTCAACACCTTATTCAACAGAATCCTAGCCACTGCTAGACCTACTGAAGAGGTGCTAATGGAATTATGTATCTCTGTTCTTGTTGTCCCTACAATGATGTGGGTTAAAAGGAGTAATGTGCAAACCTTACAAGGTGCTATCGATGAAGCAGTAAAGGTTGAGAATGAAATGCTCAGTCTTACAGCATGTCACCCTACAACTAGAGAAAAGAAAGCCTCTCAGGCATCCAAGAAGAACAATGGAAATGATAACAAAGAGGCTAAAACTAAAGAAAAGGAAATCACGGATGTGGAAGGGTTGCATCAGATCATTAAAAAACTAACGAACACAGTCATGGATATGCAAAGGAATCATGGAGAGAGTACTAGTGGTAATGGAGGAGAATATATCAGTAGAAAGCCCTTCAAGCCTTTCTATTGTAAGAAAATAGAAGGTGGTCATGGCTAGCTTTCATTGCCTGCTCCACCTAATGAAGGGGCTTTAAACACAGAAGAGTTGGCTCTTATTGGATCGCTCCTTAACAAAGAAGAACCTATACTGGAGCTTGAACCAGAACAAGGAGACGAGGAGGAATACCAAGTAGAAGAACCCTCAGATGAGGAAACCCAGATTAATGTGCTGTGGGATTTCCATAGTGATGAGAATGATGACGAAGGAGATAACATTACAGAAATCAACGCTAACGAAATCCACACACGAAGTAAAGGGCCACTCCCAGATGTGACAAAGCCCTTAGACCGAACAAAGCAAGATGTTCGCCCTATAAAAGCATCCGCTCCCAGAGTTCTTGTTGAGAATAGTAGACCTGGCGGTCAATCCAAGAATGCCCCTGTTGCAAGTCACCTAGAGAAAGAAAATGCATCTCCCACTGCAACAAAGGCTACCCAAGACGGTAAACTCCCATCTAAGAATGGAAAAACAGGTATGTTTACTCTGCCATATCCTGTTTATAACATTGATTACAATATTGTGGATGATCTCAAGAAGTCTAGGGCTAATATCACATATTTTGACTTGTTAAAATTAATGCAGCAAAGAGATTTGCTGCTGAAAGCTATGAATGAGCGGAACTGCAAAACCCCCACCACCTCAAGCACCCAAACCAAGAAGCCAATGTCCAAACCTATTAGTACGACTAGCGCAACCCAAATACCATCAGCTATGGAGGCCATGTTATCTAAAATGAATCGAAAGCCCCAAGATGTCAGTGTAGCCATGATAGGGAGGAAATCAAAATCTATGACTCCACCCTTCCTTATCACATTCAAAATCTTCAACATGAATGTGCATAATTGCTTGGTAGACTCTGGCACCTCATCCATTGTTATGCCTTACGCTGTTGCTAAGAGACTTCAGGCAATACCCGATAAAATTGAAACTCGAATTATGTAGTTGGACAGAACGAATGTGAGAGTTATTGGGGAGCTGAAAGATGTGTTGATTCGGATGGCTGCCAAACCTCAATACACTCAGGTCATTGATATAGTGGTAGTGGATATACCTGAGGCTTATGGAATGCTGCTTAGTAGGGATTGGTCATCAGATCTAAATGGATATTTCTCAGTTAATTGGTCCCATCTTTTGTTGCCTCAGAGCGGAAAAAGTGATATGCTGAGAGTGGATCGGGAGAGGTACATGAAGTACATGGTAACGGAACCAAACAACCTCAATGAACTTGTAATGTTGCATAACTCTATCCTTGGGAATTATATTTCCGATGTGTATGCCATGAAAACTCTTTTCAGGGAGTGCCATGCAGAAAAAATTAAGGAGGCTTTGACAAACACACAGTTGGAACAAATAATTCAACACCCCCACAATCCAACTGATGAATTATCTTGTATTATAGTAGATGATAGGAATAATTTCATAGGAAGTAGTTCTTTTAGTGTAACTTTGTTGAAAATGCAACAAGATGATGGAGCTTAGTGAAAAGAAGTTGCCTTCACTAAGTGGGCCCGTAGGCTATTTTTGGCGCAAAGTCTACTTTTAGACATATGGATCATGGTCTATGAGTTGCAGGATGCTATTTGTGGATGATTGGTCATGTTGGTAAAAATAGATGGACTTCTATTTTTAGACGTATGGGCGGAGTCTATTTTTAGACTGCCAGTGTAAAAATAGAACAATCGAATATTATTATCTCTTAATAATATTTTGACTATAAACATTATCTTATCCTCTTGCAGCACTTTAGTTCAAGCTACGAATGTGGCACATGCAATTGCCAGAAGGAAATATGCTTTTCTTATGGGTTAGTTGAGCTATTGCATGATGGAATTCAATTAGAATTCAAGTGATTGAGTTTGGTGGAGTTGATTGAGGAGTTGATGGAGTTGTGTTTAATTTGACTTAGTTGAACTAGTTATATTTAGTCTAACTGCAAATACACTAGTGATGAGTGATGTGAATTAATTATTAATTAATTCACTAATTATTAACTCATAAATCAACTAAAGAATACATCAGTTAACTTAGTGCATGGAAAGTTCAGTGGAGACAAGTGTTAGAGGTGGGTGAAAGGGTGAGACTACTATCAGTTGTGACTATAGTTGTGCATGAGATTTGCACAATCATTGATGGAGATTGCCAATGAGGATTGCGCAGTACAAGCCAAAGGAATTCGAACTTGGATCTGATCTATTCTCAACTTGGATTGTGCAATAGAGGCAGGCAAATAGTGGAGGACATTTGAACCTGTGACTTGATTCAGATCTGAGCTAGTTTGTGTGTAGCAGGTGGAGATAGTACTGAGTACTTGTGAGGAGTATTGTACTATGTATTGTTACATGTTCTCTATCATTATAATATACAGATAGTTGGGGGTTTTCAGCTGTATGCTTTCCCCATTACATATTGTGTTGATATGTGTGATTGATGTTTCAATGTGTGCATGCGATTGTTTCTTTAATTATGCAAATTGATGATCAACGTAGAGGAGGTTATGTATTATGCGTGCATTCTGCAAATAGTGTATAATCAAGATAATCTATGTGAATAAGTGTTATATTATTCAAAATTTCTACATGGTATCAGAGCTGGATAATTTGTAGAAAAAGTTCTACATGGTATCGGAGCGAAGTTGATCATCAGATCTATTATTCATAAAGTGATTACATTTTATTTCTTCAGGCAGAGTCTATAATCGGACCAGGTAGCCTCTGGATTCATCCTCATTTTGGAAGGTGAGATATCCGGTAAATACCCATATAGTCAATCTTTGTACGAGAAATACTTTGTTCTCACGAATTTTAGATCAGAAGCGGTTGAGTTTTGAGCTGGTGGAATTCGAATTTGCAGCAGTGTTTTCTTGGTGTCGAAGTTGAAATGTCTTTCAACGGATTGCGATTGGAGTATGCCCTTGAAGGCAGCTCGAATTATATTGCATGGCAAGGCAAGATGGAGGTAGTGTTAGATGAAAATTGGTTGAAGGAGTTCATAGATGCCGAGGTCCCAAAGCCTACTGATGCTGCTCATGTTGAGGCTTGGCAAAAGAAGACATCAAACTGTCGAAGGATTCTGTTGGAGGGCATGAAGGATCACATTGTATCCAACCTGCATGGAAATGCTTCTCCATACTTGATGTGGAAAGCATTGACATATTTATTCCAAAGCAAGAGCAACTAGAGAAAGTTGGCGCTCAAGGATAAACTCAGAAACATTAAGTGTGAGAAAGGAGACAGTATGCCCAAGTATCTCACGAAGTTCACCCAATGTCGGGATGAGCTGGGAAGTGTGGGGGTGACTGTCGATGATGAGGACTTGGTGAGCTTGGCTCTCCTTGGTCTTCTGAAGAGTTGGCATTCCTATCAGGACTCTGTCAATGGTTGGGATAAATTCCCAGGATGGGAGAGAATTTGGTTAGATCTTGTGCAAGAGGAGATAAGGCGGAATACCAGGGATGGATCTTCATCAAAGGCATCTGATGAAGAAAATTGTGCTTTGGCTGCCAAAGCAAAGAAGGGGAAGAACAAGAAAGCTTCTCATTCCGGTGCAAAAGGCAAGAAGCAGGACATGTCCAAGGTGAAGTGCTTTCAATGTCACTAGCACGAACATTATGCCACAAATTGTCCGCAGGAGAAGAAAAATAAGCAAGTTGCTGGATCTGTAGCGAGAGAGGCCTTAGCCTCGTAGTTTGAGCTGGATTTTTCACTGATCGTATGCTTGGTATCAAGTGTGATGGGATTGGTATGGTTCTTGGACAGTGGTGCATCTTTTCACATGACAGGAGATCGAGATTTGTTTTCTGATCTGGATGAGAAAGATCTTGGAGTGCACATCAAGATGGGCGATGATGGTAGATATAGTGCGACCGGTATCGGTACCATTTCCTTTGAGAGGGAGTCTTGTAAACCCTTCGTATTGAAGGAAGTGATGCATGTTCCAGGATTGAAGAAGAATCTTATCTCTGTGGCGATGTTAGAAGACAACGGATATGATGTTGTCTTCAGTGAGGGAAAGGCTTTCCTGCGCAGTAAGACAATTGGAGAAACCCGGAAGATAGGGGTTCGAGTCAAGAACCTTTATCAATTGCATGTAGATGGCTGCGAAGAAATGGTATGCAAGGTAGTAGGATTGGTGAGCCGGGATGATGGCAAGCTGTGGCACTGGAGATTGGGCCACCTTCACCATGGAGCCTTGAAGATACTGCAGCAGATTTCTATTGGGCTTCCTAAAGGCACTCTTGCACAGTCAGATCAGTGCAAGGGGTGTACTTTGGGAAAATTTGTGAAAGCCACTTTTCACGAGAAGGATAGTTGTGCCACGATGATCCTTGAGAGAATTCACACAGACGTGTGTGGACATTTCTCAGTAGCTTCGAAAAAAAAGCACAAGTACTATGTGATCTTTGTTGATGATTTCTCTCGAAAGTGCTGGATCTTCTTCATGCAGAAGAAGAACGAGACATACTCAAAGTTCTGTGAGTTCAAAGCACTGGTTGAGAAGGAATCGGGGAAGAAGGTGAAGGCTCTTAGGAGTGACAATGGTGGTGAATTCATCTCTGGTGAATTCAAGGACTTCTGCAGCATAGAAGGGATTCGAAGAGAGCTCATAGCTCCCCATAACCCACAACAGAAAGGGGTTGCTGAGCGGAAGAACAGAATGATCGTCGGTGCTACACGGGCGATGTTGCATGATCAGGGCCTACCCCTTCACTTGTGGGTAGAGGCATGCAATACTGTAGTATATGTGCAGAACCATTGTCCTCACAAGATACTTGGCATGAGTACACCCGAGGAGGCTTATTTTGGTAAGAGGCCTGATATACCCCCATTTGAGGATTTTTGGTTCTCCTGTTTACATGCATGTGACGAAGGATGCCAGGAAGAAGCTGGAGCCGACTGCAGAGGTTGGGATATTTGTGGGTTACACTGATACGCCCCACAACTATTGTGTGTATTTGCCAGATAGTCGCAAGACTGTTGTGCGACGGGATATCAAATTTCAGGAGGAGAAAGCCATGAAGTGTTCGCTTGAGAGGGAGCCACACTTGCATGCAGCTGAGGAGCTATTAGTTCCTAAGGATGAGCTTTAGGACATGGATCAGCCATAAGATGAAGTTCATGGAGTGGAAGAGACCACTCATGCAGCGCCAACCATCAGAGGGCGAAAGCGCACTACAGAAGCTGAGCGACTGGCTCAAGATGCAGAGAAGGTTGTAGGACCACCTACAGCACAAGGCAGACAGAGACAATCACTTGATCGGTACACTAGATACATGGCTCTTGTGAGAAAATGTGTCGTGACTGAGCCATCCTCTTTCGAGGAAGCTATGGAGGATCCCGCATGGGTAGATGCCATGGTGGAAGAGTATGATTCAATTGTCAAAAACAGTGCATGGGAGATTGTCCCAAGACCAGAGGGGAAACCAGTGGTGGGTTCGATATGGATCTACAAAGTGAAGCAGGCAGCTGATGGGAGTGTGGAGAAGTACAAGGCAAGATTTGTTGCCCGAGGCTTCTCACAAATAGAGGGGATCGATTATGAGGAGACCTTTGCACCTGTCGCAAGGTATTCTTCCGTACGGACGATTCTTGCTCTCTCAGCACAGATGCGGTGGCACATTCATCAGATGGATGTGAAGACTGCATTCCTCAATGGAGTCATTGAGGAGGAGGTGTACATAGAGCAGCCCGAAGGTTTCGAGATCTTCAGCAGTGATTCGCATGTGTGCAGGCTCAAGAGAGTGTTGCATGGGTTGAAACAAGCACCTCGTGATTGGTACACACGGATAGACAGTTATTTCACCGGACTTGGAGTCTCCAAGAGTGAGGTGGATCCTAACCTATACCAGATTGTGGTGGAGGGTAAGTTGCTAATCATTGTACTTTATGTAGATGATTTGATTTTGACGGGAGATGAGCTGTTGATACTTTCATGCAAGGAGGATCTTGCTAGAGAGTTTGAGATGAAGGACTTGGGCCTCCTTCATTATTTCCTGGGATTGGAAATCTGGCAGCGCAGTGATGGACTATTTGTTTCTCAGGGTAAGTATTCTCGGGAGATACTGGAGAAGTTCAACATGCATGGCTGCAAGCCTGTTGATACTCCTCTTCCTAGAGGTTGGAGGAAGGAGGATGCTACTTCAGCGGAGGTAGTGGATGCCACCGTTTATCGACAGTTGGTGGGGTCACTTATGTATCTGGTCAATACATGACCCGATATATGCTATGCTGTTAACCAGCTTTCACAAGCTATGGTTAAGCCAACCAAGCTCTTCTGGAAGGCAGGAAAGCATGTATTGTGTTATCTTAGAGGCACATCGGGATATGGATTGTGGTATAGATAGGAGGATGAGGTGAAGCTATGTGGCTTCACGGATGCAGATTGGGCAGGGAGCCCAACGGAAAGAAAGAGCACATTTGGAGGGATTTTCAATATCGGGTCAATAGCAGTTTCTTGGTACAGCAAGAAGCAGAGATCCATGGCACTCAGTTCAGCAGAGGCTAAGTATATGGCAGCAAGTTTGGCTACATGCGAGGCTATATGGATGAGGAAGATCTTGGTCGAGTTGTTCGGGTCACACTTGGAGCCTACTGTGATTTATTGTGATAACCAGAGTTGCATTAAAATCTTAGCTAATCCAGTATTTCATGATAGATCCAAGCACATCGACATTAGGTACCATCATATCAGAGATTGTGTGTAACGGAGAATCATGTTACTTTCATACATTCCTACAGAGGATCAGGATGCTGATATCTTGACGAAGGCACTCACCAGGAGCAAATTCAAATAACACAAAGGCAAGATAGGGGTTGCAGATAATCCATATCTTGTTGAGAGGGAGTGTTGAAAATGCAACAAGATGATGGAGCTTAGTGAAAAGAAGTCGCCTTCACTAAGTGGGCCCGCAGGTTATTTTTGGCGCAAAGTCTATTTTTAGACATATGGATCATGGTCTATGAGTTGCAGGATGCTATTTGTGGATAATAGGTCATGTTGGTAAAAATAGATGGAATTCTATTTTTAGACATATGGGCAGAGTCTATTTTTAGATTGCCAGTCTAAAAATAGAACAGTCGAATATTATTAGCTCTTAATAATATTTGGACTATAAACATTATCTTATCCTCTTGCAGCACTTCAGTTCGAGCTACGGATGTGGCACATGCAACTGCCAGAAGGAAATACGCTTTTCTTACCGGTTGGTTGAGCTATTGCATCATGGACTTCAGTTAGAACTCAATTGATTGAGTTTGGTGGAGTTGATTGAGGAGTTGATGGAGTTGTGTTCAATTTGACTTAGTTGAACTAGTTGTATTTAGTCTAACTGCAAATACACTAGTGATGAGTGATGTGAATTAATTATTAATTAATTCACTAATTATTAACTCACAAATCAACTAAAGAATACATCAGTTAACTCAGTGCATGGACAGTTCAGTGGAGACAAGTGTTAGAGGTGGGTGAAAGGGTGAGACTAATATCAGTTGTGACTATAGATGTGCATGAGATTTGCACAATCATTGATGGAGATTGCCAATGAGGATTGCGCAGTACAAGCCAAAGGAATTCGAACTTGGATCTGATCTATTCTCAACTTGGATTGCGCAGTAGAGGCAGGCAAATAGTGGAGGAGATTTGAACCTGTGACTTGATTCAGATCTGAGCTAGTTTGTGTGTAGTAGGTGGAGATAGTATTGAGTACTTGTGAGGAGTATTGTACTATGTATTGTTACATGTTCTCTATCATTATAATATACAGATAGTTGGGGGTTTTCAGCTGTATGATTTCCCCATTACATACTGTGTTGATATGTGTGATTGATGTTTCAATGTGCGCATGCGATTGTTTCTTTAATTCTACAAATTGATTATCAACATAGAGGAGGTTATGTATTATGCACGCATTCCGCAAATAGTGTATAATCAGGATAATCTCTGTGAATAAGTGTTATATTATTCAAAATTTCTACAAACTTTAGATTTTATTTTCAGGACACTCCACTTTGATGACTCTAACTGTCTTGAAAGTGCAGGTGCTGGGAGAATTTTCATTGAACCCCTAAAGAACCAACATCTAATGGTCAATCGGTTCGAATGCACGGACACCAATAACACAACAGAACATGAAGGCTTGCTAAAGGGCCTGAGAAGAGCCATTGAAAGGAATGTAAAAAATATCAGAGTTTTTGATGACCCATAGATAATGGTGGACCAGGTAAAGAAAAAGATACACTGCAGTCCTCCACACCTGGTGAGGTACCAACATGAGGTATCCCAAAAAATCTAATTTTGATTCTTTCAGTGTC
Source organism: Pinus tabuliformis (assembly GCA_031772625.1). Taxonomy (NCBI): domain Eukaryota; kingdom Viridiplantae; phylum Streptophyta; class Pinopsida; order Pinales; family Pinaceae; genus Pinus; species Pinus tabuliformis. The sequence goes on from CM062815.1 coordinate 1,067,543,193, forward strand.
ACATACATTCCTCAAAAGTATAACCACAATGCCAATCTGATGGCTGCTATGTTTGCGAAACTTTTGCCTAATATTAGATTAAACAAGAATAAATTTTATGTTGAATTGATTTTCAGATCATCCATAACTGATAACATCCCGAATTGGTAGGTGTTCAAAGGTGATAATCAAATCTTGGAGTTCCTGCGTTGCGAAAGAACACCCAAAAATGCAGCCATTAACAAAAGGGAGCATGAAAAACTTATAAATGGAAGTGAAGATGAGGTGATATATTTCATTAAGAAATTTATTTACTTTTCATCTCTCATGAGTGAGCCAACAGGTAAGCACACAAAATTACAACACTCATGGCTGAGCTCATTCCAAGTTGTGGAAAAAATTGGTCATGGAATTTACAGATTGAAAACCATACAGGGAGAAACTGAAAAACTCCCTGTTAATGGCCAGCATCTTAAGAGATACTTCCAGTAGCCACCACATGGTGGTTACCCCCTGAGTAGGTTAGAGTTCATTTCATTTTGTTGTTAGTGTAGTTGTATTCCTGTCCTTTCTTTTTGTTTTCTGCAAAGTCTATTTTCCTACTATTTTGAATTACATTCCTTTTCAGCTAGCTGATGTGGTCCTCCAGTCTCATTCTACCTTTTAGATTTTCCCTCATTCATCACTCTCGGCCTTTCCCTTCCTCATTAACTTGCTGGTGATTCTACTGTTCCTGAATCCGTCATTTCCTTGCAAATCAAACAAACTTCCTATCAGCCCACAAGCACTCGAGAATCAGCAGTGGAATGCAAACCGAAACCCCTCATGTGCACCTGTTGGGAACTATGTGAGATCTATTGACAACTTGGACATCTGGAGCCTGTGGGGGCATCTTTATAAAACAAAAAATGTGTAACTACAGCTGGACTAGCATGGAGGAACGCTGCATTTAAATAAATCCCACTCAGACCTAGCCTATACTTGCTTGTAAGGTTTACAGTCATTCTCCATTGGTCCCATCCACCACACTAAATGGTCCAATACCTATTACTCACAAGTAAACCTCCTTTCATGGGCTAAGCTCATTGTCTCATACCCTGTGGAAAATCTAATTGTGCTCTAGTCCTTGTGCCTAAAACTGGAAGGACTTATTTAAAAAGAAATGAAATGTCAAATCCTTGTGCCAATCTAGAAGGACAGGTAATTTGGGAAGCCGGTTAGAGTAACGACTGTTGCTGGGCTTAGAGTACCGGTTGACACAGCAAGCCCAACCTTGCTTAAGTGGTTTAAAAATATGGCATGATCCATGACTGCACCCCATTCAATCAATGAAAGTATAGCACTGAAATTCTCATATAAAGTGCAAGAAAAACATGTCTACATTGAGCTTGATAAGCAATAAAAAGATGATGTGCACACCTAAACAGGTATGGAAAGATTAGTGATGTCCCCAAATGGATTTTTGAAAGTGGGAAACAGGTAAAGGAAGGTCAATAAACCCCATAATACTACCATTGGAGAATGCCTGTCAAAATCATGTCGGTAAGTAGAAGTTATTCATCTCTATCCCTCTTGAAGCAGTTAATGTTTAAGTGGAACCCATACTTGTCCATCTATGTAGTTGGAATTTCAAGTTTATGTTAACACCCTATGTTAAAAAATTATATATTACAGAGCAATGGAACTCATAAAATATTGCAGAAATATAAACACATAAAACACATAAAACAAGAGAGACACAGATATTCGTGGTTCACCCAGTTTGGGCTACATCCATGGAGAAACATCTAGTCCTTCCTTTTATATTATCCAACAAACTGAAGAGATACAACCTACAACAGATCTGCTGTAACACCCTCTTCGCTCTCAATCTCCTCTCTCTTCCTTACTCAGAATACTGATCTACATAGACATAATACAATTCCCTCATATATAGTGAGGGGTTGCCTTCTAGGGCAAAAAACCCTAAACTAAACATAACTTCTACCGTCAGATCATCCACCTAATGAATGGCCCAGATTGACTAGAAATTACTAGACGTTTACAAGGAAATTTTACATCTATTTTTAGCTTCGGGTGCGCTGCCCCAGAACCCCCGCCGGGGGACCACTGGCCCCTGGAACCCCCAGCTAGGGGGTATTTACCCCCCCAGACCCCCGCGAGGGGGAAAAGTCCCCCCCGCATGGAGGGTTGTACAGTCTTCCTGGGGTATACATCCAGCTGAAACCTTTGAATATAGAAGATAATCAGGCTCCACACCCAACAATCTCCCACTTGGAGACTGATTATAGCAACTCCACCGCTGCTTCATTTGCTAGACAATGAATCCACTTTGGACCTAGCTATTTCTCATCTTCTTCATCATACTTGAAGACCAATTGAAACTGAGCAGATTCTCAGTTTCTCCCTGGTTACAACTTTTGTTAACATATCTGCAGGATTCTGGCTAGTGTGTATCTTTTCCAGCTTCAACTGTCTATCTTCCAATGCTGACTGTATGAAATGGTACTTGAGCTGTATATTTTTAGTCTTGGAATGAAATGTAGAGTTCTTTGCAAGATGTATGGCACTATGGCTGTCACTGTATAACCTGCCCAACTCCTGCTTCTTACCCAATTAATCCAGAAACCTTTCTAACCAAATCATTTCCTTACTAGCCTCTGTAGAAGCAACATACTTTGCTTTTGTTGTTGAAAGTGCAACAAAACTTTGGATTTTTTAAACCCAACTGACAGTTGTTCCACCTACACTAAATACATATCCTGTAGTGCTCCTCCTCTTATCTCTATCACCTGCCATATCTGTATCAACATGTCCCTGTAGAGCAATGTTTGAACCACCAAAGCATAATTCTTGATTTGTGGTACCTCTCAAATACCTGAGAATCCACTTCACTGCCATCCAATGTTCTTTTCTTGGATTGTTCATGTACTTGCTTACAACTCCCACTACATGTGCAATATCAGGCCTTGTGCATACCATTGCATACATTAAGCTTCCAACTGTTGATGCATATGGAACTTTAGACATATGAGCCATTTCTTCCCGAGTCTTGGGACACGCCTCCTTACTTAATTTGAAATGGCTAGCCAAAGGTATACTAACTGGTTTTGCATTCTGCATATTAAACCTTTTCAACACCTTTTCTATGTACTCACTTTGAGACAATGTTAATTTGTGATTCTTCCTGTCTCTAGTTATTCTCATACCAAGGATTTCTTTTGCAACACCCAAATCCTTCATTGCAAATGAGTTTGCCAATTTTCTTTTGAGCACATTTATTTACTGCATGTTAGAACATGCAACAAGCATGTCATCTACATACAATAACAATATAATATAGCTGCCATCATTTTTCCTTTTGAGATAAACACAATGATCAGAGTGACATCTAGTATAACCTTGTTCAGACATAAACCTGTCAAATTTTAGATACCACTGCCTTGGAGCCTATTTTAAGCCATACAAGCTCTTCTTCAACCTGCACATTAGTTTCTCCTTCCCTTTTACCTCATATCCTTGTGGCTGCTGCATATATATCTCTTCCTCCAAATCCCCATGGAGAAAGGTTGTCTTTATATCTAACTGCTCAAGATGCAAATCTTCAACTGCTACTAGACTTAAAATAGTTCTAATTGAAGTCAGTTTAACAACAGGAGAAAAAATCAATACCTTTCTTCTGTGTAAACCCCTTCACTACAAGTCTAGCTTTGTACCTCTGTTTTCCTCCATCTTCTTCCTTCAGCCTATAAACCCATTTATTCTGCAATGATGTTTTACCTGCAGACAACCTGACTAAGTCCCAAGTCTGGTTATGTGCTAAGGAGTCCATCTCTTCTTTCATGGCTTGCTCCCACTTCTTCCTAGTTTCTACCTGCACTGCTTCTTCATAACATTCTGGTTCACCAGAATCAGTCAACAATACATAATATAATGAAGGACAGTATCGTTCAGGGGGTCTACTTATCCTGGTATATCTTCTAACACCACTTTCAGGTGTTTGAAGTGATTTTTGTTGTTGTGGTTGTTGTTCTGGCTGTTGATCATTATGATTTTCAGGCACCATCACTTTTCCTGTGATATCGTCAAGCACTGTGTATTCTCTATTTTCTTTTTCTTGTTTCTTTTCCTGCAACTGATTCTTATACAAGACCTTTTCATTGAATATTACATCTCTGCTCCTAATGATTTTGTGAGTTTCATAATCATATAAACGATAACCAAAACCATTAACACCATATCCAATAAAGGTACATTTATTTGATTTTGCCTCAAGCTTTGTTCTATTTTCTTTATTAATGTGGACAAAGGCTTCACAACCAAAAGTATTTAAAAATGAGTAGTTTACCTTTTTACCTATCCATGCCTCCTCTTGAATACCACCTTCCAAGGAACTTGAAGGCCCTCTGTTTATTAGATAAATAGCAGTATCTACAACATCTACCCAAAATTGTAAAGGCAATCCTGCATGCAATCTCATGCACCTTGCACGTTCCATGATTGTCCTGTTCATCCTTTCTGACACACCATTTTCTTGTGGTGTTCCTAGAACTATCTTCTCTCTGTGAATTCCATTCTCTGAACAGTACCTATCAAACTCTTTGCTACAATATTCACCTCCATTATCTGATCTGAGACACTTCAACCTTTTCCCTGTCTCATTTTCAACCAAAGCTTTCCATTTCTTGAAAGTATCAAAGACATCATATTTATTTCTAATACAATAAATCCAGGTTTTTCTGGTTGCATCATTAATAAAAGTAACATAATAACGAGAGCCACCAAGAGATGATACCCGAGCAGGTCCCCATACATCTATATGCACAAGCTCTAATTTTTCGCTCTTTTTTTCTTTCCCAACTCTAAGGAATCTGACTCTCTTCTGCTTTCCATAAACACAATTCTCACAGAATTTTAAATCAACATGCTTCAAACCTGGCAACAAATTTCTTGAGTGAAGAGTCTGCATCCCCTTCTCACTCATTTGCCCGAGCCTATGATGCCACAATGTTATATCTTTTCCTGTAGAGGTTAAAGTATTAACATAATTAGAAATATCGTTGCATAAATACAATGTACCAACCTTTTCTCCTTTCGCTATTACCAGGGATCCTTTAGTGACCTTCCAGGTTTTATCTATGAAGGTACTTACGCAACCTTCACCTCCCAACTGCCTTGTTGAAATCAAATTTTTCTTTAGATCTGGAACATGCCTTACATTCCTCAATACCCATTGATTTCCATTCTACTGTTTTATGAAAACTGTACCCATTCCAACAATTTTACAGGGTTTATCATCACCCAATCAAGCTTGTCCAAAATCTCCTTGAACATAATCATGAAAATGTTTCTTATCAGGTGTGGCATGGAATGAGGCCCCTAAATCTACCACCCAGGCATCAATAATATTTTCTAATGAAAGAATCAAAGCATCTTGCAACACATCACCTGTTACATTCACTTCAAGATTGGTTTCTTGCTGCGCATCTCCTTATTTTCCCTTCTGAGACTTGCAGTCTTTCTTCAGGTGTCCTTTCTTCCCGCATTTCCATCACACTATCCCTGATCTGGACTTAGATCTACCTTTTCTTGACTTATTGCGATATACTAGGCTCTTTCCTCTTTCCATTTTTCTTCCCCTAGTCTCTACAGTCAAAGCATTACCTGATGTCTCACCGGAGCTTTTCCATCGCATTTCCTCGCTAAGGATTGCACCGACAACATCATCAAACTTTAAAGTACTAGATCCAGAGACAAAGTTACTAATGGCCATAACTAAACCATTCCAACTTTCTGGCAACGAGCACAGAAATAACAGAGCCCTAACTTCATCCTCAAAATTTACCCCTACAGAACTTAAATGATTTGTAACTATATTAAAATCATTTAAATGGTCTGCAACAGATCCACCTTCTGACATCTTCATATTAAATAAACACTTCATAAGAAATACCTTATTTTAGGCCGAGGGTTTTTCATATAGTTTGGCCAATGTTGACATTAAACCTTGTGTTGTCATTTCCTTTGAAATATTAAACGCTACCGATGCCGCTAGGCACAGCCGTATTGTTCCAAGTGTCTTTCTGTCTAGAATATCCCATTTTGTGTCTATCATACTCGTCAGCTTCTTTGTCTTTCCGCTCAATGGTAGGTACAGATCTCTCTGATACAGAAAATCTTCCATTTGCATCTTCCACAACTGGTAGTTTTGGCCGTTGAATTTTTCGACCCTAAACCTACCATTTTCTACCATTGCTCTCACTCGAACCAGGAACCCTTCTCTCCTACGAGTTTATCAGCCAAATAGACCTTCAACTTTGATACCAGTTGTTGAAAAATTATATACTACAGAGCAATGGAACACATAAAATATTGCAGAAATATAAACACAGAAAACGCATAAAACAAGAGAGACATAGATATACGTGGTTCACCCAGTTTGGGCTACATCCACGGAGAAACATCCAATCCTTCCTTTTATATTATCCAACAAACTGAAGAGATACAACCTACAACAGATTCATTGTAACACCCTCTTCGCTCTCAATCTCCTCTCTCTTCCTTACTCAGAATAGAGATCTACATAGACACAATACAATTCCCTCATATATAGTGAGGGGTTGCCTTCTAGGGCAAAAAACCCTAAACTAAACATAACTTCTACCGTCAGATCATCTGCCTAATGAATGGCCCATATTGACTAGAAATTACTAGATTTTTACAAGTCAATTTTACATCTATTTTTAGCTTCGGGGGCGCTGCCCCCAAACCCCTGCCGGGGGACCGCTAGCCCCTGGACCCCCCATCCAGGGGGGATTTACCCGCTCGGACCCCCACGGGGGGGGACAAGTCCCCCCCGCACCCCCCCGCGTGGAGGGGTGTACAGTCTTCCTGGGGTATACATCCAGCTAAAACCTTTGAATACAGAAGATAATCAGGCTCCACACCCAACACCCTGATGTTTTATTGATCTGAAGGTTGTTTGGAAACAGAGATAACTGGTTCGCCCAGTGGTTTGCCATTTGTTGTGGCCACAAATACCACCCTATTGAAACATGCTCTTACAACAAATTTCCAATGGGTCCCCTAAAAGCTTGATTTTTCATCTTTTAGAATGATCTGTTTTATCACATGGATGTCAACTTCTTGCCGAGTCAAAATTTCAAGGCCTGATGGCTAAGCCATTAAATATACCTCTGCTGCATGGATAATTCATGACACAGCCTATCCCTTTATCCTCTCCCTTCAGCGGGATCTTTCGATCCTCACAAACATGCATGGTACATTGGCGCCTGCACAAACCATCACCCCTACCCTTATCATAATCGTTTGTTGGTTTAACTCGCAAAACTCTTCATCACATCACTATCATGTTATAATCCCTTTACAGAGGAAACATTTTGCAAAATACATAAGCCATCCCTCTTTCGCTTATCGCACTCAATATGGGTGCATAACACATGCCATAAGGGTCAGACCCAATGGTATTATAAACCACAATATATATATATATATATATATATATATATATATATATATATATAGATATGTCGGGTTCGAGAGCCCATCGCATATCGCAATGGGCCTAAGTCCAAGGTTTATGCATATATATTGTGCGCCATTGGCCTCTAGAACCGATGGCATCATTAACTGAATTGTATACATTGTCGGGTCCGGGGCCCCATCGCATGTCACATATTGACGGAGCACGGGCCTTATACACAATGTGCACGGCGATGTGGCAGATCCGCCGATTTCTATGAACTTGAGCATATAACATTTGAAGTCCAGCGTTATGGCTGGACATGGTTTTCACGGCATATTCCTTTGTTTCTCAAAAAATATTGAAATCGCAGTTTTCAAAGGCAGGCCTATATTGCATATTGCGATATGCGATATGCCAGACCCATTGATATTTATAAGCGCCGATATATAACACTTGAGGTTCAGCTTGGGCGACTTGGGCAGGATTTCCTGTGTTTTCGTATATTTTCCAAATTTTTTGAAATTACAAAGGATCGGGTTTTCAATGAAAGAAGCTGGCCTATGGAGTCCCGATAGTGCAATTGCACATCGAGGCGGTGGAAGTCATGGGTCTTGTGACCTGAGAGGGGGCCGATACCCAATTGTGATGAAAGGAAGCCTGTTGAGTCTTGAAAATCTCATTCATTTCCATTACACTTTCACTATTATGTCCATTATATCACCTCCATTGCACTACTATGTCACCACATTCATCCCACTTTCATTATCATTGGGCCACATTTATGTTTTCCAATATTTATTAATTCTAAGCCTTTTAAGTGAATTTGTAGTTAAAAATTAGAAAATAATGTGCATATGCTTATACCTAACAAATGGGTTGAGATTGTTGACATGTGTAGGTTGAAAGAAGGCTTCTAGAAGACCCTTATGTGGCACTCTAAGGCTAAATTCGAATTTGAGTAGAAAGAATCATGGGATCATGAGGATATGTGTCACATCTCCTAATCGTATTATAACTCTAAGAAGACATGTGTCTTATCAGTTCCTATTTTGATTAAGACTCTAGAGGTAGAGGGAGAGATTCATGGATTCTCATTAATGAGATGGCTTTTCATCTTTTTGTATAAATAGGAGATCTCTCTCCTTCATTTGTTAGTTCTTAAGTCTCAATTTAGAGTTCTTTAGCTTGGAGTTTGTAGTTCTTCCTTGATGGCTTTTGAAAGCTTTGGAGAGCTTTGTTGTACTTTGTGATTTTGAAGAATTTGAATAAAGCTTTGATGTTCTCAACATGGAAGGAGATGTGAAGTAGATGTCATGGAGCACATTAGAATGTAAGGTAGAGTAGATTTCATTTTGTAATTTTGCTTTGATTTCATTATGTCATTTGATTGCTTTCAAGTTTGATAGTTTAGATTTTCCATTCATGCAATTTTAATTCATGTAAGTGTGTTCAACCGGTTGATCGTAGATTAGTTTTCTTCTTTACATGTTTTTGCATCAAATAGTAACATGAGATTTGCCTCTCTGCTGACTTTGTTTTTTTTGCTTTTCAATTTCAGTTATGCTTTGATTTCAGTTTTATTTACTTGCTTTGTTAGTTAGTTTAGATATCAGATTTCTCATGTCATTTTTAGTTACCTCCTATAGCCAGAGCGAGTCGAATGGTGAGGGATTGAAGTATGAATGTGTAGTTTGATATTAGTTTATTTTTCTGCAAGTTAGGTATTGAATTTCTCATGTCATTTTCAGTTACCTCCTATAGTCAGAGCGAGTCGAATGGTGAGGGATTGAAGTATGAATGCGTAGTTTGATATTAGTTTATTTTTCTGCAAGTTAGGTATTGAATTGCTCATGTCATTTTCAGTTACCTCCTATAGCCAGAGCGAGTCGAATGGTGAGGGATTGAAGTATGAATGCGTAGTTTGATATTAGTTTATTTTTCTGCAAGATAGTTATTGAATTGCTCATGTCATTTTCAGTTACCTCCTATAGCCAGAGCGAGTCGAATGGTGAGGGATTGAAGTATGAATGTGTAGTTTAATATTAGTTTTATTTTCTACAAATTAGATATCAGATTGCTCAAGTTGTTTATGATTACCTCCGATAGCTAGAGCTAGTCGAATGGTGAGGGGTCAGAATATGAGTTGATGTAATGTGATTTTAGTTTACTTTCCTTGCAATTTTTTATTTGTTTGAGTGCAATAGCTTAACTTTTATTTTTAGACAAACAACAGAGACAGTGATTTCATGATCAGTATTTTATCTTTTGTTTGATTGAAGTAGCTGCATATTTACACTTTTGTTTAAATACTAATTCCATCAATAACATGTTTTGAGATCTTTTGAAGTGCTAAGTTTTGGAAGTTACCATTAGGGACATAGACCTTGTCTTGAAATCTCTATCCATACTTGTCCTTTAAAAGTATTCTGAAGACCTTAGAATAGGATTTCCATTTGCATTAGACACTTTAGGAAACCAACAAGAACAAAACCCCCAAAAACAACATAAACTATAAAACAACGAAGTAAGAAAAAGGTTAACTAAGCACATATGGTGCACCACACTTCATCAGTTTACGATACCCGGATTGATAATTTATGTAGAGCAATTTAAGACGTTAAATTGACTAGACAAAGCCCTTGAAAACATGCCAAGCTTATGGGTTGAATGGGAAATTGTATGTTGACTCTGTATCAGGAATAAATCCGTTTCACACTAGTCCCATAGTTTTATAAAATGAATGAAGGCAGCATTCACATTTGATTGAACATTTTTGTTCTATTGTGCACAATCATCAAGCTAATGATAGCTATCCTTGCAGGTGAGAAGCAAAGGACGCAGGAGGGGATTCGAAGAGCTATGTTTGCAGAAGCGTTGCATTTAAGGGTCTGGTTGCAATTGTTCTGGGTCGGAAGCCCACGCGTTGCCTGTGCATTCCTTGAGTAGAGTTGTCCTGGTATTCATTATGGGAAGGCAACACACGGTCACCCTTTTTTCCAACATCTGTTCTCTTCCTCAAGAAAGGAATCCATCGGGCCATTATGCTTTCTACCTTCCAGCAGCCACACTGAAGATCCTGCCTCTATGTACTCAATTGGCATATCTGAAACATCAGGAAGATGAAGAGGCAAGGTAGACCTAGAGTCAGGGGCGTGTGCATAAGTATTACCTCCAAAGAGGAGAAATGGCTTTTGATTTTCGAAAAGAATAGTGTTGCTTTATTGTGAATGAGGAGGACTGTTTTTGAGGGAAGAAGGAGCCTTTAGTTTCAGACTCACATATATTGTTTTGGATCAGAGTGTTGTTACTGGCATGAATGTAAATGTGATTTATATTTATGAATATTGATGACTTACAGTTCACTATTAGTCTTGTTAAATTGAATGTGATTCAGTTTCATGGTTAACTTGTGAATGGTCTCTGATTTGAAACTAAATTAAACATCAGTTGCAGTTTTAATTCCATAGAAAAATGTGGATTCCTATATGAGTGATTGGATTGCAATTTAGCTTTAATATAGTCTTGTCCAGCTATGAATTCAGTGATTGATTCATTTGGACTTGAATCTATGCATGATGTTTAACCTTCTTTATCACGCTCTTACTGAACATATATATGATGTTTAAACCTCTATATCATGCTCTTGCAGGATAGATTAGAGTAGCTAGGATTAGATTAGAGTAGTTAGAAGTAGTATAGATATGATTTAATACATAGAGGTTAGTTGTTTCATTTTGTTGATTTAATTGAATTCTTCCTCATGGAAGCAAGCTTTCGACATGTTCAAGCGGTTTACGGGGTCCCTTAAAACACGTCGGACCTAGCCAATCCAAACGAAAGTAGGTCTAATTGGGGCTTGCGATCAGGTTAGTTCCCCTTGTTAGCATAGTGCACATTAGCCATGTCAACACAATCAAGCAACCATGCTCCGATACCACCTGATCTGAAATGGGGGTTTGATTACTTGTTATGATTACAAGAACCTCCCACTCCAAAACTTAATAAATAATTGATCTAGCTTATGTATGACATTTGCGGAATTAAATAATTGAGATAGGTGTATGTTGTTTGTTTTTAACTGTTTAAGTGCTTATGTGTTTATGATGATATTAATCACATATATAACAGTCATATAAATCAGCAAATAAACATCAACACATAACAACAAATTTAATCTAGGATTTAACCCAAATATCATGGGCTACATCTCCTTGAGATTTTGTCATCTTTACTTGGTTCTTTGGGATTATGGAAAGGTTTCTTTTACAAGTTCCACACTTAACTACAAAGATTACTGAACTGAACCAGTGGGCTTAGAATACCATCTATATCCCTATCATGGCTGTCATCACTCTGCAAACAGATCTAAGCTTCCTTAGACTTGATTCCTTCAACCACTGCTCTGAAACTTCTTCTACTATCTCCAGAACATATCAGAAACCAACAACAGACTAATCATTTGATCATTTGTTGCCTGAAACTTCCCTGTAGCATCTCAACCTTGAGAAGTCTCCAAATGCTTTTGTAAATCCCTGCAATGGATTCATAAAGCTCATTATAGCCAGGAACGACTATTGGTTTGATGAGAATGAGTACTGGTAGCTCCTACAACTGCCTCTAACCCCAGGTGGCTCTGAGCTCCACAATCAATATTCCTAGATGAAATTCTCCATGAAGATGACTTCCTCATCTTCTCTGGACTATTCCATTAGCTTCAGAAGGCTCCAATTAGCCTAGTGAGCCTCTTGTTCCACTCTCTTTGCTTCTCTGTCTCTCCTCTGTTTTCCTTGTCAAAAATTGCTCTTGGAGTGCTTTTATGCAATATCCTCTAGGGATACTCCACCAATATTGGTGAACTACACTTATATTCAACTAAACTTAGCATAACCTCCTAAGTTTATCTGCTCCGCCAGGCTAACCGTCGGAGGTAACTGTTACCATAACCGTTGGGCGCATACATGAGGGATAAGACCTTATCGCACATATATCTGGCGGTCATGGTTAATCCTTCAACCGCAGTATTGATAAGTGGAGAGCGGTATCTTGCACGCCTAAAAGGTTGTAACCGGTATTTTCCAAATTCACGCGATTAACCCAAGTGACCGACACGTAGCATGAGAAAACCATTTTTCTCACGTGCATTTAGAGTATTAACCGTCATGCATGAATCTGCATGAGATTGCGTGATAACCTTTAGATTGAGTGGAATACATCAACAGTTGAGATCTTCCGGGCTAGTTGTGAACAAATGAAGCGATATCTGTTGGAACTGGAAAGGTCAGATCAATGATGCAGATTGAAGCACTTTATAAAACAAACCTCAATTCGATACAAAACAAATATGCACCACATCCATGGTTTGTTAAGAAACAATGTTTGGCGAAGGTGGTGGAGCGCTATCTTGTCTTGCAGGAGGTCACGGTTCAATTTCGTTGGACCCCAACATATTTTACATAACCATTCCAGGGCCACGTGGTGGCCTCCAAGCTTTCCATGTGTCAGCACCTGATTGGTCCTTAAGGTCCTGGATCAATATCTGATCAATGAGGTTAATTGCAAGTTTTATCATGAGTTTTTGAGTGTTTTTATGTAAATTTCATGTACAAATTAACATTAAAAAATGGCTGAACAACAACATACAACATACAAGAACATCACCAAAATAGTATCACAATAGCACACAATGAAGGAGTTCACCCTGCCTGGGCTGTGTCTCCTTGGTCCAACTTCTAATGGCTTAGCCCTCTCTATTATGCTCAAAAGTGTGAATACATCAGTTTACAATGCTCAAATAGCTCTGAAACCTACTCCAATGGCTCTAGAATGCCCAAAAATGTCTGTCTAGCCTCTTCCTACTCCTGAATTGGTCAAAAAATGAAGAAGTTATGACTTCCCCTAGCTATTGCACTATTTGCACTATAATTTCCCCAAAATATGACACCATCCTACAAATTTGCCCCAATTTTTGCTAATTGGGTGCCGATTCCACCAATTTTTGGGAAAATTTGTTGGAGTGATTAAATTCCCAATGCAACATTATTTCTGAAAATTCAGGCCACGTGGGGGACCATATGCTCTTGGCTAAGGCCAACGGCCCACCCTTGCCAGCCGGGCCCCCACTCCACTCCACTTGTGGTTATGTTGGGTTGCACATGCCCGGGGGCTGGCCCATTTTCCGAATGGTGCAAGACTTCAAGTTTAAATATATGTCACATGTCAATATATAATAAGCAACATAGTGGCACGTTGGTAGTTGGCAAGGTTTGTTGGACAGAGGTCTGGTGTTCAACCCTCGTGCACCACCTAATTCACTGGAGGAAAAAATTTAATGCACAGTCACTCTGCAACATAGGCATGCCCAGTCAGTTCCACGTCATTGGTACAGACTGCTGACTGCACTGTCATATATATATATATATATATCTATATATATATATATATATATATATATATATATATATATATATATATATATATTTATATATTTGCAAAATTCACATTTTTAGGAAAATGAACAAAACATGTTTATGGGAGCATACAGAGTCTGTTTCATGTGAAATGAGTTGCACCAGATTCAGGATGACGAGAACTATGCGGTCGTTTAGGTTCCACACTGATACAAAAACTTTTTATTTTGAGAAAATTTTTAAGCACCTGATCATTCCTCCCCATTGGAAGCTTTTGAACCCCAAAAGATCACTTTCAGTTGTTTAGAAGGTGAGGGTACAATTCCCTCACCTTTCCAATCTTGATCCATTTGGCCTTGGAAGGATTTTTTCCTTTGAGCCTGATGTGAAATGATCATAAGTTAAAACTAATGTAGAATTGATTAGCCATTAATGAATAGAATGTTAATTGAAAGTGCTGAAATCTGTGAAAACTGCTCGAGAAGAAGACTTAATGACAGATGAAAAAACATAAATAAGATGCAAAACAATAGTTAAAACAGCAAATACACAGTGATACCAGACAACGAAATTGATTACGGAGTTCGTCCCTAATGGACTATGTCTCCCGGTGCACTTTCAAAATGGGTGACCACTTTATTAGGATTGAAACCTAGGAGGTCGATTGCACAGAAATTTTACCAAAATGAATGTGTAGACAGGCACTTCTAGTCATTGTCAAAGGATAGCTCTCTGAACCAGCTTTTCAATGCTTGTCATAGTTCTTAATTCTGACTCCGGATGCTCTTGCTACACTGAAAACAAAAACGACTATAACCTCCAAAACCTGCATACAAAAACCCAAAACCACTCCTCCTCCACTTCAATGAGCAAACTACCTTTTAAAACCAACCAAGTGCATTAGAACTTCCTCAGGTAGAGTTTAGGTATGAATCAATTTGAAATTAGAGTTTGTTGGTCTCGATCTTATTAGGTTTTGCCACCTTGGAACACTTTACAAGGTCATCACATTAGTTTTGCACCTAAAACTCCAACAAAAACCCACAAATAACTTTATATTAAAGCATAACCGTTAGCGGCTTATTGACCGGGTGGAGGAGGTGGTTACGTGTGACCAACCATGGTCTAACCGCAGGCTGCCACCTCCGTGTTGAGCCCCGATGGTGTCGCCTGATAGCACACCGACGGCTTATCGATGTTGCTCACATGCCACGATTTACTCTCGGCGGTTACCTGCAGTTGACACCTCTGCTGCAGTTAAGACTATAAATGCGCCTGTTAACTTGACATGCTGCATGTTTCCTGTTCACATGTACGATGGTCCCCGCGTGGTTTAGGCCTGCGTTTATATGACTGTGGGGTTTATTACAATGCTTTGAAATGTTTTAACATATATATATGTCGAGGGGGTGATAGCATAGGGGTTAATGTATTTTTGTTATTAGTTTTAGCACATTGTAATGTGTATAACATGCTCAATAGGTAAAGGATTAGGGTTATGGTCTAGGACTTAGGGTTTAGGTCTTTTATCATAGGTTTAATGGTTTTTAATGCATTTTTGAATGTTTTCATTAGGTTCTAGGTTTAGGGTTTTACATTAGGTTTTTAAAATACCCATTTACAACCTAATGTCACAAAGCGACATTAGCACCATTTGTCTCATGATGACAACCCGTCGACAACCAAATCCTGGCAGAACTAACGACAACCTCATGTCGACAAACAGGTACAAACCCATATCAACCATATACATTACCTAAATGACCTGAACCATAAAAAACACTGTCGACACTGAAAGGCATTGGACTGAATTGCTGACAATGACACTGAACCTGTGTAACTGATCTGACGAGATCCTCTTGGGTCAATCCTCTCCACTTGAAAGCTTTTGGACCACAAAAGTTTGACTAAACAAATAGTTGATGAGGGTAGAACTCCCTCACTTTGCACCTTGTCCTGATGATATACCAATACATTCGATCAATCACCTACAAGTGATGATCCTAATGATGCTGACCATGGCACATTTTGATTCGGTGACCTGTTCCATCCATCTACAATATGAACAAATTGTGAATATGGTTAAACAACCTGTCATGAACATGGAAATTGACTTATTTCCACAAAATACCATGAGTTAGTGATTGATAATCATATTTGAACACAATCTCTACAGAATATTGTTCAATACCATTGACATGTATTAAAAATCTATATTACAGAATGACAGAGACAATCAAATATATTTTCGACATCTAACTAGCTACTTGACCTGTGATACTTTCCTGCTTCCATATTGCTAAGCGAATTTGCTGCAAAAAACCCATCAAACTGTAATTTGAAAAATGCTGCAACTTAGTTTGATTGTGAAAGTATTGAATTAGTTGTTGATTTGTTTGAATCACTATTTCTTCATTCATTAAATGAGGTTTCCATTGATTAGCACTTTCCCCTGATGCATAAGTTTCCCTTAAATACTTTGACACTACTTTAGAAAAGGCTTTGATATGAAAACAAATAGGTTTCCTCTCCACTTGAAAAGAGGCTTCCAAACTGTTTGAAACATGAATTGGTGACAATACAAGAGAAATTGAACACTCGCTTTCCCCAATATTGACCTTCATCCCTGTAACTGTTATTTTCCAAACTTGGACTGAAATGATTCATTCTGACATTAGGAAGAGGAGCTTTAGGCACAAACTGTAATTCATGTTGTATTCCCTGCTTATGAGTAAGATGTTTGGTTTCTTTAACTAGAACTGGAAAAGTTTCTACTTCTTCGATCAAACTATCTTTAAGCTGAGACTCATAACTTGAACAAACATCATTTTGTTTCTTTACACACATGATTAAAAATATTTTATTTGAACTTATTAATCACTTCATCTGATTAGCAATAATTAAATTCAAGTGATTTTTACTTTTATGTGTCTTGACAATAAATTCAACCCCATCTTTCTTAAGGTGATACTTATGCTCTCTTATGTAAAATACTGCATCACGATCATAAATATAAGGACTTCCTAAGACAACTCCACATACGTCTACTGGAACCACATCTAATTCCACTTCATCAATGTAATTAGCTGTAATGGCAAATCTTAATCGACACTATTTGGTGACTTTTATCTGAGTTGATTTATTTAGCCATCCTAATGGGTAAGGTCTTGGATGATTCTGTGTCTCCAAACCCAAACTTTTAACTAAATATTCAGATATTAGATTGGCCTGTGATCCACTGTCAAACATTGTATCTATCTTTCTGTGCTTAGAAGTTATCCTTATGTTAAACAATTCAACTCTTTTATCCTCATTTGAAGGATTTATGTTTGATGAAGATGCAATAGTATTCGAACTTGAACCAGTGTTAGAATTTTTACCTGTCGTAACCATAGTAGTTATCTTCCTTTCATCACCTGAATCTAAACCTAGATCTTGCTAGACTACTGTAATTGCCTTCTTTTCATCCTTCTCCTTAAGGAAATTTTTGGGCTTAAGTTCTGGATGAAGTTTGCAACACTTCGATTCATCATGATCGATTCTCTGGCAATGAGAACAAGTAGGTCTTTCCTTCTAAGCTATCATTGATTTCTTTCTCTTCGAATTGTTCTTCCCCTTACTGTCATTGGAATATTTGATTTCCAACTCTTTGGATGATTGCGATGAAAAATTGAATGGTCTGCCACCTGATTCAATATGTATGGCTTGAACACACACTTCATCAAAATCATCAAGATTAAACATCAATAATGTATGCTGCAAATATGAATGTAAACTGTCGATGTATTTTAATAAAGTTTCATGGGTATCCAATGAAATACCAAGTGCCAATGCTTTCTTTCTAAACATCTGAGTAAACTCTTGAACACTCTGCCCTTTACCTTGCCTCAAATGCTTCCAATCAATAACAACTTGCTGCATGTATCCTAAGGGGTAGAATTGTTTCCTAAGAGCTTTTAAAAACTTAGACCATGAAGAGATGAATTTTACTTTTCGTTTTACATCTATCTGAGTTTTACTTTCCCACCAAATTAAAGCTATTCCCCCATTCTAAGTGTAGCTAACTGAATTTTCATTTTATCGTCAGAAATGTTTTGAATGCAACAATACACTTCTAACTGCTTAATCTAGTTATTTAGCTTTTCAGGATTCATTTCACCATCATAAATAGGTAATTCAAAATTTACATCAAGTTTCAAAAGAGATGTTTTCTTAGGTTTCTTTTTCATTTCAGATTTTGCACCAGAAGAAGAAGAAGAAGATGTGAGGGAGATGATGGAGGTGAAGGTGGTTTATCAGCCTTTCCTTTACCTTTGTCCTTTTTTGAAGTCTTTGAAGAAGAAGCTGCATCTCTCGCAACATCTGCTACATAGTCAAGAATTCTTGCTGAAACTATTCATCACTCATCTTAGTTTCAGTATTTTCACCTACATCAGATCCTGTCATGGTCGACTTATGAACGACTTGTCGCTTTCCAATCTCTGGATCAATCTGCTCAAGGATTCCTTCTCCACGTTGCAAATTTGACCTGGTTAACATTCAATGGAAAATTCTACAAACGCAACCTGCTCCGATACCAAATTATATGATTTGAAAAGATCATAAGTTAAAACTAATGTAGAATTGATTAGCCATTAATGAATAGAATTTTAACTGAAAGTGCTGAAATTCGCGAAAACTTTGCGAGAAGAAGACTTATGAAAGATGAAAAAACATAAATAAGATGCAAAACAGTAGTGAAAATAGAAAATACATAGCGATACCAGATAGCAAAAATTGATTACGGAGTTTTTCCCTGATGGACTATGTCTCCGGGTCTGCTTTCAAGATGGGTGACCTCTTTATTAGTATTGAAACCAAGGAGGTCGATTACACAACAATTTTACCAAACTGAATGTGCACATAGATACTTTTGGTCACTGTCAAAGGATAACTCTCTGAGCTAGCTTTCCAACGCCTATCAAGGTTCCGAATTTCGACTTCGGATGCTCCTGTTACACTGAAAACAAAAATGACTATAACCTCTAGAACCTGCATACAAAAACCCAAAACCACTCCTCCTCCACTTCAATGAGAAAATTGCCTTTTAAAACCCACCAGGTGCATTCGAGCTTCCTCAAGTAGATTTTAGGAATGAATCAATTTGAAATTAGAGTTTGTTGGTCTTGGTCTTATTAGGTTTTTCCACCTTGGAACACTTTACAAGGTCATCGCATTAGTTTTGCACCCAAAACTCCAACAAAAACCCACAAATAAATTTATATTAAAGCATAACCGTTGGTGGCTTGCTGACTGGGAGGAGGAGGTGGACCGTTACGTGTGACTAGTCATGGTCTAACCGAAGGCTACCACCTCTGCATTGAGCCCTGACGGTCTTGGCTGACACCGCACCGATGGTTTATCGACGCCACTCACATGCCACATTTAACTCCCAACGATTACCAGTGGTTGACACCTCCACTGCGGTTAAGACTGTAAATGCGTCAGTTAACTTGACATGTTGCATGTTGTTTGTTCACATGTACGATGGTACTTGCACGGTTTAGGCCCACGGTTATATGATTGTGGGGTTTATTACAATGTTTTGAAATGTTTTAACATATATATATGCCAAGGGGGTGATAACATAGGGGTTAGTCTATTCTTTTTATTAGTTTTAGCACATTGTAATGTGTATAACATGCCCGATAGGTATAGGATTAGGGTTATGGTCTAGGACTTATGGTTTAGGTCTTTTATCATAATTTTAATGGTTTTTAATGCATTTTTGAATGTTTTCATTAGGTTCTAGGTTTAGGGTTTTACATTAGGTTTTTAAAATACCCATTTACAACCTAATGTCACAAAGCTACATTAGCAACATTTGTCTCATGACGACAACCAGATACAAACCCATATCAACCATAGACATTACCTGAACGACCTGAACCATAAACAAGATTGTTGACACTGAACGACACCAGACTGAATCGCTGGCGATGACATTGAACCTGTGTAACTAATCTAACGAGATCCTCCTGGATTAGAGCCCCACTCGAAGGTAGTCCACACTCCCTTGTTTTGAAGACCTTGTTCTTTTGTCAAGAATGGTGTCTTGTTGTAGTTCATCAAGGTATTCAGGAGAAAAATTCTCGATGGAAGAAATCTGGACATTTTTTCCTTGATCTTCAATCAAAGGAGGATCATACAACCTTAAATTTTCCACATTAACAACAACATAAATTTTCATATATGAAGGGAAATCCAACCTAAATGCATTGTCACCAATCTTTTCCAGAATTCTAAATGGACCACATCAAATTGGTTTAACCTTTTTACCTTATCCTTAGAGCCTCTCTTTGCTAATGTGAAGCCAAAATCCATCACCAAATTGGAACTTGTGATCTACTCGATGCTTGTCATGCCTTGACTTGTACTTGCCTTGGCTCTTTTTCATCTGTTCTTGAACTCTTTGGTGTACCAATTGGATTTGTTCAATGAACCTTCTTGCTTTGTCTATGCCATTATGACCATCAATAGAATGATCCTTTCCAAAAATGAAATCCAAAAGAGAATTAGGCAAGTATCTCAAACATGCTTCAAATGGAAATGTTTGAGTTGAAGAGTGCTTGGCCCAGTTGTAAGCATGTTGAATGTAGTTCAAATGTTCATCCCACAACTTAGGATTCTTACTTCATCCACGAATAAGATGTATCATGGTCTTGTTTACCACCTCTATTTGGCCATCTGTTTGAGAATGAAATGTTGTACTCTTTTTCAATTTTGTGTCCATGAATCCCCACAAACTTGACCAAAAATTCCCAACAAAGCGATAATCTCGATCACTAACAATGCATGTGGGAAATCAAATATGCACCCATACATTACGAAAAATAGCTTAGTAGTTTGTTCAGCTGTAATTTTCTTTTTACATGGCATCAAAATACACATTTTGCTGAACTTATCCACAACTATATAAAGATAATCACAATTCCTTTCTGACATAGGAAGACCTCCAACAAAATCTATAGAAACACTATCCCATGGATGAGAAGGTACTGGAAGTGGTGTGTACAATCCTAACTTCCTATTGCTAGGCTTACTGACTGCACATAATGAAAATCCTATAATAAAACGTGACACACTTTTAAGCATACGAGGCCAATAACAATACCTATGTAGATGTGCCACCATCTTATTTACACCGAAATGACTAGCAATAAGAGAAGTATGTGCCTCTCTTATGATGTTTACTCTTTCTCCATGTTGAATATAAAGCATACCAATATGGTACAGCAAGTTATCATGCAAATGATGATCCAATTCCTCTACTTGGTTACCTTGACTCAAGCTTGCATAAACATCCTAAAATTTATTGTCTAATGCATACTGCTCAATATAACTTTCATGCAAAACATAATTATGCTTTAGTAAAGTAGCTACACTAATAATAGGCCTAGAAATCATATCGACAACTTTATTGTAGATACCTTTCTTATAGCTTATCACCAAGTGGAATTGTTGAAGAAAACCCATACATCAGAAGTGCCTTGATTGTTGCAACTTAGATTGAGAATGCAAGTATTACAATGGATGATGATCAGTGTGAATGATTGTTTCCTTACCCATCAAGTAATGTTTCCACTTTTTCACACTTTGCACCAATGCATACAATTCCTTGTCATATGTAGGATAATTAATCACCACACCATTGAAAGTTTCCAAATGAAAAAAGATAGGCTTACCATGTTGTATGAGAACGACACCCACGACATAGTCACTTGCATCAGTCTACATCTCAAATGATTGTCTCAAGTCTGGAAGTGAAAGTACTGGGGCTGAACTAATATTTTCCTTCAATGCATCAAAGGCCTTTTGTTGTTTTCCTCCCCACTGAAATTTTTTTTTCACACTAGTCAATGCATGCAAAGGAGTTGCTATGGAAGAAAAGTTAGCAAAGAATTTCCTCCAATATTGGGCTGCTTCCAAAAAACTTCTTACCTTAGTAACTATTTTTGGCCTTGGCCAATTGAAAATGACATAAACCTTGGAGGGATCTATTTTCAACTCACCTCCTCCAACAATATGACCCAAGTAAACTAAATAAGTTTTTCCAAGCTCACACTTTGTCATCTTTAAATACAATTGTTCTTTCTTTAAGACATCAAGTACTTTTCTCACATGCATGACATGTTCATCACGATATTTACTGAAAATTAATATGCCATCTAAGTAGACTATAAAAAACTCATCAAGAAATGGCCTCAACACACCATTCATCACATGCATGAAGGTAGCAAGAGCATTACATAAACCAAAAGGCATAACTAGCCATTCAAACAAACCTTGTTTTGTCTTGAATGTTGTCTTCTAAATGTCTCCTTTAGTAATTATAATTTGATGGTAGCCACTCCTTAAGTCCAACTTAGTAAAATACTTTCCATATTTCAATTGATCAAGTAAATAATCTATTTTAGGCAGTGGGTAATGGTTCTTTACCGTAATCTTGTTCAATGCATGGAAGTCCACACACACACACCATGTTCCATCCTTCTTTGGCACCAAAACAATAGGTGACCCACATGGTGAAGAACTTGACCTGATGATCCCTTTATCCAACAACTCTTGAATTTGATTTTTAATTTCTACACTTTCCATCACTGAAATATTGTACATGTCAATGTTAGGAAGAGGACAATCTTGTTGCAACTGTATTTCATGTTGGATTCCTCTCTTGGGAGGTAATCCTTTTCGTTCCTAAAACATCTCATCATATTGGTTAACAACATCAACCAATTCAAATTTCAATCTTGAGTCACAACCTTGAAAAGCTTCATTATCAATATCATTCTTGGGTTTGATCATTAGAGGCATAAAATTCTTGCTAGAATTCACTGGTCTTTTCATCTGCCCTGCATTTACAAGTGAAATATTCAGTTTCTTGCTATGGGCTCTTACAATGTATTCTACTCCATCTTTGAACAAATGTTATTTGTTTTCATGTATATGGAAGATAGCTTTTCTATCATAGAGATACAGGCTGCCCAAAACTATACCACATATGTTTAATGGCACAACATCAAGTTCCACTTCATTTATGAAATTTGTAGTAATGGCGAATTTCAGTCTACAATTTCTAGTTACTTGCAATTGTGCATTGTCACGCACCCATTCTAATGGATATGGCTTATGATGTGGAATTGTTTCCAAGTTTAAACTTTTGACAATATTTTTAGAGATAAGATTGGATTGAGAGCCATTATCAAAAAGAGTATCAATTTTGCTATGTTTTGATATTACCCTTATGTGGAAAAGTTCTACCCTCTTCTTTTCATTTGGAGTTTCATTGTGTAAATTTGAAGTACTAGTGCTAGCAATCGAGTCCTTACCTTTTATCCCCATGCTGTGATTTTAGTTTCATCACCCGAATCGGATCCCAGATCTCGTTGAATGGTTGCAATTGTCTTTTGCTTTCCCTTGTTATTGAATTTCTTTGGTTTCATCTCAGGATGAAGCTTCCAACAATGAGCTTCATCGTGACCCTCCTTGGAACAATGCTTGCATGTTAGTTTCTCTCCTTCCTTCTTAATGGATGCATTTTTCTTTCCTTTCCCTTTGAAACCCTTTCCTTTTTCTTTACCCTTAAACAGATTTTTTCTACCCTCTTCTGGAATATTTTTCCCTCTTGCTTCTAGATGGGTGGTTTGCACACAAGCCTCATCTAGACTAGTGGCATTAAACATAAGGATAGTATGCCTTAGGTAGCTGTGTAAACCCCCTATATACTTCAGCATCATGTCTTGTGATTGCAAATCTACACCTAACATTAAAGACCTTCTTCTACATTCTTGGGTGTAATATTGCACATTTTGACCTTTAAGTTGTCTAAAGTTCTGCCAATTCATGATGGTTTTATACATATATGCTAGAGGGTGAAACTGTCTTTTAATTGCAACAATGAAATCAAAACAAGAAATTGAGATATTACCATGGCTTTTTATCTCTTCTTGTGTCTTGGCTTCCCACCATATTAGTGTTGCACCCTCCAGTCTCAAGGAAGCTAACTAAATCTTTGTGTCATCATCTTGAAGGTTTTGAATTCTGAAATAGACCTCCAACTGACAAACCCAATTGTCAAGCTTCTTTGCATTCACTTCACCATTATACATGGGTAGTTCAAATTTAACATCAAGTTTTAACATGGGTGTTTTACCAATTCCTTTTGAGGTATGTTGATCAGTATGAGTAAGGGTTGTATTAGTGGAAGAGGATGAAGATTCCTGTTGTTTTCATTCACTACTTCATAAGGTTATAGGTTTCCCAGAGTGCAAAAAAGTAGTGAAGTTTGAATCCATTTCCCAATCCACTGAATCTCTCAAGGTCGATTCGAACACTTTGCACTACATAGTTCTCGTGATAAGCTTTCCAACGATATATAGAAGTCCAAAAATGGACTTGTAGATTAGAAGTTAGAGCAGTTTGAAGATGGGGTTCTGTTGCCTTGAAATGAAAGAGAGGAGCACATTGGAGGGCCCCAGGCACAAAAAATCCTGCATTCCCTCATATCGGCCATATCACATCCCACATTCTCGTGATATTGTAGTCCCACAAGTACCGCGATATCACAATCCTGCATCTTGCAACCCCGTGATATCGCATTCCCACAAGTCCCACAATATCGTAATCCCGCATCCCGAATTCCTGCAATATCGCAGTGCCGCAGTACCATGATCACGTAGTACCACGATATCATAGTAAATCCCGCATATCGATGATCAATGTAGCGGTGAGGTTCTAACTTTAAGAACCTTGTGATATCGCCAATTTGTGATACAATGTTAAATCTCTGGGGAAAGGCCTAAATCATTTAAAAAAGGAAATGAATGAAAAACCAAGGCCATGTGGGCCATTTTTTCTCTTCTCTAAGGGTCCACGTGGCACAATCCCATTGGCTCGTATGTATGAAATGGCAGCTGACATCATCAATGATGTGGAAGTATGGAAGTGACGTGCTAGTACGAAGGACACATGGCATTCAAATTCAGCATTTTCAGGGGTCCTATAGGGGCATTTCTGGGTGACACGTGTCACCACTCATAGGGTGACACGGGGTAGCAATGACATCATCCCCAAGATTGACAATCAGTGATCACACACATCAAAGTTCATTCTTCTGCCAAAGTTCCTTCCTGGCCCGTGATTGCAATATGTGGGAACTCCCTAGACGTGATATTTTATACACTGGAGTTATAGGGATGTCGGGTCCGTCCCTTTCAAAAGCCTCACGCTCATTCAACACTCTATCCCACAGATCGACGATCGCAAGTGTTAAGGGGAAAAGGCTAAAGGTAAAATGCTATCAAGCACCAGGATGCGGGATTCCAAGTAACAAAGAAAAAAGGCCCCCGGGACAGGTGCCTATAGGCCTTAGCGTTCGAGGGCTAAGCCCCTAGTCAGAGCCCCCGGTCACATGATAAGAAAAGTGGAAAGCACTAAAACAAAGGGGGTCGAGGGGGATTATAGCCTGTGGATTTGTAATATTTCAAAGGAAAAAGCCTCGATTACAGCGATGCCCCGATAATACAATACAGGGCATTGAAGGTGTATGGGTTGGTAACTAGAGCATTGAAGGAATCATGGCACAATAATGAAGCTAGTATGGGGGGATTCGTAATGATTAATGGTTCGACATAGGACTCCACTCCAACATACAACAAAAGGACTACCGAGACAAAAATTTATAGTGGACCCACTTCGCATTCTACAAAACTGGTCGTTCACACAGTAAAGGAAGAATTGACAGAAGTCGACTAAGCAACAGTGGAACACATCACAGAAGGGATGTGTCTTGATCAGGGGCCTCCACTGGAATAGCAGGGGGACACCTCCTCCTTCATATTTCCTTTTTCGTCCTTCCATTAGTTTTGCAGTTAGCATTTATTTCCAAGAAAGGGAGCAAATCCCCATTGTAATATTTTTAGGCAGCAAGAGATATCACAAGCCGAGGCAACGAGTACATCAGATAGCTGACCTTTGGCTGAAATATTTGTTGGCATTATGTTTTCTGGTATGGCTATATGTTACAGATGTTGTACTTGATGGCAACTCCCATGACAAGGCTCTCAATTTATTGAAAAATTAAGAAGGACGCAGGAAATCAGTTCAGAAGTTGCGTACCCGCAGGTACACCATGCAGGAGCCGCGTCCAGAGACGCAGGCCAGCCGTTCAGGAGGTGCGTCCACCCAGTGCACACTTTTCAAGGTCACGTGGGGGTTTCTTGTGTTTTACTCTTGGTATCTAGCCGACGGTATTGTGTTATTATGGTGTCGGCTCGTGGTATTGTTCCATGATTTGAGGAGGAGCTTGCCTATATAAAGCAAAGGAGATCATTTGGTCTGGGATGTCTTTTGGTTGAATATCTTATGAGGCTAGATCTGGTCTAGATCTAAAAAGGTGAATCTTCTAAAAGACTGAGATCTCTTTGGCGCATGATCAAATCTGTAGATCTGACTGTTTGGGTTACTCTTAAAGTCTTGAAATCATTCATACCCGAAGGTACGCAGGTTCAGTGAAAGGCAAGTGCGCTGGGACGCAGTGCAGTAAGAAGAGACCTGCGTGGGGACGCAGGGCAGAGAAAGATTCAGGTGCGTTCGGGACGCAGTACAGTGACAGGCGCACTGCATGTGGACGCGAAGCATAATAAGGATCAGGTGCGTCTCTGAGCAAAAAGACGCGGCGCGATAGTATTTCTGGGTGTGTCCCTGCAGCAAAAGAACGCGGCGCGACAGTGTTTCTAGGTGCGTCCCTGCAGCAACAGGACGTAGTGCAGTTGAAGGAACAGTGCGCAGGCACGCAGCGCAGCAGAAGGATCTCTGTGTGTGGACGCAGGGGAGAAGAAGGTTAGCTGCGTCTGGTCGCAGGCCACAGAAGGGAAAACTGCGTCTCTGTCTTAAGATGTTCTGTTGATTGAATTTCTCTGTTGATAAGGTGTTCTGGGTTAGTTCTGTTATTACTGATCTGATAACTGTAGTGGACTGTAACTGTTATGTACTTGATGATCATTTGATGCTTTATGAAAAGAAGTAGGGGGTTGTAGCTCCCTTTCAGGAGAAGACTGGAAAACGAGAGAGAGAGTTGTAGCTCTCTGCAGGTTGCAGCCTGCGTACTGGTAAAGGACTGCACCAGTACAAAATCATTGTAAAAGGAGTTTCTAATTTGAAAGAAGATAGAGACATATTGCAGCAGGTGGTTTTCACCCACATTGGGTTTCCACCTTACATCTTGTGTTCTTTGGTGTGACTATCTGTTTTCTTTGTTCATGCTCATTATTTTATGGTACTGACATGCAAAAATAATTCAAAGATCAAATAAGGAAGATTTATTAAATTGCTAGATAATACTGATTCACCCCCCCTCTCAGTATTATTTCCAACAATTGGTATCAGAGCAGGTCCTTCAGAGAAGCTTGATCGCTTGAAGGTAGATCGTTCATCATGAGAAACTATGAGAGAGAAGCATCAATCAGGCCACCGGTTTTTGATGGGACAAACTTCAATTATTGGAAGGTAAGAGTTACTGCATATCTTCAATCTCTTGGTACAGAAGTTTGGGACATTGTAGAAACAGGCTACGCTTTTCCTTCAGCTACTCCTACAGATCCAGCAGAGAAAAAGAAGTATGAAACAAATGCAAAAGCAGTCAGTACTCTGTTAGGATGTATATCCCAAACGGAATTCATGAAGGTAATGCACTACAAATCCGCAAAAGAGATATGGGACAAAATTGTCACAAGCTATGAAGGAGATGAACAGGTAAAGCGTGCTAAACTTCAAACTCTCAGGATTCAGTATGAGACTCTCAAGATGTATAATGATGAAAGTGTGGCTAACTATTTTCTTCGGGTAGATGAGATTGTTAATTGTATGAAAAATTTGGGTGAAGAAATAAGAGAGGCTATAGTGGTTGAAAAGGTTCTAAGATCATTGTCCCCCAAGTTTGAATCTAAAGTAACTGCTATAGAAGAAAAGGAAAATCTACGAATTCTCACTATGTCTCAGCTACATGGAATTCTAACTGCTTATGAAATGAGAAAGGGAGGTCCATCAGACAGAAGAGAAGCTGCTTTCAAGGCATCAGGTAAAGAAGATTATTATGGAGCAAGCCATGTCCCAGAAGAAGAGGAAGAAGAATCAAATTTTGTCAGAAATCTTCAAAGAGGTTCTGGAAGGTTCAGAGGTAAGTTACCTTTTAAATGCTTTGCTTGTGGAAGAGTAGGTCATTATGCTGCAAAATGTCCTTATAAGGATAAAGGAAAGGAACCTGCTAGATGGAACAAGAAACAAAGTGCAAATAAGAAAAGCTACTACACCCATGAAGATAGTGATGATCTATCAAACAATGATGAAGATGAACAAGGTAATGAATATAAGTTGTTAATGGCATTTGAAGATGATGATTATATGGATGTTGTAGATGTGGATAACCTTTATGATGAAATTACTAGACTCAAGAGATGTATAGAAGAAAAGAACATGATCATTGATACTCTACAATTTCAAATTGATGAAAAGGAAAAACATCTTGAAAAATTAGAAGGTGAAATTGTTGGTCTTAGAAAAGAGATTGAGAAAACAAAAGCTATTAATCTCAAGTTTGTCCAAGGATCTGAAACTTTGGATGAGATTATCAATGTGCAGCGATCTCCTCTAAACAAGACAGGTCTGGGCTATAATGGAGAAACTTCTCAAGCATCCACCTCAAAAAGTTATCTTGATGCAGCAAGAAGGAATGAGCAAAAGCAAAATGAAGATCATCAGGTAAAGCAGGGACGAATTACAAAAGGAAACTATCAGGGGCAATCCATCTTAAGGGAGAACAAAAGCTACAACCAGCCACAAGTAAAATCTTCTCAATTTGGTTCAAGAATGGATGACAATAGAAGTTACAATCATTTGGCCGGTAGATTTGATAACCGCAGAAGTTTCTTCAATGGACAATGCTTTTCTTGCCATAACTTTGGTCACAAAGCAGCTCAATGTGTTGCATATAAAACAATCATGACTAGGGAAGCTCAAAAACAAAAAAGTATGACAGGGATTACAAAAAGGACCTATAACAACTTTTCGGTTCTTGAAAATGAAGTTGAATGTTCTATTTGCAATAACTTTGGTCATGAAGACTCTGAATGCAGGAGCAGGTTCCAGCAGAAAAAGGAACAAGCCTCAAGCACCAAAACATGGAGAATAAAGGAACCTCAAACAAAAAGATGTGGGATAGCATTTTATGCAGAGGGACAGGAAAATCTATGGTACATTGACAGTGGATGTTCAAAGCATATGACAGGTGATAAAGAAAAACTTGAATCTTATTCTGCTCTAGAAAAGGGAAAGAAAGTCTCTTTTGGAAATGATACTCCTGCAACTATAAAAGGAAAAGGCATTGCTCAGTTAAAAGAAAAGGTCAAGGCTGGAAATGTTTTGTATGTTGATGGATTGAAGCATAATCTTCTAAGTGTCAGTCAGATGTGTGATCAAAGAACCGAGGTTATATTCAGATCGAATGGATGTCTTGTTCGTGATCTTGATACAGGTAAAACAGTGCTCAAAGGCAAAAGAACTCCAAATAATCTGTACATATTTGAAGAAGGACAACAACAATGCTATCTGAGCAAGGATGAAGAGCACTGGTTATGGCATCGAAGGTTGGGACATCTAAGCTTCTCACAAATAAGGAAAGCATGCAAATATCAGGCAGTTCGCGATCTTCCAGATATCAAAATTCCTGACAACACCATATGCAAATCATGTCAGTTTGGAAAACAAACCAGAACTAACTTTCCAGAGAAACAAGGATCAGCTAGCATGCCTCTTGAGCTAGTACATACAGATACATGTGGTCCATTCAGGAAAAGAACACCTAGAGGAGAGGAATACTTGATATTATTTATTGACGATTTCTCCAGGTTTGTCTGGTTAGGACTTATGAAGCACAAAGATGAAGCATTCAAAAAATTCAAATCCTTCACAGCCTTGGTTGAAAATGAATCAGGTCACAAAATTAAGTGCCTCAGATCCGACAGAGGTGGGGAATTTACTTCAAATGAATTTTTCGATTTCTGTGATGAACATGGGATAAGGAGAGAATTCTCTACAGCTAGAACTCCTCAGCAAAATGGAGTTGTTGAAAGAATGAACAGAACAATCCAACAAATGGCTCGTGCTATGCTTGATGAATCAGGAACTCCCGCAACTTTCTGGGGTGAAGCTGCACATGCTGCGGTTGTTATTCTCAACAAAACAAATGTCCGGGTGAACAGCACTCAAACTCCTCATGAGCTTTGGAGTGGCAGGACTCCTTCGGTAAAGCACTTCAAAATCTTTGGGAGCAAATGCTATATCAAGAATATTGATGAGCAGCTTGGCAAACTTGAACCTAGGGCAGATGAAGGCATTCTTCTTGGTTACTCTCCATATAGCAAAGCATACAAGTGCTACAATAAAAGACTTGGCAGAATTGTTGACAGCATTGATGTAGTGGTTGATGAGAAGGGATACATTCCTAGGCAAGTCCATCATGAAGACATCGAAGAAGATGAAGGCTACCCTCAAAGACAGAATGATGAAGAAGAAGAACCTCAAGAAGAACCTCAAGAAGAGCCAGAGGAGCAAACAAGAATAGAAGAAAAGACTCCATCCAGATACGTTCAGAAGAATCATCCAGAATCTCAGATTGTGGGGCAGAAAGAAGCAGGTGTACAAACAAGAAGAACAGTTGCAGAAGCCTCAAGCTATTTGGCATTACTCTCCTCTACTAAACCACAAAATGTGAAAGAAGCATGCAAAGATGAATGTTGGGTGAAAGCAATGGATGAAGAACTTGAGCAAATCGAAAAGAACAACACTTGGGAGCTGGTTCCTAGACCAAAGGATAAGAATGTTATCGGAACAAAATGGGTCTTCAAAAATAAATTGAATGAAAATGGAGAAGTAATTAGAAACAAAGCCAGACTTGTTTGTAAAGGGTATGCACAGCAAGAAGGAATAGACTTTGAAGAAACCTTTGCTCCTATTGCAAGACTTGAGGCCATCCGAATGTTCCTTGCTCTCTCAAGTTTTCAAAACTTCAAAGTATTTCAAATGGACGTGAAATCAGCCTTTCTGAATGGAGACTTGGAAGAAGAAGTGTACATTGAACAGCCAGATGGGTTCATTCTTGGAAATGATCCAAATCTTGTATGCAGATTGAAAAAGGCTCTCTATGGTCTCAAACAAGCTCCAAGGGCTTGGTACTACCGTTTAGAAAAATATCTTCATCAACAAGGTTTTTCAAAAGGTTCAGCAGATAGCAATCTTTATATAAAAGCTGAAAATGACAAATTGCTAATACTTGTTGTGTATGTAGATGACATTATTTTTGGCAGCAATGAAGAAGCTATGAGTCAAAGCTTTGCCTCGGTCATGCAGAAAGAATTTGAAATGTCCTTGCTAGGAGAACTGACATATTTCCTTGGTTTGCAAATCCAACAAAAAGAAGGAGGAATCTTTTTATCTCAAACCAAGTATCTCAAACAGATTTTGAAGAAATATGGCATGGAAGATGCAAAACCAGTATGTACACCCATGGTCACAGGATGTAGTCTTAGTGCAAATGATGAATCTGCAGCAGTACATCAACCAACCTACAGATCTATGATTGGAAGTTTACTATATTTGACAGGTACCCGACCGGACATCATGCATGCAGTTGGAATAGTTGGAAGATTTCAGGCAAATCCGAAGGAGACTCATTTTCAGGCAGTGAAGAGAATTTTCAAATATCTTCAAGGGACTCAAAATTATGGCTTATGGTATCCTAGAGATACAGATCTTACACTTCATGCTTATACAGATGCAGATTGGGCCGGAAGCGTGGATGACAGGAAAAGCACAAGTGGTGGTGCGTTCTTTATGGGTTCCAGACTGGTATCTTGGTTCAGCAAGAAACAGAGTTCAATTGCCTTGTCTACAGCTGAAGCGAAATATGTTGCTGCTGCATCTTGTTGCACTCAACTTCTTTGGATGATGCAGACTTTGCAGGATTTTCAAATCACTTGTACACCACCTATCCCCATCTTATGTGATAACACAAGTGCAATAAGCATCTCAAAGAATCCGGTTATGCATTCAAAAACCAAGCACATACCAATCAAGTATCATTTTCTCCGGGAACAAGTGCTTGAACAAAAGGTCAAGTTGGAGTATGTTCTTTCTAAGGAACAAGTTGCTGATATTCTCACCAAACCATTGCCCAGGGACACTTTTGAATACCTCAGGCAAAAGCTGGGGGTTGTTGATGCATCATCTTATTGTTGAATCTTTTCTGATTGATGGTACAGGTTCAGGGGGAGCATATAATGCATTGTTGGCATTATGGAGGATGGTCAGAAGGAGATCTTGGAAATAGCTGCAATATGTCTCTATCTCTTTCATGGTGGATTATGGTTCTGTGTTGCAGATCTGGTTCCTTTTTCAGGGGGAGCATGAGCTTAGGGGGAGCATACCCCTTTGCCCTTGATGTCAAAGGGGGAGAATGAAGCTGAAGATTGTAAGGTTGCCATCAAGTCCAAAGGGGGAGATTGTTGGCATTATGTTTTCTGGTATGGCTATATGTTACAGATGTTGTACTTGATGGCAACTCCCATGACAAGGCTCTCAATTTATTGAAAAATTAAGAAGGACGCAGGAAATCAGTTCAGAAGTTGCGTACCCGCAGGTACACCATGCAGGAGCCGTGTCCAGAGACGCAGGCCAGCCGTTCAGGAGGTGCGTCCACCCAGTGCACACTTTTCAAGGTCTTGTGGGGGTTTCTTGTGTTTTACTCTTGGTATCTAGTCGACGGTATTGTGTTATTATGGTGTCGGCTCGTGGTATTGTTCCATGATTTGAGGAGGAGCTTGCCTATATAAAGCAAAGGAGATCATTTGGTTTGGGATGTCTTTTGGTTGAATATCTTATGAGGCTAGATCTGGTCTAGATCTAAAAAGGCGAATCTTCTGAAAGACTGAGATCTCTTTGGCGCATGAATAGATCTGTAGATCTGACTGTTTGGGTTACTCTTAAAGTCTTGAAATCATTCATACCCGAAGGTACGCAGGTTCAGTGAAAGGCAAGTGCGCCGGGACGCAGTGCAGTAAGAAGAGACCTGCGTGGGGACGCAGGGCAGAGAAAGATTCAGGTGCGTTCGGGACGCAGTACAGTGACAGGCGCACTGCGTGGGGACGCGAAGCATAATAAGGATCAGGTGCGTCTCTGAGCAAAAAGACGCGGCGCGATAGTATTTCTGGGTGCGTCCCTGCAGCAAAAGAACGCGGCGCGACAGTGTTTCTGGGTGTGTCCCTGCAGCAACAGGACGCAGTGCAGTTGAAGGAACAGTGCGCGGGCACGCAGCGCAGCAGAAGGATCTCTACGTGTGGACGCAGGGGAGAAGAAGGTTAGCTGCGTCTGGTCGCAGGCCACAAAAGGGAAAACTGCGTCTCTGTCTTAAGATGTTCTGTTGATTGAATTTCTCTGTTGATAAGGTGTTCTGGGTTAGTTTTGTTATTACTAATCTGATAACTGTAGTGGACTGTAACTGTTATGTACTTGATTATCATTTGATGCTTTATGAAAAGAAGTAGGGGGTTGTAGCTCCCTTTCAGGAGAAGACTGGAAAACGAGAGAGAGAGTTGTAGCTCTCTGCAGGTTGCAGCTTGCGTACTGGTAAAGGACTGCACCAGTACAAAATCATTGTAAAAGGAGTTTCTAATTTGAAAGAAGATAGAGACATATTGCAGCAGGTGGTTTTCACCCACATTGGGTTTCCACCTTACATCTTGTGTTCTTTGGTGTGACTATCTGTTTTCTTTGTTCATGCTCATTATTTTATGGTACTGACATGCAAAAATAATTCAAAGATCAAATAAGGAAGATTTATTAAATTGCTAGATAATACTGATTCACCCCCCCCCCCCCTCAGTATTATTTCCAACAATATTTTGTAACAACTATTCCAGCTCCCCCTCTTCTTATAAATAGGGGGAAGCAATATTATAGAAAGGTTCCGAAATTTCTCATCCACGGGGTCTAAATTATAAGATGCCTTTTTGGTTCTATTTGCTGTTTCATGGGGGACTTAACTAATGTTGTGCTGAATGTATGGACTAGTTATTTGGACACTTAAGATTAATGAAACTCCCTATTGATTCCAAGAATGATAGATGTGCATCATGTTCCCCTCGGTAATCTCGTTTCTTTTTTGTTTTTCTTTCCTTGATATAGTATTACTGAAGCTGTTGGTTTCTTGATGATTCATGGATTTATCTAGGTTGCTTAATAAGAGTGAAGTATCAAAACTAATAGCTTGTTGACTTAATATGTGAAAATATGCGAGAGGTATTTTGTAATAATACTTTATTAATATATAAAAATGTATAAATCATGAATGTTACAATGAGGACCCACATATCTATACCTAAGCAGGTGTCCTTTCGTGACTAGGCATGTCTTTTAGACATGCCTTTTCACTTAACCTAATGACTATTTAAAATAATCAATATTTGATTATTTAATATTTACATTTATTTTATTTATTTACTTGTTATGAATTAGATTCATAAAATAGCCCTTTCCTTCAAAATCTTTGTCCTCAAAGCTTATTGTTGGCAGTTTCCTTCAGTTTGCATTTGTCATCTCGGCATAAGTAACTCGACGCCATTAGCACCTCTGCCTATATAAGTCACTTGGTGACACTGCCATTATTTTTAAATTTAATTAATTAAATCAAATTATATAAATTAATTAAACTAAATTAAATTATATTGTTGTAATATAATGTACTTATACTTTGCTGTTGGGACTCTACGTGGTGCTTTGGTCTGGACAAGGCCGCTACGGGAGGATTCACGCTACAAAAGGTTCACGTTGTTGTCTGAGTTAATAATGATCTGTGAGGGATTGAACCGTCGATGCCCAATCGTAGTATGATCCTTTTAAAAGGTGTGACATATCACCAGGCACTGTAACATATGATGCTTGATGGCGGGGGGGCAACAATCCATCTTAATCGGCCTGTGCGTGTGCGGCTCCTCATCAGTTTTCGGACAGTGGCCATAGTCTGAGGGAGCTGTCGGGGGTAAGGCACAACAGAGATACATATTCCTCCATACCAGTGAGCATTTGAAATTAAAAACCTGAGCACCTCCTAGTGACCATAATTGAAGAGGCATGAATCCCACATCCAATGATATCCATTCAGAATCAATTCCATCGAACATATTCAGTCCATCTAAGATATTATTTGAAGCATGATAGTGCACAATATCCAAGAGGAAAATAAGATCCAATTCATGGGCTCTGTCAATGAGGGATTTTAGATCATCTAGGGTCCCACAATGACTACTAGTGGCAAAAACAATTGTGACATGGTACCCACAGCTAGCATAGTAAGCATGTCCTTGATTTTCCATGAGTTGGATGACATTTTAGCCAAGGTCTTTCACACATGGTAGCACATCATCACTGAAATCAACATATATATTTATTTTGGATTCTGTGATACTCATGCCAACATGTTCTTCATATATTCACAACGATTTGGGTTGCTTTGGTTGATGATGCTTAAATATTTATCCTCAAGAGGGGGGTCATAATATTCCATTATGTGCATCATCAATAGATTCAAAGACATAGTCTGGATCTGGAAATTGAAAATTTAATACACCCCAAAATTTTTTATTTTTTTCCCGTCCTATCATTGGGCAAATGATGCTCAAATTGTATGAAAAAGAATTTCCCCTCCCATAAATATTTTCATACTTTGGGGCTTTCCATCCACTTTTCTAGCATTGTTTTTGAAGAATAGCTTTATGCTTCTTTATCATATCTTCCTGATAGGAAGACTTCCCACCCTTTTTCTACCTATCTTGTTTTCTTTTTGAAGCTTGTCCTCATGCCCAAGAAAAAACTTCTCCTTTTTTTACATCTCCATGATACTCCTAGGCAATTTTTCATCTGGCATAACATCTTCATTAAGTAAACCCAACATTTGTTCTTCCTCTTGCTCCTCTTCTCCTCCTCCACTTCCAATGCTTGCAATAACTAGATCTGCTTGACATGGAAGAAGTATTTCATCATCTTGACAAGGTTGTTTCCCATGATGGTCCCGTCATTGAATGCAGTCACCTTATCAATAGTACTAGAATTCAACATACTTCTTCTGACTTTTGAATTGTGGTCTAAGTAATTTTCCATGGAGGACATGTGAGCTATCTCTTCACCTCTTCCACCAGTAGGAATGTTTTCTTCCTTGGAGCATGAGCCATCTCCAACTTGTGCTTTATCTAGTTTGGTAGGTCTCATATGTTGTATAGTTATGCTTAGTATATCTTTAGATGCTCCTAAATAAATCATCTATTGTTTAAGATCGTGTATCAAAAAACCTTCCATCGCTTGTTTTTCTTTATCTCCTTTTGCCTTAGCCTCCATGGCTACTTGTCCAGCAGCTGGCTGGTTCAAAACGCGTCGACCAAATATTGGCAATGTGATTTTTTCCGAAAATATTCATTAATTAATAAGCCTAGAATTTGGAAACAGCAGATACAGAGCGTGTTGCCGGATCAACAACCGTTTGAATAGTTTTTCATGTGTTCTTTTACTTGATTCTATCCACATCTCCCAATCTCAATCATTGCTAGCTTCACCATCACTTGTTCCATTCTCATTTTCAGATTCCTCCTGTTGGCTCATATAATGTCGAACCCAATCTACTACCTCTGCTTGAAGCAGTTCCTTCTATTCATCCTTGACATTTAATTTTGGCTTAAGTGCAATTTTAAAAACACACTCTTCCATGGACTCTTCAAATTGAACTACAGAAGGTACCCAATCTGCATGAGCAGCTGAAATTACATTTACTGATTTTTCTGTACCTTCATGTTCTAAAACTGAGACTCCACTTGAGAACTTTAGGGGGAGATCATTTCCAAGAATATTTAATCATAACCAATTGATTACTATCTCCAACGCCATTCCTTCTAAACTTGAAAGTGTGGACAAATCCTGATCATTTTTCTTGGAAGTGAAACCCTCACAAGCGAGCTTATAGTAAATACTGAGAAGCCTTTTAGTCCTCTATGCCTTTGACATCACCATCTCATCCACATCAATATCAAATTCAACTAGAGCCTTA
This sequence comes from Pinus tabuliformis, assembly GCA_031772625.1. Lineage (NCBI taxonomy): Eukaryota > Viridiplantae > Streptophyta > Pinopsida > Pinales > Pinaceae > Pinus > Pinus tabuliformis. The sequence continues at coordinate 1,067,580,247 of CM062815.1, forward strand.
TATTGATCTATATCCTTTTCATATTCATCATTATCTATCACATCTTCATGTTCATTATCATCATTTTGATCAAAATCTTCTACTCCTACTTCACCTTGTTTTTTTTCTTCACAATTGCTATCGTCTTCCTCTGCATAACTTTTCTTTAGACATGTTGTAACTTCTGCACATGATTTTTCTAATTGCTGAAATGCTTCTTGAATTTTACTAAACTGCTCAACACATTCTGGATGTAAATGTAATGACATGTTGTGCGGTGAACTACGTTCAAAGACTCACATGATAGATTGTGCGCCATGGCTCTAATACCACTAAAGCATCAAAACTAATGGCTTGTTGACTTAATATGTTAAAATACACGAGAGGTATTTTGTAAGAATAATCTATTAATATATAACAATGTATAAGTGATGAATGTTACAATGAGGACCCACATATATATACCTAAGCAGGTGTCCTTTCGTGATTGGGCATGTCTTTTAGACATGCTTTTTCACTTAACTTAATGAGTATTTAACATAATAAATATTTGATTATTTAATATTTTCATTTATTTCATTTATTTACATGTTATGAATTATATTCATAAAAAAGAGAACAATACCTGTGCATATCTCATATTTATTTGTGTTATTCACTAGCACTCAGTACTTGTAGAAACTACAGATTTACTTGTGTATTTGATTAGCCTACAATACCTGTGGTAGCTCATATTTAGTTTGGTTTTTAAGCAAAGAATGATACCCATGTATATTTAACCCGAACCCTTAATCAACACTCCTCTATTTCTATTGTTTCACCTCCTTCCTCTTCCATATTTCTGTTGGAACATTATCGCTAAGGATTCTGCTTGTTTACAACCCTATGCATATATTCCCCTCCTCCTTATCCCTCTTTCAACCACTACTCCAACTTCAGTTTCAAGCTATCTCATTGTTGTGCGTCGGCCACCAGGAGAAGACATTTCTCTTTGAAGATCGCCCCAATATACCCCGTCATTTGGATCCATGTATTGGCTTGAGTCTACCTTAATGAAGGCCTATTGAACCAAGCCCCTCCTATTACCTTTTTACGTGACAATTGGAGTACTACAAACCCATCACATATAATCTTTCATGCACTCCTCTATTTAAGATGTCCTATGCAATGATTTACAATCAACCTAGAGGTTGTCTCTAGGAGGATTTCTATCTTCCTTGTAGCACTTGTGCCACATGGTGCTAGATTTAGCTACAACACCTGTGAAGATGAATATGAAGATGATGGTGGAGATGGTGGAGATTTACCTTCATTTCCATTATCTCCTCCTCCTGAATAAATTTCTCCTTTTGGAGGCTTGGAGCTTTCATCCTGTAGTCTTGTATTCCTCTCTTCATAGTGTTAGGTAAACTTGACTTGGGTTAGAGTCAAAGTTGACGAGGTTAAACAGTGATGGTTTTGGGGCACATGGTATTGTGCACCCATAGTATTTTTCCTGTGGTATTATATGTAATGGAGCTTATAAAAGGCTGGAAGGACTTCATTGTAATGCAAGACCTAGAGGTGAGTGGTGAAGGCTCATTTGGTCAGATTAGCCAGGGTTTTAGCCAATGCTAATAAGATCTTATTAGGTTGGGTTTTTCCCCTGATTTGGGGTTTTCCTAGATAAACATTTGTGTTTATGTGTTTATAGTTGTTGCTGGTTATTTTTATATTTATTCCTCTTAGTAATTATTTATGTTATGCAGTAAATTTTTTAACAACTAGTATTAGAGCCAGTTTCCTTGCAAGATCGTGGATCGTTTTATTAGCTAATATCGTTCATGATGTTGAAACATTGTGGAAAGAGAGTGATTTTATTAGATCTATCACATCTGATGTCTAAAGATGTAAATTCAGTGGTTGTGCCCTTCCATAAAGTCAAATATGGTGTAAATCTCAAGTTTAGAGCGAGTAGTAATGGTTAAGGCCATGGATCAAGTGACGAGGTCTGAGATTCTGAAACAGACTATGGATTGAAGTGCATTGACAAAGCTGGAGTCACAGGCAGTGGAGGAAGCACTGGTTCTCGTTGTGAAGGAGCTAGAGATAGTAAGATCTGGTGTGGATCTCAATATCGACTACCGAGAGTCTGGCATGAGACGTCGATAACGCATCGGAGGCATGTTAGGTCTGAGGTACGGGGCTTTGGTGACGAGATACTCGCAGGTCATTGAAGCTGGTTACAGGTTCGAATATCCGAGAGAGATCCTATTTCTTGTCACCTTTCCGTGGTTTTCTTGATCCTTCCGAATGCAGGCTAATTCGAACACCGTGGAGAGCGGTGCCCAGGGCCTGGGTAAGAGCTTGCTGGAGATATCTCGGCTTGACTATGTTTTGGCTCTTTTCGTAAATGGCAAGGGGGGATCTAGGGGCGATGATGGGGTCGACTGTTGTTTTGAGGGAAAATTCGCAACTGTTGATGCTCTTGACTACATCTCTAGCCGTCTTGATTGGTTGCGTTTTGTTCCTTGTTTGGCGGAGAGGGCGATCGGCTCCCTCGAAGCCGTTGGAGAAGCCAACCCTCTTGGTGAAGTCACCCCAGGCGAGGGTTTCAAGGCTTCATCTCAAAAATTAAAGGCAGTTAAACTTGGCAAGAAGGTAGCAAAGAAACGAAACAAGGATGCCCAAAATTGAGAGAGGATGGGTCAAAATCATAGCAAAAATAAAAAAAATAAAAATAATAATAACGAAGTCAAAATTATTGCATGTAAATGGGCATACTACTGTAAGACCTGGTAAGGCATGTGTACCCCTGGGTAGTCACCGGTAAATTTTGGGTTAGACCTAGGTGATAGGGGGATGTCGGGTTAACAATACCCTGGGTAAAAACTCTGAGGGGGGTAAGAGTCTCACTTAGCAGGTTTGGCTGGAGTTAGTCAAGGAACCCCAAGTCAAGTTTAAAGGGGGAATTGTTAGGTAAACTTGACTCAGGATAGAGTCAAAGTTGATGAGGTTAAACAGTGATGGTTTTGGGGCACATGGTATTGTGCACCCATAGTATTTTTCCTGTGGTATTATATGTAATGGAGCTTATAAAAGGCTGGAAGGACTTCATTGTAATGCAAGACCTGGAGGTGAGCGGTGAAGGCTCACTTGGTCGGATTGGCCAGGGTTTTGGCCAATGCTAATAAGATCTTATTAGGTTGGGTTTTTCCCCTGATTTGGGGTTTTCTCGATAAACATTTGTGTTTATGTGTTTATGGTTGTTGCTGGTTATTTTTATATTTATTCCTCTTAGTAATTATTTATGTTATGCAGTAATTTTTTTAACACATAGAGGAATTTCACCGTCTTTGTCATGTCAAAGAAATCCTTCCTAAAAACCTTCTCATCCTATGACATATTTGCAGGCTCTCCTTCATGCGACATGCTTGCTAGAGATTCAACTGTAATTTGAGGTAGAACTGGTCATGGATATTGTGGCAATCCTGCTCTCCTTATCTTTGTCCCAACTTCAGGACCTTCAACCAGCATTCCTTCTCCTCTCTTGAGCTTCAAACTTGTAAGCATAAAATTCACATACAAACAATTAAATCCTCTTTGCACAAAGAAAAACAAGAGCTCTGATACCAAACTTGATCTAAATGGGAAAATTAGTTTTTTTGTGCTAAATTCATCTTTAGAATATGTAAAAGTGCTTAAGGATTCATTAGGTTAATTACAAATTTTATCATGAGCTTTTGAGTGTTTTTGTGTAAATTCCATGTACAAATTAACATAAAAAAATGACTAAACAACAACATACAACAAACAAGAACATCACCAAAACAATATCACAACAACACATGATGAAGGAGTTCACCCCGCCTGGGCTACGTTTCCTTGGTCCAGCTTCCAATGGCTTGGCCCTTTCTATTATGCTCAAAAGTGTGAATACATCAGTTTGCAATGATCAACCAACTCTTAAACCTACTCCAATGGCTCCATAATGCCAAAAAATTCCTGTCTAGCCTCTTCCTGCTAATGAATTGGTAAAAAACTAAAGAATTTATGGCTTCCCCTAGCTCTTGCACTATTCACTCTACAATTTCCCCAAAATCCGGCACCATCCTACAAATTTTCCCCAATTTCTCCTAATTTGGTGTCGATTCCAAGCGAATTTGTCGGAGTGATTAAATGCCAAATGCGACCTTATTTTCAAAAATTCAGGCCACATGGGGGCCCACGTACCCAGGGCTAAGGCCAAAGGCCCACTCCCACTGACCTAGTCTCCACTCCGCTCTACCATGGTTCTGTTGGGTTTCACGTGCCTAAGGGTTGGCCACCGTGGTTGTCCCCTTTTCCAAATGGGGCAAGACTTCAACTTTAAATATATGCCACATGTCAATATATAATAAGCAACATAGTGGCGCGTTGGTAGTTGGAAAGGTTTTTTGGACGAAGGTTTGGTGTTCGACCCCCACCTAGTCCATTCGGCCCTTAACAAGATTTTTGGTGGCCCCCATGCTGCCATGTGGCGGCCTCTGGTTGGGCCACATGGCAGCTTATGGTTGGCCACCAACCCACCAATGAAAATCACCCAAATCAACACCAATGAAATCGTGCCACTTGGCACCACCTAATTCACCAGAGAAAAACAGATAATGCACATCCACCCTGCCACATAGGCATGCCCAGTTAGCAGTACAAACTTCTAACTAGACTGTGATATATAATTTTTTTGCAAAAATTCACCTATTTAGGAAAACGAACAGAACATGCTTCTTGGAGCATATGGAGTCCGTTTCGCACGAAACAAGTTGCGCCAGATTTAGGATGAAAAGAAATATGTGGTTGTTTAGGTTCCACATTGATCCGACAACTTTTAATTTTGAGAAAATTTTTGAGCACTTGATCACATGACACTGATGACATGGATTTCATGATGATGTGGCACTGCCAAGCTATCCTTTTTGCTTCTTCTTTGATTTCCGTATTCAATAAGAGATGTATCCAATGCTTCATCTTCATGAGAGATATACTTTGTTCTTCATATATACCCTCCAAAGGGGTTGTGAATCAAATGGAGTCTTCATATAGTCCTAATCTTTGGTATTATGTTGTAATTCAATGTTCCTTTGTCTTCTTGTTTGATAATCATGTTATCTTTTCAGCTCCATATGTGTCTTCTAGCATGTATTCCTTGTCCATCTCCTTCATTAACCTGCCATAACATGATATAGTTCTTGCATCTGTAATCCACTCATAACAAGATGAAATTAGTCCAATAAACCCCTATCTAAGATTTTGCATGATGATCCACTGATTGAGCCAAAACTGAGTGGAAGGTTGAGGGAGAGGTTTAGTGACTATGCAATTGTGGAGCACAGGCAGTCAAGGGTCAATCTTGAGCCTTGAGACTACAGAATGCATAATTCAGGCTTGGATTGAGAAAAAATATTGCTCAATTGGGGATCTCAGGGAGCCAAGCTGAGGGATTGAACACTAATTTTTCCCATTGCACAGTTCTGGAAGACAAAAGAGCCTAGGTGATTGCACAATTTCACATTTCAAGAGATTAGGGCTGGGTTGTGTAGGCAGATTGCACAATTTTGAGGCTCTGTGAGTCAGATTGCAGGGTTTTACATTGTTTTAGTCAACTACAAAGTTTTGGGAGGTAGAGCAGACCTAGTGATTGCATAGTTCAAGAGCTTAGGGTTTGGGCTTGAGCTTAGAGACTACACAATGCATAGTTGGAGCTAGGATGGAGGGCTATATTGTGCAATCCTAGGGGCCAAGGTCCAAGCTTGAGCAATGGATCTACGTAGTGCATAGTCCTGGGAGACAAGAACTATGCATTGTGTAGTGTCAAGGGACATGATTGTAGCTCGAGGGTTGGAACTGCACAATGCACAGTTGAGGAAGGCCGAATGAGGCTAGGTTGCAGGGAAGTTTTCGAAAAATGGCTAAATGTGGGATCAATGAGACTGATGTGAACAATGATGTGACTTGATTATGATAAAAACATAGATCATCCATAACACATTAACAACATATTTCCCTCAATTCGATAACTTTGGGACGACTTTATGAAAAGTACAACACTAAAGGTACACTTTGTGATGACCGTGACGACAGTTGTGCGACAATGCTTAAAACTTTGGGAATGAGTGTGAAATGTGTTTACATGGTAAGATAAACTCATTTTCACAAAGATAAACCCTTGAAACCACCAAAATGATCTTATACACATTATGTGACAACTAACATGCGTAAAGATGACATTTACTATATGAAGAGAAAAGGGAGAGTGATACTTGTGATATAAGAATGACAGTGAAAGAGGCACATGCCACAGCGAAGATAACATGAAAAAGAAATTAATTAAACTGAAAGCAAGAAAGAGTGACAATCGAAAGCATGAAAATGACACTCGTGAAAATTAAAGTGCGCAAAAGTGATGTAATTTGAAAAAATAACCAAAATAGAGGTACAAACACAACCAAAAGTGATGGACTGTTAATGGTAGTGCACATTGATTGTCGACATGGATTGAACATTGCATAAAAACCATCTTGATAGGCTATTCTTATGCTTGTTCAAGCTTGCGTGGAAGAATGAATTCATGAACTCGTGGAATAATGCGTTCATAAACTTGTAGCAAATTGAGCATGTGTGAGCAAGTGACTTCGATCGATCAAGAAATGACCATGGAACGACCAATCACGAGATCCACCATAGGTTCAAAAATTAAAGTGTAGGTAACGTTTTGGAGGGTGTTTGTCATAGTGACAGCAAGCCCTTAGATATTATGGTGTTATATATTATGAGAATATATGTAAGCCAATACACATACAAGCATGCAAGTCAAGCTCCTTTCAAAGGACATTATCATCTTCGAGGAAATTTGGTGCCAACAATGATATATGTAATGTTCAACCCATGTCGACAATCAATTTTGATAATGCATATAAAGCACATATGGATGAAGACTTGGCAGACATATGATCAATAAGGATCTTGATTTTGAGACAGTTGAAAGGTTACCACTAGACAAATAGATTTCTATTGCATGTAACACCTCCTCCCACATTTACCCAAGTTCACAAGCTTGCTAGGGTAAACATGAGATGAGTGTCACTATGAAATGAACGACCTCCAAGTTCTAGTTATGGAAGTGTGGCTGAAAAATCGATAACTTACAGACATCCCTCAGGAACATTAGATCACCTAGAAGTTAGTAAACAACCTCTTATGACCAGATCATGAGATGGAAGGGATTTCTCACAAGCTTAACCCCTAACTGCATGCACACCACAACATGCATGCAATTATGGGCCTCCAACCACACTCACAAGCCAGTATTTAGGTGATTATGACCTAAAATCCCCATTTTAGTGCCAACAGTTCTTTTGGAGGTACTTTTTCAAGCTAGCCTCCAACCACTTCCTAGAACTACCCATAACTTTCCAGAATGCATTCAAAGGTACTAAAAATGTTAACAAATCGAAATGCAAGCAAGAACTTGACCCAAAGATGCATAATCCATAACAAACATTTCTTCAAACATATGGTAAACATGTAAGCTAAAAGGTCATGAATGCATATTTGATCATAAACTAGTAGTCTTCCTATGAGAATCACCCAGAAGGCTCTAAGCCGTCTCTAGCTAGATGCAATAACACTGTTTAGCCCATACATTCATCAACTATTCATTATCTTATCAAAACATGACAAGAGGCATAGATAACATACATCATATAACCAACATATAACCAGCAAATATCCAACATAGAAACCATGGAAAATCAACCATAATATCACCAACATAATGACTACAAATGCCCATAGATCACAATAGGAAAATAACTCTCATTAACATATGAAAATCCCAACCAAGTCAGAGACTTCCACGTAACACCCGACCATAGATTGGGCTGAACCAAATCTCTCTTTAAGCCAATGACCCTCGTGCCATATGCCAAGCATGAATGTGGGATCTCATGGGTTAAACTAAAGCAAAACCAACCAGGGCTTCCAGAGGCCAAACCACCTAAAACCTCAACCACAGTGATTCCACCTCTACGATCTAGAAATCACTAACATCAACCAAATCGGTCTCTACCAAGCTGTCCAAGGCTCCAGGATATTGTAACTCAACACAAAACTTTCCAGGGCTCTAGAGCATTTGTTCCAAACACGGTTCCAGGAACTAGTAACTCAACCCACCAAGGGCTCCAAAGTGTTTATCCCAACCTATGGATCTAGGAGAAAATAAATCAACACAAGATGTTCATATGCTTCTAGAGCATTTGTTCTAACCCACAACCATAGGGAACCTAAACATCAATTAGAAAAACTAGTGGAAGAACCCACAACGCAATGGATATCCAGGAAATGGTAAGGCAAGGATGAAACCTTTGTCAATCCAAACAAATCTCCATGTCAATGACTACACGTAACCAAGGAATCACATGCATATACCATGCATCCAAAAATAAACAAGGAAATCACACATGCAACCTATTACCTACAAGGTATCCCTGCTATAGCTGCTAATCCAACTGTTCCCTTGCACCCCCTTTCTTTCCTTTGCTTTCTTTATCCAATCCAAGTGAATGATAGAATGATCAAAGTCTACTCCAAGAATGCTCTAAGTGTGCAAGAGTACGAGAGAATGAGAATGTGAGAGAATTAACTAGAGCTCCACCACAAAACTGTCAAAAAATTGAACCAACAAAAGATGTGAACTGATTCTCTGAAGCCTTCTTATCATTGAGGCCTCTATTTTATTCATTTTTCTTAAATTTTCCTCTAATTTCCCCTACATGCAAATTTGTGTCTCTTCACCTTCATTTTCTCCAATTTTCCTTTATTTTCATAATTAAATTCCATTTATTGCCTCTTTTTCTTTGCCAATTTCCATAGCCATTAATTAATCACAAGTGATGTACACTAAAGTATTTTTCCCAACATTTAGCTTGGAATACGTGTCCTATGACCTTGGTCATATTTTATTTACATAGAAAATCAACCAGGGGCTGTTACAAACCCCTCTCCCTTGGGGGAACACTGTCCTCGACGTTCTATGACATCTATGATAACCAAACTAATGAAAACAAAACATACTTCCCATGGAGCTTAATAACATAGCTCAATACAATATTAACAATGACATCCTACTGAAAAGAAAAGCAAACATACCACTTATTAGAACTTTATAACATAACTCATGGCAGTATTTACCAAAAACTCATTTCTCATTTGATCAAACCAACAAATAGTGAAGGATTGGAATTCTCACTCTTGTTCCACTTGCAATACAAACCAATCAATCACATAATCAAGATCCTGGACATATATCTTAAGCAATGAAACATGAAAAACATCATGTACTTTTATGTTGGCGATAATGCAAGTATATAGGTCATTGGTCCAATCCTCTCAAGGATCTCCAAAGGACCACAATGCTGAGGTGCCAACTTGGCACATGATCCAATCCTCAAGGAGATCCTCTTGGGCTGGATGCACAAGTACACATGCTCTCCAACCTAAAACTCCTTGAATGCTCTATGTTTATCTGCATAACTCTTTTTCCTATCTTGTGTTACCTTCAAATTCCTTTTGATAAATTGCATATCCTATTCCATCTCAATTAACATATCTGGTCCAATCAACACCCTATTCATTGAATCACTCTAACTGAGAGCAGTATTACAACTCTGCCCGTAAAGAGACTCAAATGGAATCATCCTTAAGGACTCCCAATTACCATTATTATATGAAAACTTTACTAGTGGAAGATACTCCTCCCACTTTCGTTGTTGATGCATGACATATATCCTCAACATATCCTCAAGAATCCTGTTAATCATCTATGTATGTATATTGTTTTGCGGATGATAAAATGTACTGAAAGCCAAATCTGTCCCCAAAATTGCAAAAAAATCCTTCCAAAAAATGGAAGTGAACTTGGCATCTCTATCTGATATGATCTTCTTAGGAACTCCATGAAAACTCACAATCTCCCTGATGAATATATGAGCTACCTCACTAGTTGAATTAGTAGACTTCACTACAATGAAGTGAGCTACCTTACTCAACCTATCAACCACAACCATGATGGAATCATGTTGCTTCATTGTCCTCGGAAAACCTGTAATGAAGTCCATGTAAATGACCTCCCATTTCCACTCTAGAATTAGAATTAGCTGTAACAAACTAGTTGGATGCTTACACTCTGCTTTTACCTACCGATAGTCCAAACATCTAGCGACAAACTCAACCACCTGTTTCTTAAGGTTTGTCCAATGATATAACGTCTTAGATACTGTCAATGTCTTTTGATATCCTAGGTCATCTGAATACGACTTAACATGAAACTCCTCAAGATATTGAGCTCGCTGCTATCCAGAAAAAAAATCATGTTCCTAAGTTTGACCAAGCCATTTGTCGTGAGGTAATACTCCTCATCCCTATCGCCTTCACCCTACTACTACAATATCTGCTTCAACTACTGGTACCTGTCATCATGCTTCACTTCCTGTAAGATACACTCCTACAAATCTATCCCATAAGAACTTACAACTGTAATATGATTCACCTGCACTCTCCTACTTAGAGAATCTGCAAACCTATCCTCCTTATTCTTGATGTACTTGATCTCAAAGTCAATCTCATTGAGAGTAGTCAACCATTTAGATTTCCTGACATTCAAATTAGTTTGGTCAAACAAGTACCTCAATCCACTATGATCATTCATCATAATAAACCTCCTACCAAGAAGATAATGCCTTGACATATTCAAGGCATGAATGATATTTTCCAACTCTAGTTCATGAGTCACATAGTTTTGCTCATGCTCATTCAACTTCCTTTCCTTTAGCATACAACTACCCGTCCCTCCTGCATGAGTCACATAGTTCTGCTCATGCTCATTCAAATTCCTTGACTCATAGCATAGCACCTATCCTTTAAGACGAAGCACTTGTAAGAAAATGCTTCAACTGCTCAAAACTAGTTGCACAATCCTCAGTCCATTCAAACTTTTTTCCTTTTGACTACAAAGATGTAATAGGATAGGAAATACATGAGAAGTTACTAATGAATCTCATGTAGTAACCTGCTAGTCCCATGAATGATATGACCTCATACACATTCCTAGGAGTTGACCACTCCATGATAGTTTTAATCTTTTCTAGGTTCATCATTATACCTTCCTTGGAAACAATATGCTCCAAGTTGTGAAATTTAGTCTAAAAGAAACTACATTTGATGAGCTTAGCATAGAACTGATGATCTCTCAACAATATTAACACTGTGGCGAGGTTATCTACATGCTCTCCCTCATTTTTAGAATATATCAATATATCATCAATAAACACTATCACAAACTTGTCCAAGTAAGGATGCACCACACTGTTCATCAAAGACATGAAAGTAGCTAGAGCATTAATAAGACCAAAAGGAACCACTATGTTAGACACCTATACCAATAGGTTTCATATTTCATGATTGGCTATGGAAGGTCCAATATGCTCTGCTTTGATGATTCAAAGATCACATATTTCCTAGATAATCTGATCTGTGCTTATAGCTTGGTATGGACTTAAAATTTTGATGGATGGTCCAACAGTCTAATCTGGATCATTCCATGGTTTAAATTTGCAGTTGTAGAATAGAGAAAGGAGTCTGTCCAAACTGTTTAATCTTGGCAGACAAGTAGTTCAGGTAGAGAAGAAAAGGCTCCCAACAGCTTAATCTGGGACCTTGGAAGAGATAAGGGTAGAAGTAGATAGAAAAAACAAAGAAAAAGCCAAAGAAAAGAAAAGGCAAGTAAGGGTTTGCAAGTCCAAGTGCACCCTCCAAGAAGAAATAAAAATGCTAGGTAAGTAGCTGGGTAAGTAGTTGGGGTTGCAGAAAGGTTATCTTTACCATTGCAGATATGTTAACTGTGTGTACTAGAGTAAAGTCAATCAATTGACAGGGTGTTCATCTTCATCAAGTTACAGCAAGGAGCATGACTAACCTCCCTCATCCCCCTTCCATTTCATTACTAACATCCCCTCATCAGCTGAGATTCATGGAAGAAGATCATGGTTTCATGGTGGTTCTTGTTCATTCAAAAGCCACATTTCTTGTCTAAAAATCTTTTTATTTTGATCTACTCTCTAAACTAAGTAAGTTTCAAATAAGAGTAGTTTCCCCTCCAGTTACCCCTTCATCCATATTAACTCTAACACTACTATGTAAATCCCCTACATTACCTTTTCCCCTACTAGTATTAACACCATGGTGTATAAACCCCAAAATTTGTATAAATATCCCTCCCTTTGGCATTATAGCCAACAAGCTCTCTGTCAGGAATCAAATGGCACCTGGTCACTTTGATGAACCTACCTAACCCCCTCCCCTCCTCTCAATTCATCTAGCCCCTTGGAAAGCTTCATTTGATAAAAGAGCCTCACAAATGACCTGGTTTTGCCTATACCCACTTCATTTACAAAAATAACCCCTAAATACCCACTTCGTTCTCTTATCCAAAGTATTGGGGTTGTCTTATTGCGCATCAGAAAACCTTACAAAACCCCTTTATCCATGAAACCCCTCTGAAATTACCAAAAAACCCCGAAAAACCCATTTTCCGCTGCTTAACCAAAGTTTGCGCATATATTCAATTTTTCGGAATATATTGAAAAGACATTTAAAAATATATATTTATCCCTCCGCTTGTGGCCGTATCCACCTATCATGTCATCATCTCGTCCACCGTCGGATCAGATCCAAGAGATTCGACGGTCCCTATGGATATCGGAGCAGTCCCTGCGACAGAGGTTTAGCGCCCGAGAAAGTGACGTTGCGTTACGTCAGGGCGCGGCCACGCGTCGCCCATTGAGGGCTCTCGGAGCAACCTCTGACAAGTGCGGGGCCGTATCATAACCGCCCCGAGAAACCGCAACTGTTAGGGCTAAACCGTAACCGGTAGGTCACTCACCGCCCGGTTTGCGGGTCCAGCACCATCCCCACGTCATCACCGTGCCGGCCACCGCCTCACACTCTTGTCCACATCTGTGCCAACGTGCCTGCCACCTCATTACCCTGTGGACCAATGGCAGCCCGCCACCTCATCCGATGACGTCATGCTGACATCATCCAAGGCTGACCCCACCCTATGACGTCATGCTGATGTCATCACAGAAAAGGCGCCAATTTGCAAAAAGTCCATATTTTAGCCAAAAAACGCGTTTTTTCATACTTTTCGCTCATTTGCTATTGTTTCCTCTGCATGTTATTTCACGTCCTGAACTGCGCCACATGCGGGAAACGACCTGAAGACCTCCAGAGCACCAATTCCACCCATGATTACGACCTCTGTTCGCGCTTAGCCAGGTATTTCTCATAGTTCATCCTCCATACGCCTAAATTCACTGTAAATTGCTCAGAATGCTTAAGGAACACTGAAACTCACTATTTCACCGACAGTTTTCCTCTGCAACACTTCTAAATTACAATTGCAACCTTGAAACCTCCGGCTGAGCCTTCATTTCCTGAGTTTTGGTCGAAAAACTGTAAACTGCTCGCGCAAACGTGAGACAGTTGGTCAAGCTATTTTAAACCTGCCATAGAATACAGAGGGAGACCAGGCATTGGTCTTATTCATAATTCGAGCAGTATTTCAATTGCTGCGTGTCCACTCCACCCTCTGGTCCCTATAATTCACAGTTGCATCGCAAAAAGTCACCTCTGTGCTGTACCACTCACTTGAACTAATTCACCTGCAAAAGACAGAAACTGAATAGACCATGGAGACTCCAATTGCACTGAACATCAAGCCTCTCAATGCCCCTCACCAGGAATTAGAATGGAAAGCCCTGGGAGATATGGATTATCAAATGCTAGACTGGTTTCCATTAGGCTCCAAATATAATATCCAGATGCTGAATGAGTTGAAAGCCCAGCACCTTAGTGGAGCTGACATCCTAGGGATTTGGGACTCAAACTTGCCCATCTACAACCTCCCCCAGGTAAATCCTATGCCAGAGTTGATCTACAGATGCCAGGAGTGCTATGATCCAGGCCAAAGAGCTGTCCTCAGCCCCACAGGCGTAATTCTGTTTCAGATCACCCCAGAGAGCATAAATGAGATGCTGCACTTCCACACTGCAAAGCCATTGACACCCCTCCACATGCAGAACTTAATAAAGAAGGGGAATAAGTTGTCAAATGACCAGACCATCAAAATCAACCAGCTGTTTGTACAACCAGGGTCTGAAGCCATCAGAACTCCTCCTATTGGATATCATTACTTGAATAAATTGGGCAAAATGCTGATGGACTTGATCAGCTATGTCCTAGGGTTCAGGGGATTGGAGGATGTGGATGAAATCATAATGGCAATGCTGTCTATATTCTCTCCTGGAAAGCCCCCAGCTGTGCATTATGATTATGCCACATACATTGCAGATAAGATCCATGACCAGCTCATGAATTTGAAGAGGGAAAGACTGTTCAGGTATACTTCATACATATACCACCTATTCTTGTTTTATCAGCCAGCCAGCTTCTCTATTCCCTTGAAGCAAGTCAATGCCCAGGGGAATCCAAGGTCAGTTGTGTTTTGGACCTCTGTTTTTCATTGTGCCTCCGTATCACCATACACATACTCTGAATTCATAGACTTATTCATTCATCCAGCCATGACAGTATTGGATGGTGTTCCTCCTCCAAGGCTAACTGATGACATGAGGAGAATTCTCCACCTGAACAAAACCTACAGCATTGGTAATTGGTACTTTTACCAACACCACACAGTGATCAGAGTTTATGGCTGTGAGTTGAAGCCTTTTAGGTTGCCAAGGTATGTCCCCATGAGGCTTTTTGCCTTAGAATATTTCAGGAAATTTGGGAATGCCGACTACCTCCACTTTCAAAGCAAGAACAAGAAGGCACAGTTGAAGGTAAGGAGCCAGCTGGGCCCTTTCCTATACAACAGAAAAGAGGAGGGGTGGAAAGAGGCAAACAGTATCCTAGAGGCCCTCAAACTGCAAACTAGCTTTGAATGGATACCCTATGACCCCAATCACTTTGTCTCCCTCAGGAGGATAAGATACAAATTGGGCAGCTATTCACACGTGAGGCAGCCTGAGATTGAGCAGAATGCCAATAGATTAAGCTGGGAAGAAGGTACCCTAGAAGAGGAAATTACTAGTGAGGAGCTGCTAGAGAGAGAGGCTAGAAATATTCAAAAGAAAGCTGACTTAGAAACTTGTGGACAGGTTCCCCTCTCATACAAAAAACAACTTGGAGCAGTTGCCTCGTCCTCAACAACGCATCATCAAGCTGCCATGAACCCTCCACAGACAGTCAACAAAGGCAAAGAAAAGCAGGTGGAACAGCCACCTCCTATGACCGAAGAGCAAATGGAAACTCTAATGCAGCAACAAGAAGAGATGGAGCAGCAGGGAGAAGGGCAGCAGCAAGAGGAGCAGCAACAACAACAAGAACAAAGGCAGGAACAGCCTGCCCAGCAAAAGCAAACAGTGGAAGCCCCTAATTCCACTGAACAAACTGAGCCTCCAAGACAAGAGACTTCAGCTGAGGCATCTACACTCCAGACTCCACAAAAGGAGGATACAAGCAGGAAAAGGGACAGAGAAACTCCCCTTACAACATCAGCAACTCATGGGGAGAAGAGGCAGAGAATCAATCCTCTTTCAGAGGAAGAGATGCCAATAAGGCAGCCTCTGGGTATGGTCTCACCCAGCAGGGAAACATCAGCAAGTTCCTTTCAACAGGAACAGGATAGAGCAATGGGAGGAGAAGTGAGTTCCTCTAGGCAGCAAAGGGAAGGTGGGCCTAGTATTAAACAACAGTTCATCGATATTAAGATGAGAAATGAGCCCATCAAGAGACAGCTTTACAACCATCTGCTAAACTTGGCTCCCACCAATCAGCAAAGACTCATGTCTGCATATGATGTGCAGGAAGGCAAAATGATCATGAGTCATTTCATGCCAACAGCAGAACAGCCCAAATCTGCCTCTGATTATTTGAGGACTAACTTGGAAGTCCTTGCCAAGGATATCCACCCAATGGACAAGATAGAACTGCACAAGCAAACGGGTGAGATGGTCTATGCTTCCCTGGCAGACCAAACCTTGGATAACTATAGGCTACAAAATAGCCTTAACAATACAGCCTCTCAACTGGAGTTGGAGAGGGCATCATCCCAGGCAAAGGACAACAGAATAAAGTCCTTGGAAGATATAATCATTGAGATTGGACATGATCCCAAAGATATCAAAGGGATACAAGAGGTATTGAAGTTGAGGGATGCTGACATGGCAGCCTTGAGGAGAAAGATCAAACTCCCTGCCACAATCCACCCTCAAACAGATGAGGTGGCCCAGCAAAGGCATGATCAAGAGGCCACAACCCTGTTGATATCTCTATACAAGGAGCTAATCCGGACTCAAGACAAACTAGGAGAATCAGAGGCTGCAAAGGCAGCACTACAGGCAGCATTGAAGCAAAGAGAAGAGGGTCAAACCTCCCAGCCTCCTCCTGAAATAATCAATCTTGAGGAAGCTCCTCCAACAACTGCCCCTCCTCCTCAGCAAACAGGGCCTACAGCACCAACTACATCAACAACTGCACCAACAACAGAGCAGACTCATAGTCTGGATATGCAGAAGCTCCAAAATGAAATTCAAGTCCTGGAAGCTCAAATGTTGGAGCTCAATTCAGCCAAAGAATCTTTGGCTAAAGTAAATGAGAGATATGATAAGAGCAAATAGAATGCAGCTGAAAAGGAGCGAGAAATAAAAGCTCTAAAGAAGAGGATAACTGAGCTTGAGAAGGAACTCACACTAGAAAAGGTGATAGCAGAGCTAAAAGCAGTCCTTTGGGCCAATATTGGCCGGTCTATCACCAATCAGTGGCAGTACATTGAGACTATAGATGAACAAACAGTACTCATTGCAAAGGCAAACAGGGAAATACACAGAGCTAGAGCAAGCCTTGGCAACATGCCTGATGCTGCCAACAGAATGATCAATATTTTAAATAACAGGACAAGCTCTCAACTGGCCACCATGGGAATTGCTCACAGGACTGAGACAATCTCAATGGTTAAAAGGGTCCTGACACTACGAAACCTGGTTGGAACATTGGAAAGAAGAACCCAGGATATGCAGACTGAAATCAACAAGTTCATGGACAGATTTCAGGCATTACAGAACAGAGGCCTCCCCAGCATATTAAGCAGTGTAGGAAGACTGCTTACCCTTGAAAACTACACTAAGAGGGTTGATGCCTATGCTGCAGGACAAATTGCAAAACAGCCCAGCACTTCAGCAGAATCAGGGCCAGCATCAGGGCAAACTTTATACAATAGGGTGGACAACCTATTTTTTATTATGAACGAGATCAACCATCCGTTTGATGTGCCTCCAAATTTTTTTAAGTATACAGAAGCAGATGAAACCATAGAGGCAATTGTGAAGCACCAATTGCCCCCACAGGAAGTCTGGAAAAATTTGACACAGATAATATTATCAAGCCAGAACCTGTAAATGTTAATTTTTGTCCAGTTTATAAGTAGTCATACACAGGCAGAATTTTGATAGATAAGCATACAGAGGAAAGATAAAGGCTGAGCCAACTCAGCAGGGCTATTCGGTCACCGCAGCAGCAATCACAGTCACAGGTGGCAAACCCGAGAAAATACAGCACAGCAAACATAAAGACGCGTTCGCCAGCATTAAAGCAGAGCGGCTCAACCGACTCCCTGACCTCCAAAGGTCAAAATTATCCTCTGACAAACTTAAAGAGCACTTATGCTGCATTCAAAGCTGTAATAACTTCTTTTCTACTTTCTGTACGAATGTATGAAGATATTTTCTCTCTCAGATGACTCAATGCCTGAGATATTTTGTAGAAACATTCCTATAAAGTCCCCTTCGCATGAGCTTGCAAGGGTTGTTGTTGATTTCTCCTGAAGAAATTCTTATGCTATAATCCTTTCAGAAGTATAATGAAGAAAGTGATGGAATTTCTCGGATTTCTGAGGTGTTGAATGCGTTCTGGTATCTGTTGATAACTGTTGGATTCCTGTGTATTTCACCATACAATAAGTCTCTGTAACTCTCTCTGTTATTTACTTGTGTTGTTAAATTCCATATATGTTATCTGATTCTCAATACTAAGCAACAAGGAAAAAGAATAACTTCCAGGATTTATTCACTGAGTACCCTGGGTTCAATCTGTGTTGTTAATGAATGTTTTCTTCAGCTGTAATCTAGATAAGTGTAATTCTTAATTGCTGCACTTTCAGAATACACCTTTCACAGTGGCCTTTGTCACAGGAATTCAAGTTTTGCTCCTGTGCAGCGTGTTCACTTTCACCTCATCAGCTTAATAGAAAATTCTTAATTGCTTTCTGTTGGTTGACATACATCACCATTTAAGCTAACTTTGTTTGTTTAAGATACACAATCGGCCCTGCAGTTTGAACACCACCAATCCTGCATTTCAAAGCATTTCTCAACTCCAGACTCCATTGCCCAATGATATATTACTCTCTGAACAGAATATCATAAGACCTGAAAGAAATCCTCCAACCAAAACATAACCAAAACCTGAGCATAATAGCTAGCCTAAAACACCATCATAACAGAGACAAATCATAAAGAGAGAGCCCTCTCTGATTACAGTTTGGCTAGAAACTGTGATCCAAAGATTGGTTAGTGGTTACCCCGGCCGTATTCCCTTGGGAGTCATAGGGAACAACCTGGGTGTTAACATAATTGGCGACTCCACTGGGGACTTCTTAGGATTTTTTAATTACTATTTATCTCCCATAGCTACCATCAAGCCTAAAATCAGTCAAGAGGCCTTAAAACTGTTTCTGAATCACAGTGGCAGCTTTAGGGAAGAGCTTATTTAGGGAATCTTCATCTTAGCTTTGAAAAATTTATAGCCATTTCAAAATCTTTATCCAGTCCTTGCAGATATAAAAACTTCCTATAAAATCCCAAAAAAGTTAGAAGCTGGCTCCTAAGAAAAATCCACGGCATACTAGGGCAAATCCTGATCCAAATCCACCCATCATTGTTGATAATCCAAATACCATCCCTAGAAACATAAGGAGGCAGCAAAGGCAGGAGCAACCTGCTGATTTGACTTCAGAGTCAGATCATCCCAGCCTCATCCCTACTCCATGCAAGGTCCTTTTCCGGTCTACCCCTAGTTCCCCTAGCTCACCGTCCACATCTCAAACTCCTCCTCTCACATCCTCATCCACTGCTCATATCCCCTTGACCAACACTCTAGGTTCACCCTCACTTGTCACCCCTGTCGTACCCGTTGTTCCTATTATCCCAGCTGCCCCTGTTAATCCTCTAAATCCTGTAAATATGGCTAACAGATATGCACCCTTGCAGATACCAGCTAATGCTGCAGCTTTACCTCAAGACTACCAAAGCAAAATCTCATATTTTGACTCCAATGGCCCTCTGACAGCTGTCCAACATGCGAAGAAGATGCAAGACCATTTTGAGACCTATGAAATAGATGATGATAGTGTCAGAATGAGGATGTTTGTTCAAAGCCTAACCGGGGATGTAAGAACTTGGTTTAGATCCCTGAATGCAAACTCCATTACAACTCCTGATGAACTGTATCAAGCCTTTACTACTAGATGGGAAAAGAAGAAAGATCCTCTGCACATACTTGGTGAATATGAAACAATCAAGAGAGGCCCTCAAGAGACCGTTCTGGAGTATTGTGCTAGATTCAACAATGTGTACAATGCAATACCACAAAACCTAAGACCTCCTCCTGATTTGGCCTTGTACAAATTCCCTGATGGATTTGATCCTGACATGGCATATCAATTGAAGGAAAGGGAACCTGAAACCCTTGAAGACGCTCAAAAGGCCGCTGTCACAGTGGAAGCAAACCTGATTGCCAAAAGAAACAGGGCAAGGTTAGAAAAGAGAAGCATATACAAAGAAGAACCTTCAGCCCTTGATCAAAAACTTGATGCAATACTTAATGGTATGAAGAGATTGGGTGATAGGGTAGAATCAGTTGAGAGAAAAGCATCATGGGAAGCACCACAAAACAATCCTCCTAGGAATCCAAATTTTAGGAGAAATCCAAACCCAAACATTGGCAAGGCCAGTGCTGACCAAGACATAAGACCCCCTTTCCAAGAAAATTATGCAGAGACTTCCACATCAACTGAGCCCAATGAAGATCCTGAGATTAATTTAATGGGTCTAGACGGTGAGAGTCAAGTTTTCTTAACACAAGAAGATCATGAGGATGATGAAATCAAACTGTTCCAAACTAAATCAGGTGAATCCTTTGACTTTAAACAAGGCTATGACACTGCTGTTTATGAAGTCCATAAACAATACAAGCTAAGGAGCAGAACTGTGAATGTTAACCAGCCTGAAAAGAAAAAGGATAATCAGCAGCCCGAAAGAGTTACAGTCATAGAACCTAAGGACAAAATGACTTCACATACAGAAGAAGTGATTGTTGAGGAGATCACTGAACCACTGTCCTTAAAACAGCAGCCTATGGTCACTCCCCCTGCTCATCCTCATTCAACTCTTTCTCCTCAAGAGATGAGTAAAAAGGATAAGTCCCAAAGTCAAGACAAAAATCAAGAAGAAGATGTAATGAACAAAGAAAGAACTGTCACCTATAACCCCAAGACGCAATCTGAAAAATCTTTTGATCTAGAAACAGAAATTGGCAAATTAAAGATAGCAATTCCCCTCTTAGAACTTGCCAAGCATGACATCTATAAACTACAGATCAAAAGGTCCCTTCAACTCACTAGTAACAAAGATGATGTCAATGTGATGGATGACACCCCAGAACTCCTGTTTGGTCCAGAAGTGGATGGAAAAACAGTAGTCACAGGGGTACTACCTTTCTATGTCAGTCTACATATTCATGACAAAATATTACATAATGCAATGTTTGACTCAGGTGCCTCTCACAATCTCATGCCAAAAGCAGTCATGGAGAGATTGAATTTAGACATAACAAGACCATACAAGGATCTGTTTTCCTTTGACTCCAGCCAAGTCAAGTGTCTAGGCCTCATAAAGGACTTATGTGTGTCTCTAGTTCAATACCCAAACAAGACAATCCTAATGGATGTGGTGGTTGCTGATATCCCACCCAAGTATGGGATGCTGTTATCAAGATCATGGGGGGCCAAACTCCAAGGTTCCCTACAATTAGACATGTCATATGCCACCATCTCTGTTTTTGGGCAACCAAAAAGACTGTACAGAGAGACACTTATGAAATACATGGTCAGCAGTGAAGAAAAGCCTCAAAACTTTCCCATATATGCTATCCATTCAGACATAGACTCATACATTCTTTTCAATGACACCACAACTCCCCAAAAAAGTGAGGTTGAAACCAAGATATTCATACAAGAGGAAGATGCAAATAAAAGTATTATCACCCATGAAACAACAGCCAATCAAACACTAGATGTAGCTGCTGCCCTAGTTGTCCAGAACATCCAATCAAATGACGAGACTGTCCTAGAAGACAAGCTAGAGAAAAAAACACAATTTCTACTCACATTACCAGCCCATGAACATATCATCAAATCTCCTTTCCACCAGGATATTCTATGGTTCCTTGAATTTGATGGTTCAGTTAACAAATTAGGAGCAGGAGCTGGAGTTTGGGTACATAATAAAGAAAACAGCCATGCAGAAGGCAGAGCCTATAGATTGAATTTCAGATGTACTAATAACATGGCTGAATATGAAGCTCTCTTACTAGGTCTCAAGTTAGTAAAGTCCCTACAAGCGATAAAAGTGTCAATCCTAGGAGATTCAGACCTAGTTATCCAACAAGTAAAGGGAAATTTTGTCACCAATGATAAAAGATTGAGGTCTTATAGGTCTGCTGTTGCTGATGTACTAAACTCCTTCTTTGAATTCCAAATCACCAAGATTTCTAGGACCCACAATCTACATGCTCATAGTTTAGCCACCTTTGCAAGTACCTGCAAGCTGCCTTTTGAGCCCCATCATTGTTTTACAGCTGAGATAAAACACAGACCATCTGTCCCAAACAATGTTAAAGATTGGCAAGTATTTGAGGATGATATACAAATAAACAATTTTTTGACTTTGCAGCAAGAATTTTCAGGACTAAATATTGACAATGACAGAGCAAGTCAATCACAAATACTTGACAAAGCAAGTCAATCACAAATACAGTTCCAACAGATTACTCACCCAATATCACCCAGAACAGCAAAGCAAATACTAAATCCAACTATTTTCAACATAGACAACATTCAGCAAATTCAATCAAATAATTGTGAGCAAGTAGCCAATGCTGAAACTGAAATCATAGAGTTGAAAGACAATTTCCTACCAACAGGCCTAACTCCCCTAGAAGACATCTTTGACTCGAATGATATTCCCAGAAAACCAAAAATGCAGCCCTTGAATGCAGCCATTGAAGAATGCAACATAGGTACAATTGACAAACCCAAAATAATTAAATTGTCTGCATCTTTGCCGCCTGATCAAAAGCCCAAATACATTGACCTCTTTAAAGAGTTCCAGGATGTCTTTGCATGGAGTTATGAGGACCTAAAGTCCTATGACACCTCTGTCATCCAGCATACCATCCCTCTTAAGCCTGATCAAAAGCCCTTTAAACAAAAATTGAGGAGAATCAATCCTATGCTTCTCCCAGCAATGGAACAAGAAGTACAGAAAATGTTTAAGGCAGGCATCATAGCACCAATCAGATTCTCTGAATGGATCTCCAACTTAGTCCCTACAAGAAAGAAGACCGATGAAATTAGGCTGTGTGTGGACTTAAGGAATCTGAACCAAGTATCCCTCAAAGACAACTATCCCTTACCTAAGATGGATCATATTCTCCAAAGAGTGGTAGGGGCCTCAAGGATCTCATTACTTGATGGATTCTCGGGTTTCAACCAAATCCTAGTACACCCTGATGATCAAGACAAAACTGCATTTACAACCCCATGGGGAACGTTCAAGTATGTTAAAATGCCTTTTGGGTTGAAGAATGCCGGGGCAACATTTCAAAGAGCAATGGATATTGCTTTCGCGAAGGAGATTCATGATTTCCTTGTCATTTATTTAGATGACCTCACACCTTTTTCCAAATCTGACCAAGAACATTTGAAACATTTGAGACAGATCTTCCTAACATGTAGTAAGTACGGAATTTCGTTGAATCCCAAAAAGTCCCTCTTTGGTTTAGAAGAAGGCAAGCTCTTAGGCCACATCATCTCAAAAGATGGCATAAGAATTGATCCAGATAGGATACAAGCTATCCTACAAATGCCCCACCCAAGAAATATAAAATAATTGCAAGGATTCTTGGGAAAAATCAACTTCTTAAGGAGATTTATCCCAAATCTGGCCGAGTTGATCAGATTGCTTAATAATATGCTGAAGAAAGATTCAAAGGTGAAATGGACTGTTGAAGCAAATCAAGCCTTTGAAAGTATAAAGCTGGCCCTTACCCAGACACCAATCTTGACCAATCCTCAATTTGACAGGGAATTCATTATCTTCTCTTTTGCCTCCCAGCATACTATTGCTGCTGTTTTATTACAAAAAGATGACCAAGGAAATGAGAAGCCTATTGCCTTCTTTAGCAGAGCTCTTAGAGATGCACCTCTAAAATATCAGATCATGGAAAAGTAGGCTTATGCTTTAGTCAAGGCCATTAAGGACTTTAGGATTTACATCCTTTATTCACATGTTATAGCTTATGTACCAAGTCCTATTGTCAAAGACATTCTCACCCAAGAAAAATTAGAGGGCAGAAGAGGAAAGTGGATTGCCAACATATTGGAATTTTATATTGAGATAAAACCAACTAAACTAATAAAAGGGCAAGGTCTGGCCAAGTTAATGACAGAAGCAAATTTCCAAGCCCTAGATATCAATCAGCTGGACAGTGAAACAGAGCTGGCGACTCCAAAGATCAATGTAGCCTTTGAACAATCTCCTTGGTACTCTGATATCTGTTATGTCTTACAAAACCTGTGTGCTCCCCCAGGACTGTCCAAAACTAAGTGTAGGTTCTTAAAAATGAAAACATCAAGATTTTGTGTGATGGATGGCAATTTGCTTTGGAAAAACCATGAAGGTATATTGCTGCACTGTTTAATGGAAAATGAAACTAACAATATCATGCAAGAGTTTCATGCAGGAGACTGTGGTGGACACTTGTACTGGAAGTCCACTGTGGACAAGATACTAAGGGCTGGATATTACTGGCCCACCATGTTCTCTGATGTCAAGAAATTCATCACCTCATGTCATAAATGTCAAGTGTTTGAGGGAAAGAGACAGTTGCTGCCACTTCCTTTAAGACCTATTGCAACAGAGAGACCTTTTCAACAATGGGGTTTGGATTTCATTGGGGAAATTCATCCCTCATCTTCAGGCCAACATAGATGGATCTTGACAGCCACAGACTACTTCACCAAGTGGATTGAAGCTGTTCCATGCAGACAAGCAAATGATTCCACTATCATTCAGTTCTTAGAGAACAATATATTGGCTAGATTTGGCTGTCCTGACAAAGTAATAACAGACAATGCTGCTGCTTTCAGATCCAAGAAAATGGTCAACTTCTACCATAAATTTCACATCACTCTGGGCCATTCCACTGCATACTATCCTCAAGGAAATGGCCTTGCCGAGTCATCAAATAAAAGCCTAGTAAATATCATAAAGAAAGTGCTGGAAGAGAACAAAAAGAACTGGCACAAGAAACTAGTCAATGCCTTATGGGCAGACAGATTAACAATAAAAAGATCAATTGGTACCAGCCCATATGAGTTGGTTTATGGACTAGAAGCCAAATTTCCCTCATCACTAGGAGTGCCTGTTATGAAGCTTCTTCAAGAAAGCCAAGGAGAACCAAATGATATGCAAAGAAGGATCAATCAGATAATTTGTTTGCAGCAAACCAGAGATCAAGTTTTCAGCAGAGTGCAAGTATTACAAGAGAAATTAAAGAAGGCCTTTGATAGAAGAACTAAGGCAGAAGACTTCAGCATTGGTGATAAAGTCCTCAAGTGGGATGCAAGAAGAGAGGAGAAGGGAAAACATGGAAAATTCGATTCCCTTTGGAGAGGACCATTTGTTGTCCAAGCAGTACAAGGAAACAACACTTACTTCCTTAAGAGTCTCAATGAAACTGATTTGGATGAAGGTCCTGTGAATGGCAGGATGCTGAAGCACTATTTTGAATATCACCCGTGAGTGCAACCTGATTTTCCCTTGTATATATGCAGATGTATATATTATTTTCTGTTTAGATTGTAAAAATGCAGTCTTTTCAAGTTTATTGACCGCCAGCAAAAGGTAAATAGAATCAGAGGTCTACCAAGAAGAGAAGCACACAATTTTGGCACCTCAAAGCAGCAAACTGCAGAATTGGTAAGAGCAATCAAAGAGCAAGGCAATCTGACCTGCTGTTCTTGGTCTTTCAAATGAAAAACCATCCCCATGTGGAGCCACTGTTAGACACCTATACCAATAGGTTTCATATTTCATGATTGGCTATGGAAGGTCCAATATGCTCTGCTTTGATGATTCAAAGATCACATATTTCCTAGATAATCTGATCTGTGCTTATAGCTTGGTATGGACTTAAAATTTTGATGGATGGTCCAACAGTCTAATCTGGATCATTCCATGGTTTAAATTTGCAGTTGTAGAATAGAGAAAGGAGTCTGTCCAAACTGTTTAATCTTGGCAGACAAGTAGTTCAGGTAGAGAAGAAAAGGCTCCCAACAGCTTAATCTGGGACCTTGGAAGAGATAAGGGTAGAAGTAGATAGAAAAAACAAAGAAAAAGCCAAAGAAAAGAAAAGGCAAGTAAGGGTTTGCAAGTCCAAGTGCACCCTCCAAGAAGAAATAAAAATGCTAGGTAAGTAGCTGGGTAAGTAGTTGGGGTTGCAGAAAGGTTATCTTTACCATTGCAGATATGTTAACTGTGTGTACTAGAGTAAAGTCAATCAATTGACAGGGTGTTCATCTTCATCAAGTTACAGCAAGGAGCATGACTAACCTCCCTCATCCCCCTTCCATTTCATTACTAACATCCCCTCATCAGCTGAGATTCATGGAAGAAGATCATGGTTTCATGGTGGTTCTTGTTCATTCAAAAGCCACATTTCTTGTCTAAAAATCTTTTTATTTTGATCTACTCTCTAAACTAAGTAAGTTTCAAATAAGCTTAGTAGTTTCCCCTCCAGTTACCCCTTCATCCATATTAACTCTAACACTACTATGTAAATCCCCTACATTACCTTTTCCCCTACTAGTATTAACACCATGGTGTATAAACCCCAAAATTTGTATAAATATCCCTCCCTTTGGCATTATAGCCAACAAGCTCTCTGTTAGGAATCAAATGGCATCTGGTCACTTTGATGAACCTAACCCTAACCCCCTCCCCTCCTCTCAATTCATCTGGCCCCTTGGAAAGCTTCATTTGATAAAAGAGCCTCACAAATGACCTGGTTTTGCCTATACCCACTTCATTTACAAAAATAACCCCTAAATACCCACTTTGTTCTCTTATCCAAAGTATTGGGGCTGTCTTATTGCGCATCGGAAAACCTTACAAAACCCCTTTATCCATGAAACCCCTCTGAAATTACCAAAAAACCCCGAAAAACCCATTTTCCGCTGCTTAACCAAAGTTTGCGCATATATTCAATTTTTCGGAATATATTGAAAAGACATTAAAAAATATATATTTATCCCTCCGCTTGTGGCCGTATCCACCTATCATGTCATCATCCCGTCCACCGTCGGATCAGATCCAAGAGATCCGACGATCCCTATGGATATCGGAGCGGTCCCCGCGACAGAGGTTTAGCGCCCGAGAAAGTGACGTTGCGTTACGTCAGGGCGCGGCCACGCGTCGCCCATTGAGGGCTCTCGGGGCAACCTCTGACAAGTGCGGGGCCGTATCATAACCGCCCCGAGAAACCGCAACTGTTAGGGCTAAACCGTAACTGGTAGGTCACTCACCGCCCGGTTTGCGGGTCCAGCGCCATCCCCACGTCATCATCGTGCCAGCCACCGCATCACACTCTTGTCCGCATCTGTGCCAACGTGCCTGCCACCTCATTACCCCGTGGACCAATGGCAGCCCGCCACCTCATCCGATGACATCATGCTGACGTCATCCAAGGCTGACCCCACCCTAAGACGTCATGCTGACGTCATCATAGAAAAGGCGCCAATTTGCAAAAAGTCCATATTTTAGCCAAAAAACGCGTTTTTTCATACTTTTCGCTCATTTGCTATTGTTTCCTCTGCATGCTATTTCACGTCCTGAACTGCGCCACCTGCGGGAAACGACCTGAAGACCTCCAGAGCACCAATTCCACCCACGATTACGACCTCTGTTCGCGCTTAGCCAGGTATTTCTCATAGTTCATCCTCCATACGCCTAAATTCACTGTAAATTGCTCAGAACGCTTAAGGAACACTGAAACTCACTATTTCACCGACAGTTTTCCTCTGCAACACTTCTAAATTACAATTGCAACCTTGAAACCTCCGGCTGAGCCTTCATTTCCTGAGTTTTGGTCGAAAAACTGTAAACTGCTCGCGCAAACGTGAGACAGTTGGTCAAGCTATTTTAAACCTGCCATAGAATACAGAGGGAGACCAGGCATTGGTCTTATTCATAATTCGAGCAGTATTTCAATTGCTGCGTGTCCACTCCACCCTCTGGTCCCTATAATTCACAGTTGCATCGCAAAAAGTCACCTCTGTGCTGTACCACTCACTTGAACTAATTCACCTGCAAAAGACAGAAACTGAATAGACCATGGAGACTCCAATTGCACTGAACATCAAGCCTCTCAATGCCCCTCACCAGGAATTAGAATGGAAAGCCCTGGGAGATATGGATTATCAAATGCTAGACTGGTTTCCATTAGGCTCCAAATATAATATCCAGATGTTGAATGAGTTGAAAGCCCAGCACCTTAGTAAAGCTGACATCCTAGGGATTTGGGACTCAAACTTGCCCATCTACAACCTCCCCCAGGTAAATCCTATGCCAGAGTTGATCTACAGATGCCAGGAGTGCTATGATCCAGGCCAAAGAGCTGTCCTCAGCCCCACAGGCGCAATTCTGTTTCAAATCACCCCAGAGAGCATAAATGAGATGCTGCACTTCCACACTGCAAAGCCATTGACACCCCTCCACATGCAGAACTTAATAAAGAAGGGGAATAAGTTGTCAAATGACCAGACCATCAAAATCAACCAGCTGTTTGTACAACCAGGGTCTGAAGCCATCAGAACTCCTCCTATTGGATATCATTACTTGAATAAATTGGGCAAAATGCTGGTGGACTTGATCAGCTATGTCCTAGGGTTCAGGGGATTGGAGGATGTGGATGAAATCATAATGGCAATGCTGTCTATATTCTCTCTTGGAAAGCCCCCAGCTGTGCATTATGATTATGCCACATACATTGCAGATAAGATCCATGACCAGCTCATGAATTTGAAGAGGGAAAGACTGTTCAGGTATACTTCATACATATACCACCTATTCTTGTTTTATCAGCCAGCCAGCTTCTCTATTCCCTTGAAGCAAGTCAATGCCCAGGGGAATCCAAGGTCAGTTGTGTTTTGGACCTCTGTTTTTCATTGTGCCTCCGTATCACCATACACATACTCTGAATTCATAGACTTATTCATTCATCCAGCCATGACAGTATTGGATGGTGTTCCTCCTCCAAGGCTAACTGATGACATGAGGAGAATTCTCCACCTGAACAAAACCTACAGCATTGGTAATTGGTACTTTTACCAACACCACACAGTGATCAGAGTTTATGGCTGTGAGTTGAAGCCTTTTAGGTTGCCAAGGTATGTCCCCATGAGGCTTTTTGCCTTAGAATATTTCAGGCAATTTGGGAATGCCGACTACCTCCACTTTCAAAGCAAGAACAAGAAGGCACAGTTGAAGGTAAGGAGCCAGCTGGGCCCTTTCCTATACAACAGAAAAGAGGAGGGGTGGAAAGAGGCAAACAGTATCCTAGAGGCCCTCAAACTGCAAACTAGCTTTGAATGGATACCCTATGACCCCAATCACTTTGTCTCCCTCAGGAGGATAAGATACAAATTGGGCAGCTATTCACACGTGAGGCAGCCTGAGATTGAGCAGTATGCCAATAGATTAAGCTGGGAAGAAGGTACCCTAGAAGAGGAAATTACTAGTGAGGAGCTGCTAGAGAGAGAGGCTAGAAATATTCAAAAGAAAGCTGACTTAGAAACTTGTGGACAGGTTCCCCTCTCATACAAAAAACAACTTGGAGCAGCTGCCTCGTCCTCAACAACGCATCATCAAGCTGCCATGAACCCTCCACAGACAGTCAACAAAGGCAAAGAAAAGCAGGTGGAACAGCCACCTCCTATGACCGAAGAGCAAATGGAAACTCTAATGCAGCAACAAGAAGAGATGGAGCAGCAGGGAGAAGGGCAACAGCAAGAGGAGCAGCAACAACAACAAGAACAAAGGCAGGAACAGCCTGCCCAGCAAAAGCAAACAGTGGAAGCCCCTAATTCCACTGAACAAACTGAGCCTCCAAGACAAGAGACTTCAGCTGAGGCATCTACACTCCAGACTCCACAAAAGGAGGATACAAGCAGGAAAAGGGACAGAGAAACTCCCCTTACAACATCAGCAACTCATGGGGAGAAGAGGCAGAGAATCAATCCTCTTTCAGAGGAAGAGATGCCAATAAGTCAGCCTCTGGGTATGGTCTCACCCAGCAGGGAAACATCAGCAAGTTCCTTTCAACAGGAACAGGATAGAGCAATGGGAGGAGAAGTGAGTTCCTCTAGGCAGCAAAGGGAAGGTGGGCCTAGTATTAAACAACATTTCATCGATATTAAGATGAGAAATGAGCCCATCAAGAGACAGCTTTACAACCATCTGCTAAACTTGGCTCCCACCAATCAGCAAAGACTCATGTCTGCATATGATGTGCAGGAAGGCAAAATGATCATGAGTCATTTCATGCCAACAGCAGAACAGCCCAAATCTGCCTCTGATTATTTGAGGACTAACTTGGAAGTCCTTGCCAAGGATATCCACCCAATGGACAAGATAGAACTGCACAAGCAAACGGGTGAGATGGTCTATGCTTCCCTGGCAGACCAAACCTTGGATAACTATAGGCTACAAAATAGCCTTAACAATACAGCCTCTCAACTGGAGTTGGAGAGGGCATCATCCCAGGCAAAGGACAACAGAATAAAGTCCTTGGAAGATATAATCATTGAGATTGGACATGATCCCAAAGATATCAAAGGGATACAAGAGGTATTGAAGTTGAGGGATGCTGACATGGCAGCCTTGAGGAGAAAGATCAAACTCCCTGCCACAATCCACCCTCAAACAGATGAGGTGGCCCAGCAAAGGCATGATCAAGAGGCCACAACCCTGTTGATATCTCTATACAAGGAGCTAATCTGGACTCAAGACAAACTAGGAGAATCAAAGGCTGCAAAGGCGGCACTACAGGCAGCATTGAAGCAAAGAGAAGAGGGTCAAACCTCCCAGCCTCCTCCTGAAATAATCAATCTTGAGGAAGCTCCTCCAACAACTGCCCCTCCTCCTCAGCAAACAGGGCCTACAGCACCAACTACATCAACAACTGCACCAACAACAGAGCAGACTCATAGTCTGGATATGCAGAAGCTCCAAAATGAAATTCAAGTCCTGGAAGCTCAAATGTTGGAGCTCAATTCAGCCAAAGAATCTTTGGCTAAAGTAAATGAGAGATATGATAAGAGCAAACAGAATGCAGCTGAAAAGGAGCGAGAAATAAAAGCTCTAAAGAAGAGGATAACTGAGCTTGAGAAGGAGCTCACACTAGAAAAGGTGACAGCAGAGCTAAAAGCAGTCCTTTGGGCCAATATTGGCCGGTCTATCACCAATCAGTGGCAGTACATTGAGACTATAGAGGAACAAACAGTACTCATTGCAAAGGCAAACAGGGAAATACACAGAGCTAGAGCAAGCCTTGGCAACATGCCTGATGCTGCCAACAGAATGATCAATATTTTAAATAACAGGACAAGCTCTCAACTGGCCACCATGGGAATTGCTCACAGGACTGAGACAATCTCAATGGTTAAAAGGGTCCTGACACTACGAAACCTGGTTGGAACATTGGAAAGAAGAACCCAGGATATGCAGACTGAAATCAACAAGTTCATGGACAGATTTCAGGCATTACAGAACAGAGGCCTCCCCAGCATATTAAGCAGTGTAGGAAGACTGCTTACCCTTGAAAACTACACTAAGAGGGTTGATGCCTATGCTGCAGGACAAATTGCAAAACAGCCCAGCACTTCAGCAGAATCAGGGCCAGCATCAGGGCAAACTTTATACAATAGGGTGGACAACCTATTTTTTATTATGAACGAGATCAACCATCTGTTTGATGTGCCTCCAAATTTTTTTAAGTATACAGAAGCAGATGAAACCATAGAGGCAATTGTGAAGCACCAATTGCCCCCACAGGAAGTCTGGAAAAATTTGACACAGATAATATTATCAAGCCAGAACCTGTAAATGTTAATTTTTGTCCAGTTTATAAGTAGTCATACATAGGCAGAATTTTGATAGATAAGCATACAGAGGAAAGATAAAGGCTGAGCCAACTCAGCAGGGCTATTCGGTCACCGCAACAGCAATCACAGTCACAGGTGGCAAACCTGAGAAAATACAGCACAGCAAACATAAAGACGCGTTCGCCAGCATTAAAGCAGAGCGGCTCAACCAACTCCCTGACCTCCAAAGGTCAAAATTATCCTCTGACAAACTTAAAGAGCACTTATGCTGCATTCAAAGTTGTAATAACTTCTTTTCTACTTTCTGTACGAATTTATGAAGATATTTTCTCTCTCAGATGACTCAATGCCTGAGATATTTTGTAGAAACATTCCTATAAAGTCCCCTTCACATGAGCTTGCAAGGGTTGTTGTTGATTTCTCCTGAAGAAATTCTTATGCTATAATCCTTTCAGAAGTATAATGAAGAAAGTGATGGAATTTCTCGGATTTCTGAGGTGTTGAATGCGTTCTGGTATCTGTTGATAACTGCTGGATTCCTGTGTATTTCACCATACAATAAGTCTCTGTAACTCCCTCTGTTATTTACTTGTGTTGTTAAATTCCATATATGTTATCTGATTCTCAAAACTAAGCAACAAGGAAAAAGAATAACTTCCAGGATTTACTCACTGAGTACCCTGGGTTCAATCTATGTTGTTAATGAATGTTTTCTTCAGCTGTAATCTAGATAAGTGTAATTCTTAATTGCTACACTTTCAGAATACACCTTTCACAGTGGCCTTTGTCACAGGAATTCAAGTTTTGCTCCTGTGCAGTGTGTTCACTTTCACCTCATCAGCTTAATAGAAAATTCTTAATTGCTTTCTGTTGGTTGACATACATCACCATTTAAGATAACTTTGTTTGTTTAAGATACACAATAGGCCCTGCAGTTTGAACACCACCAATCCTGCATTTCAAAGCATTTCTCAACTCCAGACTCCATTGCCCAATGATATATTACTCTCTGAATAGAATATCATAAGACCTGAAAGAAATCCTCCAACCAAAACATAACCAAAACCTGAGCATAATACTAGCCTAAAACACCATCATAACAGAGACAAATCATAAAGAGAGAGCCCTCTCTGATTACACTTTGGCTAGAAACTGTGATCCAAAGATTGGTTAGTGGTTACCCCGGCCGTATTCCCTTGGGAGTCATAGGGAACAACCTGGGTGTTAACACACTATCAACTCATAATTCCCATACCTAGTATGGAATGTGATCTTGTAAATATATTCTTCTTTTATGCACACCTGATGATATCCTTATCTCAAAGAAATATTTGAAAACATTGTTGCTCCCTTCAATTGATTAAACAAATCATCAATCTACGACAATGCATACTCGTTCTGTTGGGTGTGCGTTATATTCTTTCCATGACTACCCCACGTGTGGGGGGGTGGAATCCATCATTGTACGTTGAGCCAGGTGCAGCAGGTGATCTGAATTTGATTGCTAGTTAATGCTATACTAGTATCATTTCCAGATATAAAATTTTCTTTGCTTTGGTTTGCTTATCCATAAAGAGTTTATCCATGAGCATGTGATTGTAAATTCAACAAACTTGGTGAAATTGAGTGTTTCGCATGAACTTAAAAGAATGAATTTAAATTGCTGAATAATAGCATATAAAAACACAACAAGCACAAATAACAGAGCTCAATACACAAATTTTTGTTGAAGGAGTTCACCCCTCCTGGGCTACATCTTCTTGGTCCAGCTTCATAGTGTGGGCCTTTATATTAGCTTCAATAGTTCTCAAGTTGCTGTTACATGCATCCAATTCTCTTGGAACCTATTTCAAGGAGTTTAAAACATTCAAATATATCATAAATGATTTTTTTTTACTCAATTTGGCTACCAACTGCTCTGGGAATGGCCTCTAACACCTGGTGGCCCTAGGCTTCAAAAATCTTCAAGTGACCAAAAACACCTATATATGACCTATTCTGCCTTTGAAACTTGCTCCAATGAGTTAAAAGCATTCAAATATATTAGAAATGACTATTTTTTTACTCAATTTGGTTACTATCTTCTCTGGGAATGGCCTCCAACACCTCATGGCCCTGAGCTTAAAAAAATTTCAAGTGACCAAAAACACCTATAGATGACCTCTTCTACCTTTCAAACCTACTCCAATGAATTCCCAACATGCCAATTAGCTAAAATTGACTATTAATTTTTGAAATTTGGCTGAGAATTGAGTAAGTTATGGCTCAAACAGGTTTTCCTACAAAACCTCCACTAAATCTGGAGAACTGCCAGTTAAGTCCGCCAAATTTGGTGGTAGTTCTGGGTTTGGTGGCTCCTCCAAAATCACCATCAACTTAATCACTGATTAATTAAATTCTAAAATTATTAGTGGAGCACTAATCCCACTTAACAGTTGGCCCCTAGCTCCTGGTTCGGGTGCTTGGTCACTTGGGGTGGGGGTTGGCCCTGCAGGGTTTTTTTTTTTTTTTTTAACCGAACTTTCAGAAGCTCTAACTTTTGCATATGATGTCAGTTTTTCAAACCATTCATGGCATTGGAATTCTAGAGACGAACTCTATCCATTCATTCAGGTCCGAAGCAATTTTGAGCAGATTCATTGTTTAAGCTAAAATACTGATCCTTGATCATTCCTCCCCAGTAGAAGCCTTTTGGACCCCAAAATATCTCTTGATCACTGATTATGTTGATGAGGGGATTGTTCCCTCATCCTTCCAATCTTTATCCATTGAAATTTTCCTAATTTCATCATATTTTCATAAAAAGTCAATTTTTTCATTGATTCCAACGACCATTTATTATTGTCTTTGACACCATCATGCTGCAATATTTCTGAATTTGTAGAACAACAATCTAATTTTGCATAAAAAATCTTGTTCCTACCTTGGTCAACAATCAAAGGAAACTTGGAATCTTTCTCACCTTGCACTTTTTCTCTATGGCGATTTTTAGCTGCTTTTGACTTGTACTTGAGTCGACTCTTGCCTAAGCTTCTTCGCCATTGTAATGTGCCTTTTGGAAACCAGAAATGAACATTTGTGAAACCCATGCCTTCTTTTCCAAGATGCTTTGTCCTCTTCTCTTTGACCTTTGCAATTTCTTGCACCGACACCTTGTTTTCAACACCGGCCAACACCAATATTGGTTGTTGCAAATGTTTTCACCTTCTTTCAAAGGCAGCCTGTTATCATTCTGAAACAACTCATTACAAATATAAGCATCTTTATGAAAAGTATGATTCAAAACATCTATTTGTTTGATCATTAATAATGTCAAGTTTTTGACTTCCAAAAATGTCAAGTGGAACCATGTCTAACTCGACTTCAATAACAAAGTTTGCAGTAATAGAAAATCTAAAAATGCATTTCCTTGAAACCTGTAAATTGGCATCCTTAACTATCCAACCCAAAAGGTATGGTCTATGATGTGGTATGGTTTCAAGTTTAAGCTCTTTAACTAAGCATTTTGTGTAGGAATTTACAGGGTAAGTTCCTCAGACAAAACACCAAAGGACACCGCTCATAAACAGATCACAGATCTGTTATACTCCTATAGTTATAGCTGTTATATTTCATGATTGACTGGTTGAGCTCTGTAATATGTTCATCCTTTCCTTGCTATAAAGGTTTCCATATTATGAGAAAATCAAAAAATAAAAAAATGTAAAGAGGGTATACCCTAAAAGAAAAATCAAAGGGTGAAAAAATAAATGGTCAAAATAAAAAATGAAAAATGAACCCCAAATAAAAAACACCAAGAAAGTGTGCAAGTCCAAATGCCACTACTATTTCATTTTTGCAAAATAAAGCATTGTGTGCAGCTTGTAAACTTCATGCCACAATTGATGAATGGCCAAATAGCTTAATCTTGGCAGATAAGTAGATAGGTAGAGAAGCAAAGGAGCTCAACTGTTTAAACTGAGACCTTGGAAGAAATATGTGTAGACTTAGGTAGGCTTATCATACAAAGAAAAGAAAATTGATCAGGGTTTTCCAGTCTAAGTGCATCCAAATATAAAGAAGAAATTTTTTTAGGCAAAGTAGGCTGGGTAGGCAGTTTTAGTGTTGCAAAATGAGATTTGTGATAAATTTTGTCTCTCAAAGTGTTAATCTCACCTCTATCACAGGTACCATGGCAGTTTTATATTTTGATGCAGCTCAAGTAAGGCATGACTAACTCTCCTTCTTCCTTTTCCCAAAATCATTTATTAACTTCCCCAATGATATTAAGATCTGCTTAATATCACTAAGCCACTCATTCCATTTCATCATTTGCCTAAGTGAATTCCCATTCTACTTAGGAAAAATGCATTCTCTCACCTCAAGACCCCTTCTCACCCTAAGCCTAAGTTTAAATCACTTAGCGCATTCGTTTATATTTCTTTCATATTAACAAACTAACTATCTATTATATAAATCCCTTATAATTGTCCCCTTTCCCGTATTATATTAATATATAAAAACCCCAAAAAATTTATTATTCCCGCCCCCGGCTAAACTATAGCCATATATCGTTGTTTTAAATGGAGTTAAAGGTTTATTTGAAACCTTTTCATAACCGTTCCCCACACACATTCAAAGGAATAATTAACCACCCGGGTTAATTATAGCCACACCCTGCAGACCAATAAAATTGCCCCCGATATGATTTATCAAATGTTAAATGCACCGGGCCCACTGCTTATAGTCTCACTATCTCAGAAATGCGCCCATCATCCGATCTCAGCCCTCGCATCAAACAGCTGTGGATCATTTTGTGACCCTCGCCATTGCCAAAAGTTAAGTCCCGAGGAAACGGTGGTATTTCCCCCGTACCATGGACACGCGTCGTTATCCCGCGTTGATCGCTGCTCCCCGGCCCTAAACCGCCCAAGCCCATAAACGGTGTGGGGGAAACAACTTACCACCCTCCTGCTGACCCTTCGCTGACGTCACTACCATGTCACCATACCATGTCATCATCCGTACTGCCACGTCACCATCCTGTACCCCCCACTGACGTCATCCATACTTCGAACCAAAATTTCTTGCCAAAATCATTTTTTCTCAATATATGGTAAAAAGGTCATTTTTGTTATAATTTTGCTGCCAATAGTGCTCTAGGTTTTGATGTCGGCCGAGGTCGCATTTCCAATGTTTTAACTGCCTCCCAACTACGAAAGCTCTAGAAATGAGCTTGCGCCCTTAATAAGTCCGTCATAGTGCAGTTTTTTCTTCCTCTTAGACCCAGCTGAAGGTAAACAAAGGGATTTCCTGGTTCGTAGAAGAGGGAAACATAAATTAACAGAGATATTTTTCTACCATAGCAAGCGGAAACCTGCTGAAACATGATTTACCAGAGAAAAGTGGTGAGAAGACACCTTAGCAGACAACGGTGGGTAGAAATCGATTCAGCATTAAAGAAGATGATTAAAGTCAAAGAGTATCAGAGGAGCCATAAAGAGTATCAGGGCAGAATTAAAAGCATATCAAATCAGAATTAAAGAGTATAAGAGCCGACTAAAAGAAGTAGATGAGAAGTTTAATGCAACAGTTAATACAAACAGTCGGTGCACAGCTACTTCAGACAGCTGCAGACCGAACCCTAAAGAGCCAGCTCCCAGCGCAGCATAAGTTAGCTATTTTTACTTTACTTGCAAATTACTTTGGGTTAAACTTAGATTTTGTCTCTTAGCTTTGATGAGACATTCTGTTGTACATATTTTTGTTGTATAAATACCCCCTTCATCAGAGTTTTAAAGAGGTTGGGTATGTGTAGATTTCTCTAGACTTTGCTGTAACTCTAAACTTTGGAATAAAAAGCTGTTGGGATCAAACTGTTGTCTAGCCTACTAGATGAAGAATCAATGCAGAAGACTTATCATAGAATTCTTGAATCAACCTATGGATCAATAAGTACCCTTATATCTTGTGCTTTATATTTTTCTTGTCTATTATGTCATCTATGTTTCATGATCTAAATGATAAAGAGAAATATTAACTCAGAATTTTCTTAGCTGCACTTTTTTTTTTTTTTCAGTCCTTATCATTCTCTATGTTTTCTTCAGAATTAGCATAAACAATGAATTCTTAATTGCTTCTGTTTCCTGGTTCTTTCATATTGAATACTTGATAAAGAATTCTTGACTGCTCTTTGTCGGTAAGCATCCACTTTCCCTCTTTCAATATGTTGAAGGATTCTTAAATGCCCTTCATCCATTTGAGTCCATTTCATCTGATTCTAGCCTTTTAAATTGTTCCATATTTGACTACCTTGCTCTGTGATGCCATCCTCTGTTAAGAAACCAAATCCAGGAAGTGATTCTCCTTTTGACTCCATCATGCCCAATGGACTGAACTCTTAAATTTTGCCTCACTGTTCTATTGAATCTCACCACCCAAACTCAAAACAAAACAAAACCCTTGTACTTCATAACTAGCCTAAAATCCTTGAAAAACAAAGCTAAATCATAAAGAGAGAGCCCTCTTTGGATGTAGATTGGCTAGAATCTGTATCTAAAAGATTGGTCTGTGGTTACCTTGGTCGTATTCCCTTTATTACAACTTTTGGGAACAACCTAAGTGATAATATCATTGGTGAATCCACTGGGGATCTGAATAATTATTTGTTATTATTGTTTATTTCATAAACTATAGATGGAGCCTGAAGTTAGCTAGGTAGCCTTTGAAACTTCTTTTGCTTTGCAATTGTAGAAGTAAACAAATGCTGCTTCAGTTTATCTCCGGTCTAGTTTATGTTTTGAACAGTTCAAATTCTTGATCAGTTCCTTCCTTCAATAAGTCTTTAGGAAATTTCAAAAATTCCCACATTCAAAACTTCTTAGAAGGTATTGCTAAAGTTGTATTATCAAAACTATTTCAAGAAAAAACCAAAAATATACCTAGAAACTGGCTCCAAAAAAGATTCATTACACCAGATCAAATCCTGATCCAAATCCTCCACTTGTGTTTGAAAATCCTAATCTGATTTCTAAGATTCATGGAAGACAAGAAAGCCAAGAAAATTCTGCTAGTTCACACCTTGATAGACCTTTGCAGAACCCTATTCAATATGAGCTTACCTCTGAAAAAACACCAATCTTTTCTGTCATTGCTGCAACTTCTCCTAGTTCACCATCAGTACCTCCAACTACTATTTTCACTCTTCCATATTCAACATACATCCCTACTATTATCCCTGCTCTTCCAGCTGTCACATTTATCTCTGCAACGATGGAAAACTGATATACTCCCCTAAACTTACCTGGAAATCCAGGGGCTATGCCTCAAGATTATCAAAGCAAAATCACTTATTTTGAGAATACTGGCACCTACATAGCTCAACAACATACCAAGAAAATGACTGACTACTTTGAAAACTATTAGATTGATGATGATGATGTCAGAATGAAAGTATTTGTTCAAAGTTTAATTGGAGATGTTAGAACCTGGTTTAGAACCCTCCCTACAAATAGTATTAATGACCCACAATTTCTTTATGAGACCTTCTTGAACAGATGGGAAAAGAAAAAAGATCCTCTGCACATTCTATCAGAGTATGAGAACCTAAGAAGAGGCACACAAGAAACTGTCCAAGATTACTGTACTAGATTCAATAATATCTACAATGCTATTCCTCGGAATCTTAGACCTCCTCCAGATTTAGCCTTGATCAAATTCCCTAATGCATTTGACTCTGATATGGCTTACCAACTTAGGGAAAGGGCCCCTAGAATCTTAGAAGAAATGCAGAGTATAGCTGTAAATGTTGAGGCCAATCTGATATCTAAACAATCTAGAACCAGAGCTAAAAGAAGGATACCTTTCAAAGAAGAAACTTCAGCCTTTGAACATAAATTAGATGCAATTATCAAAGGAATGGACAGAATTGGAGATAGAGTTGAAACAATTGAGAGAAAATCCCCATGGGATGGTCAACCAAGCAATGCTGGAAGAAATCCAAATTTCAGGAAGAATCAAATTCCTAACATCGGAAGGATAGGGCCTGACCAAAACATTAGGCCCCCATTTCAAGAAAATTATGCTGAAGCCTCAACATCTGATGAACCAATCGAAGACACTCAAATTAATTTGATGGGACTCAACAATGAACAACAAGTTTTATTGACCCAAGAGGAACAAGAAGCTAACATTCATAAAAAATTCCAAACTCAGTCAAGTTAATCATTTGACTTTAGGGAGGGATATGATTTAGCCATTTATGAAGTCTACAAGCAATACAATTTGAGGAGCAGAAGAATAGATGTCCCTGAAATAAGCAAACAGAAAGAAAACAAGCAGCCTAACAAAGGTGAGGTCAGTAACCCCCCTGTACATATTCTTGCTAAAACCGATCCTAACCCAACTAATCCAATTGTTCAAGATATATCAGACATTCAGCCACCTAACATACAGCCTTCCACTGCTATTCCTGCTGAAGGAAAAGAAGAACAACCTCTAGAACATGATTCAGAAAAAATTTCAGCACATAATCCCACACCTGAAGAAGAGAAAAACGCAGAAAATTCAGTTGTCCAAATTACAAAAACTCAGGCCGAGAAACCTTTCAATCTTGAGACAGAAGTAGGCAAACTAAAGATAGTTGTTCCATTACCATAATTAGCTAAACATGATGTCTACAGAAGTCAAATCATCAGATCACTCGGAATTTCTGTCAATGAAGATTCAGTAAATGTTTTTGATGACCAGCCTGAACTGATATTTCGCCCTGAAGTAAATGGGAAAACAACAAAGGGACAAGTTCCTCCTTTTTATGTAGCTTTAAAAATACATGATAAAATACTCCATAATAACATGTTTGATTCTAGTGCTTCCCATAATTTAATGCCTAAATCAGTGATGGAGAAGCTTGACCTTGACATCACCAGGCCATATAAAGACATTTTCTCTTTTGATTCAAGTCAGGTCAAGTGTTTGGGTTTAATCAAAGATTTGTGTGTGTCACTAGTCCAATATCCTACCAAAACCATTTTAATGGACATAGTAGTAGTAGATATTCCACCAAAATATGGTATGTTATTGTCTAGATCTTGGGGTGCTAAACTTCAAGGTTCTCTACAATTAGACATGTCTTATGCTACTATTTCAGTATTTGGTCAACCCAAGAGACTATACAAAGAAACTTTAATGACGTATGTAGTCAGTAGTCAAGAGAAACCCAAAATTTCCCTATCTACTCAGTACATTCAGACATGGATTCTTTTATCCTGTACAATGCTGAAATTGACCCCTCACATGAAATAAAAGTTATGGCAGATGAAACAGAAGAAACAGTACATGACAGGTCTAGTGCCCGAATCCAAGAGATCTTTGTAAATCATGAAACATTGGATACACCAAAACAAGTTGAAACACCAGATCTACCTGCTAAATAGATCCCTGAAACTCCAAACACTAAATATAAACATGAAATCCTGTGGTACTTGGAGTTTGACGGTTCTATCAACAAATTAGGAGTAGGAGTAGGGGCCTGGGTGCACAACCTTGAAAACAATCATGCTGAAGGTCATGCCTACAGGCTAAATTTTATATGCACTAATAATATGGCTGAATATGAAGCTCTGCTGCTAGGTCTTAAACTGCTGAAAAAGTTAGGAGCAACTAGAGTGTCGGTCCTAGGAGATTCTGATTTAATCATTCAATAGATAAAAGGGAAGTTCTTGACAAATGATCCCATATTAAAAGAATACAGAGGAACATCCATAGAAATCCATAACACATTTTTGGAAACTTAGCTCGCCAAAATCCTGAGAAAACATAACTTGCAAGCTCACAGCCTAGCAATGTTTGCTAGCAACTGCAAACTTCCATTTCAACCAAATCAGAAATTCACAGCAAAAATCAGACATAGGCCAGCCATACTTGATAATTTGAAGAACTGGCAAGTGTTTGACAGTGATAAACAAATCAACAATTTTTTGACCTTAGAAGAGGAATTTTCCAGCACTAACGCGCATGAAGACACAGTGAGTGGGTTTGATCCAACAAATCAAATAGAAACAAATATGTCAGTAGAAAATGCAAATCAAATGCTTCATCCAACAAAATTCACCAAAGAGGAAATACAAGAGCTTAAACAAACAGATATTGATGAAATTATTGAAGAAGATTCTGAAATTATCAAATTGAAAGACAATCATTTGCCTAAAGGATTAACTCCTTTGGAAGAACCCTTTGATTTCAATGACATTCCAAAGAAACCTCAGACGGAACCTCCAAAAGCCGACATTGAAGACTACAACATAGGAACCAAAGACAATCCAAAAATGATAAAATTGTCTAAATCTTTGCCCCCTGATCAAAAGCTGAAGTATGTTCAACTGATCAAAGAATTCCAAGATGTTTTTTCCTGGAGCTATAAAGACCTCAAGTCTTATGACACCTCTATTATTCAGCTTACAATACCCCTCAAGGAAAATAAAAAACCATTCAAACAAAAGCTCAGAAGAATAAACCCTGTAATGCTTCCTTTAATTGAAAAAGAAATCAGAAGGATGCATGATGCAGGGATAGTTGCTCCAATCAGATTTTCAGAATGGGTATCTAATCTAGTACCTACCAGGAAGAAAACAGGGGAAATCAGGTTATGCGTTGACTTGAGAAATTTAAACCAGGTTTGTTTGAAGGACAACTACCCTTTACCCAAAATGGATCATATTTTACAAAGGGTAGTAGGTGCTTCTAGGATTTCACTTTTGGATGGGTTTTTAGGTTTCAATCAGATTCTAGTTCTTCCTAATGACCAAGAAAAAACTACATTTACAATGCCATGGGGTACATTTAAATATGTCAAAATTCCATTCGGACTCAAGAACGCAGGGGAAACCTTTCAGCAAGCAATGGACATAGCATTTGCAAAAGAGATTCACGATTTTCTGGTTGTATATCTAGATGATCTCACTGTATTTTCCAAAACAGATCAGCAACATTTAGATCATTTAAGACAAGTGTTCCTAAAATGCAGACAATATAGTATTTCACTGAATCCTAAAAAATCTATGTTTTCTCTAGAAGAAGGGAAACTCTTAGGTCACATCATTTCCAAAGATGGAATCTGAATTGACCCTGCTAGAATTGAAGCTATTATGCAAATACCTCACCCCAGAAATGTCAAAGAACTTTAAGCTTTCCTAGGGAAGATTAACTTTTTGAGAAGATTCATACCCAATTTGGCTGAATTAATTAGATTGTTGAACCACATGTTGAGAAAAGATTCAAAACTTAAATGGAAAGTAGAAGCCAAGCAAGCATTTGAAGAAATTAAAATGGCTTTGACCAAAACACCAGTCCTCACAAGTCCAAAATTTGACAGAGAATTCATAATTTTCTCATTTGCATCAGAACACACCATAGCAGCTATTTTACTTCAAAAAGATGATTAAGGATGTGAAAAACCCATAGCCTTTTTTAGTAAAGCACTTAGAGGTGCACCTCTGAATTACAAAATCATGGAAAAACATGCTTATGCACTTGTGAAAGCCATTCAAGACTTCAGAGTTTATATATTGTACTCAATTGTAATAGCTTATGTGCCAAATGTTGTTGTGAAAGACATCTTGAATCAAGATGGAACTGAAGGAAAACGAGGTAAATGGATAGCTAAGATATTGGAATATGACATTGAGATAAAACCTACAAAGCTGATAAAAGGTCAAGGATTAGCTAAACTCATGACTGAAACAAACTTTCAAGCCCTAGATATTAATGAATTGGATAACGAACAGGAGATGGCGACTCCACAAATAAGCCAGGCCTTCTTAGAATCACCTTGGTATGCTGATATAATTCATATATTATTAAACATGTAGGCTCCTACAGGGTTATCCAAAAAAAAAGAAAAGATTTTTAAAGATGAAAGCTTCAAAATTTTGTGTTTTAAATGGTGCTCTTTTTTGGAAAAATCATGAGTGTATTTTATTGAAATGTTTAATAAAGGAAGAAGCTGACAAACTCCTCAAAGAATTTCACGCAGGGGACTGCGGTGGACACCTGTACTGGAAATCAACTGCAGACAAAATCCTAAGGGCTGGATTTTACTGGCCAACCTTGTTTTCTAATGTAAAGAAGTTTGTCGCTACTTGCCACAAATGCCAAA
Source organism: Pinus tabuliformis (assembly GCA_031772625.1). Classification (NCBI taxonomy): domain Eukaryota; kingdom Viridiplantae; phylum Streptophyta; class Pinopsida; order Pinales; family Pinaceae; genus Pinus; species Pinus tabuliformis. The sequence continues at coordinate 1,067,623,995 of CM062815.1, forward strand.
TTTTTGAAGGAAAAAGAAAACTGCTGCCCTTTCCCTTGAGACCAATTTCCACTAAAATACCATTTCAACAATGGGGTTTAGACTTCATTGGAGAAATACATCCTCCCTCTTCTGGCCAACATAAATGGATCCTTACTACTACAGACTATTTTACCAAATGGATAGAAACCATCCCTGCTAAACAAGCCAATGACACAGTGATCATAGGATTCCTAGAGATCAACATCTTCTCTAGATTTGGCTGTCTTGAAAAGATCATAACTGATAATGTTGCTGTGTTCAAGTCCAAGAAAATAATAAATTTTTGCAGTAAATACCACATCACTTTAGGCTATTCCACAGCCTATTACCCTCAAGGTAATGGTTTGGCTAAGTCCTCCAATAAAAGCCTGATTAATATCATTAAGAAATTGTTGGAGGAGAATAAGAAAAACTGGAAGAAGAAGCTCACAAATGCACTATGGGTAGATAGACTTACTACAAAAATATCAATTAGAACAAGCCCTTATGATCTAGTTTATGGCATGGAGGTTGTGTTTCCTTCATCTTTAGGAGTTCTTGTGATGAAATTGCAAGAAGTTCAAGTGGAACCCAATGCTATTCAAAGAAGAATAAATCAGACCATCCATTTACAGCAGACCAGAGAAGAAGTGCACCAAAGATCCCAAGTGTTACAACAAAAACTCAAGAAGATATTTGATAAAAGGACCAAAGCAAAAGATTTCTACATTGGTGACAAAGTTCTAAAGTGGGATTCTAGGAGAGAAGACAAAGGGAAGCATGGAAAGTTTGACTTCCTGTGGAGAGGGCCATATATCATTCAGGCATTACAAGGCAACAATACTTACTTTCTGAAGAGTCTAGATGGTACAGAAACAGAAGAAGGACCAGTGAATGGTCGAATGCTGAAACATTATTTTGATCCAATTTTTTGATATTTTCTAGCTCTAACTTGTATATAGGGAAATTCAGGTTCAGACAGCTTGAAAGAAGCAATCAACTTGTTCATATCAGCAATGAGAATGAGGAGGAAAAGTGTAGAAGATTTTAAAATCAGCGAAGGAACTTTACCATTTTTTATTTTGCCTTAGTTCATTAATCAGAGATTGCAGAAGAAGACTTGGGAGCAGAAAACATAAGATCAGATAATCCAGATAGCTATCCAAGACATTTGTACAGTTGTTGTTTGAATCAGCTCAGCAGTAGTGTATATATTACAACATCCTTTTGTACAGTTTCTACATTCAGCAAAGGAAGATTTCAGAGCACAGTAAAAGGTATTCATAAGGCCATCTGACCTGTTGTTCTTGACTTTCCACTAGGGAAAGCCATCCCCAAGTGGAGCCAGTGTTATACTCCTATAGTTATAGGTGTCATATTTCATGATTGACTGGTTGAGCTCTGTAATATGTTCATCCTTTCCTTGCTGTAAAGGTTTCCATATTATGAGAAAATCAAAAAATTAAAAAATGTAAAGAGGGTATACCATAAAAGAAAAATCAAAGGGTGAAAAATAAATGGTCAAAAGAAAAAAATGAAAAATGAACCCCAAATAAAAAAGACCAAGAAAGTGTGCAAGTCCAAATGCCACTACTATTTCATTTTTGCAAAATAAAGCATTGTGTGCAGCTTGTTAACTTCATGCCACAATTGATAAATGGCCAAATAGCGTAATCTTGGCCAGTTCATGTTTCAATTTCATGTTTTAGATAGAGAATAAAAAATCTGTCCAAACTGTTTAATCTTGGCAGATAAGTAGATAGGTAGAGAAGCGAAGGAGCTCAACTGTTTAAACTAAGCCCTTGGAAGAAATAAGTGCAGACTTAGGTAGGCTTATCATACAAAGAAAAGAAAATTGATGAGGGTTTTCCGTCTAAGTGCACCCAAATGTAAAGAAGAAAAAATGTTAGGCAAAGTAGGTTGGGTAGGCAGAATGAGACTTGTGATAATTTTGTCTCTCAAAGTGTTCATCTCATCTCTATCACAGGTACCATGGCAGTTTTATATTTTGATGCAGCTCAAGCGAGGCATGACTAACTCCCCTTCTTCCTTTATCCCAAATCATTTACTAACTTCCCCAATGATATTAAGATTTGCTTAATATCACTAATCCACTCATTCCATTTCATCATTTGCCTAAGTGAATTCCCATTCTGCTTAGGAAAAATGCATTCTGTCACCTCAAGACCCCTTCTCACCCTAAGCCTAAGTTTAAATCACTTAGCGCATTCATTTATATTTCTTTCATATTAACAAACAAACTATCTATTATATAAATCCATTATAATTGTCCCCTTTCCCGTATTATATTAATATATGAAAATCCCAAAAACTTTATTATTCCCACCCCTGACTAAACTATAGCCATATATCATTGTTTTAAATGGAGTTAAAGGTTTATTTGAAACCTTTTAATAATCGTTCCCCACGCACATTCAAAGGAATAATTAACCACCCGGGTTAATTATAACCACACCCCGTGGACCAATAAAATTGCCCCTGATATGATTTATCAAATGTTAAATGCATCGGGCCCGCTGCTTATAGTCCCACCATCTCAGAAATGTGCCCATCGTCCGATCTCGGCTCTCGATCCGACGACTGTGGATCATTTCGCGACCCCCACCATTGTCGAAAGTTAAGTCCCAAGGAAATGGTGGTATTTCCCCCGTACCATGGACACGTGTCATTATCCCGCATTGATCGCTGCTCCCTGGCCCTAAACCGCCCAAGCCCATAAACGGTGCGGGGGAAACAACTTACCAACCTCCCGCTACCCTCCGTTGATGTCACTGCCACATCACCATACCATGTCATTATCTGTACTGCCATTTCACCATCCCGTACCCCCCACTGATGTCATCTGTACTTTGAACCAAAATTTCCCGCCAAAATCATTTTTGCTCAATATATGGTAAAAAGGTCATTTTTGTTATAATTTTGCTGCCAACAGCGCTCTGGGTTTTGATGTCGGCCGAGGTCGCATTTCCAATGTTTTAACCGCCTCCCGACCACGAAATCTCCAGCAATGAGCTTGCACCCTCAACAAGCCCGTCATAGTGCAGTTTTTTCTTCCTCTTAGACCCAGCTGAAGGCAAACAGAGGGATTTCCCGGTTCATAGAAGAGGGAAATAGAAATTAACAGAGATATTTTGCTACCACAGCGAGCGGAAACCTGAAGAAACATGATTTACTAGAGAAAAGTGATGAGAAGACACCTTAGCAGACAACGGTGGGCAGAAATCAATTCAGCATTAAAGAAGATGATTAAAGTCAAAGAGTATCGGAGGAGCCATAAAGAGTATCAGGGCAGAATTAAAAGCATATCAAATCAGAATTAAAGAGTATCAGAGCCGACTAAAAGAAGCAGATGAGAAGTTTAATGTAGCAGTTAATACAAACAGTCGACGCACAGCTACTTCAAACAGCTGTAGACCAAACCCTAAAGAGCCAACTCCCAGCACAGCATAAGTTAGATGTTTTTACTCTTCTTGCAAATTACTTTAGGTTAAACTTAGCTTTTGTCTCTTAGCTTTGATGAGACATTCTGTTGTACATATTTTTGTTGTATAAATACCCCCTTCATCAGAGTTTTAAAGAGGTTGGGTATGTGTAGGTTTCTCTAGACTTTGCTGTAACTCTAAAATTTGGAATAAAAAGCTATTGGGATCAAACTGTTGTCTGGCCTACTAGATGAAGAATCAATGCAGAAGACTTATCACAGAATTCTTGAATCAACCTATGGATCAATAAGTACCCTTATATCTTGTGCTTTACAGTTTTCTTGTCTATTATGTCATCTATGTTTCATGATCTAAATGATAAAGGGAAAGATTAACTCAGAATTTGCTTAGCTGCACTGTATTTTCAGTCTTTATCATTCTCTGTGTTTTCCTCAGAATTAGCATAAACAATGAATTCTTAATTGCTCTTGTTTCCTGGTTCTTTCATATTGATTATTTGATAAAGAATTCTTGACTGCTCTTTGTAGGTAAGCATCCACTTTCCCTCTTTCAATACGTTGAAGGATTCTTAACTGCCCTTCATCCATTTGAGTCCATTTCATTTGATTCTAGCCTTTTAAATTATTCCATATTTGACTACCTTGCTTTGTGATGCCATCCTCTGTTAAAAAACCAAATCTAGGAAGCTATTCTCCTTTTGACTCCATCATGCCCAATGGACTGAACTCTTCAGTTTTGCCTCACTATTCTATTGAATCTCACCACCCAAACTCAAAACAAAACAAAACCCTTGTACTTCATAACTAGCCTAAAAACCTTGAAAAACAAAGCTAAATCATAAAGAGAGAGCCCTCTTTGGATGCAGATTGGCTAGAATCTGTATATAAAAGATTGGTCTGTGGTTACCTCAGCCGTATTCCCTTTCTTACAACTTTTGGGAACAACCTGAGTGATAACAAGATCAATACACCAGTATTCTTGATCTGGTCAAAACCCTCAAAGAGGGAAATAGTCCATGGCCTGAGCCAACGTGGCCACTTCAGGCAATTTATTAATAAAAGTATGAAAATTTACATAAGCTTCTCTCATGAATGGTTAACCTACAAATGACCCTCCATGCTCTTTAAATAGAGATCATGGACCAATCGGGTGTTAAGCCATGGATCAAGTGTCGGTAATATTGAGGAGAGAATGAACTGTCGGATCACTTCATGTCTAGAACATATCATGACCATCGGATTGTAAGTTACAAAAGTACATAGTAAAGAAACACACTTTACCTAACTCTACAGTAGACCAAGTTATACTTAAATATTTCCTATGTGTCGGAATATCCTAACATCCCCCCTTAAGAACAACTTGGGATAGGATTGAAGGATGTAAAAATATGACACAAGAGGAGAAGGAAGGAAGCACTAGAGCCTACCCCCCCTTAGTGACAACTTCCTGAACTCCAACTGTAAATCGAAGTTTAGTAAACTTCGCCTCTGTGAGAGCATTTGTAAAGATGTCTGCAACTTGATCATCTGTTGAACAATATTGCACTTCAAGAACATGGTCATATATGATATTTTTGATGAAGTGCATGTGCAGTTCAATGTGTTTGTTGCGCTGATGTTGGACTGGATCTTTGCATAGTTGAACGGTACTTTGATTATCACATCAAAGGGTAGTCGGATGCTGCTGCTGAAAGCCAAACTCTGACAGGATCTGACGAAGCCACAGGGCCTCCTTACTAGCTTTTACGACATCATGATACTCTGCTTCTACTGAAGAAAGAGAAATGGCACTTTGTTTCTTGCAAGCCCATGTAATAGGTCTTGAACCAAGAGTGAACACATAACCTGTAGTAGACTTCTAATCATCAGGGTCACCAACCCAATCATAATCAGTGAAACCAACCAATAGAGGAGATGTTTCTACACTGTAATGAATCCCAAACTAAACTGTACCTCGAACGTATCGAAGTATTCTTTTAGCTACTTTCCAATAACTTTCATGTGGGTTTTGCATAAATCGAGCAATAAGGCCAACACCAAAGGAAAGGCAAGGACGAGTATGGGTCAGATACAAAATTTTTCCTACAAGTTGACAATAGAAGGTAGCATCAACTTTAGGGGAAGTACAAGTGACTGAAAGTTTGGCTACAGACTGAAAGGGAGAAGGGGATGGCTTATAGTCTTCCATGTGAAAATGGCATAGAAGATCATAGGCATACTGGGACTACGAAAGGGAAATACCTTCCTTGGATTGCAAGACTTGAAGACCAAGAAAATAATGCAAGTGTACTAAGTCTGTCATTTCAAACTGCTTTTTAAGGCTGGACTTCACATGGTCTATAAGGGTGGGATCACTACCAGTAAGGATAAGATCATCAACATAAAGAACAAGAATGATAAGAGACTTGCCCACTTTCTTGGTGTAGACAGTATTGTTAGAGTGACACCTAGAAAAGCCAGTTTCTAAAAGAAAGCTATCCATTTTTGCATACCAAGCTCAAGGGTCTTGCTTGAGACCATAAAGGAATTTCTTAAGCTGACATACAAGGCTAAATTTTGTTTGTATAAAGCCAGTAGGTTGTTCCATATTTATTTCTTCATGCAAATCTCCATGGAAGAAGGCAGATTTAACATCCATCTAATGGACTTCCCATTTGAAAGAGGCAGCAAGGGAAAGAACAAGGCGGATAGAGTTCATTTTGGCAACAGGGGAGAAGGTTTCAGTATAGTCAATGCTTTCAACTTGTGAAAAACCCTTAGCAACAAGATGAGATTTATGTTTATCGACTTTTCCATCTGGGCCATACTTGGTTCTGTAAACCCATTTGCATCTAAGAAGTTTTTGTCCCTTTAGAAGAGGAACAAGATCCCAGGTATCATTTGCCAATAATGAACGATATTCTTCATTCATAGTTGTGTCCCAATCTGGATGGCCTGAAGCTTCTGCAAAGGTGTCAGGATCATAATTTGCTGAAGCTTGATCCAGTAAAGAAGAGGCTCTATCAAACTGAGAATGTGTATGACGTTGATCTGTAGGATCACAGGCAAGAGCACCTGCTGCATCCTGAGTAGCACATACCCATTTTGGAAGCTAAGGAGCTGAAGGAGGATCCTGAGAAGGTGGGGGAGGATTTTCATCCTCGCTATCATCATCTGAAGAAGAAATATTTTCAGAAGTAGAAGGGATAGAGAGAGGTGGCACATCCGCTGAACTAGGCTCGTAGGCCGATATATTTTTAGCAAACTTTACATCTCTTCTAATAATAACATTTTTGGACTTAAGTGGAATAATTCTATATCCTTTGACATCTTCAGAATATCCAACAAAAATACATTTTTCACTCTTGGGTTCTAAAGCTTTATGTTTCTCATCTAGAATATGGGCCCATGCTTCACTTCCAAAAACACAAAAGTGACTTACATTTGGTTTAATTGAGCTCCATGCTTCTTTTGGAGTGATATTCTTTAAAACCTTAGTAGGAGTGCGATTTACTATATAATTTTCATAGTTAATTGCTTCTGCCCAAAAACTAAGACTAAGTCCTTTAGATTGAAGCATACAATTAGCCATTTCCTTTAAGGTGTGATTCTTCCTTTCAGCTACACCATTTTTTTGTGGAGTATATGAAACAATATGTTGCATTTGAATTCCATTCTCAATGCAAAAGTTGATGAATTTGTTGTTAACATATTCTCCACCATTATCAGATCTTAGCTTAAGAATTTGATGTCCAGATTGTTTTTCAACAAAGGCCTTAAAGGCCAAGAACATGTTAAATACTTCACTCTTGATTTTTAAGAAGTATACCCAAGTGCATCTGGAGAAATCATCAATGAAAGTTAAGAAATACTTGTAGCCAGAGAATGAAACAACTGGAAGTGGACCACATAAATCACTATGCACAAGTTGTAAAGGGGTTGAGGCGTGCCAAGAGGCACTTTTTTCAAAACTATCTTGATGATGTTTTCCGAGTACACATCCGGAACATACACCATCTCTGCAAGATACCATTGGAAGACCTGTCACCATATTTTCTTTACATAGATTTTGAAGGGAGCGATAGTTTAAGTGACCAAATCGCTCATGCCAAAGTTTGCTCACTTCATCGTTATGAGCAACAAATACCGAGGGAAGATTTGATGACCCAAATTTGTTAAACTTGTACAACCTTGTAGAATCATCAACAATGTCGGTAGCTAAAATCTATTTAGGATCTCTTAGGTCCTTAATTACAACATCATGAGGTGAAAATTAAATGATTTTACCTTCACTTGAATGAGTTATCTGATATATAGATAGAAGGTTGCAGGATAAGGTTGGAACACATAATACATCATTAAATTGACCATTATCTATATGAACAGTTCCAGTCCCTACAACACTAAGAGATCTATCATCACCAACATATATATTTTTGGTGTTACAATCATTTAAAGAAGAAAATATGGCTTTGTTTTTGGCCATGTGATAAGAAGCTCTAGAATCAATGAGCCACTCATGAGAATGAGAAGAAGAAGATACATTTAGTGCATAGCCAGACCGAGATGCTTGACAACCACATGCAAAAAGTGTTATTCCTGAAAATGAAGTTGAAGTTGAAGAGTGATCCAAATGGATGTTATGCTTCTTCATTAGTGCTTCCAAGGCTTCCATCTTCTTAAAGCATTTGGATTCTAAGTGGCCATCTCGATTACAAAAGTGGAAATGTTTACCAGTATTCTTCCCTTTCTTTTTATTTGCCTTATCATTTTGTTGAAATGATTTTTCATTTTGAGATTGAAATTGCTTAGGGCCCTTGTTTGGTTTAGGACCATACTTTTTAGGATACGGCTTCATAGGATTCTTTGAATTTGGTTTCTACTGAGTGGCTAAGGCTTTCTTAGAAGAGTTTCCAAGATTAAGAAGACCAAGATGTAAGAGTTTTTCTTGTTCTCTTATTAAAAAATCAAAAAAGGCATCAAAGGAAGGGGACTTGTAGTCTTGTCCTTGAGAAATGAAGGCTTCTCTTGTACAATGGAAGGTGGAAACAAACACAGAGTAGTCTAGTCCCAACTTAGTAAGAATAGAATTGATAAGGCTACCATCTTCTTTATTAACCTTAACACCTTCCAAGAGAAGTCTAAGGGTCTTGAAATTGGACAAAAAATCTTCAATGGAAGAAAAATTATTGGGGTCCAATATAAGCAACTCATTTTCGAGTTGATGGGCTCCAATTTCATTTTTAATTCCAAAAACTTTAGTGAGTTGTTTCATTGCTTCATTAGGAGTATCAAGTTCTACAATATGGAATCTAAGGTCTGGAGAAATAGACATCCCTATCAACCCACATGCTTGATCTTGCCTATTTTCCCATTTGGCTACCTTATCTTCATCTTGAGGTTTGGTTTCTTGGCCTGAGGCTATTTTGTAAAGACCTTTATTTCTAAGTAAATCCACAATGTAGGACCACCATTGGAAGTAGTTGGTGTTGTCAAGAATAACTTGGAATTGAGTTTCCATTTTAACAGAAATTGAAGTTGTAGATGCTAAAATTAAGTATTCCAATGGAAATATCTCGAAAAATTAGGCCGATAAAAAAAATGGCTCTGAAAATAACTTCTAGATGAAGAAGTTATGGCTTTTTGAAGGAAATTTGTTGAAGATGACAATGAAGTGTGTGAATGTGCGGAAATGAATGATAATTTTATATTTAAAAAAAAAGTATCCCCTCTTTCCAAACATAAATCTAATTAGCTCACTTAAAAAAAAAAATATGTGACTCACTTTTACAAATAAGTGAAAGTCACTTTTACAATGGTACTTTATGAGCTACCCACTAAATTGTAACTTAAATAAAAGATAAAGAGGCTTTAGAATTATAAGTGACTCACTTTTTATAATGGGTGAGAACATTTTTACATAAATTAACTTTAAAGCATAAGCTACATGTGCTTTTTCAAAAATTAACTCAACAAAAAGAAATACTTGAACCCAAGACCTCTATTCTCATAAAGTAACTTTGGACCAAGTGAGCTAGTTTAAAAGGTTAGTAATTTTTGGAAAAGAGGAAGTTTTTTTTTTTTTGGTAGTCACTGGAGCTTTGGGGTACATGCTTACTTGAGAAAGCTCTTTTTTTGCCTACACAACAAAAACACAAAACGCAACACGGACATACAAAAAAACAAACCTTATTGCTTGAAGTTAGTTTTAGCCGGAAACTAAATATTTTCCTCAATGTTTCTGATTTTCCGAGATCACAGTAAGGCGCGGCAGAAAAGAGCATATGCATGAGAAAAATCCTTCCTTTCTGTTTCTGATTTGCCGAGATCACACAGAGTCGCGGGGCAAAGTGCATACTCAAAAATGAAAGGTACAGATTCGGTAATAAAAAACCAAGAGCTAAATAAACCGAAATAAACAGAGAGAAAATAACTAAAAACTACAAATAAACACTGTATACCTCCAGATCTTAAAAATGACGTAGCTAGTGCTACCGGAAAGCTTTTCGCATCAAACGAAAGGGGTTCCTCACTGGAACAGATGCTCCTAACGCAATGGAGCAGTCCCATCGTTTCGAAAACAGTCAGAAACTATAGATCTAGGAAACGACAGTTAAATGTAGTTCTACCGGCTTTTGATTTGGATCACCAATGGATGTAGCCCTCAAATAGCTCCAATACATTGTAGGAATTTACAGGGTAAGTTTCTCAAATAGAACACCAAAGGATGCCACTCACAAATAGTTCACAGATCAATACACCAGTATTCTTGACGTGGTTAAAACCCTCAAAGAGGGAAACAATCCACGGCTTGAGCCAACACAACCACTTTAGGCAATTTATTAATAAAAGTATGAAAATTTACATAAGCTTCTCTTATGAACGGTTAACCTACAAATGACCCTCCATTGTTATAGACATTTTTGTGCCCTACAACCCAAAGCATGAAATGTCCATAAACCAAGGGCTCCTAAGTCCCTAAAAGTGTTGTTCTAACCCCTAAAGGAACAAGGTCAACGGATTACAGCTTCTCCCAGAAGTTCTCCATGAGAAACTACTCAGAATTGGTCAAAACAGGATCATTGCAGCTGCTCCACTGGCTAAGTGCGTTGCATCTCACCTAAATACACTGTGAGGGTGCGTTGCATTTCAAAAGTCCCTTCTGTGGGGTGCGATGGGCAAGAAATGACAAATGGTAGTGTCATTCCGCAAGGTGGAGAGGAAATGGAAGCTTCCAGAATCTTCTCCTGTGATACTTGCCTCACTAAATTCGACCAAGGATGAGTAAGAGGCCCTCAGTCTCCAAGTGGAAGCAAGAACTGTCAGAGAGAAGACACTAATCAAATCACAAGCTGACTCATCCCCCTTACAGATATCTATATATGGATCCTTCATCCCAGAGATCCAGAGGCTGGAATTTTGGATATTGTAAGGAATTGATGTTGGTTTCTAGAGACAAGCATCAGATTTTTGGGTGATCTAAGCTTTGTTTGAGGTGAAGAGGGGCTTCTTTGCTGGGAGGTTGATGCTGGGTCGGAACAATTGGTTGTAACTCCTCCTAGATCTTTTCTTGTTTATCAATAAAAGCTATTTGAGTTTTCCTCCATGCTTTTGTATCATTGATGCTTGTTACATTTGTATGGTCAATTTACATCTGATCCTAGATTGTTTATGATTATAGATCCATGTCTTTGTATAGTGCTATGCTTCTATGATCTTACAGGTACTTTGTGAAGCTGGGCGTGCAAGGGAGCAGGTAGCTGGGGACTATCAAAGAAGAGAGGGATCGAATCGAAGGATTAGCGCAAGACAGAGGTTGGTCTTTCTGTTCCTCTCTATCTATAATTCATAAAGGAAAAGAAAAATTAGTTTTTCTCTGTTTGTTTCTAAGGCAGCTGTCACACCTTAGTGGGATAGAGCAGTTCTAAATAGACACTTTTCCCTATAACAAAATGGCGACTCCGCTGGGGAACTAATTAGTTTGTTTGTTTATCATTCTTTGTTGTTTGTTTCATAAACTTACAAGTAGCATTCGAACTACATTTGCCATAACAAATGCAAAGTAGACAACTGCTACTTCAATCCATCTACTGGATCTGTTTATGATTTAAACAACTGATTCACAAACTATCTGATTTCCCTTGTGATAGCTCTTAGATCCTCCTTAGATCTACCCCTGATTGTCGCATTACTGATTGCTTTTTACTCAGCCAAAACCCAAGAACTGAACTGCAAACTGTGACTCGGAACTCGAACAGAGTCTCGTTTCTGGCCCAGCGCAGGTACTGTTCAGAGGTTCTGAATTTCAGCGCACTTCCCAAGTGGACAACCTGCGCTGCATTTCAGATTCTCTGTGTTACAGGTGCGCTGATCAGACTAGCTCTGTGCAGCTGCGGCTTCTGTGATTCATTCTTTCCAGTTCTATTCCTGAATTTTGCTGCCTATGATCAGTATATGTCTGTTTGAAACCCCTTTTCCTTACTGTTATTCCGCCTCCTTTGTATGAAAGAACTGTAGATGTTTTTGTGTGTTTGTTGAGTCGTTTACAGTTCTCCTTTGCAAAAGTAGCATAATCGTACTGTCGCCCTTTGATTTGAAACTGTCGCAAGTGTCAATTTCAGTCCTAGGAAAGAGTTTGATTGCTGTTCATGGTCGATTATCCTGTTACTATTGCTTTTGGTCTGAATTTGTAATTTTCTAGTGTCAAAAACAAGTATTCATTTCAAAATCGTAAGGTGTCGTAATCGTCTCCATTTTTTATTTCGAAAAGAAGCTTGTTTATATTTGTCGCTTGAAAAGAAATTCAGATTTGTGCATCAACTTTCTTTTTAGCATCCATATACTAAGAAAGTCGAAAACAAATACATGCATGTGCATTTCCATATAGACAGTCTGATTGGCTGGATTTAGGAAAGTGCATTTAGAGTGTGCTCTTTTCTCTTTGTGAAAAGATTATGTCTTTCTTTTCCCTAGTAGCTAGGATTTTCATTGCATAAAGAAGATAAAAAGGTTGTTTATCATCTTAGATTGCATTTTAGGAATTACATCTACATCTCATGGTGAACCCGAAAGGAAAACTTCATAAACAAGATCAACTTAAAATAAATTCAATGAATCTAACAACGCTTTGGAACTTAATGCACAACATTGAGAAGTCTAGGCTAGAGACGTATTCCGGCGTCGTAAAGCCCGGTAACTATGTTCTCACTGATGGTTGGGTGATTCCTCCACTTTGAGATGATAAGTGCCAGTACGGACTTGTGCTCCCATGTACCATCGAGTATATTTTGGGAGACCCCAATAGGCTTAATCCTTTATCCATAGGAAGCCGTGTCTGCCGCCCTATCGATCGCAATGCACTGAACACAGCATTCGGGAAGATTGACTTCCGTACCGTAAAAAGTATTCTGCAGTTTTGCGATTGGTTTGGTACTCCCTCTACCTAGATTTCTAGAGCAGTCCCTTTCGTTCCTTTTCAGACTCCTTAATAGAAAAGGTCCATCTGAGCACTTGTCACTTCAAGCTCATTAAAAATCGAAGGAGACTAGAGTCATCTTTTGTTTTTTCTCGACTCTTAAAAACTGAAAAAACAAGTTGTGTCAAAGCGTCTAAAATTCATTTAATTCGGAAACATACTACCCCTTTATTTTAGTTGATCGAGTAATCCGCAATCGTGGAAGAAAGTCAATTGAAACCCCGTCATTCACGGAGGCTTGCGAGTCAACCGTCTTTGTCTCCGGAATCGAAGCCAGTACGGAAAAAGCGAACTCATTTAACCGGTTCCAAATCTCCTATTAAAGTTAGAACAAGTGTTCCAATGACATCCGAGACTCCGGTTACTCCAAAAATTTCTGGAATCCCTGCCTCTACAGAAGAAGTTCAGCAGCCACAGAAGGACAGTGATACTCATCCTAGTCTGAGAGTAAACACTTGTGTTACCGAACCAGTTCCACTTTCGACCAGTTTGGAGAGTCTTGCTCTTCAAACATCTGTCGCTGTCGATTCCATACCTTCTTCGGCACCAGAAATATTCTACGGACCTGACGGTCTTCCCCTTCCACCTGGTTTGATTGCCATAGAAGAAATTGTAGAAGATCCTCCAACAAGTACTCCGTCGCAATTTGGAGTCGGGATCACTCTATATCCTTCTTCGTCAGAAGTTAGTCTACCACCAGTGGAAGCTCCTGTAGAATCGCTAGGTAATCTTTTGGATAGACTACAAATGTCTGAACAACCGTCAACATCTAGGACTGTGTCGTCTGACACAGCGACGACAAAACTCCCTGCTATCACTCTGACAATGTTCGCCGGTATACCATCTGTCCCGACTAGCTCTCAACCGCTAGAAGGAGCCCACTCAGGGGCCATTTCGACAGTATGGTCGGTTCCTGTTTGTTCATCCGGAATAACATCCGGAAACTCTTATGTTGAGTCTCAACAAATTGATCCATTTGGAGGTCAATTTGGGCAGTCCGGTCCCCAAGGGCAAACAATTCCCTTGAGTTCTGGATTACCACCGTATGGGGGGAAGTATACCCTTTCATTATCCCCTCTGGGAGGATATCCATACAGGAGTTCACAACAACATTCAGGTTATACTGGAATTACCTCAAGCGGTTGGGTACCTATACTACCTCAACAACCAAGAGTTGTATACTCGATGCAACAATGCTTACCTATGTCAAATATCCCAACTACGCCAGCTATTGTGACGGTGTCGCAAGTTCAAGCGTTGCTTGTTGTATGCCAACCTCAGGTTTCTCAAGTTGTAATGCAACAGCCCCTTGACCCTGCGACTCAACCACAATCGTCGACCGGTGGAACGACACAGGTTCAGATGGGTACAATTACCCCTCATCTTGGTCAAACTGTTAGTATCGGGCAACAACACATGGCTTCACAACCATGGCTGGTGCAATACAAACAACCACAATTCCAACAAGTATACCAAGGTTCTGAACAATAAATCTTTTCTAATAGTGGACAACCGTACATTCAAAACGGTCAAAATCAACCATTTTACAATGGTCATGCCCACCAACCTTACCAAACATACCAGCATCAAATGCATTATGCCGGTATGCAAAGACCAACTACTCAGGCAATCCCATCTTATCCTGGGTATGCTTCACCTAACTTGAATCAATAGTTACCCTTTGTGGCAACTTTGGAGTTACCTGATTTAAACCGGTTAACAAATGATCCAATCGCTTACGCCCCTTGGTGGCCAGCGATTCCACATAAACTTCCATCAGATATTCCTAAATTTAATGGAAATCCGGGTGAAGATCCATCGAATCACGTGATGACCTTTCATCTATGGTGTTCATCAAACACCCTAAATGATGATTCGATAAGACTTCGCCTCTTTCAGAGGATGTTAACGGGTCCGGCGGCAAAATGGTACATCGAATTGCCTAGAGCTTCGTTCGACAACTTCAGTACCTTAGCCACAACCTTTTTAACCCATTTTCAGTTACCAATAAGGTATGAAACGGGAACAGAACTTCTTACCAACTTCAAACAGACAACGGCCACTCACATATCTGATCATATACATGAGTGGCAACATCGTCGTAGAATGGTAAAAACGTATGTCCCCGATCAGCTCTTAGCTGAATGGTTTATCAAGTCATTACTACCTTCCATTACGGAAGATGTGGCAAAGGGGGGAGTCTTAACAGAAGAGCAAGTCATCGCTCGTGCACAATATCTGGACTTGATTTACACTCATTCTGGTACGCTCTACGATAAAATACATGACGCCCCAAGACCGGAATTCTCAATTCCTCCTCCTCTTAAATCGAACAATGACTCTCATGCCGGCGATGGCGTGATTGGCACAACAGACACGAAATTGACAAAGGCTACATCCAAAAAGGCCCGTAAGATTTCAAGTCAAAATGCAAAAGATGAACTTCTTGCTTTGGAAGTAAATGCCATATAGACAGAAAAAGGCAAAGAAACCAAACAACTAGGGAGCAAGAAGAAAGGCAAAGGGAAGAAGAAGAAACAGGAGGAATCATCACCTGAAAAATCTTCTTCAAACCCTCCTAGAGATAGGAAACCAAAAAATCCATGCTTCATATGCGTTGAGGATCATTGGACCACAAATTGTCCACACAGAGCTGAGCTTAAGAAATTCTTGAAGAATTCAAAAACCTCCGCAGTGTTAATTGATCTGTTTCCCAATCCAGGAACAAATCTGGTTGAAAATGGAAATGCTTCCCCGTCTCAAGTGCTAATGTTGTCGGTTTCAAAACAGCTAAATGATGCTTTGATATCAACAAGGAACAAAGATTATGGGAATCCACAGCTGTCAAACAACAAGGATAAATATCAACCTAGTAGTTCGACAACAACTTCGACAGAAGGTAGTAGTTCGACAACAACTTCGACAGAAGTTGCGCCACCCATCATTCCTGAATTGACAATAAAACCGCCAAAGGGAGTAGTACAAAAGTCGACGTTTAATCCCCGTGCTAGAGCGGCACAGCATTATAATATAGTGGAAGATTTGGCCCAATCGCCATCCGCTATGTCGACTCTTGAAGTATTGCAGAATTGCCCATCCCAAAGGCAGGCTTTGTTATCAGCCATTGGTGGAATTGACCCAAAGGATTCCAATCTTGTATCCTTCGACCATAAAGGATACGATCCTCAATTACTAGCTCAACTAGCTTTCCTTGTTCAAGTGAAAGCCCTCAACAAAACTGTTCATTGAACAATTATTGATGAGGGGGCATCTACATGCATTATGTCGATGAGTTGCTGGAAAACTTTAGGATCTCCAACCTTGTCGCGATCTTCGACGACATTAAAAGCATTCGACAGAAGGACATATACCCCATATGGTATTCTAAGTAACTTGAAAGTTGAACTAGGAGGGAAAACAATAGAAATAGATGTTGAAGTCATCAATGGAAATCTTGATTACAACATACTACTAGGAAGACCATGGATATATGCTATGGCGGCTATTGTGTCAACCTATTTTAGGAAGATTGCATTTCCCTTTCAAGGAGGGATTACAATCGTCGATCAACAAAACTTCTTCCCCAATGGTTCTCAAGTTACAGGAAGCATTCCCATGATCCATGGAAGCCCCCATTCGCTTCAAAATATCGGAGTAGGCCTACTAAAAGATCCTATACTAATGGGAACTTTCACCCTTCCACCTCCAATCAACCTAGCGGAAGTAGCGTCAATAGGAACCTGCAATATGATATCTTCTAAAAAGATCTCAGAAAACGATATCGACATGGATCATGCCACGGTTTTGCCCCCAAGTCCAATGGAAATATTGTAGCAATCAATGTTCCTAGCATGGGGAGAAAACCCTAATCAACGGTCATCAAGCGTTTGGATAGATAGGTCTAAAGAATATGGTAACCCTTCGGATCCTTGGTCGCGAGTGCATGTCACCGACGAAGGAATTGTCCAATCAATGGTAATCGAAGGGGCACCTTGGAATGATTCCCACCATCGTTCCCTTCTCCCGGATTGTGGGGAAGATACTCAAGATGACCTTTATCATCCTTTAGTCTTTGATTTCCTATCAAATACTGTAAACACAGTGGATTCCGAGAGAAACTTGTCCAATATTGAAGAGACTATCACCATAAATATCTCGACCAAAACAGATGTTGTAGAGAATATTTATGTTGGCAAATGTTGTTCTCCCTCAGAACTGGAAATATATAACGCTCTTTTTCACGAATTCAGAGATGTCTTTGCTTGGTCATACAGTGAAATGCCAGGCATTGACTCGAGTATCGTTGAACATGAAATTAAGATGTATCCAGATGTCAAACCAGTATGACAACGGCTAAGGCAGGTGCACCCCAAAAAGGCCGCTGCCATTAAGGCAGAAGTTGAAAAACTTCTCCATGCTGGTTTCATCTACCCGGTTCCTCTAACCGATTGGGTATCGAATATTGTCCCTGTTATGAAAAAACAAGGAACAATTAGAGTGTGCGTCGATTATAGGGATGTAAATCAAGATTGTCTGAAGGACAACTACCCTACACCCTTCATTGACCAGATAATTGATGAATGCGCCGGATGCGAAATCTTTTCTTTCATGGATGGATTCTCCGGGTATAATCAAATAAATATCCGCCCACAGGACCAGTCAAAGACTGCATTTATTTTTCCGTGGGGCACATTCGCATATCGAAAATTACCCTTTGGTTTAAAGAACGCAGGGGCGACGTTTCAGAGGGCAATGAATTATGCCTTTCATGACATCAAAAACATCGTTCAACCATACCTCGACGACCTTCCGGCTCATTCGCGAAAGCGGACTGATCATCCGTAGCATTTAAGAGCGATATTTCTACGTTGCCGGCACTACAAGATACGACTCAATCCACACAAATGTGTATTTTACGTCATTTCTGGTCGTTTACTTGGCTTTGTAGTCTCGAAGGACGAGATTCGTCTCGACCCATGTAAGGTCCAGGCAATCATAAATTTGCCTCCACCTTCGAATTTGCTTCAAATTCAGAAACTCAAAGGGAAAGCAAACTTTCTGAGGAGGTTCATTCCAAATTACGCCGAACTTGCTAAAGGTTATACACATCTTTTGAAGAAGGAAGTACCCTTTGTCTGGGATCAGGTTGCGCAAGCTTCCTTTGATGCTTTAAAAGAATCACTAATGAAATCATCATTAATGTACGCTCCTGATTATCAAAAAGATTTTAACCTGTATCTGGCTGCAGCGGATACGACCATTGCAATGGTTTTAGTTCAAGAAGTCGATGGAATTGAACATCCTATATATTATTTAAGTAAAAAATTAAATGATACAGAAAGAAAATATTCTTACGTTGAAAAGCTAGCACTTGCAGCTGTTCAAGCGATACAGAGATTTCGACACTATGTCCTCTTTCGGAAAACTACCATTCTGTCAGATTGCAACCCCATGACTTATATATTGTCGCGACAGTTGTTGGGGGGCAAATATTCAAAATGGATAGCAATCCTACAAGAGTTTGATCTGGAATTTGTAAAATCCAAGTCAAAGAAAGCTCTAGTTTTCGCAGAATTATTGTGCGATCTCCCATCGTCGTCCAACGATGACACATCCGAAGAAACAATCGTGGACGAAAATTTGTTTCTGATATCTGCAAGCAATGAGTGGTATGGAGATATAATCATTTATCTCCAAACCCAAAAATACAGGCCAAACACCTCCCACTCCGAACAAAAACGTATTCGATACCAAGCAAAAGACTACATGATCGTCGGTGATACACTTTACCGTCGTGGTATCGATACAGTTCTGAGAAGGTGCCTCACCCATGAGGAGGCCGAAAAAGTCCTGAATGATTGTCATTCAGGCGTGTGTGGGGGGCATCAATCTGGATATGCTACAGTGCAAAAAATCTTACGAGCAGGATACTTCTGGCCAACAATGTTCAAAGATTGCATAACCGCAGTCAGAAGTTGCCATGCTTGTCAAATTTTCGATAGCAAAACCAGAAGACCACCCGCACCTCTGCAGCCAATAGTGGCTGTTGGGCCATTCGCCAAATGGGGCATCGATTTCATGACATGTAACCCCACCTCGACCGGGGGGCATGGGTATATCATAGTCGCAGTTGACTATTTTACCAAATGGGCCGAGGCGATGCCTACATTAGATAATACTGGTGAAACAGCCGCCCTCTTCTTTTTCAATCATGTAGTCGCTAGATTCGGCGTACCACAGGCTATAGTCATAGATCATGGATTGAATTTTTGCAATCACATGATGGTCGAATTAGCTGCCAAACTAGGGCTGTCTCACGACAGCTCTACTCCATATTATCCGCAAGCCAACGGACAAGTTGAAGCAATCAACAAGGTCCTAAAGCGCATGCTGCAAAGGATGATTGGAGTTCACAAAAGAAGATGGCACCTAATCCTTTACTCAGCTTTGTGGGCTTACTGAACATCGGTAAGGAATGCAACTAGGTTTACACCTTTCCAACTGGTATATGGCCTGGAAGCAGTCTTACCAATCCAGTGTGAAATCTCGTCTCTCAAACTCGCAATTGATCTCCTCCCCGGAACTTCAGAAGAAGAAGCTCATTTCTTGGAATTAATCCAATTGGATGAAACCCATCATGATGCCGCTTTGGCTAACGAAGCCCATAAGAAACGAGTCAAGGCGTAGTTCGACAAAAATGTCAAACCCCGTGTCTTCTCAGAAGGTGACTTGGTCTTGCTTTACGACCAAGAATCTGATAAATTGGGAGTAGGTAAATTTAAGTCTTTATGGATGGGCCCCTATATTATTAAACGAGTGTTAGCAAAAGGAGCCTACGAGTTAATGGATTATGACGGAATTCCACTGGCGCAACCTCATAATGGGTTGTACCTCAAGCGTTACTATGCGTATTGGTAACCTGTATGCTTTTGTTATGTTTTTGTTTTCGCTAAAGTGTTTATTTTGGTCAAGTAATCCACTTTTTATATTTATTGCAGATGTCGAACCTATTGGAGTCATGTGTTAGATATGCCGACGGAGCAAGTCGTAGTTCACGGAACCTATCTTCCGCAGCCTGGGCTATTTTTGATCCAAGCAGCGAGTTAGTAAGTTTCAGAGGGGTATGTATTGGTCGATCAACAAATAACATCGCTGAATATAGCGCGTTGATAGAACTTCTCTCTGATGCCATCACACATGGTATACGCCGATTAATTGTCAGGCTAGACTCACAACTCGTAATACTACAACTCAATGGTATATATTCCGTCCGAAACCCATCTATTTATCGCATGTTCCTAAGGGTTAAGATTTTGGAAAGACAATTTGATTTTATTCAATATCAACACATTTCCAGAAACTTAAACACATTAACTGACTCATAAGCGAATTATGTGTTAGATAGACATTTGCAACATTTATAAAAAGAAACATATCATCAATGTTTGCATTTGGATCATGTAACTTAACCAAAATAAAACTTCGAAAATCAAAAATATATATAACTGTTTATGGTTTACACATAATGTTCTGTAACCAAGACAAAATCGGTCAAATGGCCAAAAAACTCAAAATGCTAGGGGGCACCCTAGTCTAATGATGCTCGTGATAGCAAGTCACAGCTTGTGTGATCATGCATAAGAGACGAGTCCATCGTCTGGGCACACCAGTAGTATGCCGCTGTAACCTCAAAGGTAGCTTGTCAGTCCTCACATCTGGAATACGAAGAGTGAGGCCCTCAACCTGCTCCTGTAATGCTGTGAGAGTCTCGGCCACGTCAAGGTCGTGAAGGATAGCCCTTCCGACGGCCTCTCCTGCTGGGGCAGCAGCTGGTACTCTCAGGCGAACAACTGGACGAACAGGACCAACATCTGCGTGTACACATGAGTTTGATTAAAGTCTTGATAGAATAAAGCACAAGGACATTATAAACAAAAAATGATAAACAGGGATATGGTCAAAGATTTTACCAATGGCTCCCCACTGCTCGCCATCTGGCAATACTAAATCTGGATCACCCCGGAAGTCCATGCCAGCGTATGGATACTCGGAATAAACCATCTCCTGACGATCAAACCACCTGAAGAAGGTATCAGAAAATGAAATCTGAGACTAGCCAGCATGTCTAGACATATGGTCAACCCATCTCTGCATACGTGGTTCAGTAGGAGAAGGTAAATCGAGTGCAATATACTGCGGCTGCATCAGTGGTATCTTCTCCAAGGCAAAGGCGGTCAAAATAGAACCGTACCCAAAGTTCTTCAACCTCCTGCTCTTTATCTTGGTCAACTGTTCTTTCATCACAAGAAGTACTGCGTCGCACTAGCACCTCCAAAGCTCCAACAAACCAAAGTTCAAATGAAATGGTAAAATCAGAGGCAAAAATGCTTTTTCATTACTTTTTACCTAGTTCAAAGTAAAATATTAGTGTTCTAACTCGTTTTCAAGCATATATTGTTCATTTCTGACTAGTTTGATGAAGCAGTTAAAGATATAGTACAATCTTTGAAAGAACAGAGCTATTTATGGTAAAATAAAAAAGGGACCATTCAATCGAGCAGTTTTAGCACATAGTTCAAGCTCGTTAAAAAATAAACATAAGACATGAGCAAATGTTTCCACCTGCGTTTAAGCTCATTAAAAAATGAACTATTCCGCGGTAAATAACCATCGTGAATGTAGTACTTTAGCCGTTAAAGCCTTGGTCATGTTTTCACCGTCACCTCCACTTTTTCATTGGCCGATCATTCACCTCCATTTGATTGTTTACCCATTTTGAGGAACAGCTGCGAAGAGTGATTTCACTAGCCATCCTTGTGACACTGTCGTGATTGGAAAATTCCAAACCTTACCTGGAATCAACTGCTACCCATTTTATCACTCGTTCCTCAAAAGACGAGTCTCCTTTAAGCTCTTTTCAACTGACTCGTAAAATATGAAAAGATTGCCGAGCCATTGGCCTCTCCAGCTCGTTAAAGGGACAGGAAGTGCTATCCCTCCTCTAGATTTTAATCTTTTTGGACCTGAGGGATTATTACACAAAAAGATCGAGCGCTTGTTTTGTTCGGCTCGTTAAAAGTATCGAAAATTCATCCCTTCTGTATTGTTTTATGCTTTTTCGGACTTAAGGGATTAGATGACGAAAAAGGAATTTTGGAGTTACCTTTAAGTTCCTTTTCAGACTCTCTAAAATTGAAAAGGACCGAGTTATCTTTGTCATTAAACTCGTTAAAAAGATTAATAGCTATAAACTTGTCTATAGACGAGAATGAGTTTCACTATCTCTAGGCTCGTTAAAACATAGCGATGGGTTTGCTCGAAGGGCAAATTATAGAACAAGCATATGTTATCCTCCTCAAGCTTGACAAAAATAAAGAGGTACTGGTCAGCAATGACTGGGGAAAAATTGGGAAGAAAACTCAAAGAAACTTTGTTGGTAGCAAGTCACTCTTGAACATGACACTTCCACTCCGTGTCCGAGTCGGGTTGGGTTGTTTCATTCACCGGTCACATCACCATGGTCACACCATACCATCCGCATTTGGGGTTAATGCTACCAATCCATCACATCAGTGTCGCCGATATGTTCAAGAGAAGTCATTCAGAGAATTCACCTGTGTCTCACCCACTACCATACATTATACTCCATTCTTTCATGACCGCCACCCTGAACCTTATATCACCAGATCATTTTCACCTCCATTAAAATCATTTGCTCCGTTCTGTGTCATTGATGTGGGATTCATTAAGGCCCTCTTGTGACAGATCACTTCTTGTCGACATCAGCTCATTATCCAAGAAGTTGATCTAGGAACACCCCATTCAGTACTTTGAAGCTTGCATGCCTCAATGGCAAGTTTCTCACTTCCGGCGACAGGTTTACATCAATGGCCTTCGACCAAAATATTTTGCGTGGTGTTCGACGCCAAGTCCTTTATTCACACCACGTGAATTGTACTGCAGTACCTTGAGGGTCATTATCATTAGCGGTGATTCCTCTCGCGCTTGTTAACAGTTTACATCATTGACTGGTAATCAAGCGATGTCTTTCCATGTTCGACTTCAGAACATTTCTCACATGGATCGACTTGTACTTCAAGTGAAGATCGGACGAGATTGAAGACCCCGGATCTAGTTTCATCCATCTGGGCTACAATATATATTCAGGGAAATAAAGACATTAAATGTACATTATTGCTGCACAGATAATCATCCACTCAAAAGGATGATGGCTCTATCAGAATCATCAGTCTACACTCAGACGATTGTCTGCCCTATGTACATGAAAATGAATTTATAAAGCTGAGCATGGGAATGCCCGCCTCAGCTAGATCATGAAAATATTATGAAGATAATGTATTGTATTGTATCTTATTACAGGTCTCCTCCCAGCATTGAAAGAACTTCGGATCCTCATAATAAATCATTTCACCCGACACCAAAAGGTTAACGGCCTCATACTTTAGGGGGAAACTGTTATAGACATTTTTGTGCCCTACAACCCCAAGCATGAAATGTCCATAAACCAAGGGCTCCTAAGTCCCTAAAAGTGTTGTTCTAACCCCTAAAGGAACAAGGTCAACAGATTACAGCTTCTCCCAGAAGTTCTCCATGAGAAACTACTTAGAATTGGTCAAAACAGGATCATTTCAGCTGCTCCACTGGCTAAGTGCATTGCATCTCACCTAAATACACTGTGAGGGTGTGTTGCATTTCAAAAGTCCCTTCTGTGGGGTGCGATGGGCGAGAAATGACAAATGGCAGTGTCATTCCGCGATGTGGAGAGGCAATGGAAGCTTCCAGAATCTTCTCATGTGACACTTGCCTCACTGAATTCGACCAAGGATGAGTAAGAGGCCCTCAGTCTCCAAGTGGAAGCAAGAACTGTCAGAGAGAAGACACTAATCAAATCACAAGCTGACTCATCCCCCTTACAGATATCTATATATGGATCCCTCATCCCAGAGATCCAGAGGCTGGAATTTTGGATATTGTAAGGAATTGCTGTTGGTTTCTAGAGACAAGCATCAGATTGTTGGGTGATCTAAGCTTTGTTTGAGGTGAAGAGGGGCTTCTTTGCTGGGAGGTTGATGCTGGGTCAGAACAACTGGTTGTAACTCCTCCTGGATCTTTTCTTGTTTATCAATAAAAGCTATTTGAGTTTTCCTCCATGCTTTTGTATCATTGATGCTTGTTACATTTGTATGGTCAATTTACATCTGATCCTAGATTGTTTATGATTATAGATCCATGTCTTTGTATAGTGCTATGCTTCTGTGATCTTACAGGTACTTTGTGAAGCTGGGCGTGCAAGGGAGCAGGTAGCTGGGGACTATCAAAGAAGAGAGGGATCGAATCGAAGGATTAGCACAAGACAGAGGTTGGTCTTTCTGTTCCTCTCTATCTATAATTCATAAAGGAAAAGAAAAATTAGTTTTTCTCTGTTTGTTTCTAAGGCAGCTGTCACACCTTAGTGGGATAGAGCAGTTCTAAATAGACACTTTTCCCTGTAACATCCATGCTCTTTAAATAGAGATCATGGAACAATCAAGTGTTAAGCCACGGATCAAGTGTCAGTAATACCGAGGAGAGAATGAACTGTTGGATCACTTAATGTCTTGAACATATCGTGACCATTGGATTGTAAGTTACAAAAGTACATAGGAAAGAAACACACTTCACCTAACTCTACACTAGACCAAGTTATACTTAACTATTTCCTATGTGTCGAAATATCCTAAAATTCTGAAATCAGGTTTGGTTGTGATCCACTATCAAAGAGTGCATCAATCTTGGTATGATTTGAGATTATTCCGACAGTGAACAACTCTTCCATTTTTTCTTCATTTGGAGTGTTTTTGTGACTATTTGAGGAACTAGTGTTTTCATCATGTTAACCTTTCAAACTCATAGCTGTATATTTGGCTCGTCTCCTGAATCTGACCCTAAGTCTTTTTCAGGTATAGCAACAATTTCCCCTTCTCTTTGGCTTTCAATCTACCTGGTTTTAATTCTGGACAAAGTTGCCAACAATGGTCTTCATCATGGCCAGTCTTTGAACAATTTTTTCATGTGAGTTTTTCCTTCTCTTTTTTTTATACTTGCATTCTTTTTTCCCTTCTCTTTTCCCTTACTCTCACTTTCACCTTTCTCCTCTATTTTTTGTTTTCCCCATCCTCAAGATTTGTGGCTTGCACACATTCTTCATCTAAAATGCTTGGGTTAAACATAAGCTGCAAATAGGAATGTAAACCTCCAATATATTTCAAGAATGTGTCTTGTGAATTCAAGTTTACTCCCAACAATAAAGCACTCTTCCTAAACTTCTGAGTGTAGTCTTGGACAATTTGGCCTTTTAGTTGCCTAAATATCTACCAACTCATAATGGATTTTTGCATATGGGCTAAAGGATAAAATTGTCTTTTAATTGCAGAAACAAATTCAACCCAAGAAATGGATATCTTAACATGGATTCACATTTCCTCTTGAGTCTTTGCTTCCCTCCAAACTAGTGCAACTCCTTCTAGCCTCAATGAATCCAACTGGATCTTTATGTCATCTTCTTGAAGGTTTTGAATTCTATAGTATGCCTCCAACTATCGAATCCAATTGTCAAACTTTTCTGCATTCACTTCTCCACTGTACATGAGAAGTTCAAATTTTATGTCCAATTTCAGTAATGGAGTTTTTCCTTTTGGGGTTTTGGAATGAGTATGAGCAGTGGTGGTAGTGGAAGATGATGCTATGTGAGATGGTGAAGATGATGAAGATGGTGGAGATGGAGGAGGATTTCCGCCATTCCCTTTGGAATCCTTGTTCTCATCTTTTTTTCCCTCTGAGATTCCTTCTCCATGTGGAGGTTTAGAACTCTCTCCAACCATTCTGGTGTTCCTCTCTTCATAGAGGAATTTAACCATCTCAGTCAAAGTGTAGAAATTTTTCTTGAATTATTCCTCTTTTGAAGAGGGACCTTCATGCTCTCTTTCTCCAGATATAATGGCTATGGATTCAGGCTCAGAAATTTGTACTGATTGTACCTCTTCAATCACTTCAGCCTCAAAATGAGGCATAATTTCAAAACTATGTTCGCTAGAGGTTTCAACATCGAAATCATTTATTTCTCCAGATCTCCAAAAAGTCTTGGAAAATCATTCCAAGGTATTTGAGACTCCAAAAGGCCTCCCACCTATCTGTGATCATGATCATTCTATTCATTTTATTCCAGGAAGTGTTCCTCCAAACATCAGGCTTTACAAATATCCCTATGCCCAAAAGAGTGAAATTGAACGTATGGTTGTAAAAATGCTAGAGGTGGGTATAATTCAACCTAGTCAAATTTCTTTCTCTGCTCCAGTAGTATTGATGCACAAGAAGGATGGGTCATGGCGCATGTGTCTGGATTATAGAGAGCTCAAAAAAATCACTATTAAAGATAAATTTCCCAATCCTATCATTGATGAATTATTGGATGAATTGCATGGATTAATTTACTTCACCAAGTTGGATCTTCGTTAAGGATATCATCAAATAATAATAAAGACTGAAGACATTCTGAAAACAACATTATTAAAGAAAGATGCAGTTTCATGGACTCTAGAATAAACTAAGGCCTTTGAACATATTAAAGAGGCAATGTGCCAAGCACCGGTCTTAGCTATGCCAGAATTCACAAAAACCTTTATTGTAGAATATGATGCATCAACAAATGGAATTGGTGATGTTTTAACGCAAGAAGAAAGACTCATTGCTTTTGCAATTCGTCCAATAAAATGAAAGTATTTATGCAAATCTATATTTATGAGAAGGAAATGTTGGCAAGACTACATGCACTTAAGAAATGGTGACCTTACATAATGAGAAGATCCCAGTTCAAACAATATTTCTAGGACTTAACGAGGAAGGAAAAATCATATTGGAAACTAGAGCAGTCACAGAAACAAGAACCCAACAACTACGAAATTGATCAATTTTAGATTATCTCATCATGTGGAAGAACTTACCTGTTGAATATTCCACATGGCAGGAAAAGAATTTTATACATAAGCATCCATATCTACTCAAGTGTTGAGGACAACACCTTTTGAAGGAGAGGGGCATGTTAGGTCCCTATACTACTAGTGTAACCCCTTATTGTTATTAGTTCAACCCCCTTATTATATTTTTGTTTCCATGTAGTCCCCATATTGTTAGTATTGTGCCCCATATAATCCCACTATTGTTATCAGTGTGCCCTTACATTATTATTGTTATGTCAGCTCTGATTATATTATGACCCCTTAGACTCCTATATATAGAAAGGAGGTCTTGTCATTTGTATCATCCATGAATTGTTCATTTGTGTAATGTAAAGGAGGTTGGCCCCTCGAAGAGGCTGAATTCTAAGGTGTTTATATTTCTTTTCTATCTTTTTGTGAGCTCGTTTCATACCAGTTTGTACCTCGATTTTGGTGAGTTTTTCAAACTTTCATTTTTGTGCACCTTCATTTTCGTGAGTGTATTTTTCATGCTTTCAATTGTCACTCTTGATTGATTTCACTTTAATTAATGTTTTTTTCATGTTATCTTCACTATGGCATGTATCGCTTTCAATGTCATTCGCATATTGCAAGTATCACTCTCCCTTTTCTCTTCATATAGTAAATGTCGTCTTTACACATGTTAGCTGTCGCACAATGTCTATAAGCTAATTTTGGTGGGTTTCAAGGGTTTATCTTCATGAAAATGAGTTGATATTAATATGTAAATACCTATCGCACTCATTCCCAGAGGTTTAAGCATAATCATGCAAGTGTCGTCAAGGTCATTGCAAAGTGTATCTTTAGTGTTTCACTTGTCGTAAAGTCATCGCAAAGTTGTCCCATTGAGGGAAATATGTTGTTAATGTGTTCTGGATGATCTATGTTGTTATCATAGTTAAGTCACATCAGTATTCACATTAGTCTCATTGATCCCACAATTAACCATTTTTTGGAAACTTCCCTACAACTTAGCCTCATCCGGCCTTCCTCAACCGCGCATTGCACAGTTCCAACCCTCAAGTTGAAACCTTGTCCCTTGACACTATGCAATGTGCGGTTCCTTCCTCCCTAGACTATGGACTATGCAGATCCAGTGCTCAAGCCCAGAACTTGGCCCCCATAATTGTGTAATCCAACCCTCCAGCTTGGCACCAACTACACATTGTATAGTCTCTAGTTCAATCCCAAACCCTGATCTCTTGAATTATGCAATCATCAGGTCTTCTTTGCTTCCCAGAACTACGCAGTTGATTGAAATAGTGCAAAACCCTACAATCTAACTTAGTGAGCCTCAAAACTATGCAATTTACCTGCACAACCCAGCCAAACTGCGCATTGTGCAATCTCAAGGCTCAAGCCTCAGCCATTAGCTCTTGAACTACGCAATCACCTAGGATCCTTTGTCTTCTAAAACTGTGCAATAGGAAAAATCAGTGTTCACACCCTCAGCCTAGCTCCTTGAGCTCCCCAACTACCTAATATTTTTTCTCAATCTAAGCCTGAACTACGCATTGTGCAGTCTCAAGGCTCAAGCTTGACCCTTCACTGCCTGAGCTGCACAATTAAGTAGTCACTAAGCTTCTACCTCATCCTTCCACCCAGTTCTATCTAAGTTAGTGGATCATCGTGAAACATCTTAGATAGGTTTTTATCGGACTATTGTCGTCTTGTCATGAGTGGATTGCAGATGCAGGAACTCTATCATGCTATGGAAAGATGATGAAGAAGGAGATGGAAAAGGAAGACATGTTATAAGACACATATGGAGCTGAAAATATAAGATTATCATTAGACAAGAAGATGAAGGTGTCGATCAGTGGTTTTCATTAAGGTCAAACCAAGCAGCACCAGGGGCTACCCTAATCTTGCATGGGCATTTTGACTAGACAACTCATATTATTTTGCATCAAATATATTCTCGATGGATTCTAATCGTCGAGATGTTTTTGTTGATATATGGTATGCCTCCCAGTTCTTCACAGTTTGAGATTTATCTACATTTGAAGTCGAAAACCCCCATTAGTGGGCTAAAACCCCAAGGGTTGAGACATCACCTTTTTTATAACTCCAAATCTCACTCTTAATGTTTGTGATGCTATATTCATGGCCTAAGGAAACCCCTCCTTCCAGACCTGATCCAAATACTTAAAAAACAGTGTTTTACTCCCTATACGCGACATTTCCCTGAGCTAAAGGCATGTGTACGCGGGTCTGTGTATACCCAACCCACGTATATGTCTTAAAACACTTTAAAAAATTAAATCTCCTTAATTTTTGGTAGAGATTGTAGGTTTTACCTGTTGATTACCTATTAGTGCCTGTGGTCCAACTATTCCCAACGAATTCCCAACTAAAAAACTACTTTGGGAGAAGTATAAAAAGGCTTCAATGGGAAGGCCTAAAGGAGGAGAGAATAGAGAGAAAAATCACTCTGTTGAGATTATCCCAGATCTATTCTGCAGATCCCTGTATTTCCAGCACTTCCCCCATTACAGGAAACCCTTATTTCCTTGAGTTATGATGTCTTTCCATTTATTGAGATATCCTTGAGTGAGTTATGGAAGGAGCTTGTTGAAGGCTTGAAATTGGACGAATCTGGAGGACGGTTCTGCTTGGAGCCTACGAAAGGAAGACTCAGGTGAAATCATTCCTTTCTGTGCTTTAGTTATCTATGATAAAAGAAACACTTGTCTTGTTCCTGATATGAATCTTCTTCATGTTTATGATATCAATGTTATGATTTACAAATGAATGATTATTTCAATTGCATAACTAACTTTCAATATGATATGAAGTTGATTTCTTATGATGTTTAGTCCATATACTATTGTGCTTTCTTGAATTGATTATTTTGAAGGTTGAAGGAACAAAAGGAACTCCAAGAGGGTTTAGACCCTAGCTGTATCTTCCCAAACGAAGGACCCCCAAGTGCACCCCTCTTCACGTAGTTTGTTTATATTAGCATCATGGCTGTGTGGAATGCTTGTTTTTCTTTATAGATAACCCCTGCTCTGCTAGGGTATTAACCCAAGACCCTACGGGTTACACTCGCGCTAGATTGATGAAGGATGCCTTAATACCTTCCTTCTAGTGGATCTTTCCCTATCGACTACGACTCATTGCTCTAGGGCAAAGATCTAGAGTCCATTTGGTAGTACCTTGGGGTTTGCAGTCATTAGTGGCAGATCCTTCGCTATCGACAGTGGGAAACCATCATTGTCTCCTGATTGATAGATTCTTACAGGTGTTCAACTCCAGCTCATCTATTCACACTTGTTAGATTGTGCTGGGTACCTTGATGCTCATTATCATTATTGGTGAGTAGTCTCATGTTTGTTAATGGTATACATCAAAGACTGGTAATCAAACGATTTCTCACATGGTCGACTTCAGATCATTTATTCCCATGGTGTAGAAATGTACCACAGCGATCAGTGAAGACCTCAGGTTGCATCAGCATTCATTGGTTCACTTGATAGTTTCTCCTATTGTTGCTAGTTGATACCACTCCACATTATATGTTGCAGTCATTCATGGCAACATTCTATATGCTAGCACCTGAGTTTGCAGTGTAGTACCATCTTACTCCATCATGTTCATTTGGTACTTTTGGGATCAATCTTTGATATCAGTGATCTACTTCATCCTTCAGCATCATTGACATTCTTATATGTGATATTCAGACATGTACTTATTTGATCATGATCATATGATCCATTATGTATTTTCCAGTGCTTTATACTTGTATACTTAGTGGATCCGCTTGTACTTGATATGCGAAAATGCTTTACTTTCTCTGAGCATGAGTATGCCTACCTCAAACAATGTTTCTTTCTGGTCTCCTTTTGTGGCTTGGCAGGCTAAACTCTGGTGAAGTCCTTCTCAGTTTTTGACAGGTTTCCTTTCCATGCACTTACATAATATATTTCGGCCATCATGTACCCCTTCTGACCTCATATATTAGGGGGCATCTATTATAGCTCCAAATCTCACTCTTGATGTTTTTGATGTTGTATTCATGGCTTAGGGCAACCCCTCCTTCCAGACATGATCCAAATACTTAAAAAATAGTGTTTTACTCCCTATACGTGACATTTCCCTGAGCTAAATGCGTGTGTACGGGGGTCTGTGTATACCCAACCTGCGTATATGTCTTAAAACACTTAAAAAAAATAAATCTCCTTAATTTCAGGTAGAGATCGTAGGTTTTAGCTGTTGATTACCTATTAGTGCCCATGGCCCAACTGTTCCCAACGAATTCCCAACTAAAAAACTACTTTGGGAGAAGTATAAAAAGGCTTCAGTGGCAAGGCCTAAAGGAGGAGAGAATAGAGAGAAAAATTACTCTGTTGAGATTATCCCAAATTAGGTCTGAAGATCCCTGTGCTTCCAGCACTTCCCCCATTACAGGAAACCCTTGTTTCCTTGAGTTATGATGTCTTTCCATTTGTTGAGATATCCTTGAGTGAGTTATGGAAGGAGCTTGTTGAAGGCTTGAGATTGGACGAATCTAAAGGATGGTTCTGCTTGGAGCCTGCGAAAGGAAGACTTAGGTGAAATCATTCCTTTCTGTACTTTAGTTATCTATGATAAAAGAAACACTTTTCTTGTTCCTGATATGAATCTTCTTCATGTTTATGATATCAATGTTATGATTTACAAATGAATGATTATTTCAATTGCATAACTAACTTTCAATATGATGTGAAGTTGATTTCTTTATGATGTTTAGTCCATATACTGTTTTGCTTTCTTGAATTGATTGTTTTGCAAGTTGAAGGAGCAAAAGGAACTCCAAGAAGGTTTGGACCCTAGTTGGATCTTCCCAAACGAAGGACCCCTAGGTGCACCCATCTTCGCGTAGTTTGTTTATATTAGCATCATGGCTATGTGGAATGGTTGTTTTCCTTTATAAATAGCCCCCGCTCTGCTAGGGTATTAACCCAAGACCCTAGGGGACATTATCCCTTAACAACCTTATTCCCCAACAATTTTCAATATATGGTAGGGATTATCACCGTAATCTCACCTCGTATAAGTTGAATAAATTGAAAATGCAAATATAGTAAACCAATCATTGACTTTACTCTTGGGTAGGACCATATGCACTAAACCAATCATTGACTTCAAAATTTTAGTGGACAAATATTAATAAGCATTAGTAATTAATTAAATTAAGGGTAATTATGAAAGCATCATCTTAGGAAGCATTTTAAATTAATTCTATCCCATAAAAAGTATCCCTCCTACCTTAACAAATACTATCTCTTCCCATAAGGCTCACGACCTCCCTTCCTTAGCACACAAGACAAATAAATTTAATATTTTAATAAGTTAATTCCTATATGAAACCCTCTCTAATATCTAACGGTCACCTATAATGTCCCTTCCTAAACCTTAACGTCATCCTTACCAACCAGCATATGACTATAAAAACAAACCCTTATCACCACTTGAGAGACAAGCTTTTGAACGAATAATCTAAGGTATTATCTCTCTGAAATTATTCGGTCACCCTGAGGAGAAATTAATGTAGGCATCTAAAATTCAATAGGGGTCAAGGTTTGGTTCGGTTGAGGATTTATTTCATGGGCAGTTACCTTGCAAAGGAGAACGAAGATCCATACTTTCGGACCTGTCATATAGACCTGTAGCAAGTATTCTACTTTGAATTTGTGGTGGAGGTTGCCTTACATAAGAAGAACGAAGAACAGCAAGAAGGATAAGCAAGAGTAAGTCTGTAATTTTCTTTTGTATATTCCCTTTTAAGTCACGGTCTAGGTCCTTCTTACTTTGTATTTAAATAGAGCATGTAAAGTCACCTTTTTATGTCTCAGACCTGAGGTATAAAAGAACAAAAAGGGTTGATCTCTTCTTGGTTTAGGCCCATACTTAGGTTAGTTTAAGTTTTTTTTTTTAAGTCTAGTTTAGGCTAGTACCATGTCTGGTTAGGGCTAGTGTTTAGGCCTGTTTGTAAAAGCAAGTCCAGCTTCAGTGGTTCAGTCCTATAGCATCTTTCAAGTCTCAAATTGACCACAGCATTAAGGTAACATTGCAATATCTTAGGCTTATTTCATTTAAGTTTCAGATCTGTATTTATACCTTGTGTTCAGAACTGGTTAGGGCTCATTTCAAATTTGTGGATAAGGCATATCATCAAGGTAAGTAGTAAGGCTTGTAGTTTTAAGAGCCAGTTTTAGGACTGTATAATATCTAGCTCATGTCAGGTATAGTGTCATCAAAGGGGTCAAGTGAGATTTGTCTAGTGTCGAACAAAAGTTTTAGGATCACCCTAGAAGAGTGAAGTCTGAGCATCATTAAGATTTCAGTGCCATCAAGAAAAGAGACAGGTATGTATTGTTATATTTCTTTTGTTGCATATCTATTTCTGCTAACATAAATTTTTAGTATGTTTATTACTATTGTACTAATTCTCTTTGCAAGCAGAGGTAAGTATCATTGAAGGGTATTTTTGTTATTTTTGGGATTGGGTCTTCATTTGGGTTGTTTCATTGTAGGTTTAACATAATTCAAGCACCCTCAACTGTTGCAATAGAACAGTTGCATGAAGATAACATTTACCAGTGACATCAAGTAAGGCAGCAAGACATCAAACTGTGAGACCTACAGGACTGTCTTCAGTTCAGTACAACTTCATCATCAAGGACAGTATAAACATATTATTAAAGGACAAATCATTGTGGGACAGTGCAAAATATTGGCATCTCTCAGTGTTGCAGTACATCAGATACATCGGTTTCATCACCAAGTTTAAAATCAGCAACAAGGCAGAAGAGACAGGTCATTAAACAAGTCATTATATAAACATTGTAAGTCTTGTAAGTAGGTTTTCCAAGAGTCAGTGTATTTTTCAAACATTAGACGACATTGTAAATGGGTCAGTATCTCCTATAAGGGAGCCCACTTTTGTAATGAATTTGTGTCATTGCCTTGTAGGAATTTACCGGTTAAGTTCCTCAAATAGAACACCAGAGGAGACCGCTCACAAACAAATCACAGATCAATACACCAGTATTCTTGATGTGGTTAAAACCCTCAAAGAGGGACACAGTCCATGGCTTGAGCCAATGCAACCACTTTAGGCAATTTATTAATAAAAGAATGAAAATTTACATAATCTTCTCTCATGAATGGTCACCTTACAAATGACCCTCCATGCTCTTTAAATAGAGATCATGGACCAATCGGGTGTTAAGCCATGGATCAAGTGTCAATAATAACGAGGATAGAATGAACCGTTGGATCACTTCATGTCTAGAACATATCGTGACCATCGGATTGTAAGTTAAAAAATTACATAGTAAAGAAACACACTTTACATAACTCTATACTATAACAAGTTATATTTAACTATTTCCTATGTGTCGGAATATCCTAACATCCCCCCTTAAGAAAAACTTGGGATAGGATTGAAGGATGTACAAATATGACACAATAGGAGAAGGAAGGAGGCATTAGAGCCTATCCCCTCTTAGTGACAACTTCCTAAACTCCAACCATAAATCAAAATTTAGTAAACTTTGCCTCTGTGAGAGCCTTTGTAAAGATGTCTGCAACTTGATAATCGGTTGAAAAATATTGCACTTCAAGAACATGGTCATGAATGAGCTTTCTGATGAAGTGCATGTGTAGTTCAATGTGTTTGTTGTGTTGATGTTGGACCAGATCTTTGCATAGTTGAATGGCACTTTGACTATCACACCAAAGTGTAGTCGAATGTTGTTGTTGAAAGCCAAACTCTAACAGGATCTGACGAAGCCACAGTGATTCCTTACTAGCTTCTACGGTGCCACGATACTCTGCTTCTACTGAAGAAAGAGAAATGGCACTTTTTTTCTTGCAAGCCCATGTAATAGGTCCAGAACCAAGAGTGAAGACATAACCTGTGGTAGACTTCCAATCATCAGGGTCACCAGCCCAATTGGAATCAGCAAAACCAACCAATAGAGGAGATGCTTCTGCACTGTAATGAATCCCAAACTGAACTGTACCTCAAACATAACGAAGTATTCTTTTAGCTTCTTTCCAATGACTTTCATGTGGGTTTTTCATAAACCGAGCAATAAGGCCAACAACAAAGGAAAGGTCAGTACAAGTATGGGTCAGATACAAAATTTTTCCTACAAGCTGACGGTATAAGGTAGCATCAAGTTTAGGGGAAGTACAAGTGACTGAAATTTTGGCTCCAGACTGAAAGGGAGAAGGGGTTGCCTTGCAATCTTCCATGTGAAAGTGGCGTAGAATATCACAGTCATGCTTGCATTAGGAAAGGGAAATACCTGCCTTGGATTGCAAGACCTGAAGACCAAGAAAATAATGCAAGTGTCCTAAGTCTGTGATTTCAAACTGCTTTTTAAGGCTGGACTTCACATGGTTTATAAGTTTGGGATCACTACGAATAAGGATAAGATCATCAACATAAAGAAAAATAATGATAAGAGACTTACCCACTTTCTTGGTGTAGATAGTATTGTCAGAATGACACCTAGAGAAGCCAGTATCTAAAAGAAAGCTATCCATTTTGGCATACCAAGCCCGAGGGGCTTGCTTGAGACCATAAAGGGATTTCTTAAGCTGACATACAAGGCTAGAGTCTATTTTTATAAAGCCAGGAGTGTTGGAAATAATACTAAGGGGGGGGGGGGGGGGGGGGTGAATCAGTGTTATTAAACTCTTTTTCAATTTATACAAAGATTTGCAAATCTGACTAATGAAACTTGCATATACCTCCCATACTTATAATTTAATTTATTCTTTAGATGTTGATCATTAATATGTGTGTCAGAACCATATAACAGTAAGCAGGAACAGAAAAGTAGAGCATACAGTCACACAAAAAAACACAAGATGTAAGGTGGAAACCCAATGTGGGTGAAAACCACCCGTTGTAATATGTCTCTATCTTCTTTCAATTAGAAACTTCTTTTCACAATGATTCTGTACTGGTGCAGTCTTATACCAGTATGCAGGCTTCAACTTGCAGAAGGCTACAACCTTCTCACATTCTCCAGATTCTTTTGGAAGGGAGCTACAACCCCCTTAGCTCTTGTACTAGCTGAGGTACTAGTACGTAGGTGCTGACCTACTGAAGACTTATCTTTTCTTCCAGGGACCATGTTTCATAAATTTTCAAACTGGATCCATGAATATCAATCAAACATCAAATAGATCTACAATCAACCAACTTCCTTGTACAAATACTGAAACAATAACTTCTCATAACACAGTACCAGTAACCAGACACCAATTCAGAACCCTGAACACTGCAGTAATAGACAAAAGTAGCTAAAACATATTTCAAGAAAAAGTCTGCAACTTCACCAATAGAAACCTGTGTACGTCCGCAGTATTCACTTCTTTAACTTGCGGGCATCCGCACCTATGCTGTGTCGAACCTGCGGGTATCCACACCTGTTCTCTGTCAAAACTGCAGGTATCTGCACCTGCGCTGTGTCAAGCCTATGGGTATACGCACCTGTGCTATGTCTAGCCTGCGAGTATTTGCGCCTATGCTGTGTCAAACCTGTGGGTATCCGCACCTGCGTTGTGTCAAACCTGCGGGTATAGATAATTTATCAGACTTCAATTATACCCCAGATTATCAGATTTACAGATCTGATCATGCACCAAAGAGATCTCGACCCATCAGTAGATCCGTCTTGTAATGCTCAGGTTTCTCCTTGATTCAGGTCCAGCTATAACTCACCAACCAATCACCAGTATTTCAGATCTTGTTCATCTCAAGATATTCAACACTTTTGTTTTTCCAGCGAAATGATCTCCTTTCCTTTTTATAGTCTAGGCCTTACTCAAACCATGGTCCAAAACCATAGAGATCCAATACTAGGGACCCAAAAACCTGGGTTCAATACTTTAGATGCAAAACCACGGACCAAAACCATAGGATCAAAAATGTCGGACTAAATACCATGGACCAACCATAAGATTTCCCACGTGCGCGCTTTTCTCTGCATGAAAGTGCGTGTACTTCACATCCACAATTTTTGTTCGGAGAACCTGCATACATGTCCACAGTTTTTGTTCAGCGCACCTGCGTATGTCTGCGACTTTGTGAACAGGAACATGCGTGTATCTCATTTTCTACTATTTTTAGAGCCTGAACTTGTGATCTGCACTTTAAGTGAGTTGCCATCAAGGACAACACTTATGTCATCGAGCCAAACCTATGTCATAATGCCAACAAGGAGGTTATTCCATTTAGATTTCTTCATGCAAGTCCCCATGCAAGAAGGCAAATTTAACATCCATCTTATGGACTTCCCATTTGAAAGAGGCAACAAGGGAAAGAACAAGGTAGATAAAGTTCATTTTGGCAACGGGGGATAAGGTTTCAGTATAGTTAATTCCTTCAACTTGTGAAAAACCCTTAGCAACAAGACGAGCATTATGTTTATCAACTTTTCCATCAGGTCCAAACTTGGTTCTGTAAACCCATTTTCATCTAACAAGTCTTCATCCCTTTGGAAGAGGAACAAGATCCCATGTATCATTTGTCAATAATGAACGATATTCTTCATTCATAATTGCGTCCCAATCTGGATGGCTTGAATCTTCTGCAAAGGTGTTAGGATCACAATTTGTTGAAGCTTGAGTTTGTAAAGAAGAGGCTCTATCGAACTGAGAACGTGTATGTCGTTGATCTATAGGATCACCTGCAAGAGCACCTACTGCATCCGGAGTAGCATGGACCAATTTTGGAATCTGAGGAGCTGAAGGAGGATCCTGAGAAGGTGGGGGAGGATTTTCATCCTCGTTATCATCATCTGAAGAAGAAATATTTTCAGAAGTAGAAGGGATAGAGAGAGGTGGCACATCCACTGAACTAGGCTCGTAGGTTGATATATTTTCAGCAAACTTTATATTTCTTCTAATGATAACATTTTTGGACTTAAGTGGAATAAGTCTATATCCTTTGACATCTTCAGAATATCCAACAAAAATACAAAAGTAAAAAATAACAAAATAATAAAACTACTTTTTCAACTCATCTCCCTAATTTTTTACTCAAATTTCAAGCAGGAATACTCGATGGATGTAAAATTTAATTCCTCATACAAGGAGAACCCATGTTGCATAGTTTCAATGAACCCTGCTACACGAAAAATGAGAAATACATAAGAGAACGTGATTGCAATCAAGTTTTTCATGTATTTATCATTTTTCATGTAGCATGGTTCATCAAAAGTATGCAACATGGGTAATCCTTGGATGAGGAATGGAATTTTTCATCCAACGAGTGTTTCCGCTCGAAATTTGAGTAAACCCATAGGGAGATAGGTTGAAAAAATAGTTTTTCTTTTTTCCTTCTAAAATTTGATGATGTAATCTAATCTTATTTTATTATTTCCACTATTATTTTATAATTTCCTTAGGAGGCCCATTTTAGACCTCAAAATTCCCCTAAAAATAACTCCTCACCACATTGGGGTGCTAGCTACAATGGACCTAGAGAAAGAG
The DNA here is from genome assembly GCA_031772625.1 of Pinus tabuliformis. NCBI lineage: Eukaryota > Viridiplantae > Streptophyta > Pinopsida > Pinales > Pinaceae > Pinus > Pinus tabuliformis. The sequence continues at coordinate 1,067,662,429 of CM062815.1, forward strand.
GAGATGAAAATAAGATTGCAGCATCCTTCAAACCAAACCCTGCCTTTTGGCTCTCAGTTCCATGATTTGGATGTGTCTTTAGATTTAACTAGTGTCCCTTTGGCAGACAAAGTCAATTTACACAGGAAGGTGGGAGAAATGTTGTATAATGACATCAACAAGCACCAGATGACCATCGACCAGGCTCAAACCTATATAGAGAAAATCTTCAAAAAGGTAAAGACAGAGAAGATCAAGTCTCGTGTGATTTTTCAACAGAAGGAAGTATATAAAGAGTTGATCATGAAGATGGGGGTGGATCCCGAGGATAAGGCAGTAGTGGAAGTTGTCTTACAAGCCACTTAGAAAGAGAATCTGGAGTTAAGATGACAATTAAATATTCCTGGGGGTGATCACATTCAAACTCTTGAGTTGATCCAGAGCGAAAAGGAGAAAGAGGCCTTAATGCAGGAGCTGACCGAGAGCAAGAACATAGTTACTGCCTTAGAGCTGACAGTGACTGATTTACAAAATATAATCGCTTCTCATGTTTGCATGATAGTAGTTCCTGAAGACCCTCAAAACCCCATTAATCACCTTACTCAGGCATTAACTGAGTTGCGGCTATCTGAAGGGGAGTTATTGAAGGCTCAGAGTGACTTAAATGCCACCAAAGCTCAAGTAGCTCAGAAAGAGAAGTTGCTCCAACCTTTGATTCCAAATACATACAATCTCACTAAGGATTTACAAAGTGCCGCCCAAGAAAACAAGGAACTAAGGACCCAGCTCAAAGGAAACCTGGCTCTCATTGAGACTAGGAAATTGGTCTGGGACAAGATCATTTACGAGATCAACCAAATCTAGGAATAAATAGCCTTCATACAGGATCAAAAGAAGCTCAGTGTTGAATGTTCCCCTTGTCTCCTAAATGGGAAACAGGCAAGCATCGCCAACTCTCAATATGCTAAGAAATACATTCATTTCCTAACTGAGAAGTCAATTGAGGAGTTGAGGCCATTAGATATAACTGATAGAATGGATGTGGTGGCAGAAATTTCAAAGGTTATTTGAAAGGAAGAAGCCAGAGCTAAAGCAGAACAGAGCCTAACAAAGCTACAAAAGGAGGTGGCAACTTTCAATGACAAGTTCAACAAGCTCCTTGAAGCTGGGTTACCTAACTTGTGGGGGCCAAATGGAGAGTTGTTCACATAGGAGCTATACCAGAAAATGATCGAGATTAAAAGTAGGACTAGAGCAGCTCCCGAGAAAACATCATTCCTCAAAGGAACAACCATAATGAATTTCCTTGAGAAATAATTTCACCTTCTCGAGATGGTTAAAAGTACCTTTCAGCACAAATTGGATTATGCAGGGGTGATCCATCTCAGGCTCCATTATAGATAGTTCAGCTCTATCCCTCCACCTCCTCCAGCCATGTGGCAGCGATGCGAATAATTTTCCAACCCCCCACTACTTCAAATGGTTCATCCTCAAGTTCCAACTACTTCTCACCAAGCATCAACATCATCTCGTCATTCCTAAAAGATTACTCTTATTGTGCCAGCTATGGCCTTTTTATTTCACTTTCTAGTTATTTTTACTCTATGCTTTACTATGTTTTTGGCAAGACATTTTATTATGATTAGAATGGTTGTGCTCTCGCGCATGCTATAATTTTGATATGCGATTTTTGTAATGATGGAAAAAATCAAGAAAGAATATTTCTTTAACGACCTATGTTTAAAGGTCTTTGTATATATATGATCTTGACAAATGAAGACAGGTTCAAAATTTTGGAAAGAAAACTCTATGTTATTTTTGGGAACGTTTATGCTTCTTTGAAGGATGTATTACTCAAATTATTAATGAAAAATCGATGGTGATTCCTTCGTTCCAGGATTATAGTATGTCTTCTCTCTATTTTAATTTCATAATGTTCATGTTCCTCTTAGATTCCACATTATGTAGTTGCCAGATATGCTTCATGATTTCTTATAGATTCATTTGAGTTAAGATGTTAGCACAAATTCTTGTATGAGTCTTTGGAAACTAAATCTTTAATTGTGCTTCGTCAATCTTTGCATCCATTACTTTTACATATTCATCATGTCTTTCTAAATCCAGAGAAGTGTGGAATTCTCTATATTTCGAGCTCTATATGATGGGTTACTTCCTCTCTCTCATTTTTCTTTCATTTTCATACTAAAGTAATTGATTTGTAATTCCTTGAGTTGTTTGGCCTCCTTGATTTATCATTTATGTTGATGGGTATCATGTATATATGAATGTACAAAGAAATCATGGATTATGTCTTTCTTCGATGACTGAACCAACTAAATTCTCTCGGTAAGAAAAGTTATAATTGATGTCTTGTTCTTTGAAAAACTATCAGAGACACATCATATCTAGATGTTCTAGGCACTTGTCACTCAACAACCAGAGGTTGTCTCTAGAATCGACAACATCCTTTGGCGTCGCATATTAGAAGATTTTTCCCCTGGGATACGACATTTAGGCACTCTTTATTAAGGTGAGAAAAGACGTCCAGATTGCATATTCATTACCTTGGCGACTCCACAAATCTTAATCTCAAAATATCATCATGTCTTTTAGAAAACCCCACACTCATTCAGATACCTCTCAACAACGAACTCCATTTGCAGTTGACCCCGAAAAGTTTATTTTCAAAAGAATTTGGAAGGAGAAAACCCCCACCACTGACGCCATTATCTCGCCATTTCTTGAAGCCTCCTCGTTCAGCTCCCAACACGCCATCATTCATTGCTCGTACTTTAATCCGAAGGTCCTAACCTATCCTTCTGAAAATGATCTAACACACCATATTCTTCCATCTGAAATAAGGGAGAAGAATTCTCAGTTAATACTCCTTCTTTCTTGTTTCCCTTTCCCCCTAAGATCAAAAAGGAAAAAGCTATCCTTACTAGCAGTCATATTCATCACACAATAACTTCTACAGTTCCCAGCTCATCTACTCTGACTGTTGTTTTCTTAGCAAAGATATCTCTGGTAAATCTAGCTCCACCTCCATTAATACAGATGGCAGTCCCAAGCTTCTTACTAAACAAGTATGCCCCTCTAGACCTGCCTCAACCCCTGAGTGCCATGCCTCAGGACTACCTCAAACTTTTACCTAGGTTCAATGGGGAGGATGAGACCACTGCACAAAGACATATCGAAACCTTCTGTGCATTTGCATAAAATATAAATGTGGAACACTTAGATGTGGTACTGAGGCTTTTTGTTCAGTCCCTCAATGGTGAAGCCAGAAAGTGGTTTAAATATTTACTAGATGCTTCCATTGCCACTTGGGAAGAGCTTGAAAACTCCTTTACACAGAAGTGGGGTGAAAAGAGAGACCACGAATATGTCCTCACAGAGTTTAATGCTATAAAGAAGAAACCAGACAAAGATATATTAGAATTTATAAAGAGGTTTAATAAGCAGTACAACAACTTGCCTATTGAGATAAAACCTCCTTAGGCTGCTACTCGGGTAATATTTGTAGGGGATTTTGAGTTATGTTGAGTAGTAAAAAGGGTCTTTTTAACCTCTATTTACCCTATATTAATTATCAATCCAGGTATGATTTGTTATGTCAATAGTGTACTCAGTTTGAGGTGGTCACTTGTTAATAGTAATGCTAGTAGTATAGTGCTTTTACAAAAGTAAATAAATGTCGGAAACAAACTCTAAGCGTAATGGCAAGAAATTGAAATGCTTTATAACGAAATCATTCACTTAAGAAGCTACAGCAATCATCAGTCAAAGATGAAGTAATGATAACTCTTTCCTTTGTAAACTAATGCAAATGAAAAGCAATCAAAGAGAAGATCTTCAACCTGGGAACTGGACAGCAATAGTCAATGTTCACTATAGTTGCAGATCGTTTTGTTCACACCAAAGAAATTACTTGAAATGATAATTAAATTAATAGAAAAGGGAACAGAAACTAATCTATTGAAAAGATCGAACAGCAAAGCTTTAACTTATAGGAATGAATTAAGGAGCAATCGTAATCTAAAGGAATTGAGCAGCAATGTTTAACTAGTAATTGAATTGAACAGCAAACCAAGAATGGAACAACAAACTTAAGTAAGTCTACGAAATATTGAACAGCAAACCAAATCAAATGTTAACACACAGTGAATCTACAATGATGAAATCAGTAATCTGAGTTTAGCATGATCAATATTAACCACGGTTATAAAAGAACAGATATTGCAATTTGAGGTAAAACGTAGCTAAATAAACATCAATACCGATCTATAATTGAACAGCAATGTTACTCTGTAAACGAACAGTAATGTCAATCTGTAAAGGAACAGCAATGTTATACAGTAATGTCAATCTATAAAGGAATATCAATGCGATATGATTTCAAAATGAACAACATAACATTTCAGTGGAAAATGATAACCTTACTATTCAAGTACAAGTTAAATATAATAGAGCTAGTAAATGAAATGTCAAGGAACAACAAATCACTGAATGAAGCAAGTAAAAGAAATCAAACCACAAATGACTTGTAATCGGAAAATAATGGTATAGAAAGAAAGTGATCCACTAGTGCCGGGCCCTTAGCCACCAGGGACGTACTGCTGCGGTTACTCCAGAATCAAAGAACGGAACAGCAACAAAGTTTATGTATTAATCATGAAAACAGAGTTACAGTAATTGCTCTTTAAAGAGAGTCGATGATCAAAGTTCAGTTTGCAACAACAAATTCTATAAAACAACAATAATCCGCCCCCTAGGCTAGCAGTGTTGTCCCTTTTTATAGTGGCCAGGCAAAAATACCAAAGATACAGATATTCTTAAGGTAGCGATCCCTCAAGATCAAAGGATCCTGAGGGATTCGCCATATCGTTATCCTTCAGTTATCTCTTCATCCTCTTGCGCTGATATGGCATTTCTTCTTCCTTTTCCTGGCTCATGCACTCCGATCTAGATTGCCTCATCTGGATGTGGTTCCCTGTCAAAGGGACAACAGTTGATTTTGCCCTGTCTTTTCCTCTGAAATGGTGATCTCCCATTTTCTTCATTTTCCGCATAGAAAAAGGTAATAATTAGTCATTTTACGTTACTCAAAAATATCTTTAACTTTATCATAATCCTTCATCATATGCCCATCTCATAATGTAAAGAAGTTATGAATTAAAGGAAAAGATAATGAAATAAGTGGCAATTACATACCTTTTCTAATGCTCAACACACCCCCCTGCTTACCCTTTTTCATGCCCTCATGAAAACATTGTAATTGACATGCAAGGTAGTTAGGGAATAGGCTGGAGAAGGATTCTCAGTCAGTGGTCTACAACCATGATTCCTAGCTAAGATTTCAAAAATATGCCTGCCTGACCCTCAGGCAATTCATATAAGGCTCTATACCCTGGTGCAGGATACCAAATAATTGGACTTCGGAACCTACAGCCTAACCAAGACGGGCCTTCTCTCAAAATGAGGTCACCATAGATAACCAAGGGGTCAGCAGCTAGCTTAAAATTCTCATAATTGAATGGCTCTCTGTTTTGGATATTCCGATTGGAAGTCTAGTATCAAAATTTGGTTGCTGCTGTGGCAAAGTCTTTGATAGCTAAGAAGTATTCTACCCCTTGCTGGATGACTGCTATATGAATAGGTCCCAATGTCTGGATCACACCCTTCGTTCTCATTAAGCTCTTATGTTTATTCCATAGTTGCAATGGGTCTCTAGGTTCACCCCTTACCCACAGATCTAACCCATTCTCTTGTCTCTGGAAGGTATTGTAGGCTTTAAGCCATTTTATCTGGTTGACAGCAAAAGAAATAAATGCTTGAAGCTGGATATCACCCACAAAAGGGCTAGGGTTCTTTTCTGTTTCTCCATCTAACACAAGATTATGTAAATAAAACTCACATAATAATCGTTGAAATTCACCCTGTAATGCTTACAACAGTTTATGAAATCATCAATGGTTTTTATCTCTATAGGCACCCCTGCCTTGACAGCCTTTATTTTCAATTGTAAATATCTTTCCATAAAAAACAAAGCATAGTTTTTGGTGGGCACCCTACACGCTAAAACATCAGTATACAGAGAACATAAGGTATCCATTTGATTCATAACTGTGTATGGGTTACCTTTTTTACTTTTTTCTCTGCCCTTTGCCATCCATCGAAGCCCTGGCTTTCCGATGCATTGATGTTATTTAGCTGTTGTTGTAACTTCTGATATTTTTCTTGAGGAACAGTTTCCTCTGTGAGTTTTTTTATCGTTTGTTGGGCTTGTGCCAAATATTTTTGCAGAGTTATTATCCTCGGGTCATTATCCATCATGACAATTTTGGGTTGGAGATCTACTTGGATCTCCTTATTGCAACATCTGGTTTTTATGGTCTGTGTTTCCTTCTCACGAACTGTCAGTGCCTCTGTCTGGACTTCCTTATCACAGACTGGTGTGTTGTCCGTTTGTGCTTCTGTATTTGCAACAACCAAATGTTATTCTTTGCGATTCTGAATAACAGGTTTGACTTGAGTCCTCTTGGTCTTTTTCTTATGGGGTTTTGCCTGGGTGGTTGCACGCTTTGCCCCAGAGGTTCCTTTTGAGTTCTTCCCCATTTTTAAGACTCTTATTTGTTGTCGAAGTTGCTTAATTATATTTAACAATCTCTGTTGTTCCTTTCGCAACTTTTTAATTTCCCTTGTTTCCTTAGAAGGAACAGCCGTTTCTTTTCTTGGGCCTGGGCTTTGTACTTCAGGGATTATACCCTCGCCTTGGCCAATTTCCATGTTTCCTTCTTGGGACACTTCTTCAGTGTTCTGTTGATCAGGTTTTTCAGAGGTAGAAACCCTGATTTGTTCTACTGTCTCCTGGGTAGCTTCTTCTTCTGCCTCTTCTTCATCATGCAATTCTTCGGGTGTATTCTGACTGGGAATAGAGTGTTCCTGAGATTGTTCTTCTTCCTCCTCCTCATCACACATCTCCTCAGATGCACTCTTATCATGAGCAGAGTGTTCCTGGGACTATTCTTCTTCTTCCTCCTCGTCACACATCTCCTCAGATGCACTCTTATCATGGGCAGAGTGTTCCTGTGGCCCTTCTTCGGTATCGGGGTTGAGTGGGCTGTGAGGTTGGACATATTCACCCATATTGGCCAAAATTTGGGCCAATTCATCTTCTTGCAGAGGGTTTTGCAGTGGACTTTCGCTGCGTTGCTCTATTTCCTCCCCTTCTTCCTGACTAGATTGCTCAGTTTCCTCTTCCGGTTCTTCTTCTTTGTTTTCCTCTAATTCTTCTTCAATTTCTCCCCCTTCAAGTTGTGGGGGTTGCTCATCTTCTGAATCATGTATTTCCACAGGTTGGCTAATGTTTCCCTGGGAATTTCCCAACATTCCTCTGCTCCTTGCCAATCTGACAAATTGTCTTCGTTTCGGAGGTCTACTTGATGTGCTAGCAATATGTTTTCGTTTTGGGGCTGGCAAGGCCAGTCCCCCATCTATCGAGAAAATAAATTCTTCCCAACTACTCTGCTATTGGGCAAGACTGTAACTGACTATCAACCGAATTAAACCATGATGGCTTACTACTGAATCCACATTTTGAGATTTTCTCATGCTTCGGGCAACTGTTAGGACCTCATATTGTCCCTTTTTGACCATACATTTTGCCATGATATCATCCTTTTCAACTTACATTTAAAAGTCCTTGTTAGTGTTTTAACCCAATTATCTCAAAGGTATGTAATGATTCTTCTCATCACTATATGTTTAATTATTTAGCATATAATCACGACATCTTCATAGTTAATCTTTGAATTATTAAGTGTTGAACAGTTAAAGAATGATGTGCAGTCTGTGTTGCTGAAATAGCCTGGAGTTTGCGAGACTATTTTTGCAGTTGCTGAAACAGTAAAAACGGCACGCGAATCTTGATGCTGAAACAGTTGAGATTTGCGTTCTAAATTTGACAGCAGCAAAGGAACCAGATTGATCACCAAGGAAGTTGTTACACTGGATGTAACACCTATAATCTAAAGACAGCATTACTGTAACAGCATTTTGTTGACGGGAAATTGATTTCCCTATTTTTGTATAATGGGTTAAAATAATGTAAATCTTTTGTAATAGATGTCTCCTCTTTATAAAGAGGAGACATCTACATTAGAAGGGGATGAACAGACTGTGGAAAAAGACTTAGCTGAAGGAACATAACTGGAATTCTTTTTGTAATATGACATATTGATGGATGAATAAGATTTTGTTCTGAACATCTTTTTCTAGTTCTTGTTTCCTAGGGAATCTTGTGAGAAGGACAGGGCCCACCTTCATCACAAGATTCACCCATTATATTTCTGCAATGTGTCAAGTGTGTTTTTTATTCATGCCTTGTTAACAAGTATTGTTCCCTGAATATTGTTTATAATACATTTTGCTGAAACACTGTTTCTTTCTCAATTGATTGTTGTGTTATTCAAAGTTAATTCATGAGTGTTTCACCGGTGATTAAGTTACAGAGTGAATTGGCAAGCTAGTTAATCAGAGGCATGTGCTGGAGATTCCCACTCTGGGGATAGGGCCCTGACTCTCTGTTACAGTGCAACCATTGTTTTCCTTTGCAGATTGATTCTTTTTCATTATATGATTCTTTGAATGGAATTAAGCATTCTTTATTTATCTGCAATAGAGAGTAATTGGTGTAATGCAGAGTGGAGCTTCAGTTTGTTAATTTAAGGCGTGATTTGTTTGTACTACAACTTTTGCTGCTTTTAAAATTGAGTGCATATAGTACGCAGTTGCCTTTAAAATAAAAAGACTTCCCTGGGTTGACAATTAATGTCTCACTTTGTTGTTTAATTCAATAAGCAATTAAAGTGACCAACATTTTGGCACCGTTGCCAGGGAAGGCAATTAGAGATTCTAAAAGTACTGATGATTTCCTTGTAGATATGCAGGATGCATGAGAGGACACAAGAAAACTAATCCTACAGGTGGCAAGGGCAAAGGAAGAAGAGGAAGAAAAACTTTCATCGATGATATTATTTCAAAAGCTGAGACATCCCAGAAGTTAAGCTCTTGGAGGCCACAGACTCGGCACTCTCTCCAAACAGACTATCAAACAGAGGAAGTAGTGGGACCTAAGAGGGTTGTATAAACAGCAAAACATATCGAGGAACCCGTGGAGGAAGTTGAAGAACCAGTAGAAGATATTGAAATTGAAGAACCAATAGAAGATATTGAAGTTGAGGAACCAGTTTAGGACATTGAGATTCCAACGAATAACACTGAAGACCAGGCAAGTGCATCAGGAAAGCAACCAATGGATGGAAACAATGAAGGAATCTTTGGTGGAGGACGTAGAGGTGAAGGAAGAGGTGAGAATTCTCTCTCAACCTTGGAATTCCCTATTGAGGAACTTCCCAGAGGTACAACTCCTATGAAGAATATTCCACTCTCAGCCCTACCTAACTTCCATGGTTTATCCTCTGAAGACCTTGATGAGTTTCTTTTTGAGTTTGATATATTGTGCAGAAGTTATGATTATGTTAATAACGCTCAAAAGTTAAATTTGTTTCCAGTAACACTAAAAGGAAATGCACTAAGATGGTTTATGAGCTTGGGAGTTCATGTGATCACAACATGGGATCAGATGAAGGAGAAATTTCTGGCCAAATACCAATATTATTGCCGGACGAGAGAAAAAAGGGAGGAATTATTCAAGATGGTTCAGAAGGAGGATGAAAATCTGGAGGACTTTGTGGAAAGACTCCAGTATAATCTGCAGAGATCTGAGCACCCTGATGTAAGTAAAGATATTCTTAAAACAATATTATTGAAAGGGGTAAGGGATGATTGTTTAGATATGTTAAATATGCTTGGTAAAGGGGATATATCTAAAGAATCGTATGATGAAATTGTTAACCTCTGCAAGAGGTGTTCAAGAGGAGCTACAAATAAATCAAAGAGCAGGGATAGTACTTATTCAAGGGTCCAGAAATCAGCTAGTGGAGGAGAAACAAGAGCTGAAATAGGTAATCTACTTGAGGAATTCAAGACTTAAATGTTAAGTTCTTTTGCTTCACAGATTGATACCTTGTAGGTTAAAAAGAAGCAGGCAGAGGCAGAAGCTGCTTTGGCCATTTTCTGCCCTAAATGCAGAGAAAAACACCCATTGAGGGAATGCCCACTGGACAAGGTACCAATTTGTACCATTTGTGAAAAGGACCACGAAACTCAACAATGCCCCTCTTTACCAGGGATAAAGGCAGCGTTACAACCAACTGAGGAGGAAGTTGAAGCAGTTTATCTGCTGACACAAAGGAGGCAATGGCAACCACAAGGATGAGGTACGAACTCTAGTATGCCATTTAATCGTTGGAATAATTATCCTTCTTTTAATCAATAAAATTACCCGCCCTTTAACCAAATGCAATACTCACCCTTTAATCAAATGAATTTCCCACCCATGCGGCAAACAAAACCTCCCTTTATAGACCCTACAATGTGGACTCCCTGGCTTCTATAGCAATCCTATTTTAACCAATGGAACCCAAACTGGAGAGCTCAACAAACTCCATTCACTAACCAATTTCCTTAGTTCTAGCAACAACTTTCTCTCCCGTCATCTACCCCACCGATCAAACCATGAAGCCTCAGCTTCCTGTACAACCGAACCCTAACCCTAATAATAATAAAGTTGTGCAAGTCATCGACATTCAGAACCTGCCTACATCTCCTGTGCAATGTAATGATATTCATTTACGATCTGGGAGAGTAGTCGAGCCAATTATAGATGATATTACCTCTTCCGACTTTGATAAAGAAGAGACAGAAAAGAGTAAATCATCTAATAAGGATGCTGAAACAGTCAAGCCATCCTCTAATGAAACTGTTGAAACAGCAGAACCACCATTCCTTGAGCGTTTGGCTCTCACTAAGACGCCTGAGCCGCCTGCTTTTAACCTTTTAGGGGAATTGCAGAATCTGTATGTTAAAATTCCACTTTTACAAGCACTCAGAGATGTGCCAATCTATGCCAGAACCGTTAGAGACATTTGCATCAAGAAACCTGGTAGGAAGGCTAAAGATCCCCTTACAGTTCATGTGATGGGAGATCTAGCTGCTTTAATGTCAGGAAAAGTTCCCCCTGTAAAATATGGTGACCCTGGTCACCCCATGGTCACAGTACAAGTTGGAAAAACTATTGTTTCGCGAGTTCTGGTAGACCTAGGTGCTGCTATAAATATTATGACCCTTGAAACTGCACAGTTGTTATAGTTGAAAAATGTAATTAGAGAGACACCAACTATCCTGGAATTAGCTGATCATTCCACAATCAAACCAGAGGGGGTTATTGAAGACCTGATCATTTCAGTTGAATCCTGGAATTACCCAGCTGACTTTGTTGTGTTACAGACTAAAGCAAAGTTGGGGGGGCATCCTCTGATCTTGGGGAGACCCTGGCTGGCTACAGCAGATGCTTTTATCAGCTGTAGATCAGGTTCAATGACAATTTCTAATGGATGTGAAACTAAGCAGCTTACGTTGTACCCTCATGCTACACCTATGATTAACAATGATGATTCTGTATGGTTAGACTATGAGGATAATGATACTCAACCCATTTTAACCAATGGACAAACCTTATTTCTTAAAGATACCACAGAAGATGAAGTAATTAGTAATTTTATTTCTGAACCTTCCTTAGTTACTTCTGAAGCACATAATCAATTACTGAAATTCTGGATCCTGAAACATAGTAAAAGCTTAAATCTGAAAATTTACCTCAAACATCAACTGCTATCTCCTCTAAAAGCATAACAATAGAAATTGAACCTAGCAAAACATTGAACATAAACCCCAATTTATCAGATGCTGAAACACAACAGCTAATGAAGTTGCTCCGTGAGAACAAGGAAGCATTCGCATGGGACTACACAGAAATGAAGGGGATCTCTCCTGAATTATGTACTCATCGTATCTATATTAAGGAGGGGGCCCGACCAGTCTGTCAACCCCAGCGGCGAATGAATCCCAATTTGAGGGAAATTGTTAAGGAAGAACTTCAAAAGTTGCTTGATGCAAGGTTTATATACCCCATATTTGAAAGTGAATGGGTTTCTCCGTTGATAATAGTACCGAAGAAAAATGGGAAGTGGAAAGTGTGTGTAGATTATAGAGCCTTAAATAAAGCTACCCAAAAAGATCATTTCCCCTTGCCATTTATTGATCAAGTGTTGGACAGCTTTTCAGGAAAGAAATTCTTTTCCTTTTTAGATGGTTTTAGTGGATATAACCAAATCAGAATTGCACCTCAAGATCAAGACAAGACCACTTTTACTAGTCCTTGGGGGACTTTTGCTTATAGAGTTCTCCCATTTGGACTATGTAATGCTCCAGCAACGTTTCAAAGAGCAGTAATAGGAATCTATTCTGATATGCTTAATGATTCTTTGGAGATATTTATGGATGATTTCACTCTCTATGGTGTGACTTTTGAGGTTGCACTACAAAACCTTGAGAAATTACTTAAACAATGCATACAAGCTAATCCTTCCTTGAGTACCGAAAAATGTCATATGATGATGAATGAAGGAATTGTACTAGGACACTTCATTTCATTCCTTGGGATTCAAGTGGATCCATCCAAAGTACAAGTAATTCAGACCCTTCCTATTCTTAAAACACAAAGTGATGTAAGAAGTTTTTTAGGACATGCTAGATATTACAGAAGATTTATCAAAAAAATTTATAAAATAGCTTCTCCTTTGTTTGTGTTACTTATGTAAAATGCTGAATTTAAGTGGACTGATGCCTGTCAGAAAGCATTTGATGAACTTAAGCATCAGTTGTCTACAGCTCCTATTCTGAGGGGACCTGATTGGGCACTTCCCTTTTATATATCCTCTAATGCTTCGGATACTACAATTGGAGTTGTCTTGGGTCAAGAAGAAAACAATCTTCCTTATGCTATCTACTTCATTAGTAAGAATATGACCCCTGCTGAGTTTAATTACACAGTTACCGAGAAAGAATTTTTAGCAGTTATTTATGCTATTAATAAATTTTGACATTACATTACTGGTTATCCTAATTTTGTTCATACTAACCACTCGGCTATCAAGTATTTAACGAATAAATCTGTTACAAATGCTCGAGTTACCAGGTGGTTATTGTTACTACAAGAATTTGATATTATAATTGTGGATTGACCAGGTAAAGAAAATGTAGTTGCTGATTTCCTTTCTCGAATAAAAACTGATGATAATACTCTAGTACATGATTCCTTTCCTGATGAATATTTGTTTGCAGTATCTGCTCACTCACCATGGTATGCAGACATTGCCAATTATCTGGTTGCAGGGAAGCTACCGTCACACCTATCACACCGGGAGAAAAGAAAGATCATTCAACAAAGTGCTAGGTATAGCTGGATAAGTGGGTGTCTTTTTCATACAGGACTTGATCAAGAAATCTGAAGATGCATTAGAGAAGATGAGGTTTATGATATATTGAAAGCTTGTCATGATGGCCCTTGTGGTGGGCATTTTGCTGATAAGAGAACAGCACATAAAATTCTCAGCATGGGTTATTATTGGCACTCACTTTTCAAGGATGCAAAGAAATATGCCAGGGCCTGCGATAGTTGTTAAAGAATGGGCCAACCTAATCATAGAGATGAAATGCCACTGAACCCTCAGGTAATACTTGAACCCTTTGAAATATGGGCTCTAGATTTTGTAGGGCCCATCAATCCCCATTGTTATAGACATTTTTGGGCACTATAACCCCAAGCATGAAATGTCCATAAACCAAGGGCTCCTAAGTCCCTAAAAGTGTTTTTCTAACCCCTAAAGGAACAAGGTCAACTGATTACAGCTTCTCCCAGAAGTTCTCCATGAAAAACCGCTCAAAACTGGTCAAAACAAGATCATTTCAGCTGCTCCATAGGCAAAGTGCATTGCATCTCACCTAAATACACTGTGTGGGTGCATTGCATTTCAAAAAGCCCTTCTATGGGGTGAGATGGGCGAGAAGTGACAAATGGCAGTGTCATTCCGCGAGGTGGAGAGGCATGGAATCTTCCAGAAACTTCTCCTGTGACACTTGCCTCTCTGAATTCGACCAAGGATGAGTAAGAGATCATCAATCTCCAAGTGGAAGCAAGAACTATCAGAGGGAAGACACTAATCAAATCACAAGCTGACTCATCTCCCTTACAGCTATCTATATATGGATCCCTTATCCCAGAGATCCAGGGGCTGGAATTTTGCATATTGTAAGGAATTGCTGTTGGTTTCTTGAGACAACATCAGAGTGTTGGGTGATCTAAGCTTTGTATGAGGTGAAGAGGGGCTTACTTGCTGAGAGGATGATGCTGGGTCAGAACAACTGGTTGTAACTCCCTTGGCTTTTTCTTGTTTATCAATAAAAGCTATTCACTCTTGTGTCATTTATGTTTTATGCATTTGTATGGTCAATTTACATCTGATCCTAGATTGTTTATGATTATAGATCCATGTTCTTGTATAGTGCTATGCTACTGTGATCTTACAGGTACTCTGTGAAGCTGGGCGTACAAGGGAGCAAGTGGCGAAAGACTATCAAGAGAGAGAGGAATCGAACTAGGAGATTAGCGCAAGACAGAGGTTGGTCTTCTTTGATCTTCTTTTATCTATATTTCATAAAGGAAAAACGAAAGTAGCTTTACTTTGTTTGTTTCTAAGGTAGCTATCACACCTTAGTGGGATAAGCAGTTCTGTGTAGACACTTTTCCCTGTAACAAAATGGCAACTCCGCTGGGGACGAATTAGTTTGTTTGTTTATCTTCCTTGTTGTCTATTTCATAAACTTACAGACGGAGCCTGAAGTCGAGCCAGGTAGCTTTCGAACTGCATTTTCTATGCAAATGCAAAGTAGATAAATGTCGCTTCAGTGAATCTCCGGGATTTGTTTATGACTTAAACAACTGATTCACAAACTCTCTGATTGCCCCTTGTGGTAGCTCTTAGAACCTCCTTAGATATACCCCTGATAGTTGCATTACTGATTACCATTTGCTCGGCCAAAACCCATGAACTGAACTGCAAACTGTGACCCGAAACCCAAGAAAAGTCTCGTCTCTGACCCAGCGCAGGTACTGTTCTGTGAATCTGAAATTCACTTCACTTCTCGAGTGTAGTAGGTGTACTACATTTCAAATTCCCTGTGTTATAGGTGCGCTGATCAGACTAGGCATTGTTCAGTTTTGGTTTCTGTGATTCATCCTTTTCAATTCTATTCATGAATTTTGCTGCCTGTAATCAGTATATCTCTGTTTGAAACCCCTTTTCCTTGCTGTTATTCTGCCTCCTTTGTGCAAAAGAACTGTAAATGTTTTTGTGTATTTGTTGAGTCATTTTCAGTTCTCCTTTGCAAAAAGTAACGTAATCGTACTGTCGTCCTTTGATTTGAAAGTGCCGCAAGTGTCGTTTTCAGTCATAGGAAAGAGTTTGGTTGCTATTGATAGTCGATTATCCTGTTACTAATGTATTTGGTCTGAATTTGTAGTTTTTCTAGTGTCAAAAACAAATATTCATTTCCAAATCGTAAAATGTTGTGATTGTCTCCATTTTTTATTTTGAAAAGAAACTTGTTAATAATTGTCGCTTGAAAAGTAATTCAGATTTGTGCATTAGCTTTATTTTTACCATTCACATACTAATAAAGCCGAAAACAAATACATGCATGTGCATTTGCATTTAGACTGTTTGATTGGTTTGATTTAGGATAGTGCATTTAGAGTGTGCTCTTTGCTCTTTGTGAAAGAATATTGTCTCTCTTTCCTTAGTAGCTAGGATTTTCATTGCACAAAGAAGATAAAAGACTGTTTATCATCTTAGATTGCATTTTAGGAATTATACATCTACATCTCGCGGTGAACCTGAAAGGCAAATTTCTTAAACAAGATCAACTATAAAATAAATTCAATGAATCTAATAATGCTTTGGAACCTAACGCACAACATTTAGAAGTCTAGGCTAGAGACGTATTCCGGCGTCGTAAAGCCTAGTAACTGTTGTTCTCACTGATGGTTGGGTGATTCCTCCACTTTGAGACGATAAGTGCCAATACGGACTTGTGCTCCCACGTACCATCGAGTATATTTTGGGAGACCACAATAGGCTTAATCCTTTATCCATAGGAAGTCGTGTCTGCCGCCCTATCGATCGCAATGCACTGAACACAGCATTCGGGAAGATTGACTGTCGTACCGTAAAAAGTATTATGCAGTTTTGCGATTGGTTTGGTAATCCCTCTACCTAGATTTCCAGAGCAGTCCCTTTCGTTCCTTTTTAGACTCCTTAACGGAAAAGGTCCATCTGAGCACTTGTCACTTCAGGCTCATTAAAAATCGAAGGCGACTAGAGTCATCTTTTGTTTTTTCTCGACTCTTAAAAATTGAAAAAACAAGTTGTGTCAAAGCGTCTAAAATTCATCTAATTCGGAAACATACTTCCCCTTTATTTTTAGTTGATCGAGTAATCCGCAATCGTGGAAGAAAGTCAATTGAAACCCCGTCGTTCGCGGAGGCTTACGAGTCAACCGTCTTTGTCTCCAGAATCGAAGCTAGTATGGACAAAGTGAACTCGTTTAACCGGTTCCAAATCTCCTGGTAAAGTTAGAACGAGTGTTCCAACAACATCAGAGACTTCGGTTACTCCAAACATTTTTGGTATCCCTGCCTTTACAGAAGAAGTTCAGTAGCCACAGAAGGACAGTAGTACTGATCCTAGTTTGAGGGTAAACACTTGTATCACTGAACCAGTTCCATCTACAACCGGTTCAGAGAGTGTTGTTCCCCAAACATCTGTAGCTGTAGATTCCATACCTTCTTTGGCACCAGAAATATTCTACAGACCTGACGGTCTACCCCTTCCACCTGGTCTGATTGCTATAGAAGAGATTGTGGAAGATCCTCCATCTAGTACTCCATCGCAATTTGGAGTCGGGATCACTCTGTATCCTTCTTGATCAGAAATTAGTCTACCGCCATCGGAAGCTCCTGTAGAATCGCTAGGTAATCTTTTGGATAGACTAGAAATGTTTGAACAACCGTCAACATCTAGGACTGTGTCGTCTAACACAGCGACGGCAGAACTCCCTGCTATCACTCCAACAATGTTCACCAGTATACCATCTGTCCCAACTAGCTCTCAATCGCTAGAAGGAGCCCACTCAGGGGCCATTTCGACAGTATGGTCTGTTCCTGTTTGTTCATCAGGAATAATATCCGGAAACTCTTATGTTGAGTCTCAACAAATTGATCCATTTGGAGGTCAATTTGGGTAGTCCGGCCCTCAAGGGAAAACCATTCCCTTGAGTACCGGATTACCACCGTATGGGGGGCAGTATACCCTTTCATTATCCCCTCCGGGAGGACAGCCATACGGGAGTTCACAACAAAATTCAGGTTATGTTGGAATTACGTCAAGCAGTTGCGTACCGATACTACCTCAACAACCAAGAGTTGTATATTCGATGCAACAATGCTTACCTATGTCAAGTATACCAACTACGCCAGCTATTGTGACGGTGTCGCAAGTTCAAGCGCTACCTGTTGTATGCCAACCTCAAGTTTCTCAGGTTGTAATGCAACAGCCTCTTGATCCTGCAACTCAACCACAATCGCTGACTGGTGGAATGACACAGGTTCAAATGGGTACAATCACCCCTCATCTTGGTCAAACAGTTAGTATCGGGCAACAACACATGGCTTCACAACCATGGCTAGTACGATACCAACAACTACAGTTCCAACAAGTATACCAAGGTTCTGAGAAACAAATCTTTGCAAATAGTGGGCAACCGTATATTCAAAATGGTCAAAATCAACCATTCTACAATGGTCATGCCCACCAACCTTACCAGAGTTACCAGCATCAAATGCAGTATGCTGGTATGCAAAGACCAACTGCTCAGGCGATCCCATCTTATCCTGGGTATGCTTCACCTAACCTGAATCAACAGTTACCCTTCGTGGCGACTTTAGAGTTACCTGATTTAAATCGGTTAACAAACGATCCAATCGCTTACGCCCCTTGGTGGCCAGCGATTCCACATAAACTTCCATCAGATATTCCTAAATTTAATGGAAATATGGGTGAAGATCCGTCGAATCATGTGATGACCTTTCATCTGTGGTGTTCATCAAACACCCTAAATGATGATTCGATTAGGCTTCGCCTTTTTCAGAGGACGTTAACTGGTCCGGCAGCAAAATGGTATATCGAATTGCCTAGAGCTTCATTTGACAACTTCAGTACCCTAGCCACAACCTTTTTAACCCATTTTCAGTTACCAATAAGGTACGAAATGGGAACGGAACTTCTTACCAATTTCAAACAAACGACGGCCACTCACATATTTGATCATATACATGAGTGGCGACGTCATCGTAGAATGGTGAAAACGTATGTTCCCGATCAGATTTTAGTTGAATGGTTTATTAAGTCATTACTGCCTTCCATCACGGAAGATGTGGAAAAAGGGGGAGTCGTCACTGAAGAGCAGGTTATCGCTCGTGCGCAATATTTGGACTTGATTTACACTCAGTCCGACACGCTCTACGATAAAATACCTGACGCTCCTAGACCGAAATTCTCAGTTCCTCCTCCTCCTAAATCAAACAATGACTCTCATGCCGGCGATGGCGTGATTGGCGCAACAGACACGAAATCGACAAAGGCTACATCTAAAAAGGCCCGTAAGATTTCCGGTCAAAATGCAAAAGAGGAACTTCTTGCCTCAGAAGTAAATGTCGTATTGACAGATAAAGGCAAAGAAACCAAGCAACCAGGGGGCAAGAAGAAAGGCAAAGGGAAGAAGAAGAAACAGGAAGAATCATCACCTGAAAAATCTTCTGCAAACCCTCCTGGAAATAGGAAACCAAGAAATCCATGCTTCATATGCGATGAGGATCATTGGACCGCAGATTGTCCACACAGAGCTGAGCTTAAAAAATTCTTCAAGAATACAAAGACCTCAGCAGTATTAACTGATCCATTTCCGAATCCAGGAACAAATCTGGTTGATAGTGGAAATGCTTCCCCGTCTCAAGTGCTGATGTTGTCGGTTTCCAAACAGCAAAATGATGCTTTGATATCGACAAGGAACAAAGATTATGGGAATCCACAGCTGTCGAACAACAAGGATAAAGATCAACCTAGTAGTTCGACAACAACTTCGACAAAAGTTGCACCACCCATCATTCCTGAGTTGACAATAAAACCGCCAAAGGGAGTAGTACACAAGTCGACGTTTAATCCCCGCGCTAGAGCGGCACAGCATTATAATATAGTGGAAGATTTGGCCCAATCGCCATCCACTATGTCGACTCTTGAGGTACTACAAAATTGCCCATCCCAAAAGCAAGCTTTATTATCAGCCATTGGTGGGATAGACCCAAAGGATTCCAATCTTGTATCCTTCGATCATAAAGGATACGATCCTCAGTTACCAGCTCAACTAGCTTTCCTCGTTCAAGTGAAAGCCCTCAACAAAACTGTTCATCGAACAATTATTGATGAGGGGGCATCTACATGTATTATGTCGATGAGTTGCTGGAAAAATTTAGGATCCCCAACCTTGTCGCGATCTTCGACAAGATTAAAATCATTTGACGGACGAACATATACCCCATATGGTATTCTAAGTAACTTGAAGGTTGAACTAGGAGGGAAAACAGTGGAAATAGATGTTGAGGTAATCGATGGAAATCTCGATTACAACATCCTACTGGGAAGACCATGGATATATGTTATGGCTGCTGTTGTGTCGACTTATTTTAGGAAGATTGCATTTCCCTTTCAAGGAGGGATTACAATCGTCGATCAACAAAACTTCCTCCCCAATGGTTCTCAAGTTACGGGAAGCATTCCAATGATCCATGGAAGCCCCCATTCGCTTCAAAATATCGGAGTAGGCCTACTAAAAGATCCTATATTAATGGGAACTTTCACCCTTCCACCTCCAATCAGTTTGGCGGAAGTAGCGTCGGTAGGAACCTGCAATATGATATCTTCAAAAAAGATCTCAGAAAACAATATCGACATGGATCATGCACAAGTTTTGCCTCCAAGCCCAACAGAAATATTGTAGCAATCAATGTTCCTAGCATGGGAGGCAAACCCAAATCAATGCTCATCAAGCGTTTGGATAGATAGGTCTAAGGAATATGGTACCCCTTCAGATCCTTGGTCGCGAGTGCATGTCACCGACGAAGGAATTGTTTAATCAATGGTAATTGAAGGGGCACCATGGGATGATTACCACCATCGTTCCCTTCTTCCGGATTGTGAAGAAAATACTCCTGATGACCTTTATCATCCTTCAGTTTTTGATTTTCTATCAAATACTGTAAACATGGTGGATTCCGAGCGAAACTTGTCCAACATTGAAGAGACTATCGCCATAAATATCTCGACCAAAACAGATGTTGTAGAGAATATTTATGTTGGCAAATGTTGTTCTCCTTCAGAACTGGAAATATATAACGCTCTTTTTCACGAATTCAAAGATGTCTATGCTTGGTCATATAGTGAAATGCCAGCATTGACTCAAGTATCATTGAACACGAAATGGGCCCAACAAAATGAAACCGCGCTCCGCAGAAGACCGCGACAGTTTCGGATGAAATCAACTTGCATCGGCTGCAGGACCACAGAATGGTAGATTCTGTCGGGAGATAGGGTTTTTCGGAACTGGTGACAGCGCGACGGCGACGGTAGCAGTTATTCAACATGGAGGACTTTCCGTTAACGGACCTCGTGGATTATTCCGAGGATCCGCTATCTGGACAGGCGGTGTTCACCGACCCCATTTTCTCATCTTCGGTTTTGATATCTGATACTGCTCAGGAACTACAGGCTAGGGTTTACTTGACGCCTAATACCCCAACAGAACAGGGTCTTGAGGCTCTGCCGTTATCTCCCGGGACCGTTTCCTTGCTCGCGTCTTCATACCCTGAGGCTCTGACTCTTGAAGATATACCTTCCGCTCCGATTGTCATTCCTTCCTCGCTCTCGGATCCTAGGGTTTATGTGCCCCCGCAGACGAACCCGGCTACCCCCTCTGCGTCTATTGGGCCAAAGCCCTCCGGATGTTTCGGCACTCCAGTGGTAAATACAAGTGCTCCGGGGTCTAGCTCGGCGGGCACCTCAAACCCCCTTTCAGACCACCCTTGCGCCCCGAGAACAAAGAAGCTCAAGGCAAGATGTGTTAGGGCTATCAGAAAGGACACCACTGTCACATTTGGGAATTTGACAAGTTTCGAGGAAACCATGGCGCTCGCATGCACCGTCCTAGTTGGTCACGTGCGAGGACGCACATTCTCGGCAGATCGCTTACTTCGATGGGTTAAGGAGATTTGGGGCTCTCTGCTCCCTACGCTCCCTGAGGTTGAGGTTCTCCCACGGGGATGGTTCACTCTCCAATTCGCGAAAGAAGATCACACGAACATTGTACTTGAGTACTATTGGCACATAGAGACCGCTCCAGTACTCTTGAAGCGATGGACTCCGTTATTCGATCCTGAAAGGGAGCAGATCGCTGCTGGACCTCTGTGGGTAAGGCTACCCGGACTCCCTAGGCAATATTGGAATGAAGAGGCTTTCATCAAAATTGGAAACGCTCTGGGGAGGTACTTGGATCATGACCGCTCTTATGTAGACACTCGGAGAAGAACCATGGCTCGCATCCTGGTACATCTTGACACCAGGGAAGGGTTGGAGGAGGACATCACTCTGCAATGGGGAAGGCACAAGCGCATCCAGATACTGGACTATGAGGGTGTCCCATTTCGGTGCAATCGGTGCCACCAGGTAGGGCATCTCTATAAGGATTGCCCTCTCAATAATCGTGGAGACAGCCCTCCAAAAGTTACTCCTATTGTTCCTCGAAGATCTGCGCCTCAGATCTCCCCGCCTCAGAAGGTTTCATCGAATCCTCATGGAGGGCTTCATCATGCACCGTCTTCTGCTGAGGGCACATTCACTCCTCCCATGACAAGGACAAGAGCAGCAGCTGCAGCAATTCAGAAATCGGGTACTGATCTTCCTCATTCAACTCTTTCTCTTTCCCTTTCATCTGATTGCTTTAACTCTATCTCTGTATCTAAGGCACAATGCTCAATTCCGCCGCCCCCTCCTACTACTGCCTCTATCCCTCCTTCCCTTACCATTGATCACTCCCTGTCCCCATCTCGCCCTTATGTGTCTCATCCTGAATCAAAACCCCCTCACCATTATTCTCTTCAGCCCCGTCCCTCTCAATCTGTATCTGATGGTACCTCGAGGTTATGCATTATTCCCCCTGAACCTGGTCACACCTCAGCCAGGGGTCGAAAATCCAATCTGAACAAAGCCATTAGCGTGCTGGGGCTGAAGTTGCTTCGGGACGTCAATCCACCATTGTCGGGGCCCTTAGAGCTACAATCCCCCCACAGCGGGGTCCCCCATGAAGTGCCTTTCCTTCAACTGCAGGGGTTTAGCTAGCTCCCCCAAAAAGCTAGCCCTAAAACGACTTTTTCAGGTCGAATCTCCTGATATCATCCTCCTTCAAGAGACTCTGGGTTCTGCAGAATCCATATCTCTCGCTTTAAAATCGATTGTGCCTAGGTGGCAGTTCATAGGGTTGGATGCTATGGGTCGTTCGGGTGGTATGGCCATTGGACTAAATCCCTATTCCATCAGATTGGACTCTTCTTGGGGAGGGCCTGGATATTTGGGAGCTGACATTTTTTCAAAAGACCTTGGGCTGCAACTGCGCATCATCAATATATATGGACCCTGTCAGCAGAGAGAAGGTTTCTGGAGCACCCTCCTTGATCGATCTTTGATGCAAGCGGAAAACCTGATCATAGGTGGCGACCTAAATTTCTCCTTGGGATATAGTGAATCTTGGGGCTCATCTGCTCAAGCAGATCCCATATCAGACTTCATGAGGAACCTGCTCGAACAGCATGACCTCATCGATATCCCTATGAATCATCCTCTCCCCACCTGGAGGAACCGGAGGATCGGGTCAGCAGCTTTGGCTCGCAGACTTGATCGTTTTTTGATCAAGGGACCGCTGCTTCGTCATCTCCAACGCTATAAACAGTGGGTGAGTTCGGGGGGAATTTCGGATCACTCTCCCATCCTGATGGAAATTTTGGGCCCCCAACCTAAACCAAAAGCTCCTTTCAAATTCAATCATCATTGGTTGCAGGACCCTGAATTCTCTAAACTGGTCACGGACTTTTGGGTTGCTCACCCTATTGACAGAGAATCCTCTTTGGCTAGGGGTTTTGTCAAAAATCTGACGGAACTCAAACATATTGTGATCGAATGGGCTAAGATGAAAAAGGCCAAGGAAGATGAACTGCTCATCTCGATAGAAGCTGACATACACGCTCTGTTGGATGAACAAAACCTGGGCTTTAATTCTGTGGAAAGTAAAAACAGGCTGGTCGATCTAGAAAAGCAGAAGCACAGCATTCTCAAGTTCAGAGAGGAATCGATCAAGCTGAGGAGTAGAGCCACTTGGCTAAAGGCAGGGGATGAAAACTCTAGATTCTTCCATAATTATGCAAATGGGAGGAGGGTGGCAAATACCATCTGGAACCTACCCTATCCTGATGGGGGTCTGGCAGACTCCTTCAACAAACTCTCCAGACTTGGCACCTCCTATTTCAAAGGTATCTTCAAATTCCCTGAGGGAACCAACCTTGCTGAGATCATTCGTGTAGCTTCCCATTTCCCGAGGTTCGTTAACAATGAAGACTTGGAGGATCTCAATGCACCGGTCACCATGAATGAATTGGAGAACACCATAAAATGGTTCCAGAAGGAAAAGAGCCCTGGTCCTGATGGATGGACCATTGAATTTTATCTGGCCTTTTATGACATCATTGGTGAAGACATTTTAAAGGTGGTGGAGGAGAGCAGAACTTCTGGACAGATCTATCATGCCATAAATACCACCTTCATCGCTCTCATTCCCAAGTCAGACTCTCCATCATCCTTCGCTGATTTTCGTCCCATTTCGCTCTGCAATGTTCTCTATAAGATCATATCCAAGATTATTGCCAATAGGATCAGACCCATCCTATCCAAACACATCGCTCCTCAGCAGTTCGCTTTCTTGGAAAATAGGCAGATTAATGAAGCCATTGGCTCTGCTCAGGAAGCCATTCACTCTATTTGGTCCAAGCACCTCAAGAGCATTCTTCTCAAAATTGACCTCTCAAAAGCGTTTGATAGAGTCAGCTGGCTCTACATCAAAATGATTCTCATCCACCTGGGCTTCCCTCATCAGCTTATCACTTGGATTATGGCATGCATCACCTCTCCTACTTATAGTATTCTGATTAACGGAGCTGCATCCCATTTCTTCCACTCTGAAAGAGGACTTCGTCAGGGATGCCCCCTTTCCCCCCTCTTGTTCCTATTGGTAACTGAAGCGCTCAATCGACTCATCATTTCCGCAAGGAGGGATGGCACCATCCGAGGCTTAAAGATCTCAGATGCATGTTTCCTAACTCACCTTCTGTTCGTGGATGATGTCCTTATTCTCCTTGATGGAAGCATCAGGGATACCTCATCCTTCAACAGAATCCTAAATCTTTTTTCTCATGCCACAGGGATGGTGGTAAACCATGAGAAGTCTTCCATCACTCTGGTTGGTACTTCTGCAGCTGAATCTCAATCAGCTATGCGGGCCTTCCCTTTTATCACTCAACCTCTGGATCGAGGTCTTAAATACCTTGGATACTGGCTAAAGCCTACAGCCCAAAAGATAGCTGACTGGGTGTGGCTTGTCACCAAGATTGAGAAGAAAATATCATGTTGGTACTTCAGATATCTCTCCAGAGCAGGCAGATTAACTCTGATCAAATCCGTGCTGGAAGCGACCCCTGTTTTTTGGATGGCTCTAGCATGGATACCCCGGAACATCCTCTCTAAGATTCAGAGACTATGCAACAGATATCTGTGGGCTGGAAAGGAAGAGAAGCGCACCTTTGCTTGGATCTCCTGGAACAAGATTGCTCTCCCCAAGAAATGGGGGGGATGGGGATTAAAGGATCTGGCACCTTTTGCAAAAGCACTTGCTGCAAAGATGGGTTGGGCGCTGCTGACTTCCCACAGTTTATGGACTGACATTACATACCATAAGTACATCTGGCCTCTTGACATCATCGATTGGGCTAGACTCCCAAGCTGGAACAGAACGGGCATCTCTTCCATATGGAAAGCCCTCCTTCACTCCCTCCCCCTCCTCAGAAGCAATATCGTATGGCGTATCAAGAGTGGAAACAAAGTGCGCATAGGTATGGACCCATGGAGCGGGTGTGGAGGTAGACACAGGCTTCCTCCAGACCTGATTGCCCTCCTAAACTCCCGAGGCATTAGGGTGCTTGCTCAGATCGCTGATACTGAGGGCTCTGACATATTACATCAGGCTTGGAAATCGGGCACCCAACTAGACATCCCTATCAGATGGCACGAACCTTGGAAAGCATACTGCGATGCCCTCTCAGAATCCCATATCAGAATTGTGGAAGGGCCGGATGAACTCATCTGGCAGTTGGCTGACAGTGGGATATACTCTCCTCGTGAAGGATATAAAGTCATCATCTCCCACAGGAAGCCGGAAGTGCTTGATCGATGGTGGCACCAGATTTGGAAGCTAAATGCATCACCCAGGTCAAAATTATTCTCTTGGTGTGTCCTACGCAATCGCATTCCCACTGATGAACACCTAAAGCGCAGAGCTGTATCCGGTCCCTCGCGATGTGTACTATGCAAAACAGACTCAGAGACCACCGAACACTTATTCTTAAGATGCCCCATTGTTCTTCAAATATGGCATAACATCAAACTCCATTCTCTGGGGATTGGTCTGGTACAGACCTCATCGACGCTTGGATCGACTGGGGAAACAAACACAGTGGCTCGAAAGCTGTAAACCTTCCGATCATAGTTAACTGGACTATTTGGAAGGTCAGGAACCGAATGATCTTTGATGGATGGGAGGCCAGGTGGCCTCTCGTTGAAGCTGGAATCATTACAGCTTTTAACGAATTACCAAATCCTCCTCTCTTAAAACAGCGACGATCGACCCCTCCTCCCACCATCGACATGAGCTCGCCATGGGCCTTCTTCGATGGGGCTGCAAACGAACATGGCTGCGGAGCGGGCATCATTATCCACAAATCCTCGAGGCACTTCTACCACATCAAAGTTGGATTGGGGGATGGCACAAACAATTACTCTGAGCTCATTTCTCTTCGTCATTTGCTACATTTTGCACTCAGTCACCAATGCACCAACATCAACATTTTGGGCGATTCACAGATTGTCGTTAACTGGGTCAATAGAGTTACCACATGTCACTCACACACCCTAAATGTACTGCTTGATGAAGTATTTATACTAAAGGATGCTTTTAATTTATTTCACATCTCTCATATATACAGAGAACATAACCAGACTGCTGACAAGCTTTCCAAGGAGGCCGCGGTGATGGAGCATGGATTATGGGAAATCACAGAATTTTTGGATCAGCAGGAGCAGAAGTACTACCACCGGCCTTATATAGACCCGACATATCCTACTGCGGGTCAAGGGGCGATATAATAAAACAGTTTTTATGTTTTTTGACTGCACATCATGATATATCTTGCAATAGATTGCGGATTGCCAAAAATGGCACCTATCTTGCACAATTTTTGTAAATGTAACAGACAGATATATAGCATTGAACTGCTATTTTTGAAAAAAGGTACAGAACAGTTGGCATATGCTTTCAAAGCATCTACATATGTAATTTTTCATATTATAATGAAATATTACGGATTTTTCCAGTGGAAAAAAAATCATTGAACACGAAATCAAGATGTATCCAGATGTCAAACCAGTACGACAACGGCTACGGCAGGTGCACCCCAAGAAAGTCGCTGCCATTAAGGCAAAAGTTGAAAAACTTCTCCATGCTAGTTTCATTTACCCGGTTCCTCTAACCGATTGGGTATCAAATATTGTCCCTGTTATGAAAAAACAAGGAACAATTAGAGTGTGCGTCGATTATAGGGATGTAAATCAAGCTTGTCCAAAAGACAACTACCCTACACCCTTCATCAACCAGATAATTGATGAATGCACCGGATGTGAAATCTTTTCATTTATGGATGGCTTCTCCGGGTATAATCAAATAAATATCCGCCCATAGGACCAGTCAAAGACTGCATTTATTTGTCCATGGGGCACATTCGCATATCGAAAATTACCCTTTGGTTTAAAGAACACAGGGGCAACATTTCAGAGGGCAATGAATTATGCCTTCCATGACATCAAAAACATCGTTCAACCATACCTCGACGACCTTCCGACTCATTCACAAAAGCGGACTGATCATCCGCAGCATTTAAGAGCGATATTTCTACGTTGCCGACACTACAAGATATGACTCAATCCACACAAATGTGTATTTTGTGTCAGTTCTGGTCGTTTACTTGGCTTTGTAGTCTCGAAAGACGGGATTCGTCTCGACCCATGTAAGGTTCAAGAAATCATAAATTTGCCTCCACCTTCAAATTTGCTTCAAATTCAGAAACTCCAAGGGAAAGCAAACTTTCTGAGGAGGTTCATTCTAAATTACGCCGAACTTGCTAAAGGTTATACGCGTCTTTTGAAAAAGGAAGTACCCTTTGTCTAGGATCAAGTTGCGCAAGCTTCCTTTGATGCTTTAAAAGAATCCCTAATGAAAGCATCATTAATGTACGCTCCCGATTATCAAAAAGACTTTAACCTGTATCTGGCTGCAGTGGATACAACCATCGCAATGGTTTTAGTTCAAGAAGACAACGGAATTGAACATCCTATATATTATTTAAGTAAGAACTTAAATGATACAGAAAGCAAATATTCTTATGTTGAAAAGCTAGCGCTCGCAACTGTTCAAGCGATACAAAGATTTCAACACTATGTCCTCTTTCCAAAAACTATCATTCTGTTAGATTGCAACCCCATGACCTATATATTGTTGCGACAGTTGCTGGGGGGCAAATATTCAAAATGGATAGCAATTCTACAAGAGTTTGATCTGGAATTTGTAAAATCCAAGTCAAAGAAAGCTCTCGTATTCGCAGAATTATTATGCGATCTCCCATCGTCGTCCAACGATGAAACATCCGAATAAACGATCGTGGACGAAAATTTGTTTCTGATATCTTCAAGCAATCTGTGGTATGGGGATATAATCATTTATCTCCAAACCAAAAAATATAGGCCAAATACCTCTCGCTCCGAACAAAAACATATTCGATACCAAGCAAAAGACTACGTGATCATTGGTGATACACTCTACCGTCGTGGTATCGATACAATTCTGAGAAGGTGCCTCACCCATGGGGAGGCCGAAAAAGTCCTGAATGATTGCCATTCAGGCACGTGTGGGGGGCATCAATCCGGTTATGCTACAGCGCAAAAAATTTTACGAGCAGGATACTTCTGGCTAACAATGTTCAAAGATTGCATAACCGCAGTCAGAAGTTTCCATGCTTGTCAAATTTTCGATAGCAAAACCAGAAGACCACCCACACCTCTGCAGCCAATAGTTGCTGTCGAGCCATTCGCCAAATGGGGCATCGATTTCATGACATGTAACCCCACCTCGACCGGGGGGCATGGGTATATCATAGTCGCAGTTAACTATTTTACCAAATGGGTCGAGGCGATGCCTACATTAGATAATACTGGTGAAACAGCTGCCCTCTTCTTTTTCAATCATGTAGTCGCCAGATTCGGCATCCCACAAGCTATAGTCACAGATCATGGATCACATTTTCACAATCACATGATGGTCGAATTAGCTACCAAACTAGGGTTGTCTCATGACAGCTCTACTCCATATTACCCGTAAGCCAAGGGACAAGTTGAAGCAATCAACAAGGTCCTGAAGCGCATGTTGCAAAGGATGATTGGAGTTCACAAAAGAAGTTGGCACCTAATCCTGTACTCAGCCTTGTGGGATTACCGAACATCGGTAAGGAATGCAACCAGGTTTACACCTTTCCAACTGGTATATGGCTTGGAAGCAGTGTTACCAATCCAGTGTGAAATCTCGTCCCTCAAACTCGCAATTGACCTTCTCCCCGGAACTTCAGAAGAGGAGGCTCGTTTCTTGGAACTAATCCAATTGGATGAAACCCGTCGTGATGCCGCTTTGGCTAACGAAGCCCATAAGAAACGAGTCAAAGCGCAGTTCGACAAGAATGTCAAACCCCGTGTCTTCTCAGAAGGTGACTTGGTCTTGCTTTATGACCAAGAATCCGATAAATTGGGGGCAGGTAAATTCAAGTCTTTATGGATGGGCCCCTATATTGTTAAGCGAGTGTTAGCAAAAGGAGCCTACGAGTTAATGGATTATGACGGGATTCCACTGGCACAACCTCGTAACGGGTTGTACCTCAAGTGTTACTATGCGTGATTCAATATAGTAACATGTATGCTTTTGTTATGTTTTTGTTTTCGCTAAAGTGTTTGTTTTGGTCAAGTAATCCACTTTTTACATTTATTGCAGATGTCAAACCTATTGGAGTCATGTGTTGGATATGCCGACGGAGCGAGTCGTAGTTCGCGGAACCTATCTTCCGCGGCATGGGCCATTTTTTATCCAAGCGGCGAGTTATTACGTTTTAAAGGGGTATGTATTGGTCGATCAACGAATAACATCGCTGAATATAGTGCGTTGATAGAACTTCTCTCTGATGCCATCACACATGGTATACGCTGACTGATTGTCAGGCTAGACTCACAACTCGTCATACTACAACTCACTGGTATCTATTCTGTTCGAAATCCAGCTATTTATCGCATGTTCCTAAGGGTTAAGATTTTGGAAAGGCAATTTGATTTTATTCAATATCAGCATATTTCCAGAACCTTAAACACATTAACTGACTCACTGGAAAATTATGTGTTAGATAGACATTTGCAACATTTATAAAAAGAAGCATACCATCAATATTTGCATTTGGATCATGTAACTTAACCAAAATAAAACTTCTAAAATCAAAAATTTATATATAACTGTTTATGGTTTACACATAATGTTCTGTAATCAAGACAAAATTGGTCAAATGACCCAAAACTCAAAACGCTAGGGGGCACCCTAGTCTAATGATGCTCGTGATAGCAAGTCACAGCCTGTGCGATCATGCGTAAGAGCCGAGTCCATCGTCTTGGCACACCAGTAGTATGCCGCTACAACCTCAAGGGCAGCTCGTCAGTCCTCACATCTGGAATACCAAGAGTGAGGCCCTCAACCTGTTCCTGTAATGTTGTCAGAGTCTCGGCCACATCGAGGTCGCGAAGGATAGCCCTTCCAACAGCCTCTCCTGCTGGGGTGGCAGCTGGCACTCTCAGGCGTACTAATGGCCGAACGGGACCAACATCTACATGAGCACATGAGTTTGATTAAGTCTTGACAGAATAAAGCACAAGGAAATTATAAAAGAAAAACGATAAACAGGAATATGGTCAAAGAATTTACCAATGGTGCCCCACTGTTCGCCAGCCGGCAGTACTAAATCTGGATCACCCCGGAAGTCGATACTAGCATATGGATACTCGGAATAAACCATCTCTTGACGATCAAACCACCCGAAGAAGGTATCGGAAAAGGAAATCTGAGACTGACCAGCATGCCTAGACATATGGTCGACCCATCTCTGCATACGTGGTTCAGTCGGTGAAGGTAAATCGACTGTAATATACTGCGGCTGCATCAGTGGTATCTTTTCCAAGGCAAAGGCGGTCAAAATAGAACCATACCCAAAGTTATTCAACCTCCCACTCTTCACCTTGGTCAACTGTTCTTTCATCACAAGAAGTACTGCGTCACACCAGTTGAACACCTTCGGTTGGAGACATTCCAAGGCATACTGCATATAAGATCGGTTGGCTACATGAAGAGCCGCACCACCAACCATCCTACCAAAAGTAAACAGAATAGTCCTAAGGGACCTGTCAGTGACATCACAGATGATGATCTTGCCGTCTTTACTCGGCTGAGATCCCTCTCTGCAATATCGGCGAACATAATCTCTCACAGATTCACCTCCTCGAGCCGAACCTGAT
The DNA here is from genome assembly GCA_031772625.1 of Pinus tabuliformis. NCBI lineage: Eukaryota > Viridiplantae > Streptophyta > Pinopsida > Pinales > Pinaceae > Pinus > Pinus tabuliformis. The sequence continues at coordinate 1,067,693,565 of CM062815.1, forward strand.
AAAGAGATGGGGGCACCCCTCCTCGACAAGCCAGTCAAGAAATAGATGTCCACTACAGTCAAGGGGATGGATTTGCCCCTAATCTGGAACACCTGGTTGGTAGGACCCCAAGCATCGAGAAAATACTGCAGCAAGTTGATTTGTTGTCTCATGCTAGAAATGCGGAAAAACTTCAGCAAGCCACAATTCCGCAGTGCGTTTACTGTAACCGGATCATGTAAAGCAAACATGTCCTCTTCTTCATGCTCATGTTCTCGCCATGTAATAGTCATCTTGCTCCAAAAATCTCTGAAAACAAACAAGAGAAGAGTTAGATCCTGATTTTGGTGAGAAACAGGTAAAATTTCCATCAAAAACTGTGCCTAAAGTTCCCTCCTTGCGCCCATCGCACCTACAGTAGTGCTCTCGGTGCATTGCATGTCAGATGGCCAGTAGACAGGCCAACATCCAATGCACCTTTTGATACACAAGGGGTGCGCTGAAGCCAGGGCGAGTTTTTCAAACCCCAGAGGCTCAAAAAAACCAGGAATCGAGCTCAGAATGCAAAATGGAAAGCATGAAATAAAAGAGCTCAAGTTTAGCTCCTACCTGGTCCAGACGACGCCGAGAATCGTCCATAGAATCTCACAGAATCAGCTGGTGAAGATCAAGGGGGGAAAGCACCTCCAAAGCTCCAACAAACCAAAGTTCAAATGAAATGGTAAAATGAGAGGCAAAAGCACTTTTACATTACTTTTTACGTAATTCGAGTAAAATATTAGTGTTCTAACTCATTTTTTGTTCATTTCTAACTAGTTTGATGAAGCAATTGAAAATGCAGTACAATCTCTGAAAGAACAAAGCTATTTATGGTAAAGTCAAGAAATGACCGTTGTATCGAGCAGTTTTAGTACATAGTTCAAGCTCGTTAAAAAATAAAGTCATGAGCAAATGTTTCTCCCCGCGTTTAAGCTCATTAAAAAATGAACTATTTCCCGGTAAATAACCATCGTGAATGTAGTACTTCAACCTTTAAAATCCTTGGTCGTGTTCTCATCATCACCTCCATTCTGTATTGGCCGATCATTCACCTCCATTTGATTGTTTACCCCTTTTGAGGAACAGTTGCGAAGAGTGATCTCACTAGCCATCCTTGTAACACTGTCATGATTGGAAAATTCCAAACCTTACCTGGAATCAGCTGCTACCCAATTTTATCACTCGTTCCTCAATAGACGAGTCTCCTTTAAGCTCTTTTCAACTGACTCGTAAAATATGAAAAGATTGCCGAGCCATTGGCCTCTCCAACTCGTTAAAGGGACCAGAAGTGCTATCCCTCCTTTAGATTTTAATCTTTTTGGACCTGAGGGATTATTACACAAAAAGATCGAGCGCTTGTTTTGTTCGGCTCGTTAAAAGTATCAAAAATTCATCCCTTCTGTATTGTTTTATACTTTTTCAGACTTAAGGGATTAGATGACGAAAAGGGAATTTTGGAGTTTCCTTTACGTTCCTTTTCAGACTCTCTAAAATTGAAAAGGACCGAGTTATCTTTGTCGTTAAACTCATTAAAACTTAATAGCGACAAACTTGTCCATAGCAGACAAGAACGAGTTTCACTATCGCTAGGCTCGTTAAAACATAGCGATGGGTTTGCCCGAAGGGAAAATTATAGAACAAGCATATGTTATCCTCCTCAAGCTTGACAAAAATAAAGAGGTACTGGTCAGCAATGACTGGGGAAAAATTGGGAAGAAAACTTGAAGAAACTTTGTTGGTAGCAAGTCGCTCTTGAACATGACACTTTCACTCCGCATCCAAGTCGGGTTGGGTTGTTTCATTCACCGGTCACATCACCATGGTCCCATCACACCATCCACATTTGGGGTTAATGCTACCAATCCATCACGTCAGTGTCGCCGATATGTTCAAGAGAAGTCTTTCATAGAATTCACCTGTGTCTCACCCGCTACAATACATTTACACTCCATTCTTTCATGACCGCCACCCTGAACCTTATGTCATCAGATTGTTTTCACCTCCATTAAAATCATTTGCTCCATTCCATGTCATTGATGTGGGATTCATTAAGGCCCTCCTGTGACAGATCTCTTCTTGTCGACATCAGCTCATTATCCAAGAAGTCGATCTAGGAACACCCTGGTCAGTACTATGAAGCTTGCATGCCTCAATGGCAAGTTTCTCACTTCCGGTGACAGGTTTACATCAATGGCCTTCGACCGAAAGATTTTGCGTGGTGTTCAACGCCAAGTCCTTTATTCACACCATGTGAATTGTACTGCAGTACCTTGAGGGTCATTATCATTATCGGTGATTCCTCTCGCGCCTGTTAACATCTTACATCATTGGTTGGTAATCAGGCGATGTCTTTCCATGTTCGACTCCAGAACATCTCTCACATGGATAGACTTGTACTTCGAGTGAAGATCGAACGAGATTGAAGACCCCGGATCTAGTTTCATCCATCCGGGCTATGATATATATTCAAGGAAATAAAGACATCAAATGTACATCATTGCTGTACAGATAATCATCCAATCAAAGGGATGATGGCTCTACCAGAATCATCAGTCTACACTCAGACGATTGTCTGTCCTATGTACATGAAAATGAATTTATAAAGTTGAGCATGGGAATGCCCGCCTCAACTAGTTCATGAAAATATTATGAAGATGATGTATTGTATTGTATCTTATTACAGGTCTCCTCCCAGCTTGAAAGAACTTTGGATCCTCATAATAAAGCATTTCACCCGACATCAAAAGATTAACGACCTCATACTTTGGGGGGAAACTGTTATAGACATTTTTGGGCACTACAACCCCAAGCATGAAATGTCCATAAACCAAGGGCTCCTAAGTCCCTAAAAGTGTTGTTCTAACCCCTAAAGGAACAAGGTCAACTGATTACAGCTTCTCCCAGAAGTTCTCCATGAAAAACCACTCAAAACTGGTCAAAACAGGATCATTTCAGCTGCTCCATAGGCAAAGTGCGTTGCATCTCATGTAAATACATTGTGTGGGTGTGTTGCATTTCAAAAATCCCTTCTATGGGGTGCGATGGGCGAGAAGTGACAAATGGCAGTGTCATTCAGCGAGGTGGAGAGGCATGGAATCTTCCAGAAACTTCTCCTGTGACACTTGCCTCTCTGAATTCGACCAAGGATGAGTAAGAGATCATCAATCTCCAAGTGGAAGAAAGAACTATTAGAGGGAAGACACTAATCAAATCACAAGATGACTCATCTCCCTTATAGATATCTATATATGGATCCCTCATCCCAGAGATCCAGGGGCTGGAATTTTGCATATTGTAAGGAATTGCTGTTGGTTTCTTGAGACAACATCAGAGTGTTGGGTGATCTAAGCTTTGTATGAGGTGAAGAGGGGCTTACTTGCTGAGAGGATGATGCTGGGTCAGAATAACTGGTTGTAACTCCCTTGGATTTTTTTTGTTTATCAATAAAAGCTATTCAAGTTTTCCTCCATACTCTTGTGTCATTTATGTTTTATGCATTTGTATGGTCAATTTACATCTGATCCTAGATTTTTTATGATTATAGATCCATGTTCTTGTATAGTGCTATGCTACTGTGATCTTACAGATACTCTGTGAAGCTGGGCGTACAAGGGAGCAAGTGGCGAAAGACTATCAAGAGAGAGAGGAATCGAACTAGGAGATTAGCGCAAGACAAAGGTTGGTCTTCTTTGTTCTTCTCTCATCTATATTTCATAAAGGAAAAACGAAAGTAGCTTTACTTTGTTTGTTTCTAAGGTAGCTATCACACCTTAGTGGGATAAGCAGTTCTGTGTAGACACTTTTCCCTGTAACACCCATCCAACCAAAGAGTTTATATATTGGCTTGTACAGATTATATGACTAAATGGGTGGAAGCTAAGGCACTTATTAAAGCTAATGAAGAATCTGTTTTAACCTTTTTATTTGAAGAAATCTTCGTTAGATTTGGGGTGCCTAGAGAACTAGTCACAGATGGAGGACCTCCTTTCAATTCACATGGTTTTAAAGCTATGCTTCAAAAATATCATATCAATCATAAAATGACTACACCTTACCACCCCCAAGCTAATGGTCAAGTGGAAAGTACAAATAAAGTCATAGAAGCTATTTTAACAAAAATTGTGAAGGAGAATAGGAAAGATTGGTCTCAAAGACTGCCTGAGGCATTATGGGCTTACAAAACTACTTGGAGGAACACTACATGTTTTTCACCCTATGAATTGGTTTATGGTAAAAGTGTTGTTTTTCCTGTGGAATTTGAAATTAAAACCTTAAGAACTGCTTTAGTTATTAACCTTGATTTGACTGATGCACAGACAACTAGGTTGCAGCAGCTGCAGGAATTGGATGAAAAAAGTTTGGATGCCATCCATCAAACAACTATGATTCAGCAGCAAAGAACTAGGTGGCATGACAAAACTATTAAGCATAAGCAATTCCAAAAAGGTAATTGGGCTTTACTATATGATTCCAGGTTTGAAAATTTTCAAGGGAAACTACGAACAAGGTGGTTGCGACCTTACGAGATAGATACTGTTTTTCCCAATGGAACAGTAAGGCTCCTAACAATTGATGGTTCTAGAACTCCATTGTTAGTAAATGGGTATCGGCTTCGTCTGTACCAGCAACCAATTTCTAAGGAGGATTTTAAGGCCACTTGCATGGTAGATTCACATTATATCTTTTTGGGGGAGCCTCTTGCCCCTCATTGCACTTAATCTCTGCATTATATATTCTTGTATTATTATTAGATTAGATTACTTAACTAATAATCCCTGTCAAGGGCTGCCATATTACAATTTATTTTGCAGGTCTTGGATTCGGAGGCTGGCTGAAGGAACAATTGCATTACAAGCAGGATCAGGTTTCAGTTTGGGAAACATTGCCATTCCACTCCAATTCACAATCCATCCCCTCATACTACCCTTCAGCAACATTTTCCTATTCTTCTTTAACAGCAGCATCTCTTTTTCTCGTTGCTGAAACACCAGTTTCGACCGTTGCTGAAACACCAATCTTTGCCCATTTTTCCCTGTTGCTGAAACACCAACTTTTCCCCATTCTCTCCATTGCTGATACACCGATTTCTCCATTGCCGAAACACCGACTTTTTCCATCTTTCCGAAAAAGCATCAATTTTCCCATTTTTCCGTAATTGAGGCATCAACTTCTCTCAAAAATGACCAATATATATCACTTTCCATTGAGAGAATCAGCCATTCATCCTGATAATTGTGTTCCTTCACCATTACCTCCTGTGAATAGAGAAAGCCTTTTATATAAATACCCTCATATCTTACAACCCTTTCCCATAACCATTGGTGATCTACTAAACGACGAAATTATACTTTCAGCACAGCAATCGAAGGTAAAACGTGAGGTATGCGTGTTTATGTGTAAATATTAAACTATAGTTAATGAGAAGATTCTGATATGATTGCCGAAATCATCGTACATTCAAAACTTATCATTTTAGCCGCAGTTGGGGGGAATATCAAAATTTTGCAATCATTACCCGATATGCCAATCACCGTCATTTTTTATCATGACTGAGTCTCGTCACCCCGTCTCTGTCTTATTATGTCATAACCTCATTTGCAATATCTTACTCTATCTCGGCTGCGGTAACTCGGCTCTGTATTGTGCATTTTACTGAACCGGTAACTATGGGAGGTAACATTGTTCGAAATGAACCTAGTTCAACGGCTCTATTGGAACTACACCCAGAAGCATATCAAATTTTTCTGCAAGCAGGCTGGGTGGATTACTTCTAAAGGCTCCAAGAATTTGATTCCCAGCAAGTCCTAGAATTCGCACGTTATTTAAAGGAAGGTTATTCTACTATTCGCGGAGTGTGAATTCCGGTAATAGAGGAAGATATAACGCAAGTTTCAGGATTACCAGTCGATGGCATCCATTGGTTCAGCCGTAAACACATCATTCTAAACGCACAGCAAGATTTTCTTCTACCTGGGGAGCAGGTCAAACCTAAAGGCAGGGGTGTTGCACTGCATTCATTACCACCTCCATGGCCAAAGGTTGCAGAGTTTGTCAAGCACTACCTCACCTGCGAAGGACGTTACCAAGTAGTGTACCAGCATGACTTTGTGTTGTTGAATCATTTAAGACATGGTCGTTTATTAAATATGCCATACTATCTGCTTGGGTGTCTAAAGAATATGTCACATTATTCCATGAATGCAAAGTACCCACTCCTCTCCCTTACTCACCATCGCCTAGTTCAGCTTTTAATCCTAAGGGGCTTTTCCCTACAGAATCCTCCTCCCCTTAACAACCCACCCCAGGAAGCTGCTGAAGTTACTCAACCAGCAGCCAAAAATCCTCAAGAAACTACCGAAACTTCTCAAGCAGTAGCCGAAACTCCCCAAGTGAATGCTGAAAATCCCCAGCCATCCGTGACAGTTAGTCCAATTGACCCCGCCATTGCATCAACCCCATCCCATAATTTACCTGGATCATCCACTCCCACTGTCCATATCCCCAGCGATGATTCAGACGATGACATTCCCCTGGCTAAGCTGAAAAGGAAAAGGAAAAGGCAAGAAACGGTTGTTCCTTCATCAAAAAGACGAACAAGGGCCTCAATTAAAGAAGCTATTACCTCTGATGTCCCTCCTACCCCAGAGAAGGCCATCCATAAAAGAAAAACCATTGTTTTTCCTGCCTCCTTACCTCGAAGACGAAGGAGGATGTCTTCTGAAGCAGCAACAGAGACCCCCACCCCAAATTCCCCACCCATTATCCTAAAACCCCGTACCCCACCAAACCCTGAATCCTTACCTTCCTCACCCTCGGGTACCGAAATACAAAATGTCCAAGATTTTTTGACATCATTCCTTTCAGAAAATGCAACTACTCCACAAGAACCAGCTGCTAATTTATCAAAAGTAGACACCCAAGATGATGCACAGCATGTAGCTATTACACAAGAACCAGCTACCAACTCAACAGGTGTTACACAAGAACCACCTGTTGAGGAGCAAAAGATAGACGACCTAGAGGTAGCTGCCCCACAAGAACCAGCTACTGACTCAACACCTACTGAGGAGCAAAAGATAGACGACCTAGAGGTAGTTGCCCCACAAGAACCAGCTACTGACTCAAAAGGTGTTACACAAGAACCACCTGCCGAGGAACAAAAGATAGATGACCTAGAGGTAGTTGCCCCATAAGAACAAGCTACTGACTCAACAGGTGCTGAGGAGCAAAAGTTAGATGACTTAGAGGTAGCTGTCCCACAAGAACCAGCTACTAGTCCAGCAGGTGCTACACAAGAACCACCTGCTGATGATCATGATTAGGAAGTAGATCAGGATGTAGCAGCTACTGACTCAGCAGGTGTTACACAAGAACCACCTGCTGATAAACAGGAAATGGATAATCAACATGTAGCTAAATCAGCTACTGGCTCAGCAAGTGTCACACAAGAACCACCTGTTGATGACCATGACCAGGAAACAGAGCAAGACTTGGCTGCTACTGACTCAATGGTCGACACACAAGAGCCACCTGCTGATGAGCAAAGTGTAGATAACCAGGGTACTACACAAACTATAGCTGTTACAGAAGAACCAGCCACTCAGTTGGCTAATATGCAAAATTCGCATGTTCAGGAGGATATAGCTATTACAGAACTAGCTGATGACCCAGCAGTTGTCACACAAGAACCACCTGTTGGAGATACAAATAATGAAGCTACCACCAAACAACCATCCTCCCATCCACTTGAACGAGCTACAGAGACTGCAAATTCTAAAGAAAGCCCTATCACGTTTGCTTCCCTTCAACAAGAGAATGAGTTTCTGAAAGCTGAGATTCAGGCTTATAAGCAGGAGTTAATAATAGCAAGGGAAGCTTATGAAGAAGAACTTAATTTGTATACTTTAACTCAGATAGCATCTGCAGTCAAGAAAAGTGCAGATAAGGATCGATACGATGAATACATGTGCAGCCAATGTGGTGACCTCTATTCTCGAGCTGGTTATAAGGTAATCGAAGTCCCATTGCCTGGACCCACTCCTGCATTTATTCCTGTTGTAGTTAAAAAGGAACGCCCTGCTACACAAGAACCAGCAGGGCCTTCAAAGATTTCTGAAGAAGAAGAGAAACCGCAAGTACCCCGGCCTACCCTAGTTGTTAAAGCTGAAAATCCTGCACCAAAGTCTGCAAAGACGGTGTTTACCCAGACTGAATCTCCGTGTGCAGAGACTGTCTTCACTCAGACCTTAAGCATTCAAGAACTCAGGAATATATGGAAAAAAGAGTATGCCCTGTCGCAAGAAAAGGCATTGCAGGAACATAAATCATTATGGCAGAATCATGTATATAGAAATTGGGAAGTCCTGGAACAGTTCCATGCACAGCAGAAGGAAAATAAGGAGTTGAAAACTAGACTGTCTCTTATCTTTGAGTTAGTTCAAAGACTTCTGGCCACCAAGAAACCATCCTTTAACTATTATGTGTTTCTAGCAGAACGCCTAGCATTCCTTCAGGCAAAAGCAGTCAGAGATGGACGACCTCACGAGGTGTCTACACCCCACCAGTTTATTGAAACCTTTGCAGCAGCGTCAGTCAGTGAACAGAGTCTCTTATGTGAACTCTATCTCCATAATGAAGCCATGTCGGAGGATAGAAAGCTTAATTTGATTCCTGTGGTTGGTGACATTCATATTAGAGCCTTGGTCTCTTTTATGGCCAATCAGCTCACGTGGCAAAACGCTTTTCTTTTAGTAAAACATAACGAAGAAAATCGCCTTCTGTGGATCCGAGCTGAACCACAAAATGCTGTTGTTTTCATTGCTGAACATCATCGGGTTATAAGAGAACCAGGAATTACTGAGCATATCAGAGAATTACAGGCAGCAGTGTTAGAGGAATGTCAACAGTATGTCAAAAGGAAAGGACCTCTTACCATACAGGCAAACAATTTTTCTGGGAACATTTCCCTAAGGAGAGAAGGGAATACCACCCCTTTAACCCTCTTAATCTTCATGCAGCAATTTCACGAGTGCCTAATTATGTTAAATGTGTTCAGCAGTGTGGCGAAAAATGGTTGGGTTATCATTTTTATTTCCCGCTTCTCTGGTTGCCAGTACAGCAATATAAGGCCTACTTCAAGGTGTCCAAAAAAGAGGAGCTTGTAGCATGGCAGAGATTACAGAATGTCCAGGGCTTCAGAGATTCGACTGATAGCACCTTCTATACTTACTGTATAAGTAATTTTCATTGTACATCCCAGTACTCCGATTCAGACTCAGAGTAAATGTTGCATGGGGACATGCAACTGCTTCAGTTGGGGGGGATGTTAGGACCTCATATTGTCCCTTTTTTACCATACATTTTTCCATGATATCATCCTTTTCAACTTACATTTAAAAGTCCTTGTTAGTGTTTTAACCCAATTATCTCAAAGGTATGTAATGATTCTTCTCATCACTATACGTTTAATTATTTAGCATATAATCACGACATCTTCATAGTTAATCTTTGAATTATTAAGTGTTGAACAGTTAAAGAATGATGTGCAGTCCGCGTTGCTGAAACAGCCTGGAGTTTGCGAGACTATTTTTGCAGTTGCTGAAACAGTAAAAACGACACGCGAATCTTGATGCTGAAACAGTTGAGATTTGCGTTCTAAATTTGACAGCAGCAAAGGAACTAGATTGATCACCGAGGAAGCTGTTACACTGGATATAACACCTATAATCTAAAGACAACATTACTATAACAGCATTTTGTTGACGGGAAATTGATTTCTCTATTTTTGTATAATGGGTTAAAATAATGTAAATCCTTTGTAATAGATGTCTCCTCTTTATAAATAGGAGACATCTACATTAGAAGGGGATGAACAGACTATGGAAAAAGGCTTAGCTGAAGGAACAGAACTGGAATTCTTTTTGTAATATGACATTGATGGATGAATAAGATTTTGTTCTGAAAATCTTTTTCTAGTTCATGTTTCCTGGGGAATCTTGTGAGAAGGACAGGGCCCACCTTCATCACAAGATTCACCCATTATATTTCTGCAGTGTGTCAAGTGTGTCTTTTATTCATGCCTTGTTAACAAGTATTGTTCCCTGAATATTGTTTATAATACCTTTTGTTGAAACTTTGTTTCTTTCTCAATTGATTGTTGTGTTATTCAAAGTTAATTCATGAGTGTTTCACCGGTGATTAAGTTACAGAGTGAATTGGCAAGCTAGTTAATCAGAGGCAGGTGCTAGAGATTCCCACTCTGGGGATAGGGTCCTGACTCTCTGTTATAGCACAGCCATTGTTTTCCTTTGCAGATTGATTCTTTTTCATTATATGATTCTTTGAATGGAATTAAGCATTCTTTAGTTATCTGCAATAGAGTGTAATTGTTGTAATGCAGAGTGGAGCTTCAGTTTGTTAATTTAAGGCGTGATTTGTTTGTACTACAACTTTTGCTGCTTTTAAAATTGAGTGCATATAGTACGTAGTTGCCTTTGAAATAACAAGACTTCCCTGGGTTGAAAATTAATGTCGCACTTTGTTGTTTAATTCAATAAGCAATTAAAGTGACCAACAGCAACATCATGTAATAAAAAATTTAAGAACGCGGGCAAATTCACAGCTCATTTTTGCTTTAATACGGCTAGCAGTTTGAGATGGCATGGTCTTACCACATCTTTTCTGCCATCGCAAGTGATGTAGCTTTGGATAATTCTCACCAATTCTGCCCAAGGCTCTCCCAAGGTTGCCAACAAGACTCCTTTTCCTTTAAAAGTAAGGTTCTGCCCTTCGTCCCGGAAGATGGTTATGGCATACCGCAATCTCACCTTTTTCAGAGTCCACACAGGTCCAATGGCTGGCAGTCCTAAAACTTTGACAATTATGTCATCTGTGACTGCTATCTGTCTCCCTCTCACCATGGAATGATTTTCCTACAAATTCTGCAGAAACTCGATTGCCACCGTCTCATTAGATTGTTGTAGGCAGTTAAGGTATGCTAACCATCCTACCTTTACTAAGATTTCTCGTGCAGCGTCAGAGACCATTAACACCTGTGGCTCACTACGAATTGATCTTCCTCCCATCTTATTCACGCTTAGCACACTATAAAAACACAGAGATGACAATGGAACAACAAGTTGTTCAAATTTTTAGCTTACTGTTAAGAAAACACAGAGAAGATGATGGAACAGCAAGCTGTTCAAATTTTTAACTTGCTGCTAATTTTTGCAGAGCAAAACACGGAAATGGCGTTGGAACAGCAAGCCATGCATATTGGGAAACAAAATACCGTTAGGCTTGCTATTCCCGAGTTTTGGTGAAGTCATAATACCTCTGAATAATGAGTTGACACGTATGCCAGTGAATTATGGGGATCACCCGCGCCCCCTTGCAATGTGATAGGTCGTCCTCGGCCGTCAAATAAAGGAGCAGCATGCTGAACTACAATCGTACAGTGGAATAAAGGAACATCGTATAGATATATGACATGTTTACAGAAATGAGCGGATTACCGAAATCGAGGCTTATAATGAAATCGCTAATAAATATGGAAATGCCATGATATGATGCGAAAAATAGAGGATAGGACAGCTGACGTGAGTAAAAGTTCTTATGCGGTCATTATCCACTTTAACCATTATGATTGATTTATAAATGATTTTCATGTATCAAAGGTTCGAAAGGGTTATATGACATAATCTCATTTGAAATCACTATAAAGATATAAGAAGGGTTTATAATGTCTATTGGTGTATGAAAAATATTACTTCAATACCATCAGCAGAACTCTGCTGCCCACAAGTGTCCATAACCTTGACAGAGTTGCTTATTTCACCCTTGGAACCACAATCCTTTGTGTATGCCTAGGAAAGTGTTGTGTGATGTCAAAATGGAGGCCATTGTGCTCGCCTGGTAACCAGATGAATCACAATGCCATTCACCAGGAAGGAGTGAAAGGTGGACAAGTTGGCTCATGATGAGACCTCCTATTCCAATGACCTTTTAATTTTTCTGATGTGCCTATTGGATCATATTCCTGGTGTGGTGGCCATAGTGGGAATGCCACTTCACTTTCTTCCTTATGATCATGGTAGTTAACTCTTGATGAGACCCCCTATCCTTCATCTAACAAATCATATTAGTAATCACATAGATATGTATGTTTTCTTTTCCTTTTTTTCTTTTATATAGCACTTTCCTATTTATATACAGAGGGTGGCTCAACACTCCTTAAGAGTAGGGATGGTGAAAGAAGTCTAAACATCTCTAGAGAAAAATATGCCCTTATTCTTATTCAATAATAATGATCAAAGTGAATTATAGGGGTTTAGAAAGAACCATCATGATAAAAGTAATCAATCACATTGGTGTTAGTGAAGATAAAGACAGTAAAGTGATATAAATAGTTGTGTCATTTCCTCCTTTCTCTTATCAATTCAAAGTGATTTCTTTTAAAGATAACGATTTTTCTTTGATTTGCTGATTTCAGTATCCTCTAGTTTTTGTATTCGTGCATAAATGTATAGTTGTGCCTTAAATGACCATTGCTCACAAAAATCCTCTAAATGGTGAAGGACACATACACACACACAAAAAAAATGCACTCAAAAAGTGTTGTTCTTTAGATGGAACAGCAAATAAAGCAAGTGTGAAACAAAAATGCAGAAATGTTGTTCCTTCGGAAAGGAACAGCAAAAACGAAAGTGTTGTTCCTTCGGAAAGGAACAGCAAAAATGCGGGTGAGCTATTCCTTCAGAAAGGAACAGCAAAAAAACGAAAGTGTTGTTCCTTCGGAAAGGAACAGCAAAAGTGCAGGAGTGATGTTCCTTCGGAAAGGAACAGCAAAATGTGAAAGTGTTGTTCCTTCGGAAAGGAACAGCAAAAAGGCGGAAATGTTTTTCCTTCGAAAAGGAACAGCAAAATGCAAAAGTGTTGTTCCTTTGGAAAGGAACAACAAAAAAGTGGAAATATTGTTCCTTCGAAAAGGAATAGCAAAATGCAAAAGTGTTGTTCCTTCGGAAAGGAACAACAAAAAGGCGAAAATGTTGTCCCTTCGAAAAAGAACAGCAAAATTCAAAAGTGTTGTTCCTTTAGAAAGGAACAGCAAAAAGGCGGAAATGTTGTTCCTTCGAAAAGGAACAGCAAAATGCAAAAGTGTTGTTCTTTTGAAAAGGAACAGCAAAACAAAGAAAATGTTGTTCCTTCAGAAAGGAACAGCAAAATGCAAAAGTGATGTTCCTTCAAAAAGGAACAGCAAAACGGGGAAAATGTTATTCCTTCAAATTTGGACAGCAAAATAAAAAAGTGTTGTTTCTTCGAAAAGGAATAGCAAAATGGGTAAAATGTTGTTTCTTTGAAAAGGAACAGCAAAATGCAAAAGTGTTGTTCCTTCGAAAAGAAACAGCAAAACGGCAGAAGTGTTGTTCCTTTTTGAAGGAACAGCAAAATGTAAAAAAAATTCCAAAAATGCAGAAATTTGTACAGAGATTAATTTACACAAACAGAACAGAAAAAGTTATGTACAAAATTAAAAACAATAAAATTACTTAGTGAACCAAAGGCGAGGAAGAATTCTCTTCCTCAGCCAAAATCTGCATGTCAGAATCTTTCCAGAGTTGTTGGTAGAAGAATTCTCGAGTAAGCGGTTTATGGTACAATCACACTCGGTGGCCATTTGCTTTAAAGATATGTCCAGATCCATCAATAGTATTCAAAGTAATGGTGTCATTGTCATGCACTTTCTGGATTTCATACGGCCCAAGCCAGCGAGTCTAAAGTTTTCCCGGAAAATCCTGAAACCTGGAATCATATAGGAGTGTCCAATCTCCTTCGTGGAAGATTTTCTTTTTGATCAAGGCATCGTGCCATTTTGCTCTCTATTGTTGGATTAATGTAGTATGTTGAAGAGTCAAGAGCCTGATTTCATCTAGCTCATTAATTTGCTATAGTCTATTGGTCTGGGCCTCATTTAAATCTAGACCGACCTCTTGTGTTGTTCTCAACGTTTGTATTTCGAATTCTATTGGAAATATGGGTTCCTTTCCAAATACTAGCTGATATGGTGAATAACCAGTGGTGTTTCTCCACGTTGTTCGGTATGCCCACAAGGCTTCCGGTAATCTTGTAGCCCAATCGCGTCTGTGTGACGCAATGGTTTTTGTTAATATTTCCTCTATGACTTTATTCGTGCTCTCTACTTGGCCATTTGCCTGTGGGTGATACAAAGTGGTAATCTTGTGCTCAATATGATAGTTTTTTAATGTTGCAGCAATTTTATTACCTGCAAACTGTGGTCCTCCGTTCATGATTATGTCTCTTTGGAGGCCATATTGCACAAATATTTGGAATAGAAAATGAATGACAGAGTCCTCTGTAGCTCTTGAAAGTGCCTCTGCTTCAACCCATTTGGTCACATACTCAGTTGCTACCATAATATATATTTTATGGTTTGATGATGGGTTGATCAGACCAACAAAATAGAGTGCCCAATGCTCAAATGGTTCGATTACTAGTTGTGGGTTTAAAGGCATTTTGTCGAACTGTCCAGGGCGTCCTGCTCTTTGGCAACTGTCACAGGCTTGAACAAATTGTTTCTCGTCTTTGAAGATTGTGGGCCAATAATACCCTGTTCGCAGAACTTTGTGACCAACTCTTCAATCTGTGAAATGTCCGCCACATGGTCTTTCATGATAGGCTTTTGAGATGTCAAATATTTCGTCTTCATGGATGCATCTTCTGATGTGCATATCTTCCCCTGTATGAAATAGGTAGCCCCCAATCCAAGAAAATCGGGTACTACGTTACACAATCTATTTTTGTTCATTATGGGTCAGATGCTTTGGTAATTTACCTACTGCTAAATAATTCGCAACATCAGCATACTAGGGTGTTTTGACAGTAATAGCGAATAAATGTTCATCTAGAAATTGATCTTCAACTGCTACTGCGTCCACTGGCTTCGACATTAGTGAGAGAAAATCAGCTACAGGATTCTCTTTCCCAGGTTGATCTTTTATTGTGATGTCGAATTCCTGCAATAAAATCAACCATCTTGTTACTCTACCATTTGTAATAGGTTTATTTGCTAAATATTTTATGGCAGAGTGATCTGTATATAAAACAACAGGATATCCAGTGATATAATGCCTAAATTTATTTACAGCATGTATTACAACTAAGAATTCTTTTTCAGTAACAGTATAATTTAACTCGGCAGGAGACAAATTCTTGCTGATATAATAGATTGCATATGGTTTTTTGTCTTCTTCCTACCCAAGGACTACTCCAATAGCTATGTCTGAAGCGTCTGATGAAATTTGAAATGGCAAGTCCCAATTTGGGCCTCTGAGCACTGGGGCTGTTGACACAAGCTTTTTCAGATCCTCAAAAGCACGGTCGCATTTATCTGTCCAAACAAAATCAAAATTCCTTGTCAGTGCATATAGAAGTGCAACTATTTGAGAAAAATGTTATGTAAATCTCCTATAATAACTAGAAAATCCAAGAAAACTTCATACCTCTGTCTGTGTGGTAGGAGTAGGTATTAACAAAATTATTTGAATTTTGGCCAGATCTACCTGTATTCCAGCTGCTAAGATATAATGACCTAGGATAAGTCCTTCAGTCATCATCATATAGCACTTTTCATGGCTCAAGCAGAGCCTGGTGGCGATACATCGCTGCAGCACCTTTTCCAATGTGTCTAGTGCTGGGTCGAAATCATCTCCGTATGGTGTGAAATCATCCATGTATACTTCGAGCCCTTTATTTATTAAATCTGAAAAGATGTTGAGGATGGCCCTTTGAAATGTGGCAAGGGCATTGCATAGGCCAAAGGGTAGGACTTTGTAGGCAAATGTTCCCCAAGGACAGGTAAAAGTGGTTTTGTCCTGGTCTTCAGGGGCAATCTGACTCTGATTGTATCCACTGAAGCCATCCAAGAAAGAAAACAATTACTTTCCTACTAATGTGTCTAATACCTGATCAATCAATGGAAGGGGAAAGTGGTCTTTCTGGGTGGCTTTGTTTAATTCTCTATAATCTACACAAATCCTCCACTTTCCATTTTTCTTTGGCACCACAACTAGCGGAAAGACCCACTTGCTATCAAAGATTGGATAAATAAAGTTTACATCCAAAAGTTTTTGTAATTCAGTGTTCACAATGTCTTTCAGGTGAGGGTTGAGTCTCCGTTGGAGTTGGCGAACAGGTCTCACATCCTTTTCTGTATAAATGTGGTGTGTACATAGCTGGGGAATGATTCCTTTCATGTTCAGATAATCCCATGCAAAAGATTCCTTATATTTTCTCAGTAGTTGGACCAACTTCTCTTCTTGTTTAGGAGTCAGGTTATTATTGATGTTCAAGGTTTTTCCTGACTCAATCTCTATAGTTTTGTTGTTTGAAACAGAGGTAGTGGGTATTGTTTGATCATGAGTGTCTTTGAGAGGGATCTGGATTCAGCTTGGTTAATGAAGTTGTTAATAACATCATCCTCTGTTTGATCTTTAAAATCGAGGGCATCTTCTATGGTTAATGGGGATCTAATGTTTTCGGTGAGGTATGATACAGGATGTTTGTTAGTTTTTATTATTGTTACACTTGGCTGGGCTGGAGGGTATAGGGCTAGATTCTTGATGTTACTCCCTCTAGTTATGGTCATACTACCTTGTCGACAGCCAATGTAAGCATCAGCGGTCACAAGCCAAAGTTTGCCTAAAATCAACGGGTGTACATCAAGTTGGTTTTTCGGGTTTATTATCAGAAAGTCAGTAGGATATTCCCAGGAATCAACAGATACCATGACATCATGTAGTGTACCTTCTGGCCTAACCACTGATCGATCAGCCAGTTCTAATAAGGTGGAGGTTGGTTCTACTAATGTAATGCCCAGTTTTTGACAAGTGGTGGTTGTTAAAATATTAATTGCAGCCCCTAAATCAACTAAGGCATTTGAAAAGGTTTGCCCATTGATTTGCACTATCACTATTGGATTTCCTGGGTCTTCATATTTGACAGGTGCTTCTCTCCCTAATAATAGATCAGATAGGGTGCCAACTACTTGGACTGTTGGGTTATTTGTTATTCTCCTCCTTGGTTTTTTTTATACAAAGTTCTTTAATGGTTTTTGCGTATATTGGGATATCTTGGATAGCTTGGAGGAGTGGGATTTTTATGTACAAATTCTTTAGTTCTCCAAAAATATCAAATTCAGGATGTTCTATAGGGTGCGGTATGATTAATCTTTCTGGGAATGGGGGAGAAGATGTGGTTGTTTGGTCATGAGTCTGTTGTCTGGCCACATCTTCTTGTAATGGTTGTTCTGCAGGTAACTGATTTTCAACTTGGGCCTGTTTGTCTCCATTGGTTTCTACAATACGCCCAGACCTTAATTGAAGGTCGTTGCACTCCCTTAGATCAATTTCTAGTTCTAGTGTTTCGATTATTTAAACAGATTGAACCAGTCTGTTATTTGGGTTCTGGTTGGGTTTGGCTGGGAGTTGCGGTCTTAAGTTGGATTGGGGGTTTTTTTGTAGTGCTGGCAGTGTAGGTTGAAGGAGTGGAATGGTTCCTACTGGCTGATTCATCAGTCTTTGCCAGTTTGTCTGTCAGGCTTGACTCTGCGAAGTGGGAGGGGACCATTGCATTGGATATGCATTGTTTTGCCAATATGGTGGAGTGTAGGGAAAATTAGGCCAATTAGATTGGCTTGTTTGGTTCGGCCATGGAGATGATGAAGGAAATGGTTGTTGTGACCAATTTGAGAAGGGAGGTTGATTTTGCCACATTGTATTATATTGTTGAGCATGATATTGCGGAGGCTAGAAAGAAGAAGATGGATCGGGGAACATACCTGATTGTCACAGCTGCCATTGATGGCGCTAATTAAGTAGGTACACTGATTCTGGTTCTTCTTCTGCTTCTTTGTATACTGCTTTCAAACCAGGAAGTGAGGGGTAGCTCTCCGTAGAGTGGTCTTTTGTACAAATAGCGCAGACTTGAACTGCGTCTAATGGGCACTCTTTGTGGCTGTGTTTCTTTCTGCATCTGGGACAGAATATTGCCAGATTTTGCTCTGCCTCTGCTTGTTTATGTTTCGCTTGCATAATATCGAGCTGTGTTGTTAGAGTCCCCAATATATCAATTTTGAAATTCTCCAATAAATTTCCAATTTCTGCGCGAGTTACTCCTTCTCCAGAGATCTTGTTGTCCCTTGTGAACCTGTCATGTTCCGTTGGTTTTAGCCTTGTACTGCCTCGTGAGCTCTTGATACATAAATCAATGATGTTAGCAAAATCTTCTTGATAGATGTCTCCTTTTCCCATAATATTTAGTGTTTCAATCCATTGTTCCTTCATGCCTTTAATTAATGTTGTTTTTAATACATTATCAAGTAAGGGTAATGATGCATAAGGAGATCTTTGAAGATTATACTGAAAATGTTCAACATATTCTTCTAATGTCTCATTAGGTCTAGCTACCATCTGAAATATTTCATCCTTTAACTCTCTAGACCTACAATAATCCTGATATTTTTTAAGAAAGCACCTTTCATCTGATCCCTGTCGTTTATGACACCTCCACCTAATCCCATAAACCATCGTAAAGTGGCCCCTTTCAATGTAGAGGGAAATAATTTCAGCTTTTGGGGATCGGTGGTATAGTCGTATCCTCTGCACAACACATCAAATTCAAACAAAAATGCATCTGGATCTTCCAATGTTAGGCCATGGAATGTAGGGATGTGCTGGAGAGGAATGGCCTTCATAGGTGCATTAACTGCAGTATCTACAATAGGATATTGTAGTGTAGAGGTTTGGGGAGTTTGCTGGTTGTGGGCCATTTGGTCAAATATGTGCCAATAACCTTCTGGGATTTCTAGGAGGGTATTCCAAGGCTGGCTAGAAGGAGCAAGAATGGCCTTAACAGGAATGGTGTTATAGCTCTGATACCACTTGTTATAGATCTGATCTAAAAATATAAGACAGTGCAAATAAACCCAAGAAATGACAAAACAGAAATAGATAGAAATGATTCACTTTATTGATATCAAAACCCTTAAGGTAGGGCAACACCATACTTTCACTCCTTAAGGAAGGAGAACACTCCACAAGCCATATGCCTGTTCATACAATAATCTTTGACACTTCTCCATGTGGAGTCTCTAGCCTCTATATAGGCCTCATACATACAATACCATGGGTCATTACCATGGTTCCCTTATACCATCGAACTAATACCATGGACCTATTACATTATTACTAACTACTTGTGGTCCCTTACATGATATGGGTTAACCACCTTATTTATTACTATGGTCCATCCCATTATTACATTATTACCTTGGGTACCTCCCTTTGTACCCCATATTATCCCCCCTAGGTATATAACAAATGGCCTTAACAACACTTCCTTTGTCTGGGATGATGAGAGTTCCTTGCCGAATTAATGTTTGGGGGGATTTTAGCTCTTCAGGTTTTTCAGCTTCGTTCTGGATGATTTTTACAACATTTCCCTTAACTTGGGACACATTCAAAAAAACTCTTATAGACCACTTTGACCGTAAATCTAATCTTTTGGATAAGCTGACATAGACGGACACACAGCCTAGCAAAGATTTTACTTTTATAAGAAAGAATGAAACCAAGAAACCTAAAGGGTTATTTTCTGCTGGTATCTCCTTATTGCAGGTTCATGGATTGATTTAGAAGGAGAAGATCATTGTTTCTATAAATCCTAGTTGCAAGCATAATTTTATCAATGTTAATTTGGCAAAAAAATTGCAAGTTCCGGCAAAACACATTGAAAACACACAAGTGGATGATGAGGATGTTCAAGTGTATAAGGATTTGAAGATTTCTATGGATAAGTATGTGTTGCATGGTGATTTTTATACTTCAGAGACGGATAATATGGATGTTGTTTTGGGATATCCTTGGATGGAATCTGTGGGTACTATCAATATTAATGTGCAAAAGAAATTCCTGAAGCTCTGGTATAAAAAGAAGAAAATTACATTACAGGATATTTCCATCAATAAACAGGTAGAGTACATGGAGGTTGAAGCAGAAGATGTTCCAGGGACTGACATATCAGATGATGAGCCAGTGATGATCGACAATCAAACACAAACAAAGGCTGAAGCAGAAAAGGTTACAGGTGTTGATACATCAGATGAGGGCTCAGTGGTTGAAGTAATATTGGAAGATACGACACCACAGCAAGCACCACAACATAACAGTCAGGCTCCAGTAAGGGGTGAATTAAAGAAAAATACATCGTGGGTCTGTCTGTGTGTCTATCTGTCTGAGCTTATCCACAAGATTAGATTTACGGTCAAAGTGGTCCATAAGAGTTTTTTTTAATGTGTCCCAAGTTAAGGGCCTTCCATAGCAACGTTGATGCCTTTGCCACCATTGCCATCTTTCATTGTCCAAGTACATTTTTCCCACACTCAGCTGAGTCTCATCATCATAGACTAATTCAATTTGAAATATTTCTCCATTTTTGCTAGCCATTTGGCTGGAAGAGAGCCATCAAATTTATACAAGTCCCTCAAACTCTGATCTAGGCCCGCCATCACAAAAAAACTTGGCGAAAATTTAAAATGTCACAGTTTAGTCAATATTGCTCAAAACCCCTATTATGACTTGTTTTTGGAAATGGAACAACCGTTCTGCATATACCAATGTGATAGAAATCCTGATCCAGGCACTGGAATTTCAGATCTGCACTGCAACTCTCCCACCGTCATTAAAATTTCTGCAAAAAAGAGCTGATTTTAAATCAGCGATATCTCCCTCATCCGGACTCCAATTCAACTGATTTTTTTTTTAAATTGGGTATTTTTCACCAAGAATCTAGATCTGCAATTATATTTTGTAGATATTGTACCAAGATGTCCAGATCTGTGCCGCAAACTTGCTGCCCTGAAAAATTGTCTGCAACCCCACTGATTTTTAAATCAACGATATCTCCTTCATCCGGACTCCGATTTGACCAATTTTTCTTTTGAAATCGGGTATTTTTTTACATAGAATCCAGATTTGCAATTAGATTTTTCATATCTTGCACCAACACGTACAGATCTGATCTACAAACTCGTCGCCCCCGAAATCCTACAAAAAAAAAAAAAAAAAAATCTCCACTTTTTTGCCCAAGAAAGTGCTCTGATACCACTTGTTATAGCTCCGATACCACTTGTTATAGATCTGGTATAAAAATATAAGACAGTTCAATTAAACCCAAGAAATGACAAAATAGAAATAGATAGAAATGATTCACTTTATTGATATCAAAACCCTTAAGGTAGGGCAACACCATACATTCACTCCTTAAGGAAGGAGAACACTCCACAAGCCATATGCCTGTTCATACAATAATCTTTGACACCTCTCCATGTGGAGTCTCTAGCCTCTATTTAGGTCTCATACATACAATACCATGGGTCATTACCATGGTTCCCTCATACCATCGAACTAATACTATGGGCCCATTACATTATTACTAACTACTTGTGGTCTCTTACATGATATGGGTTAACCACCTTATTTATTACTATGGCCCATCCCATTATTACCTTGGGTACCTCCCTTTATACCCCATATTATCTCCCCTAGGTATATAACAAATGGCCTTAATAGCACTTCCTTTGTCTGGGATGATGAGAGTTCCTTGCTGAATTAATGTTTGGGGGGATTTTAGCTCTTCAGGTTTTTCAGCTTCGTTCTAGATGATTTTTACAATGCTTCCCTTATCTGGGCTGCTTAATGGTTGAACTATTCCAAGAGGAGATTTTGGCTCTTCAGTTTCCCATGTTTCTCCTCTTCCCTCGCAGAGATTACTAAGGTTCCCTTCTTGAAATGATTTTGGGCTAGAATTCTCAATTTCTTGAAAATCTTGCTCCTCTGTGTGGCTATGCACCTCAGCAAAGGCTACAGATGATGATCTTGTGGCCTGAAGGGAACTAGTAGGTTGTCTAGAAGCAGCTTTTCTAGGTCCTACTGAAGGCTGAGATTCTGCTTTTTTAAGGATTTCGCCTATAAAGGTCGATTGGCCAAGGGTCACCAACCCCTTAAATTTATCAGGTTTGAGTAGTGGTTTAAGGTTTTTTCAGGCTTTTTCTGCTTAGTCATGCACACAAATCAAATGTTGATTTCTATCCAAAATAACAACAAATCTGCAGGAAAGTGGGCAGGGGGAGCAGAGTTGTTACATGCTTTGTACGCAGGTTCTTACCTTCCGTTTTTAAAACCCAACTCTCTCCTAGCAGGTACTTACACTACTCTCAAAAGAAACAAATGGCTACACTCTTCCCTGGCAACGGTGCCAAAATTTTGAGCAGTAAAAAGGGTCTTTTTAACCTCTATTTACCCTACATTAATTATCAATCCAAGTACAATTTGTTATCTCAAGAGTGTACTCAATCTGAGGCGGTCATTTGTCAAGAGTAATGCTAGTAGTATAGTGCTTTTACAAAAGTAAATAAATGTTGGAAACAAACTCTAAGTGTAAGGGCAAGAAATTGAAATGCTTTATAATGAAATCATTTACTTAAGAAGCTACAGCAATCATCAGTCAAGGATGCAATAATGATAACTCTTTCCTTTGTAAACTGATGCAAATGAAAAGCAATCAAAGAGAAGATCTTCAATCTGGGAACTGGACAACAATAGTCAATGCTATAGTTGCAGATCGTTCTGTTCACACCAAAGCAATTACTTGAAATGATAATTCAATTAACAAAAAAGGGAACAACAACTAATCTATTGAAAAAATCGAACAGCAAAGCTTTAACTTACAGGAATGAATTAAGCAGTAATCGTAATCTAAAGTAATTGAGCAGCAATCTTTAACTAGTAATTGAATTGAACAGCAAACCAAGAATGGAACAGCAAACTTAAGTAAGTCTACGAAAATTGAACAACGAACCAAATCAAATGTTAACACACAGCGAATCTATAATGATGAAATTAGTAATCTGAGTTTAGCATGATAAATATTAACTATGGTTATAAAAGAACAGCAATTGCAATTAGAGGTAAACCGTAGCTAAATAAACATCAATACCGATCTGTAATTGAACAACAATGTTACTTTGTAAACAAACAGTAATGTCAATCTGTAAAGGAATAGCAATGTTATACAATAATGTCAATCTATAAAAGAACAGCAATGCGATATGATTTCAGAATGAACAGCATAACATTTCAGTTGAGAATGATAACCTTACTATTCAAGTACGAGTTAAATATAACAGAGCCAGTAAATGAAATGTCAAGGAACGGAAAATTATTGAATGAAGCAGGTAAAAGAAATCAAACCACAAATGACTTGTAATCGGAAAATAATGGTACAGAAAGCAAGTGATCCACTAGAGTCGGGCCCTTAGCCACCAAGGACGCACTGCTGCGGTTACTCCAAAACCAAAGAACAGAACAGCAACAAAGTTTATGTATTAATCATGAAAACAAAGTTACAGTAATCGCTCTTTAAAGAGAGTCGATGATCAAAGTTCAGTTTGCAACAATAAATTCTATAAAACAACAATAATCTGCCCCCTGGGCTAGCAACGCTGTCCCTTTTTATAGTGGCCAGGTGGAAATACCAAAGATACATATATTCTTAAGGTAGTGATCCCTCAGGATCAAAGGATCTTGAGGGATTCACCATATCGTTATCCTTCAGTTATCTCTTCGTCCTCTTGCACTGATATGGCATTTCTCCTTCCTTTTCCTAGCTCATGTGCTCCGATATGGATTGCCTCGTCTAGATGTGGTTCCCTATCAAAGGGACAACAATTGATTTTGCCTTGTCATTTCCTCTGAAATGGCGATCTCCCTTTTTCTTCATTTTCTGCATAGAAAAAGGTAATAATTAGTCATTTTACGTTACTCAAAAATCTCTTTAACTTTATCATAATCCTTCATCATATGCCCATCTCATAATGTAAAGAAGTTATAAATTAAAGGAAAAGATAATGAAATAAGTGGCAATTACATACCTTTTCTAATGCTCAACAAGTTAGAGTTTGGTTTACTCTAAGGGAAAGGAAATCTCGCACGTTGGACCAACTCTAGATTAATGTCCTCAAGGTAGAGGAAAATTTCACATTCGCAGGGAAATCAAGAGGTAAGATTGATCCAATGGAAAAGAAAAAGGGAAAAGAGGAAACATCTTCCTCTATTCAGGTGAAAGAGTCACAAGAACTAAAGTTGGAAGAAATGGATAAGCTGATAAAAAGCTTATCACATAAACTAGTAAAGCTTGAACTGGAAAACAAAAATCTCCCCAAACAGAATGCCCAAGGGTCAAATTGAGGCTATAATCCACAATACCGAAGACAACCTTTACATATACTACAAAGGGAAAGAAAAGATCAGCTCGATCAGATTCCCTCCATTATACATAGAGGATGATCCAGATGAATAGTCACAAGACACCCATGAGATGCAGGGTAACTTGTACTCTTCCTTCTCTGAAGGGGAACAAGAAAACAAAACTCATCACGAATCAGGGCAGGATATGGATGCAACAATCAATGAGGAGGAAATAGGTGACTATTGCAAACAGTTTGCAGATTTCATGCAGGCATAGCTACATAGGAAGTATGATCTCAGATCCTCAAGAAAAAGGTCAAGGGAACAAGACCAACAAGAGGGTGTTTCTCCCCAAGATACCCCCACAGCTCCTGAGAAAGGAAAAGGGAAACTAGACCCAAACACGTCCAAAGTAAAAGCCTCTTTAACTCAGGAAGGTGGTAAATCTGAAGAACGAATAGAGGAGAATCCATCGGTCCTTTTGAAACCAACCTATGAAAAAGAAAGAGAACAAATAGAATCTGGTGGCATGGAGAAAGGCCAATATGTCTTCAACCTTCAAAAGGAACTTGAAAAGGTAAAAATCCATGTTCCTCTAATCAAACTCCTAAAACAACCCACTTATAAAGCCCAAGTCTCTCAGTTCATGCTTCCATCCACCTCAGCACCATCCCATGATTGTTTAAACCTTCAAGAGGAAAGACCTATGGTTGTTTTTGGACCTCATGTTGAAGAACTAGATCCTTCTACTGCACCTTTCTATGTGACCCTTGTAATACATGATCTCTTACTTCATAACTGCATGCTGGATTCAGGAGCCTCACATAACCTCATGCCCTTAACTGTGATGGAGCAACTTGGTTTACAAATCACTAGACCTTACAAGGACCTTTACTCCTTCGATTCTAAGAGAGTAAAATGTTTGGGAATGATAAAGGACCTAGTAGTGAACCTAACTCAGATTTTTGTTAAGATCGTAGTAATGGATATAGTGGTAGTTGATATCACTGCACGAATCAGCATGCTTCTATCTAGGTCCTAGGGTTCCAAAGTCAGGGGATCTATCAAGTTATATCTTACTTATGCCACCATTCCCACCTTTGGGGGTGAAGAAAGAAGGTTATACAGAGAGTCAAGGTTTGTGAAAACAGTTGCGAGAGTTGAGGGCTCGAAGAATTCTTCTATGTATGGAAAGAGAGCGACCTTATCTACTACTAGAAGAACATGAGATCATTTCAAAAGAAATGCAAGTACATCTAGCGTTCCAGTTAGATGATCAACACAAAGACAAAGGCAAAGTATGAAAATTATACTTTGATGGGGCTCATTCCAAAGAAGGAAATGGAGCAGGGGGGTTGTTGGTGTCCCTTGAGGGTAGCTTGATCCCACTTTTGTTTAAGTTGGAGTTTGAAGCAACCAATAACGTGGCTGAAAAATGAGGTGTTGCTCCTTGGACTGCAAACAACAAGGAATATGGATATTTAGTGCTTGACCGTATATGGTGATTCTGAGTTAGTTGTGAAGCAGATTAAAAATTAGTGTCAGGCTAAGCATCCCAGATTGAGGAATTACAGGAATGAGGTATGGGACTTAAAAAATAACTTATTTTTGGGATTCAATGTTCAATTTCTACCCAGGGAAGGAAATAGGATGGTTGATTCCCTTGTTATAACTGCAAGCAACTTTAAGCCTCCTCAAAACCCACTTCTCAGGTATGAGGTTGAAGTTAGACACAGACCCTCTATACCTGATAATGTGAAGTATTGGCAGGTATTTGAGGACGATGAGAAGATCAAACACTTTATAGAAGTAGTTGGGGAATTTTCTAACTCGGCTATTGACCAAGAAGAAGAGAAAGTGGCAGAAGAAGGGGCAACCGCATGGGAAGATACAATTGTTGGACATAGAGTCCTGCAACTAAAGGGAAATATTATTCCTCATGGCCTAGTTCCACTTGAGAGATTGTTTAACAAGAATGATGTAGCCTCAAAACCAACGACCTAAGGGACGGATGGACATGTGGAAGACAGTAATATTAGCTCAAAGGATGAACCCTAGATGGTCAAATTATCAAAGGAGATTCCCTCGCAATATTAGAAAAGGTATTTAAATCTCTTCAAAGTCTATAAAGATTTTTTTTCTTGGTATTATGATGATTTGAAGACGTTTGATACTAACATTATCTAGCATAAGATCCCTATAAAAAGTGGAATGAAACCTTGTAAACAAAAGCTCAAGCATATCAATCATCTCTTACTCCCTTCTATTGAGAAGGAAGTAAGGAAGATTTTGCAAGCTAAAATCATAGTGCCTCTAAGGTATTCAGAGTGGGTAGAAAACTTAGTCCCAGTCCAAAAAAAGAATGAGGAAATAAGGTTATGTGTAGATTTTCGGAACCTTAACAGAGCATCGTTGAAAGATAACTACCCACTGCCCAAGATGGACTATATACTACAAAAAGTGGTTGGTTCAACCAGAATGTCCATGATGGACGGGTTCTCATGTTACAATCAAGTGGAAGTACACCCAGATGACCAAAATAAAATGACATTCACTACCCCTTGGGGAAATTTCATGTATGCTTGCATGCCCTTTGGTCTCATAAACGCAGGAGCCACGTTTCAAAGAGCTATGGATATAGCATTTGTGGGGAACAAGACAAGTTTGTAGTGGTATATTTAGATGACATCACAATCTTCTCCAAGACTGATGAAGAGCATATCATGCACCTGAAACTCACCTTTGAAAAATGCAGGAGATATGGATTATCTCTAAATCCGAAGAAATCTCAATTTTCCTTAAGCGAAGGAAAACTGTTGGGACACATAGTGGCACAGGAGGGAGTGAAAATCGATCCTAAGCGAGTAAAGGCCATCAATCACATCCCCTTGCCCATAAATAAGAAAGAGATCCAAGTGTTTTTGGGAAGAATTAATTTTTTGAGAAGATTTATACCTAACTATGCCAAAATAGTGAAGGGTATTATAGACATGCTGAAAAAGGAAAATGAGGTCAAATGGAGCCATGTTTCTCAGGAATCCTTCGCTAGAATCAAAGCAGCATTTGTCGAAGCACCAGTGCTAGTCAACCTTGACTATTCAACACCTTTCTATATCTTTTCTTTCACTTCTCCTCATACTATTGTTGCAGTTTTGTTACAAAAAAATATGGTTATGAGCATCCAATCGCCTTCTTTAGCCAAGTCTTGAGAGATGTTGAACTGAAGTACAACATCTTGGAGAAACAGACCTATGCTCTAGTCAAAGCATTGAAGGCATTTAGAGTATATGTATTGCAGTCAAACATCACAACGTATGTTCCAACAACAGCAGTCAAAGATATTCTGGTGCAAGGAGATAGTGAGGGAAAAAGGGGAAGGTGGATTGCTAAGATTCAGGAATATGAATTGGACATAAAACCTACAAATCTCATAAAGGGTCAGGGACTGGCCAAGATCCTATTAGAATCCAACTGCCAAGCTTTGGGGATAAATATGATAGTTGGTGAAGATGAAGTGGAAGTACAACAGAATGACATCAAGACCTCAGAACAAAAAAATATGCCAAATACGAAACGTCAACTTGATATAAAATCATCATTCATTACCTTTTATTTTTGAGGTGTCCACCGGGAATGGATAAGTCCAAATGTCAAAAATTGAGGTTGCAAGCTCACAAGTTCATCATCTCGAATGGCCAACTCTATTGGAAAGACCCTGTGGGGATCTTGTTGTTATGCTTAGTGGAAGGAGAAACTCACAAAGTAATTGAAGAATTTCATGGAGGTATTTGTGGAGGTCACTACAGTTGGAAAACCACTACTCACAAGATCCTAAAGTTCAAATTCTACTGGCCCACACTCTTTGGAGAGGTTCATTCTCACGGTCGAGCATGTTAGAAATGCCAAGTTTTTGTTGAAAAGCAAAAGCTAGCCCCTCTCCATCTGATCCTAGTACATGTAGGAGAGCCTTTTAGACAATGGGGATTGAATTTCATAAGAGAGATAAACCCACCCTCCAATGATCAACATAAATGGATACTAACTACCATTGACTATTCCAGGAAGTGGGTGGAGGCCATCCTAGCCCAAAATGCTATTGATTATATGGTGATTAAGTTTATGGAGGGGAACATCTTGTCTCATTTTGGTTGCCCTAAAAAGATCATAACAAACAATGCCTAGGTTTTTAAGTCTACTAAATTTATCAGTTTCTATCAAAAGTTTAATATCATGATTGGGCATTCCACTACCTAGTACCCTCAAGGGAATGGGTTAGTTGAGTCCTATAAAACAGTGGTAACAGTGTTGAAGAAAACCATTAAAAACCAAAGAAACTGGGATACTCAGCTGAAATTTGCTCTTTGGGCTAACAAAGTAACTCCTAAACGGTCTACTGATAGTCACCCTTCGAGCTGGTATATGGCAAGGCAACAATATTCCAAATACAGTTGCCAATGGCAGTTGCCAAGTTGTTGCAGGAAGTAGAAGAGGAACCAAATGCTATGACTCGAAGGATAAATCTGCTGGTTGAACTCAACGAGAGTAGAGAACAGGTAGGAGAAAATTTGGCAAACTATCAATTGAAAATGAAGTCTTTATTTGAAAATAAGGCTAAAGGCAGACCTTTACAACCAGGTGATTTGGTCCTATGATGGGATGTTAGAAGGGAGGATAA
Source organism: Pinus tabuliformis (assembly GCA_031772625.1). Lineage (NCBI taxonomy): Eukaryota > Viridiplantae > Streptophyta > Pinopsida > Pinales > Pinaceae > Pinus > Pinus tabuliformis. The sequence continues at coordinate 1,067,722,578 of CM062815.1, forward strand.
AGGCAAGCACGAGAAATTTGATCCATTATGGTTTGGTCCTTTCAAAATCTCTGAAGAGAAAGGAAATAACACCTATCTACTCAAAAACTTGGAAGGAGAATCACTAGAATTACCAGTCAATGACCAGTTCCTCAAACTCTATTTTCAGAATTGAAGGTACTCCTCCCTCACATTTGTAAATTCCGGTGTGTACATGTAAATACTTTCAAATGTTTCAAGTTTTTGAATATTTTCTTTCATAAAAAAAAATTGTTTGTTCAAAAATACTCCATGCCCAAAAAGGGAATCTACGAGATTGCAGGTTCTCGACGCATTGAAATCCAATGCCCTGTCCCCAATTGGAGCTAATGTTATCTCCATGTCGCCCAAAAGTTCCTTTTGGGGAAAGAGATGATATGTAAACCTATAAGGTGGTGAAATAAATGTGTTCCCCAGTGATTAATCTCAAAATACTATGTATATCGGGTCCACGGGAGAGGGAGATTTGCAATGAAATTGAATAGTTTTAAAGTATTTGGGTTGACGTTCCAAAGGTTTCGTCCATGCTTATAAACCGCATAGCTCAAAGCTCGGGCTACCCTCCATCCAAATCCATTGACTCATAGCCTCGACTCCGATGACATACATGTGATAGGGTTAACGAAGGAGCAAACCCCCGGCATTGAAATTTCAACGCTCATCCAATGGCCACGATCCATTCCGGAACCCAACGAAGAAGGCCTCTGATCCACAGTGTATCTCACCGAAACATGGTGGAGACCATCTGACCGATGGTCTTCTCCCATTAGCTCGACAATGTTGAAGGTATCAAGTATCACGTAAAAGGTAAAAGGTCATTGGTAAGGTCATGGATAGCTCATCCCTCCTCATGAGCCTATCCTCTGTCACCCCGACCAAATCCTCAGCCGTCACATGTCTCCCCATGCCTGAGTCCATCCTCCGCCACTTGGGCATTTATCCCTGTCATCTGCATAAATCCCCTAAACCCTAAAACTACCGCCCGACAACAATCTTTCAGTCCCAGTCAAAGAATCTCTTGCCTGGACTGCAGCATAGGATTCATCTCTCTGCACCCAACACCCTGAGCTCATTGTTTGTTACTTTTGTTTTATTTATAGGGATGAAATACACGGCGCCTACAACCCCCAACACCCATGAGGTCAAAAGTACCAATGTTGAGCCTTTAACGGACACCGAGACCCAAATAGTCAACCATGTTTGTCCCTTTCCACTCGCAGACCTCTTCTATGAAATGTTTTTTGACCATGTGAGGAATGAGGACCCTTTTAGGGTTGTGAATTATGGGTTGTACTATCAAATTTCTCCTCCAGTTCATCACCTCCATGATTTTGTAACTTGGCTAACCGACTCTTATCAAAAGGAGAGGAACCACTTCATTTCTACTTCAGGGGTTGTAATCCTTGAGATAACCCCTCTCTTAATCCAAAGAGCTCTGAATTTCCTTGAATCCTCCGCTATGTACATGTTCACTGATGCTGCCCTAGCCAGTCATTTCGCAACACTCCCAGCTAGAGAGCAGCAATCATTCTTGGGGAAAATCCTTGCCCCAGAGGTCAAAACCCTGCCCTCAAATATCCAATTTCCATTGACTCTCTTTAGGGCATCTGTTCAACCTGTTTTAGCCACAATTTCTTATCTAATGGGTGAAGACACCGCCCTGAAAATAAACAGGGCTACTTTGGGATGTTTACATAAAATGAAGCAATCTGGGTGTCAACTTAATATCCCAGAATATCTTTCAGCTTCCATTTGCTTCCAATTCAGCTATTTCAGGGTCTCCTCTTATTTTTGCTACTACTCATTGTTGTTCTACTTGTTCCTCTATGCTCACATCGAAGAGTTTCAATGTCTTCATCTGGATGTGTTTTCCCCCAATAGAGAGCGAAATTTAGTATTTGAATGGAATATCTCATTGAGGAAGAGACTCGGTTTGGGTGGGTACTCTCATTTCATTTCATCTTTTATGGCCATTGCTTACTAAATCATCCATGGGGTCCCACCTCCCATAATATTCCCAGATAAAAAGGAGCTCCTCCGGCTCAACGAGGAAGCTTCCATTGGAGACTAGTACCTTTATGAGGATCACACAGAAATTCGAGTTTACAGATGTGAACTCCCTCCATATCATCTGCGATTATTTCTGCCTTTGAGGATATTTTCCCTTGAGTTCATCAAAAAAATCCTCACTGTAGACATACTCCACTTTGTATAGGCAAAGAAATGTTACTTTTTTTAAGTGGGACAGTTGGTAGAACCTTTGGTGATAAGTACCAGACACGCCTTCAAAATAGTTGAGGCCCTACTTGAAGCCATGGAGTTTGAAAAAGGACAAATTTGGCATTACGATCCCTGAGGCATCCTTGCTTGAATAAGGGAAAAGATTAAAGCCTCAACTTATGTACATGATCCTACGCCCGAGGTTGAATCGAAAGCTAACTTTGACTCTTGGCCTCTTAATACAGAGATAGAGACCAAATCCCCAGTCAAAATGGACAAAGCACAAAAGAGGACTATTGACACTTCATAGAAAACTAACATGGAAGAGGGGAATGTTCATAGAATGGAAAGAAGTCAAGGGCCTGAACATGAATAGGAGCAAGAGGAAGAAGAACAGTGTATTCAACTAGAAACACAATTGTCTGATAGCCTAGGTTTCCAGATCAATCTGGAAATACCACCAATTGCTTCACATATGAGGATAGAATTTATGCTGCAGGAACAAGTTGGTCGCAAGGAAAGGCCATCCAAGTGAGAAATAGGAGAGCAAAAGAAAAGTTGCACCAAGAAATGGCCTCCAAGATAACTCCTTGCCACACCAGGGTACTAGCTGCGATGGACCTAGAGAAAGAGGAGATGAAAATAAGATTGCAGCATCCTTCAATCCAAACCCTGCCTTCTGGCTCTCAGTTCCAAGATTTGGATGTGTCTTTGGATTTAAATAGTGTCCCTTTGGCAGACAAAGTCAATTTACACAGGCAGGTGGGAGAGATGTTGTATAATGACATCAACAAGCACTAGATGACCATCGACCAGGCTCAAACCTATATAGAGAAAATATCTGAAAAGGTAAAGACATAGAAGATCAAGTCCCATGCGATTTTTTAACAGAATGAAGTATATAAAGAGCTTATCATGAAAATGGGGGTGGATCTCGAGGATAAGGTAGCAGTGGTAGTTGTCTTACAAGCCACTTAGAAAGAGAATTTGGAGTTAAGACAACAATTAAAGATGCATGGGGGTGATCAATTTCGAACTCTTAAGTTGATCCAGAGTGAAAAGGAGAAAGAGACCTTGATGTAGGAGCTAACCAAGAGCAAGAACAGAGTTACTGCCTTATAGCTCACAATGATTGATTTACAAATAGAATCGCTTCTCATGTTTGCATGATAGTAGTGCCTAAAAACCCTCAAAACCCCATTGATCGCCTTACGCAGGCATTAACCAAGATGCGACTATCTAAAGGGGAGTTATTGAAGGCTCAAAGTGACTTAGATGTTGCTAGAGCTCAAGTATATTAGAAAGAGAAGTTGCTTCAAGGTTCTATTGCACATACAAACAAGCTCACTAGGGATCTACAGAGTGCCACTCAAGAAAACAAGGAACTAAAGACCCGACTCAAAGGAAACCTGGCTCTCATTGAAACTAGGCAGTTGGTCTGGGACAAGATCATTTACGAGATCAACCAAAGCTGGGAACAAATAGCCTTGATACAAGATCAAAAGAAGCTCAATGCCGAATGTTCCCCTTCTCTCCTAAATGGAAAACAAGCAAGTATCACCAACTCTTAGTATGCTAAGAAATACATTCATTTCCTAACTGAGAGGTCAATTGAGGAGTTGAGGCCACTAGATATAGCTGACAGAATGGATGCGGTGGCAGAAATTTCAAAGGTTATTTCAAAGGAAGAAGCCAGAGCTAAAGAGGAACAAAGCCTAACAGGGCTACAAAAGAGGTGGCAGTTTTCGATGAGAAGTTCAACAAACTCCTTGAAGCTGGGTTACTTAACTTCTGGGGGGAATGTAGAATTGTTCACACAGAAGCTATATAACCAAAAAAAGATTGAGATCAAAAGCAGGACTACAGCAGCTCCCGAGAAAACATTAATCCTCAAAGGAACAACCATAATGAATTTCCTTGAGAAATAATTTCACCTTCTCGAGATGGTTAAAAGTACATTTCAGCGCAAATTGGATTATGCAGGGGTGATCCATCTCAAGCTCCATTATAGACAGTTCATCTCTATCCCTCTGCCTCCTCCAGCCATGTGGCAGCGATGTGAACAATTTTCCAACCCCCCACTACTTCAAATGGTTCATCCTCAGTTCCAACTACTTCTCACCAAGCATCAACATCATCTCATCGTTCCTAAAAGATTACTCTTATTGTGCCATCTATGGCCTTTTTATTTCACTTTCCAGTTATTTTTACTCTATGCTTTACTATGTTTTTGGTAAGACATTTTATTATGATTAGAATGGTTGTGCTCTCGCGCATGCTATAATTTTGATATGCGATTTTTGCAATGATGGAAAAAATCAAGAAAGAATATTTCTTTAACAACCTATGTTTAAAGGTCTTTGTATATATATGATCTCGATAGATGAAGAAAGGTTCGGAATTTTGTAAAGAAGACTCTAGGTTATTTTTGGGAATGCTTATGCTTCTTTGAAGGATGTATTACTCAGATTATTAATGAAAAATTGATGGTGATTCCTTCATTCCAGGATTACAGTATGTCTTATCTCTGTTGTAATTTCATAATTTTCATGTTCCTCTCAGGTTCCACGTTATGTAGCTTCCAGATATGCTTCCTGCTTTCTTACATATTCATTTTAGTTAATATGTTAGCACAGTTGCATGTATGAGTCTTTGGAAACTAAATATTTAATTGTGCTCCGTGAATCTTTGCATCCATTCCTTTTGTGTATTCATCATGTCTTTCAAAATCTAGAGAAGTGTGTAATTCTCGATATTTCAAGCTCTACATGATGGGTTACTTCCTCTCTCTCATTCCGTTTTCGTATTCATACTAAAGTAATTAATCTATAATTCCTTGAGCTATTTGGCCTCCTTGATTTATCATTTATGTTGTTGGGTATCATGTATATATGAATGTACAAAAAAATCATGGATTATGTATTTCTTCAATGATTGAACTAACTAAATTCTCTTGTTAAGAAAAGTTATAAGTGATGTCTCTGTTCGTTGAAGAACTATGGGAGACACATCAGATCTAGATGTTCTAGGCACTGGTCTCTCAGCAATCAGAGGCTATATCTAGAATCGACAACATGTTTGATGAAAAGTATATCATGGCTAGGCCTTGTCAGTTCAAGTCCTCGTTCAATTTTTTCATTAGAGGCCCTTTCAACATGTTATTTATCATTTCTGGAAGTTTCATCAAGTTCTAGGCAAAGACCTAAGTACTGACCCTGAAAAAGTGGCTCAGAATCTGGGGTCGTTGGCACAGAACTGCCTGAAAAAGGCCACAGTCACATGGAGGCCTTGCTGTGGGAGCGACTCGTCTCATGGAGGGCTTGTCATGGGATCAATTGGGGATCTAGCTTAGTCAAGAAACAAGTTATCGCAGGGGTTGGACACCTGGAGGGGTTAGTTGGCTCCTGAAGGTCCTGTAGCTTTTGAGGAAGGTCAGTTTGGTTTTGGTTTGTTGATTCCATTTCCTTTACCATACTTGGGGAGGTGAATCATATCATAGTAACTCTTTGTCACATGTTTACCCTGGTGGATTGGTTAGCTTAGGTAAATGTGGGAGGAGGGTGTTATAGAGTGGTATGAGAGCATGGTTCACCCCTTGGATTGGATGGGGAAAATGTGTTTGTCAGGCATACATGTTGGTTGCATATGTGTTCTTTATGTTTGTGTTTTATGTGTTTATTGCGTATGCATGGTGGTGGTCATTGTTGCAGTTGTGTCGCCATGTGGAAGATGATGGTGTTGTTATTGGATGCAGTTGTCATGAGTGCATGTTGGTTATGCATTTGTTATGCATGTTAGTGTTTATCTTCATTATGCAAGCATTGTCATGGTTATGGTGTAGTCATGTATGGTAACTGGATAATGGTTGAAATGATGTCTATACATTGATATGATTATGTTTATATACACATGTATTGTGTTAATATGGTTGATCTTGGAAACGAGATATCCTCCCCTGGACTACATTGAGGTATGTTGATTATGTTTATATTTTGGTTTAGCTGACATGGTATACTTGCAAGAATAATATCAAAGATGGCCACCAAGATGGTAGACTACAGTTCATGAGACTCTCCCTATAGATCATATGAGAAACATGGTGATGGGCACTCTCCCAACATAGCAGACACATCGAGAAGTTTGAAGCAGAACTTCAGGCACAGGAGAAACAAGTAGAGGCTAATATAGTTATCCTTCAGAGTTTGTTAGATCTACAGAGACAAGGACTGCTTAGGATTAGCCATGGGCAGGAGGATAGGACTAATGGGGTATATGATAGCAGGCCTCATGGTGGACATAGGTCAGATAATGCACGATTAGAAATGGCAGGTTCTTAGATACACCATATATGAGAGGTGATGGACACAGGTTCTATTCTATTATTGGTTCTGACATGTATCATGGTCATCATCGTTATCATCCTTACAGGAGGAGTGACAGGGGATATTTGCTAGATGAGTTCAAGAAAGCCAAGCAGAGGATGAGTAATCAGAAGATGCAAAGGCATGGTTACTCGGGATGAAGAAGTTATTTGAGCTACATGATTACACATAAAACATGAAGGCCATAATAACTATCTTCAGCCTCAAAAGGAAAGCATACATCTAGTGGGAAGATGTGAAGTAGGTTAGAGACATTAGGACATAAGAGCTGAGTTGGCATGAATTCAAGAGACTTTTCAAGAAGAAGTACTTGTCAGATAGGTACAACGAAAGTAAGGACAAGGAGTTCTATGAGCTAATATGGGATCGATGACAGATGACAAGTATACGAACAAGTTCCTCGAGTTATTGATGTATGTATCGTATCTTAAGGATGAGAAAGCCAAATTTTAGAGATTTGTCAGTGGATTACCATTAGAATTTAGAGATCAAATTGAATATAGTGAGCCTCGGTCACTTGAATAAGTCATTGGTAAGTTGAATCATTTCTATGAGCAATCAAAACGCAAGATAGAGTCTCAACAAGGTTGGAAAGGGAAAGACAGTGCTAAAGGTAAATGGACCCCTAGATGTAGGTGAGAAAGAAATTGTCGCACCTTACAAGAATTTTAATGGACCTCAGCCTAGAGAACAACATAATAAAGGTGATGGTAAGGGACGATTGTAGTGTTGGACATGTGTTAAGGAGAATCTCAAGAAAGATTGTCCACAGGATCAGGGTGGTAGACCTCAAATCTACAGTGCAAATGAAGCACAGAATGTTGGGGAAGTTGGGCAAAGCATTCCTCGTATCTATGCAACATTGGATAACAGGCAGGTAGATCACCAAGCATCCATTATTGAGATGGATGATAAGATTTGCGACCAAGTTGTTTCTATTTGATTGACCCAGGATCTAATTATAGTTATGTTAATCTTAACTTGGTGGATAAGTGTGGTTTGAATAAAGAAGTGCATGTAAAATATTGGTTAGTGTAGTTGGCTACAGGTACAAGGAAAAGAGTTCATCATTGGGTAATATATTTTGCATTTGAGTTGAATGGTATGCCTACATCAGCACATTTGAATGTACTTCCATTGGGATCATACAGTATGTTGTTGGGTATGGACTGGTTGTATCTTCATAAGACCAAGGTGGATTGTTATGACAAGACTATTGAATGCTTGGATGACAATGGAGAACAAAGGATCTTACAGGGTAAGAAGAAGGAAACATCAGTTAGAATGGTCACAACTATGCAGGCAAAGCATAGTCGTAGGAAAGGGTGTGTGTTATTTGCAGTACATATTTCTAGTGATAAAGGTAAGGATGTTAAGGATGTGGAGCTATCGAGCAAGTACCCAGTTTTACAGCAGTTTCAGGATGTGTTTCTGGCAAATATTTCATATTTGTCGCCCCATATAAAGGTGGACTTTTCTATTGAGTTGGTACTAGGGGCAAAACCAGCCTCAAAGGCACCATACATGATGAGCACACCAGAGTTAATAGAGTTGAAGTTGCAGTTGAAGGAAATGCTTGACAAGGGATACATTATGCCAAGTGTATCACCTTAGGGTGCACCAATGTTGTTCGTAAGGAAGAACGATGGCACTCTTAGGTTGTGCATCGACTACAAATAGTTGAACAAGGTAACCATCAAAAACAGGTATATGTTTCTGAGGATTGAAGACTTGTATGATCATTTGAAGGGATCAGGTGTGTTCTCAAAGATTAATCTCAGATCTTGATACCATCAAATACGCATCAAAGAAGAGGATATTTTCAAGACTACTTTCTAGACTAGGTACGGGCATTATGAGTTTGTTGTAGTTCCATCTAGTTTGACTAATTCTCCAACTACTTTTATGTGCTTGATGAATAGTGTGTTACATCTTTATCTGGACAACTTTGTTATTGTATTCATTAATGATATATTGATATATTCTAAGAATGAGGAAGAGAATGTCGAACATTTAGCAGCACTACTGAGGTTGCTAAGAGAGCATCAGTTATATGCCAAACTTAGAAAATGTAGTTTCTTTTAGACAGAGGAACATTACATGGGGCATGTTGTCTCAAAGGAAGGCAGAGCAGTATATCTAGAAAAGATTGGAGTTGTCATGGAATTGGAACCTCCTAGGAATGTGAATAAGGTAAGGTTATTCATGGGGTTAGCGGGTTACTACAAGAGGTTCATCAGGAACTTCTCGCGCATTTCATTTCCTATTACATCATTGCAAAAAAAAGGTAAGAAGTTTGAATGTACATAGGAATGTGCAGCCAGTTTTGAATAGTTGAAGCAGTTGTTGACAAATGTTCCATTTCTTAAGATTGTGGATCTGGATAAAGAGTTTGTGGTGTGCACAGATGCTTGCAAGAGAGGGCTTGGTGGAGTCCTTGATGAGGTGCATCAATAGGTAAACTATATGGGTCACAATGCCACTCTCCAGCTTATTAAAATTGACTTTTCTCACATTTATGTACATATTTTGTTATATTTTGCTTAGTGAGAAGGGTGAAGGTGAGTTACTATATAATGTGGCCTAATAAATATTTGATTTGAATTGGATCCATGAAGAATAATCAAAAGAACCATGGTTGTACCAGGTCAGGACAGACTTCCAATAATTGAGAGCAATGATGAAAAACACCTCTAAAACGGTGGCAGTTAGCAGCGAGCGTGGAACGACGAGGACCTCGGTCAAAGCGCACTAACCGAGGCCCATGGAGACTATGCGGGAGGTGAAACTAGCCCCTGGGGAGCCCGGATCGGGAAACGGAGGGATTTTTTGATGTGTGATTACCGCTAATCACACATTGTTGGGCAAAACCCCTCGAAATGGGAAGGCCTTGAGTACTAAGTCGCACGGAGAGCTGGGAGAACCATGGGGAAAGGCTAAAAGCTAAAAGCCGAGACCCGCTCCAAAACAGGTGGTATTGATCGGGGGCATCCTTGGGCGGTAAGTAGTTTTGGTGAAAGCGGAGCGATTCCACTCAGTGCCCAACGCGTGGCAAGCGGAGGAGAGAGAAAACCACCGCTCATTGCGTGCTAACAGTCGAGCAAGTCCACCGCACGAAATGAGCAGATGGCATTGGATCTGGGGGATCCAGATCTGATGGTTGACATCGCGCCCGACGGCAAGATCGGATTTAACGAGGGAATAAGCCACGATTTAGAAGAGTTTGAGGTCCACTTTGACCGCCAAGGTGTCGAAAGACTTATTCCATGACGTAACCGAAGAATTGAACCGACGAAGTAGGCTAGTGCAGTTTACAAGAGGACAAGTCGCCACTCCCTGTGAGCCTGATGATGACGTCGAGCTAGGGAACTCCAAGTGCAGCTGTAGTAGGTGATCTAATGGAGGTGGAAGAGGAACCAAATATCCATGAGCTCGAATGGCCTTAAAGCCATGAACAGAGAACAGAAGACACACAGAGAGGAAGACAGAAGACAGAGAAGTGAAGAAGATAGTGAAGCAAAAAAAAAGTAGTAAGAAGAAAGCGGGTCGAGCTGACCAAAGGCAGCGTCGAGCACCAAATAGCTTGAGGGATTCAAGCCATCCCAGAGAGAATCTGTCTAAACTGAGCACCACATTGGGCTCTCTCCATTATAGACCAGAAGGTCACAGAGCTAGCAAGGAAAAGAGTTTGTGCACTCCAGTGGCTTGGGGAATCCAAGAACCACCCTGCCAAGCAAATCTATTTCAGGAGACTCATATTGAGCTCCTGCATTGTAATTTCTCTGCTTAAGACATAATAAAATAAGGCCACCACTGAGAGATGGACCGAAGATGTAGCCCTGGAGGATAGGGTGAACTCCTTATTAAATTCTTGTGTTCTTGCATTTGCTTACTGTATTTCTCTGTTGTCTTTCCATTTCAAGTGTCTGTGTATTTGCAATCTGATCGATCCGTTGCTTAAATAACATAGACACACACACTAGCACATGAGTCTGTAATACCTTTATTCAATAAATCTTTAAATGAGGTCACTCATAGGGTGATTATCAGATCAAGTGATATAAGAGCTTTAGGCTGTAAGGTTAGACAAGCTTGTGTTGGTTTAGTTGTTGAATGCTCACTAGATCAAAGCTTAAATTAGGAGAAGGTGTTACACTAAAATTTGTCACCATGACTATTTGCAGTTAGTATGGTTCCATCAACTGTCATACTATCCTCCTTGGCAAGTCTTATACCTCTACTCCTCATGTCAAACTCCAAGAAAGAGAGAAAGTCCTTAAAAAGTCAAATAACTCTGGTTACGCAGTTTCTCTTAACCTTACCTGCGTGTACGCACCTCAAGTTCACAATACCTGCGTACTTGTACGCTCTGTCTGTAAAGGGGTGGGTGCGTACCCCTGTAAAGGTCAAAAGGCGCGAGTTTTACTTCAAAAAAGTTACTTGTGGTCGAATCTAGAGCATTCTAGAAGATGGTTTGACATGTATTGAGCGCCTCCAGATGGTTCATGCATCCCTATGAAAGAAGAACTTATCCCATCAAGAGGGGAGCTATCCCATTCAAAGAGGGGCTTATCCCATTGATGGTGGACCTTATTAACTTCCTCCAAAGCATTATAAATACAGGCATTGGGCCAGAGGGAGGGGAGGTTGAAAGCTGAACATTCCTAAGGGTAGATGCTGCTGAAATTAGGACTCCCTTATAGAGCTTGAGAGGAGAGATTCCCATCCTTTCTTAGCTTCATTTGGAAGTGGGTGAGCTGATCAAAGTAAAGGAGAACTCTTGCTGGACCCTGGGAGGGACCTGCACAACACCAAGGCACTGGTTGTAATGGTTTCTTTTGTTTCCACTTAATACAATTAAGTTCATTTTTCTCAACAAGTTGTTATATATAATTTGTTTCATATACTCCTTGGTCTTTATGATGAATATGTTTTATTTTATGAGTTATTCAGGTGTTGTGTAATCGTTTGCTTGTTAGTGAATGCAGGTTTCGAAGAGAAGGAGGAGCTCATCTGGATCGGAGAGGCTGGACTGCTACAAATAGCGTTGGACTAAAGGTATGCTTTAAACACCTGGTTGCTTGTATTTTAAATGCATGTTTAGGGAAAGATAGTGCTTAATTGTCTTGTTTGTCACTAGAAAGCCTTAGCTTCTAGGGAGGTCGGTTTTGTCCACAAAATTGACTCTTTCCGCATGACAAAATGGCGACTCCACTGGGGACTCCATGGATTTGATTGATTTCTCTTTTGATTGATACTTTGATTTGAGAAAAGTCGATTTCTTTCTGGTTTTTGACTGATTGACTGTGAATTTGGGTGGAATAGCTTAGGGTTAAGTTAGATTTTATTTTTCTTGGTTTTGTTAGTAGTACGCACCCTCTGCGTTAAGCACAGTGCGTACTTGTACGCACTGCAGCTTTGTACACAGAGCGTACACGCACCTGTGCAAACAGGCTGCCTGCGTACCCTATCAAAAGTTGAGAAAAATTCAATTTTTTCCTTTTTGCCTCTTAGATTTTGTTTATAATTTGTTTTTGCTGCCCAGATCCACTGGTTACCTGTCAGAGGCCTTCATCTAAGCTTGTTTCATTAGTATCAAGGGTTTTAGTGAAATTCATAGAAGTTCTAGCCCTAGGGTTTGATTTTTGCATTGGTCCTGTAGTGACTTTGGCTTTAGAAGTTGTAAAACCTTGGATATCCCTGGTCTTTTCAGTCTTCTTAGGAGTCGGACCTTTCATAAAATCCACCTTTGTGAGAAACCTACCTTTGTGTTGTCTCTTTGCGGAATTTCGAGAAAGCTTGTTGGTTAAGCTGTGAATTTCATTCTTAAGAAAAAGAACAAAAGATTTTGATTTTTGTTTTTGACTGGTTTATGATTCTGCATGAACTAGTCCTTGGTTGAATTGTAACTGAGTAAAACATCCTGGAATTATACTTTGTAGGCTTTTGCCTCATTAGATTTGCTTTTAGGTGAATTTCTCTTAGATTTTCTTTTAGGTAAAGTTGATTTGATTGTCATAGATTTTTTAATTGATTTTTGTTAAGTAGTTTTACATGCTTTGTTAATATAGGAAAAAATACAAAAATCTCTTTTGAAGAAAAGTTTGTTTTAGTAGCATTTCAAGTCTTTGAAAAGAGAAAGGAGTTTTCGTGAAATAATTAGTGGTCATGTGTTGTATGCTTTGGAAAAGATAAAGAGATTGTTTCTTTGATTTTCATTGCCAAGAAAGTTGTCTTTATATCAATTTTGCATTCTCCAACTCTCTTAGCTAGGGAATTCATTGAAAAAAGAAAAATAGTTTAAATCATCCTAGGTGCATCTTTTTAGTGGATTTGAGTCGAGTCTACACACCATCAGTTTCATCTCCACTACCTTTTGTCCTAAAGAAAAGCCATAAAATTAACGCTTAAAGTAAAATTTACTTAGTAACTTTTTATTTACTAGGGCTCTGAAACACCAATATAGATCAGGCTAGTGTCTTGGAGTAGGAGAGTAATTAACTCTCCAAGACAGCAAAACCAAACAAGTAGCTCATCTTGTGGTAGGATAAATCCAGCTGTTACATTTATGCTCTGGGAAAGCTCCTCTTAAAGGAGAAGCACGAGATCGTGTCCGAACCAGTGAGGGGATCAATCCTCCTTCATTGGGAACGATGCCAAATACACACGTACTACAAACGGTAAACCTCGGATTATTGTCGAGGAGCCTGGGGTCACTTGTCGGTAAACCTTGGATTATTGTCAAGGAGCCGGCAAGGGGATTGAGCTTGATACTCTGCCCTTGCGTGCTATCAGATCGTAGACTATTCCCCCAGGTATATTTGTTGATGTTGGTGACCTTAGTGACCATTATCTTTAGGGTTCTACCCAAGGTGACGGTGGAGGGAAGATCTCACTGTACCTGGAGCAGACGTCGGCTAGACTCACTTGGATTTTCCGGGGGGCTCACTTCACTCGAGACGGTTAAAGTGGAGGAACTTGTGCCGGTCTATTCATTAAGCAGGTTGCCGGGGTAACTGTTCCACCCGCCACTTCTGTACTGAATTCGGCGATGTTGGACTTCATCACCAACTAGTGTTTTCGGTCCGAAAGGCTACTATTTGTGTATGGTTTGACGCCCTAGATTCTTTAGGCGTGTGATTCAAATTTGTTTGGTTCTTTAGAGACTTTAGGTTTGCTTTGAGATTTTACTTTGTTTGCGTGTGCAGTAGTTAAAAGTTTTTAACTGTGGCTGAATTACCGAGACAGTCCCGTAGACTTCGGGGCCAGTCTCCTGAGATTGTAACCGTGGCCGATTTGTTGAGGAAGTCCCGTAGACTTCGGGGCCAACCTCCTGAAGACGTCCCGGGTCATTACGAAGGTTTAAAAGTCCTTGTAACTCCTAGTGGCAATAAAGTAGGTTCACCTGAAGAAGGAGAGTCTTCGTTGGTAGTTCATCCTGATTACCAGAGTCTAGAAACAGGTTATAATCCTGAAGCTATTGCAGTGTCTGAGCTTGCTGGTAGTTTTTCATCTACTAGTGATATAGGCGAAGAACCTGAGATATCTGAACCTGTTACTCCAACTTCTAGTGCTCCTGATTCACCTAGGGTAGAAAGAGTCATCACCGAAAATCTTCCTTCTGGTTTGATAGCTATTGAAGAACTTGCTCCAGAAGAAGAAACAGGCGTCCCTATCCCTGAAAATCAACCTACTATTGATCTAAGGGAGCGTGAATCCATTTTTTACAGTCCACCTAGAAGTACTACTTGGTATCTTTCGTCAACCGTATCCTGGGTACACTTATTAACAACCACAACAACCCCAGTACGGTCCGGTTAATCCTGGTTTTCCGGGAGGATACAATATCCCGAATGCGATTCCTATTCCAAGTTATCCTGGATATCCTCCTCCTGGGACTGGTCTCGTGACCCAGAGTTTTAGGGATCCTAATCGGTAATTACCGTTTATCGCAACTTTGGATTTACCAAACTTGTCGCGCCTAACGAACGATCCAATAAATTATCTTCCGTTTTGGCTACCAATGCCAAATAAGTTGCCCAGTGATATACCCAAGTTCAAAGGTGAGTCTGGAGAGGACCCGTCGAATCATGTGATGACTTACCACCTCTGGTGTGCCTCTAATTCCATCTCGGATGATTCGATCCGCTTAGGTCTTTTCCAGCGTACTCTCATTGGTCTCGCGGCCAAGTGGTACATTGAGTTACCACGGGCCTCTTTTTATAATTTTAGCCAGTTAGCTACCTCTTTCTTAACTCATTTTCAGTTGCCGGTCAGATATGATAATGGCACGGAGTTACTAACTTCATTAAAACAATCGATGTCCACTTATATTTCTGATCATATTCATGAATGGAGACATCGAAGGCGGTTAGTGAAAGTTTTTATCCCGGACCAAATCTTAGCTGAATGGTTTGTTAAATCATTGTTACCGAAGATTACTGAAGACATAGCTAAGGCCGGAGTAGTTACTGAGGAGCAAGTGATTGCTCAAGCGCAGTACCTTGACTTAGTTTACACTCAGTCAGGTACGTTACATGAAAAGATCCCAGATCTTCCTAAGTCAAATCAAATCGTTGCTGCTCCTTCGGGGTCTCATGCCGCTGATGGCATGATTGGTACGGTGAATACTAAAAGCAAGAAGAAATCCTCAAAGAATTCTTCGCCTATTATAACCTTACCGGACTCCCCGACAGGAGACTCTTCTGCTGAAGTTTCCACTGATATTCACGTTGTAGAGTCATCTACGGCTAAATCAAAATCCGGTGGGAAAAAGAAAGGCAAGAAGAAGAATAAAGCAGATAAAACTCCAAAGGAGAAAACTGAAAAGTCGGAAACCAATGACGAAAAGCGCAAACCTCGATATCCTTGTCTTATTTGTGAAGAGGATCATTTTACAAGAGATTGCCCTCATCGGGCCGAGGTTGTGAAAATCGTCAAGGGTTCCCCAACTCCTGCTGTTTTGAAAGATCCATTTCCAAAGCAGGAGAGTAAGATGATAGGTTCTTCCTCGAGTGCCAGTGAAGAACCCATATTGATGATGTCTCATGTAAGGATTGCGACTCGATCGCAAGATTATGGTAGTAAAAGTCCTGTTGATGGCAAAGAAGCAGAATCTTCTCATTCTAATCCATCAACCTCAGCTCCCGGTTCCGATCCACTACAGATCGAGAAACCTAACCCGGACTTAGTAATCAAACCGCCCGCCAAGGGTGTACTTCGAAGGTCTGCTTTCAATCCACATGCGAGAGCGGCCCAGAATTACAACATTGTTGAGGATTTAGCTGTTTCACCCTCAGCAATGTCGGCTTTGGAAGTGCTGCAATCATGCCCAGCACAACACAAATTACTTTTGTCGGCTATAGGAGCTGTTGATGTTCAGGACCCGAACCTAATAATCTTTGATCTAGAAAATAGTACACTGTGTTTACCTCATCAAATGGCTTTCCAGATCCCAGTGATAGTCAAAAACAGGCCTATTCATCGGACTGTGATTGATGAGGGAGCTTCCACGTGTA
This sequence comes from Pinus tabuliformis, assembly GCA_031772625.1. NCBI lineage: Eukaryota > Viridiplantae > Streptophyta > Pinopsida > Pinales > Pinaceae > Pinus > Pinus tabuliformis. The sequence continues at coordinate 1,067,738,716 of CM062815.1, forward strand.
TTATGTCGATCCAGTGTTGGAGATCGCTTGGTTCTCCTTCACTAAATCAATCCCCGACAATTCTTAAGGCCTTTGATGGCCGTGGGTTCCATCCTTTTGGCATTCTACAGGATTTGCCTATAGGGGTTGAAGGAAAAACCGTTAGTCTAGATGTGGAGGTGGTTGATGCCCCTCTAGACTACAACCTTCTCTTGGGTCGAAGTTGGTCTTACGCTATGACAGCGGTCATTTCATCGGTCTTCTGAGTAATCAAGTTTCCACATAATGGCAAGATCGTAACCATAGACTAGCTGACTTATTTTTCATCCGACCCAGCCTCTTCAGAGTGTATCCAGCATGTCAGTAAAACGACCATCCCTTATAAGGATGTTGGAGTAGGATTAGTTAAAGATGTTGGTTTACTGGGAACTTTTCCTTTTCCTCCAATCAACGCCTTGTCTTCGTTTGCATCCATTCATATGATTACATCAGATACCATTATTTATGACGATCCTTGGATCATTCCTTCTGAATCTGAGATAGACTCATTTGGTGATGCTATGCCTTTGAGTCCATATGAAATTGCCTATGAAGCTGTGCAGTCTTTTACCGACCCGCGTTCAACCAAAATCGACCAAATGAATGTGGTCCGTGAGGAATCGCTTTTCACATCAACCTCGGAGTTAATAGCGTTTCCCGAAGTTGTGTCATCTGACGAGCAACTTCGTGAAGTCTTGTGTATAGACGATTTACCATGGGAAGATCTCCATCACAGATCTTCGTTTTTACCTGAGGATGATCGTTTTGAAAATGATTTCTCATCAATCTTTACAGCTGAATATGTCGAAGAAGCTCAGAATCCAATGAAACATCCTGATTCAGAGTTGAATTTGGGAAACATTTCTCGCACTATTCCCATTGACATTTCAGTCAAGCCCGGAATTGTTGAGCACATTCATATAGGTGCCTCGTGTTCAGATGACGAAATTCAGACATACAAGGCCCTATTTCAAGAATTCCGCGACGTGTTTGCCTGGTCCTATGAGGAAATGCCAGGAATTGACCTCGCGATTGTTGTCCATGAGATCAAAACTTACCCGGACGCTAAACCCGTCCGGCAATGTTTGCGTCAGATTCACCCACGAAAAGCGGCTGCAATTAAAGCAGAAGTTGAGAAGCTGTTGAAAGCAGGTTTCATTTATCCGATCCCGTTAACGGATTGGGTATCGAATATTGTTCTGGTTAACAAAAAACAGGGAACAATAAGAATATGCATCGACTATAGGGATATCAATCGAGCTTGTCCCAAGGACAACTACCCAACACCTTATATCGATCAAATAATTGATGATTGTGCCGGCAGTGAAATATTTTCCTTTATGGACGGTTTTTCCAGTTACAGCCAAATCAATATTCTACCTGCCGATCAACCAAAAACGGCTTTCATTTGTCCATGGGGGACATTTGCTTATTGCAAATTACCTTTTGGGCTTAAGAATGCCGGAGCCACTTTTCAAAGGGCGATGTCTTATGCGTTTCATGACATCAAACACATTGTGCAACCGTATCTCGATGATTTGCCCGCTCATTCATTACGTCGAGCTGATCACCTTGTCCATTTACGAGCAATCTTCATGAGGTGTAGGCATTATCGTATTCGGTTGAACCCACACAAATGTGTCTTCTGCATAGAAGTGGGACGATTGCTGGGATTTGTAGTTTCGAAAGCCGGCATTCGCGTCGATCCCTCGAAGGTAGAAGCTATCATCAAATTGCCTCCTCCTTCGAGTCTTCGCCAACTCCAAAGTTTGCAGGGGAAAGCAAACTTTTTACGACGATTCATTCCTAACTACGCCGAGATTACAAAGCGTTTTACCCAGTTGTTGAAACAGAACGCTCAATTCTCTTGGGATGAGATAGCTCAGAAATCTTTTGATGCACTCAAGCACGCGTTGACCCATGCACCGTTGTTGCATCCTCCCAATTACAACCAGGATTACTTTTTGTACCTCGCCGCCGCCCATTCCACCATCGGCATGGTCTTAGTACAGGAAGACGAATTCGGAACGGAACATGTGATCTATTACCTTAGTCAGACGTTCAATCCAACTAAGCTCAAATATTCACATGTGGAGAAATTGGCCTTGGCAGCCGTTCAAGCTGTCCAACGTTTTCGTCACTACATTCTACTCCGTAAAACTACAGTCATTTCAGATTGCAACCCTATGATCTACATTTTGACTAAACAATTGCTAGGGGGCAAGTACTCTAAATGGATTGTTATCCTGCAGGAGTTCGACTTGGAGTTTGAGAAATCTAAGTCTAAGAAATCTTTAGTTTTTGCAGAGTTAATGTGTGATTTCCCGCGTGCTGACACAAAAACTGTGGCAGAGGAACCCATTGTGGACGAATCTTTGTTACTCATCAGCACTTTAGATCCGTGGTATGGGGATATCATCGTCTATCTCCAGACCCAATCCTTTCGGCCCGAAGTTTCAAAGTCAGAACGTCGGAAAATTCGATTGCAGTCCCAACAGTACAAAATTATTGGAGATACTCTTTATCGCCGTGGGGCGAACTTGGTTTTTCGACATTGTTTAACTCACGAGGAAGCTGAAAGGGTTCTGAATGACTGTCACTCTGGAGCGTGTGGCGGTCATATGTCTGGGTATGCCACAGCCCAAAAGATATTGCGCGCTGGCTACTTCTGGTCGTCCTTGTTTAAATACTGTATTACTGCGGTTCGGAAATGCCACAACTGTCAAGTGTTTGATCGCAAGATGCGCGCTCCACCTGCTCCTCTCCACCCTATAATTGTCGTTGGTCCTTTTTCCAAACGGGGTATCGATTTTATTACATGTAACCCTCACTCGGCCGGGGGGCATGCGTATATCATCCTTGCGGTAGATTATTTTACTAAGTGGGCCCAGGCAATGCCTACATTCGAGGCAGACGGCAAGACAGCTGCAATTTTCGTATTCAATCACATTATTGCTAGGTTTGGTGTCCCACAAGCGATCATCACTGACCATGGGCGCCATTTTCGAAACGTTATGATGACAGAACTTACAGGCCAGCTTGGTTTACGTCACGATAGCTCAACTCCTTATTATCCACAAGCGAATGGTCTGGTTGAGTCCATCAACAAAGTTTTAGTTATCATGATCCGACGAATCATTGGTATTCATCGGTTGAATTGGCACAACATGTTATTTTCCGCGCTTTGGGTGTACCGAACCTCAGTGAAAACATCAACAGGGTTCACTCCTTTCCAACTAGTTTATGGTTTGGAAGCTGTGCTACCCATTGAATGCGAAATCCCGTCACTTCAAATGGCCATCGAATTACTTCCAACTACTTCCGAAGAGGAGAAGCGTTTATTATACTTAGCTCAATTAGATGAGACTCGACGTGATGCTGCATTCGCGATCGAGACTCATGCAAAACGTATGAAAGCTCAGTATGATCGAAATGTGACCCCTCAAAATTTTTCGGAAGGAGACCTAGTGTTATTATATGATCAAGCTAACGATAAATTAAGCGCTGGAAAATTCGTTCCTATGTGGCATGGGCCCTATATTGTCAAGCGAAAGCTAGCAAAAGGGGCCTATGAGCTGGTAGACTTTGACGGGGACTCTTTGGGTAAACCCAGAAATGGACTTTACCTAAAGAGGTATTATGCTTAAATGATGGGTATGGAGATTTTTAGTTAGGTTATGTTTTTCTTTCTAGCTGGTGTGTTTGTTAGTTTAGACAGTGTGCTTAGCTTAGAAAGTGTGTTTTTCGTCGTTATTCTGCTTATCTTGGTTTTACCCTTGATGTTTGCAGATGTCGATGCCTCTCCAAACATACATTGGATTTGCTGATGGTGCTTGTCGTAGTACATGGAATATCTCTTCCGCAGCTTGGGTTATCTATTCGCCCTCTGACGAGTTAGTTTCTATGCATGGGGTGAGCCTCGGTCAAACAACAAACAACATTGCAGAATACAGTGCAGTGATTGAGTTATTGTCTGAATCTATTTCATTTGGGATTCGGAGTTTGATAGTGAGGTTAGATCCTGAACTCGTTGTATTACAGCTTAATAGAGTGTATGCCATTAGAAATCCAGTGTTATTAAGGTTATTTTTGAGAGTGCGCCTCTTGAAACGTGAATTTGATTACATTGAATATCAACATATTCCAAGGTCTTTAAATACATTAGCAGATGCAATTGCTTCTCGAATGTTAAACATACATTTGCAGTAATCATACATGTAAATTTAGAAAATTTCATCACACATGTTTAACAAGATAAGCTGGTAATAATGATATATATAGATAGGAGTGTGTCAAAAATACATCGTCTTCGATCATAGGTTGAAAAACACCTTATGATCGGAAAAAATGAGAAGTACAAAAAACCAAAATGTCACATGTGTCTACAAAAACGACCATCCAATCACTGGTGATGCTCTCTATACGACACCACTGCACGAGCCACCCTACACAAGAACCTCCTAAAAGGTCCTGGGACTGCGACTACATAGCGCTAAAGTCTGATAGGAATATCATCTATAGTAGTCTCTGGTATGTCTGCTGTAAGACGCTCTAGGTCTTGTTCCAACTCAGCTAGGGTCTCTGTGGCCTCATCCCGTGGGACCGGTGCTGCTGCAACTGGTAGTCTCCTCTCGAAAGGCCGGAGATTGGCTGGACGGCATGGGCCTACATCTGCATTTTGAAAATTATTACTGTCAGTTTTGAGACGATATAAAAAACAAAAAAATAAATAATTTAAAAACTTGTGAAAAATGAATTACCTGTGTCATCCCATTGTTCTCCCGCTGGAAGAACCATGTCCAGATCTCCACGAAAATCAACTCTGGCATAAGGAAAATCCTGTATAGAAAAGATCTGGTCCTCCAACCAGTGAAAGTACTCCGGAGTAAATCGGACAACCTCCGTGCCCTCATCAGGATGACGGGCCATAACCGCAACCCATCGCATCAATTTGGGCTCTCAGGGAAGCCCAGCCTCAACAGTGAGCTGCTGTGGGATCAGCATCGGAACCCTCTCTAAGCCAAAACTCACAACTAAAGGCCCATAACCAAAAGTCTTTAGCTGTCCGTTTTTGGCTCTAGTCAGTTGGCCCTTTAAATTGGCCAACACAGCATCACACCAGTTGAAAATGCTGCCCCGATAGCAATCAATCGCCATCCGCATCTGGGATCCAGTGGCAATGTGTAAAGCGACAGCCCCACAAAGTCTAGTAACTGTAAAAGCAATCACCATAAGTTCAGGTCGGGATATAGTTTTGATCTCTATCCCCTTCTCCTTAGACTGAGTGTTACACCACTCTAGTCGGAGACTAGCGATGGACTGGCCACCCGGCCTAGTCCCGAACAAAGTCAAGTGTTCGCCTCTCTTGGGAAAACCAGTGAGGAAGTAGATATCTGAGGGCTCTATCTCGAGATGGTGCCCTCCAATGTAAAAGCATTGGTCCTGGACATTCCATCTCTCTACCAGCCACTCTAGAAAGCGCACCTGGGCCCTCATGCCAGGTATGGCCCAGTATTTGTAAAGGCCACATGCCTTCAAAGCATCAATGGACGATTGATGATTAATGGCGGCCAAATCAACATCTTCGTGCTCTCTCTCGCACCAATCAAGCATGGTGGGCAATCTACACACCAGAAAACATCCATTAGAATCCATAAAATCAAAATTTATTGGTCCAATTTGGAGAATTTGGGGTTTGTAAATCCTTTGCGCGGAGTACGCACCCCGCCTTTAGGAACAGAGCGTGGGTACGTGGGTTCCTTTAAGGCAAGGTGCGTACGCCCGCCATTTTCCCAACTGAGAAAATGTCGGGGTACGCGGGTCACCAGTGGAGCACCTGCGTACCCCGAAAGGCGGACCTTGAAACCCCAAAGCCTCCAAAAAATGAAACTAGGGCCTAAAAACAAATTCTAAACGGATGAAAATGAAGAGGAGGATGTTGTAGAATACCTGATGAGACGGCGTTCGATTTCGACGGTCGGATTCTCCGCAATGTCCACGGGAAGTTTCTTGCCAAAAGCCCTTTTTCTCTCCTCAACAGTAAAATGGTAAAAATGAATTGGTAAAAACCCTTTTTATAGGTTTTTTGGGTAAATAAATGGTAAATTTGTTTATTTTTCACCATGAAAAGGTATTTTTCAAAGTATTTTTATCTATCTATAAACAGGTATGAGTAATGTGTTGGTTTTTGTGCAAGATAAAAGGATTTTCAGGGAAAATTGTCATTTTTTACAAACAAAAACATAAGAGTCATCTTTAAGCCCTTTTCTTACTCCTAAAACATGAAAAGATTGCCGAGCGTTTCTTTTACACTTGTTAAAACGGAATTAAAAGACGGTCCTCTTATAGCCCTTTTCTGACCGTAAAAACAGGAAAAGATTGCCGGATTTTTGTCGTTTCAAATTCGATACTGGAAATAAAACGACGTGTCCTTGATCGCTTTTTACTTTTCAGGTCAAAGACACTAATTATGAAAGTACTCCTTGGTCGTAAAAGATCAAGCGGTTCTCTCAAGTATTATTTTACACTTTTTCGGGCTTGGGAGACACAAATTTACGAAAAAGTCAACCCTGGAGTCTCCTTAAGTTTTTCAGACTCTCTAAAATTGAAAAACGTCGAGTTTCTCCTATACTGGACTCGTTAAAATTTCACAGTAAAGGACCTGTTCGATTACAAACAGGAACGGACCACTCCTTCTTAGGGTTCGAATCTAAACTAAGTTGGGAGCTTATAATCAAGCATATGTTATCCTCCTCAAGCTTGTAAAAAATAAATAGGTACTTGCCAGAAATGGTGGGGGAAAAGAGAGAAAAATGAGCCTATTTGTTATCCTTTGTCTCAGAAAAACCTTACCACCACTCTTGAACACGACACTTTTTCATTCACCTGGGTTGGGAAGTCCTTTTCCTAACAGTTGATCAAACCACATTGAAAATCTTCAGCCGGTTCCGGATATTAACTTTGGGTCAATTGTCACCAAGCCATCTGTCGTGTCGTTATGTGTTCAAGAGGTCACTGCAAACAAACCATTCATCTGCAAAATACCCGTCATCCATTTTGACCATCCCTGAGTCAGTCCTTACAGCTACATTTCTTCAACTTGATCTATGATTTCGTGTTGTGGGCTTGCCTGCAACGGGTCGCTTTCTATCGACATCAGCACATTATCTAGAAATATGACCTAGAAATCGTCAGTACCTTGAAATCTGCATGCATCAATGGCAGGTTTCTCACCTTTGACGACAGTTTACATCATTGACTTTCGATAGAAGGATTCCGTGACATGTTCGACATCAACACATTAATTCACATCTCATGGATTGTACTGGGTACTTTGAGAACCATTGACATCATTGGTGGTCTCTCTCACACTTGTTAACAGTTTACATCATCGACTGGTAATCAAGTGGTTTCTACCATGTTCGACATCAACTCATTTATTCACATGGATAGAATCGTACCATTTCAGGAAGTAGAAATGAAGACCCTGGATCTAGTTTCCACCATCCAGGCTGCAAGGAGTTTTGTATTCATTATACAGTAGACTAATCATAAACATATGGTTGCATCCATACTGTGTCTACATGAGTCTACGATTATGATGTACTGCGAAATCATTCCTATATCAGAGCAGTAGTTAGTTTGTTAGTTAAATTTTTCAATCTGAGTATGGGAATGCCTACCTCAGTGATGATATGATCTTACATATGTATTTTGTGTTGAATATTTGCAGGTTCCAACTGGGCTCTCCACAAGATAATCCTTGAAATGATAAAGTACTTCACCCTTCCTAGATGATATGAAACCCTAATCTACTACAGGCTTCGCACTTTAGGGGGCAATCTGTTACACTAAAATTTGTCACCATGACTATTTGTAGTTAGTATGGCTCCATCAACTGTCATACTATCCTCCTTGGCAAGTCTTATACCTCTGCTCCTCATGTCAAACTCCAAGAAAGAGAGAAAGTCCTTAAAAATTCAAATAACTCTGGTTACACAGTTTCTCTTAACCTTACCTGCGTGTACGCACCTCAAGTTCACAATACCTGCGTACTTGTACGCTCTGTCTGTAAAGGGGTGGGTGCATACTCTTGTAAAGGTCAAAAGGCGCGAGTTTTACTTCAAAAAAGTTACTTGTGGTTGAATCTAGAGCATTCTAGAAGATGGTTTGACATGTATTGAGCGCCTCCAGATGGTTCATGCATCCCTATGAAAGAGGAACTTATCCCATCAAGAGGGGAGCTATCCCATTCAAAGAGGGGCTTGTCCCATTGATGGTGGACCTTATTAACTTCCTCCAAAGCATTATAAATACAGGCATTGGGCCAGAGGGAGGGGAGGTTGAAAGCTGAACATTCCTAAGGGTAGATGCTGCTGAAATTAGGACTCCCTTATAGAGCTTGAGAGGAGAGATTCCCATCCTTTCTTAGCTTCATTTGGAAGTGGGTGAGCTGATCAAAGTAAAGGAGAACTCTTGCTGGACCCTGGGAGGGACCTGCACAACACCAAGGCACTGGTTGTAATGGTTTCTTTTGTTTCCACTTAATACAATTAAGTTCATTTTTCTCAACAAGTTGTTATATATAATTTGTTTCATATACTCCTTGGTCTTTGTGATGAATATGTTTTATTTTATGAGTTATTCAGGTGCTATGTAATCGTTTGCTTGTTAGTGAATGCAGGTTTCGAAGAGAAGGAGGAGCTCATCTGGATCGGAGAGGCTGGACTGCTACAAACAGCGTTGGACTAAAGGTATGCTTTAAACACCTGGTTGCTTGTATTTTAAATGCATGTTTAGGGAAACATAGTGCTTAATTGTCTTGTTTGTCACTAGAAAGCCTTAGCTTCTAGGGAGGTCGGTTTTGTCCGCAAAATTGACTCTTTCCGCATGACAGAAGGAGAGTTGGTCGAAACTAATCCTAAAATTGGGAGAGTCTATCCTCGGAAGACAATGTCAGAAGAAGGTTCGGTAAGGCTAGATCCTCAATTCATAGAAAGCTTCCTAGCTATAAAGTCCATGGTAGAAGAAATGTATAGGGACTTTAGGAAACATAAGGCTAAAGATTCATGAAGTTCTAAACAATACAATGAAGAAGATGAGTCTCACTTCCATGACCACTCCAAAGGAAAAGGGAAGGAGGAAAGCTTTCTCACACCTCCTAATAGCCCTGTGCATAATAAGAAAGCATCTTTGATCAAGCTAGATGTTAAATTTGACTAGCCTATATATGCTGGAGAGCTAAATGCTGAAAAGTTGGACAATTGGATTAGACAAATTGATGTGTATTGCAGAGTACAAAACATCGACTCAGACAAGAGCAAGATTCAGCTGGAAAGCCTATGCGTAGGAGGCACTGCCTTGGTTTGGTGGGAAGGTAGAACCCAAGCTGATATGAAAAGACATGGTAAGACTATCTTTGTCTAGAATGAATTTGTTTCTGCAATCAAAAAGCAGTTCTATCCATTGGCCTACAAGCAACAAGCCATGATGAGTTGGAAAAATCTTCGGCAGTTGAAGGGGCAAAGTGTGCAAGGGTATGCTCAGGAATTTAGAAAGAGAGCATTGATTCTAGGGATCTCATTAGACTCACCAGAGACTCTTTTGAAGTATATTGGTGGTCTACACAGCCACATGAGGCATACCATCCTCATGTTTAATCCCACTAGTATAGATGAGGTATCTGTACAAGCTACTCATCTAAAAGCTAGAGGAAAAATGGAAATCCAGAAGTTGGGGGACCATCCCAACCCATTGCAAGCAAGAGCAAGGAGAAAATAAAGCAGAAGTGGAAAGAAAGGGAGGCAAACATTGCACAGAAAAGCAAAGCTTCATGCACTCACTGTGAAAAGCATGGGCATGATGATGAGCATTGTTGGATTGTGCAAATAGAGCTGAGACCTAAGAAGTTCAAGGGCAAGAAGAAGAAGACTGCTGCAGCTATTCAGAAGATTTGGGTTCAGACTCGGGAGATGAAACAATTATTGTAGCCACAGGTATAAAAGGTAAGAATTCTGAAGCATCTACCAATAATTCTACTCAATCTATTATTGATGAAGAAAATGAGAGAAAAAGACATGAGCTTTTCCATATTCGAGTTGTTTCCAAATATCAAAATATTGATACTTTGTTTGATAGTGGCTAACAAGTAAATCTAATTTCTGAAGTAATTGTAAAGAAATTGGGATTAGCAACTACACCTCATAAGAAACCATACCCATTAGGATGGTTGAATGATAAAGCACAACTACAAGTGACTAGACAATGCAAACTCAAGTTTTCTTTTGGGTCAGGATTTGTAGATGAGGTTGAGTTAGACATAATTCCTTTGGACATATGTGGAATTTTTTTAGGAAGTCCTTACTTGTATGATAGGAAAGCTGTCTTTTATAGAGCTAAGAACAAGTATCTACTTGTTAAAGATGGAATCGAATACTTTGTAAAAGCTCATAAGATCAAGAATAATTATACTCTCATAAACTCAGGGTAAATGAAAAGAATGATAAATTCATGCAAACAATGCTTACTGATGGTTGTAAAGGAAAAGAAACCTGATAAAACCAATGTATTTGAGGGTTGTAATGCTAAGTAGCAAGCTGATATAAAAAAGGTTGTTTCAGAGTATGATGTATTATTTCAAGAACCTAAAGGTCTGCCACCCAAAAAGGGAATAGTACGTGATATTATTTTGCAGCAAGATGTTCCATTGCCTAATATTGGAATGTACAGGTTGTCTGCTTTAGAGAATGTTGAAATCAAGAAGCAGGTGCAGGGGTTGCTTGAGAAGGGATTCATCAGATCTAGCACATCACCATGTGGGTCACCAATCATTTTGGTGAGAAAGAAAGATGGCTCGTGGAGAATGTGCATTGATTATCGAGCACTGAATAAGATAACAATCAAAAATCGTTATCCCCTTCCTCGCATAGATGATCTTTTAGATCAATTGAAAGAAGTTGTTTATTTCACCAAGCTAGACTTGCACAAAACAAGATGCATGCAAGATTGATTTCAAAACAAAGCAAGGATTGTATGAGTGGTTGGTTATGTCTTTTGGCTTAACTAATGCTCCTGCTACTTTCATGAGATTAATGAATGACGTACTCAGACCTTTTCTTGATGACTTTGTTATTGTGTATCTAGATGACATTCTAATTTTTATTAAAACGTGGGAAGAACACTTAAAGCATGTTAAGCAGACATTAGATGTTTTGAAAAGAGAAAAACTCTATGTTAAACTCTCAAAATGTGAATTTGGCAAGACATCTCTAAACTATTTGGATCACATTGTAGGGGGTGGTGAATTGAAAATAGACCCCTCTAAAGTGGCAGTCATTGTAAACTGGACTAAACCCAAGTGTGGAGTACTAAAGAAGGTATCTTTTATTGATTATTTTGTCATCTTTTCTTTAAAGACTTATAATCCCTTTGCATAATGAACTAGGTAATTAATAAGAAAATATGGCAAAATCTATGAGAATTGTATGTAATGCAAGATAACTAATAATCGCCATTTTATTATGCAGAAAAAGGGAAAAACGAAAGATTGTCATCCAAAGGAAAAAGACAGGGTAGAGTTAACTGTTGTCCCTGTGGCAGGAAACCATATGCAGACACGACAATCCAAACTGAAGCATATCATCCAAGGAAAGGAAAATGAGATATCGAATCAGCACAAGAAAACAAAGGGATAACTCGAATTAACAGTTTGGCGAATCCCTCAGGATCCTCTGATCCTGAGGGATCGCAATCTTAACTATTTTTGCATCATTGATATCTCCGCCCGGCTGTTATAAAAAGGGGCAGCACTGCTAGCCCAGGGGATGGGTTGTTGTTACTTTTATGTAATTTCTCATTGTATCCGAAACTTTGATCATCGACTCTCGTTGAGAAGTGATCCACTGTAACTCTGTTTTAATGCTTTAATATAAATTTGGTTGTTGTTCTATCTATGATCCTGGAATAATTTTAAGCAGTGTGTCCCTAGAGGCTAAGGGCCCGGCCCTGGTGGAACACTTGCTCCTGTACCATTATCTTTAGTTCGTGTGTGGTTTTCATTATCAGCTTTGATCCGTAATATGGTGTGTTTTGTTATTTTATGTCACAGCTCTATTATATTTAAAATATCGTTCTCTGTAACAAGAAGGTCGTATTGTTCATTCTAACTTTATAACGTATTGTTGTTCCTTTAAGTCATTAATGTAACCTTACTGTTCTTTACAGAATGTTATTGCTGTTCAATTACAGAGTAACCGGGCTGTAATATTCTTAAGTTGTTATTACTGTATTCGTCTATGGTTTATACTTCATTACGTTTGTTGTTCAATTGACATTAATATTCCATTATAAATTGCGATCATTATCCTTTATAACTAAGATCAATATTTGTGGTATCAGAGTCAAATTACTGTTTTCTCTCAATATCTATGTGTTTTGTGTGTGTTATTTATTTCGGTACTGTATATTCACAATTGGCTCTAAGCGTTGTTCTATATTTCATTGCTAATTGGTTGTCGTTCCATTTCTATTTGTTGTCCGATTTATTCTTAGAGTAAGGATTGCTCTTTGATTTCTGTAGGATACGATTGTTGCCTTCATTTTCTTAGAATAAGGTTTCGTTGTTTATCAAGCCTAGTTGTTGTTTCAATTATAGTTTCTATTCCATTTCTTGTTATTTACATTGCCATTTCATTGAACGATCTGAAACTGTAGCGAGCATTGACATTCGTTGTCTAGTTCCCAGATTGATGATCTGTTCCTTGATTGTCTTCAGTTACATCAATTTACAGAGGGATGAGTTATTGTTACTGTACCCTTGACTGATAATTTACTTAGTCTTTTGAATGCATGATTTAGGCTTTAAAGTGCTTTGCTGTAAGTAGATTTTCTTTTAAGCATCCGTTTACTCTTGTATTTTCTTGAGCACTATACTACTAGCATTACTCTAACAAATGACCGCCTCAAACTGAGTACACTCTTTGAGATAACAAATCGTTCCTGGATTGACAAGTTAATGTGAGGTAATTAGAGGTGAAAAAGACCCTTTTTATGGCTCGACATTTTGGCGTCGTTGCTGGGGAAGAGTGTAGCCATTTGTTTCTTTTCCAGAGTAGTGTAAGAACCTGTTAGGAAAGAACTGGGTTTTAAAAATGGAAGGTAAGAACCTGCGTGTAGAGTATGTAATAGCCCTACTCCCCTGCTCGCTTTCCTACAAATTTGTTGTTGTTTTGTTTGGGTACAACCTAGCAGTTGATTTGTGTGCATGACTAAGCAGAAAAAGCCAGAAAAGAATCCCAAACCTCTACCCAAGCCTGATAAAGCTAAGGGGCCGGTGACCCTTGGCCGATCGACCTTTATAAATGAAATCCTTAAGAAAGCAGAATCTCAGCCTTCAGTAGGACCTAGACAAGTAACTTCTAGACAGCCTACTAGTTCCCTTCAGGCCACAAGATCACCATCTGTAGCCTTTGCTGAGGTGCATAGTCAAACCGAAGGGCAATATTTTCAAGAAATTGAAAATTCTAGCCTAAAATCATTACAGGAAGGAAACCTTAGCAATCTCTGTGAAGGAAGAGGAGAAACAGGAGAAGTTGAAGAACCAAAATCTCCTCTTAAGGTAATTTAGCCATTAAGTAGCCCAAATAAGGGAAGTGCTGCAAAAATCGTTCATAACGAAGTTGAAGAAATTCAAGAACCTGAATCCCCCCCAGACATTAGGCACTCTCATCATCCCAGATAAAGGAAGTGTTGTCAAGGCCATTCCCATTAGAGCCATTCCCCTCGACAACCTAGGAATACCCTCCTAGATATCCCAGAAGGCTATTGGCATATATTTGACCAAATGGCCCGAAACCAGCCAAACACCCAAACCTCTACACTGCAATACCTCATTATGGATACTGCAGCTAATGCACCTATGAAAGCAATTCCTCTTCAGCATATCCCTACATTCCATGGCCTTACATCAGAAGATCTAGATGCATTCCTGTTTGAATTCGATGTACTGTGTAGAGGATATGACTATACCACTGATCCCCAGAAACTGAAATTATTTCCCTCTACATTAAAAGGGGTTGCTTTAAGATGGTTTATGGGATTAGGTGGTCGTGTTACAAAAAATTGGGATCAAATGAAAGAGTCTTTTCTAAAAAAATATCAGGATTATTGCAGGTCTTGAGAATTAAAAGATGAAATATTTCGGATGGTAGCTTGACCAAATGAAACATTAGAAGAGTATGTTGAATGTTTCCAGTATAATCTTCAAAGATCTCCTTATGCATCATTACCCTTACCTGATAATGTATTAAAAACAACATTAATTAGGGGAATGAAGGAACAATGGATTGAGACATTAAACATTATGGGGAAAGGAGATATTTATCAGGAAAATTTTGCTGACATTATTGATTTATGTATCAGGAGCTCGAGAGGCAGCACAAGACTAAAACCAGCAGAACATGATCGGTTTGTAAGAGATAATAGAATTTCGGCAGAAGGAGTAACTCGTGTAGAAATTGGAAATTTATTAGAAAATTTTAAAACTGACATATTGGGGACACTGACAACACAACTTGATATTATGCAGGCCAAACAAAAGCAAGCAAAAGCAGAACAGAATTTGGCAATCTTCTATCCCATATGTAGAAAGAAACACAACCATAAGGAGTGTCCATTAGATGCAGTCCAAGTTTGAGCCATTTGTACAAAAGAGTTGCCCCTCACTTCCTGGATTGAAAGCAGTATACAAGGAAGCAGAAGAAGAGCTAGAATCGGTGTATCTACTTAATCAGTTCCGTCAATCACAGCCACGACAAACAGGTTTGTTTTCAGACCCAGCTTCTTCTTTCCAGCATCCGTAATATCATGCTCAACAATATAATACAATGTGGCAAAATCAACCCCCCTTCCCGAATTGGTCACAGCAATCATTCCCTTCATCATCTCCATGGCCAAATCAAGCAAGCCAACCCAATTGGCCAAATTTTCCCTATACCCCACCATATTGGCAAAACAATGTTTATCCACCACAATGGACCCCTCCTACTTCACAGAGTCAAACCTAGTAGACAAATTGGCAAAGACTGATGAATCAGCCAGTAGGAACCATCCCGCTCCCTCAACCTACACTGCCAGCCCTACAACAAAACCCCCAGTCTAACTTAAGGCCGCAACTCCCAGCCCAACCCAACCCCAATCCGAATAACAGACCGGTCCAGTCCATTCAAATAATCGAAACACCAGAGATAGGAACCGATCTAAGGGAGTGTAATGACCTTCAATTAAGATCTGGGCATATCATTGAAACAAAGGGAGATAAAACAGTTCAAGTTGAAAATCAGTTACCTGTAGAACAACCGTTACAAGAAGAGGACGTGACCAGACAACAAATTCATGATCCAGCAACCACATCCTCTCCTCCATTCCTAGAACGCTTAATTATACCTCGACCTATACAATATCTTGATTTTGACATTCTGGGAGAACTGCAAAAACTGTACATAAAAATTCCACTTCTCCAAGCCATTCAAGATATCCCGATATATGAAAAGACTATCAAAGAACTATGTATAAAGAAACAAAGAAGGACAATAACAAATAACCCAAAAATCCAACTAGTTGGCATTGTATCTGACTTATTATCAGGAAAAGAAACACCCATTAAATACGAAGACCCAGGAAATCCAATAGTAACCGTACAAATCTATGGTCAAACCTTCTCAAATGCCTTAGTTGATCTAGGAGCTGCAATTAACATCTTAACAACCACTACTTGCCAAAAACTGGGCATTACATCAGTAGAACCGACCTCCACTTTATTAGAATTGGCTGACTGATCTGTAGTTAGGCCAGAAGGCACACTACATGATGTTATTGTATCCGTTGACTCTTGGGAGTACCCGACCGATTTTCTAATAATAAACCCCAAAAACCGACTTGATGAACATCCATTGATCTTAGGCATACCTTGGCTCACAACTACCAATGCTTATATTGGCTGCCGACAAGGAAATATGACCATTACTAGGGGGGAAAATATTAAGAATCTAGCTTTATACCCCCCAGCGCAGCCAAGTGTCACAATAATAAAAACTAACAAGCATCCTGTATCATACCTCACCGAAAATATTAGATCTCCATTAACCATACAAGAGGCCCTTGATTTCAAAGACCAAACAGAAGTTGATGCCATTAATAATTTTATTAGCCAAGCTGAACCCAAATCCCGCATACAATTGTTGGAAATAATACTGAGAGGGGGGGTGAATCAGTATTATACAATTCTTTTAATAAATCTTCTTTATTTGTTCTTTGAATTATTTTTGCATGTCAGTACCATAAAATAATGAGCATGAACAAAAGAAAACAGATAGTCACACCAAAGAACACAAGATGTAAGGTGGAAACCCAATGTGGGTGAAAACCACCTGCTGCAATATGTCTCTATCTTCTTTCAAATTAGAAACTCCTTTTACAATGGTTTTGTACTGGTGCAGTCCTTTACCAGTACGCAGGCTGCAACCTGCAGAGAGCTACAACTCTCTCTCGTTTTCCAGTCTCTCCTGGAAGGGAGCTACAACCCCCTACTTCTTTTCTTACAAGGACCACTTTTCATAAATTTTCAAACTGGATCCATAAGCATCAAATGATCATCAAGTATAAGAGAATCACCCAGTCAACTGTAGTAACTAGATCAACAATAATAGGACCAAACCCAGAACACAGCAATGATAAACAAAGATTTTAAGAGAAGTAAGCACCCTGCTCAACTGCTCGCCTGCTTACGTAAGCACCCTGCTCAACTGCTGGCCTGCTTACAGTACTCACCCTGCTCAACTGCTGGCCTGCTTACAGTATGCACCCTGCAAAACTGCTAGCCTGCGTACAGTACACACCCTGCTCAACTGCTAGCCTGCGTACCTCGCTCTGAGTCCATTGAACTGCCTGCGTACCGGCGCACCTGAACCCTTTTGTGCCTGCGTACCGGCGCACCTGAAATCGTTCCTGTGTACGTACGCACTTTTCTCTTACTGCACCTACGTACCTCCGGGCATAGATGATTTCAAGACTTCAGAAGTAACCCAGACAGTCAGATCTACAGATCTGAACATGCACCGAAGAGATCTCGGTCCATCAGTAGATTCGCCTTGTTTAGATCTAGACCTGATCTAGCCCTCATAAGATATTCAACCCAAAACATGCTCAAGCCAAATGATCTCCTTTGCTTTATATAGGAAAGCTCTTCCTTAAATCATGGATCAATACCACGAGCCGACACCATAATAACACAATACCGTCGGCTAAATACCAAGAGTAAAACATAAGAAAACCCCACATGTGAATTTCTTTGCCTTGAAATGTGTGCACTGGGGGTACGCACCTCTTGAACGGGATAATTGCGGGTATGTACGCACTTTATGTAACACTGACCTGCGTGTACGCACCTTATGCAAGGTGTACCTGCGTACCCCTTATTTTCTTCAATATTTGATAGCTGATCATCAATCTCTGCTGCTAACTTGAAGTACTGTGATCTATCACCTGAATGGGTTGCCATCAAGGACAACACTTTAGCCATAATGCCAACAATCTCCCCCTTTGGACTTGATGGCAACCTCAAAGCTTCAGCTTCATTCTCCCCCTTTGACATCAAGGGCAAAGGGTTATGCTCCCCCTAAGAACATGCTCCCCCTGAATATGAACCAGATTTGCAATGAAGAACCATAATCCACCATGAAAGAGATAGAGACATATTGCAGCTACTTCCAAGATCTCCTTCTGCACATCCTCCATAATGCCAACAATGCATTATATGCTCCCCCTGAACCTGTACCATCAATCAGAAGAGGTTCAGCAATAAGATGATGCATCAACAACCCCCAGCTTTTGCCTGAGGTATTCAAAAGTGTCCCTGGGCAATGGTTTGGTGAGAATATCAGCAACTTGTTCCTTAGAAGGAACATACTCCAACTTGACCTTCTGTTCAAGCACTTGTTCCCGGAGAAAATGATACTTGATTGGTATGTGCTTGGTTTTTGAATGCATAACAGGATTCTTTGAGATGCTGATTGCACTTGTGTTATCACATAAGATGGGGATTGGTGGTGTACAAGTGATTTGAAAATCCTGCAAAGTCTGCATCATCCAAAGGAGTTGGGTGCAACAAGATGCAGCAGCAACATATTCCGCTTCAGCTGTAGACAAGGCAATCGAACTCTGTTTCTTGCTGAACCAAGATACCAGTCTGGAACCCATAAAGAACGCACCACCACTTGTGCTTTTCCTGTCATCCACGCTTCCGGCCCAATCTGCATCTGTATAAGCATGAAGTGTAAGATCTGTATCTCTAGGATACCATAAGCCATAATTTTGAGTCCCTTGAAGATATTTGAAAATTCTCTTCACTGCCTGAAGATGAGTCTCCTTCGGATTTTCCTGAAATCTTCCAACTATTCCAACTGCATGCATGATGTCTGGTCGGGTACCTGTCAAATAAAGTAAACTTCCAATCATAGATCTGTAGGTTGGTTGATGTACTGCTGCAGATTCATCATTTGCACTGAGGCTACATCCTGTGACCATGGGTGTACATACTGGTTTTGCATCTTCCATACCATATTTCTTCAAAATCTGTTTGAGATACTTGGTTTGAGATAAAAAGATTCCTCCTTCTTTTTGTTGGATTTGCAAACCAAGGAAATATGTCAGTTCTCCTAGCAAGGACATTTCAAATTCTTTCTGCATGACCGAGGCAAAGCTTTGACTCATAGCTTCTTCATTGCTCCCAAAAATAATGTCATCTACATACACAACAAGTATTAGCAATTTGTCATTTTCAACTTTTATATAAAGATTGCTATCTGCCGATCCTTTTGAAAAGCCTTGTTGATGAAGATATTTGTCCAAACGGTAGTACCAAGCCCTTGGAGCTTGTTTGAGACCATAGAGAGCCTTTTTCAATCTGCATACAAGATTTGGATCATTTCCAAGAATGAACCCATCTGGCTGTTCAATGTACACTTCTTCTTCCAAGTCTCCATTCAGAAAGGCTGATTTCACGTCCATTTGAAATACTTTGAAGTTTTGAAAACTTGAGAGAGCAAGGAACATTCGGATGGCCTCAAGTCTTGCAACAGGAGCAAAGGTTTCTTCAAAGTCTATTCCTTCTTGCTGCGCATACCCTTTACAAACAAGTCTGGCTTTGTTTCTAATTACTTCTCCATTTTCATTCAATTTGTTTTTGAAGACCCATTTTGTCCCGATAACATTCTTATCTTTTGGTCTAGGAACCAGCTCCCAAGTGTTGTTCTTTTCGATCTGCTCAAGTTCTTCATCCATTGCTTTCACCCAACATTCATCTTTGCATGCCTCTTTCACATTTTGTGGTTCAGTAGAGGAGAGTAATGCCAAATAGCTTGAAGCTTCTGCAACTGTTCTTCTTGTTTGTACACCTGCTTCTTTCTGCCCCATAATCTGAGATTCTGGATGATTCTTCTGAACATATCTGGATGGAGTCTTTTCTTCTATTCTTGTTTGCTCCTCTGGTTCTTCTTGAGGTTCTTCTTGAGGTTCTTCTTCTTCATCATTCTGTCGTTGGGGGTAGCCTTCATCTTCTTCGATGTCTTCATGATGTACTTGCCTAGGAATGTATCCCTTCTCATCAACCACTACATCAATGCTGTCAACAATTCTGCCAAGTCTTTTATTGTAGCATTTGTATGCTTTGCTATGTGGAGAGTAACCAAGAAGAATGCCTTCATCTGCTCTAGGTTCAAGTTTGCCAAGCTGCTCATCAGTATTCTTGATATAGCATTTGCTCCCAAAGATTTTGAAGTGCTTTACCGAAGGAGTCCTACCACTCCAGAGCTCATGAGGAGTTTGAGTGCTGTTCACCCGGACATTTGTTTTGTTGAGAATAACAACCGCAGCATGTGCAGCTTCACCCCAGAAAGTTGCGGGAGTTCCTGACTCATCAAGCATAGCACGAGCCATTTGTTGGACTGTTCTGTTCATTCTTTCCACAACTCCATTTTGCTGAGGAGTTCTTGCTGTAGAGAATTCTCTTCTTATCCCATGTTCTTCACAGAAATCGAAAAATTCATTTGAAGTAAATTCCCCACCTCTGTCGGATCTGAGGCACTTAATTTTGTGACCTGATTCATTTTCAACCAAGGCTTTGAAGGATTTGAATTTTTCGAATGCTTCATCTTTGTGCTTCATAAGTCCTAACCAGACAAACCTGGAGAAATCGTCAATGAATAATATCAAGTATTCTTCTCCTCAAGGTGTTCTTTTCCTGAAAGGACCGCATGTATCTGTATGTACTAGCTCAAGAGGCATGCTAGCTGATCCTTCTTTCTCTGGAAAGTTAGTTCTGGTTTGTTTTCCAAACTGACATGATTTGCATATGGTGTTGTCAGGAATTTTGATATCTGGAAGATCGCGAACTGCCTGATATTTGCATGCTTTCCTTATTTGTGAAAAGCTTAGATGTCCCAACCTCCGATGCCATAACCAGTGCTCATCATCCTTGCTCAGATAGCATTGTTGTTGTCCTTCTTCAAATATGTACAGATTATTTGGAGTTCTTTTGCCTTTGATCACTGTTTTACCTGTATCAAGATCACGAACAAGACATCCATTTGATCTGAATATAACCTCGGTTCTTTGATCACACATCTGGCTGACACTTAGAAGATTATGCTTCAATCCATCAACATACAAAACATTTCCAGCCTTGACCTTTTCTTTTAACTGAGCAATGCCTTTTCCTTTTATAGTTGCAGGAGTATCATTTCCAAAAGAGACTTTCTTTCCCTTTTCTAGAGTAGAATAAGACTCAAGTTTTTCTTTATCACCTGTCATATGCTTCGAACATCCACTGTCAATGTACCATAGATTTTCCTGTCCCTCTGCATAAAATGCTATCCCACATCTTTCTGTTTGAGGTTCCTTTATTCTCCATGTTTTGGTGCTTGAGGCTTGTTCCTTTTTCTGCTGAAACCTGCTCCTGCATTCAGAGTCTTCATGACCAAAGTTATTGCAAATAGAACATTCAACTTCATTTTCAAGAACCGAAAAGTTGTTATAGGTCCTTTTTGTAATCCCCGTCATACTTCTTTGTTTTTGAGCTTCCCTAGTCATGATCGTTTTATATGCAACACATTGAGCTGCTTTGTGACCAAAGTTATGGCAAGAAAAGCATTGTCCATTGAAGAAACTTCTGCGGTTATCGAATCTACCAGCCAATTGATTGTAATTTCTATTGTCATCTATTCTTGAACCAAATTGAGAAGATTTTACCTGTGGCTGGTTGTAGCTTTTGTTCACCCTTAAGATGGATTGCCCCTGATAGTTTCTGTTTGTAATTTGTCCCTGCTTTACCTGATGATCTTCATTGTGCTTTTGCTCATTTCTTCTTGCTGCATCAAGATAACTTTTTGAGGTGGATGCTTGAGAATTTTCTCCATTATAGCCCAGACCTGTCTTGTTTAGAGGAGACCGCTGCACATTGATAATCTCATCCAAAGTTTCAGATCCTTTGACAAACTTGAGATTAATAGCTTTTGTTTTCTCAATCTCTTTTCTAAGACCAACAATTTCACCTTCTAATTTTTCAAGATGTTTTTCCTTTTCATCAATTTGAAATTGTAGAGTATCAATGATCATGTTCTTTTCTTCTATACATCTCTTGAGTCTAGTAATTTCATCATAAAGGTTATCCACATCTATAGCATCCATATAATCATCATCTTCAAATGCCATTAACAACTTATATTCATTACCTTGTTCATCTTCATCACTGTTTGATAGACCATCACTATCTTCATGAGTGTAGTAGCTTTTCTTATTTGCATTCTGTTTCTTGTTCCATCTAGCAGGTTCCTTTCCTTTATCCTTATAAGGACATTTTGCAGCATAATGACCTACTCTTCCACAAGCAAAGCATTTAAAAGGTAACTTACCTCTGAACCTTCCAGAACCCCTTTGAAGATTTCTGACAAAATTTGATTCTTCTTCCTCTTCTTCTGGGACGTGGCTCGCTTCATAATAATCTCCTTTGCCTGATGCCTTGAAAGCAGCTTCTCTTCTGTCTGATGGACCTCCCTTTCTCATTTCATAAGCAGTTAGAATTCCATGTAGCTGAGACATAGTAAGAATTCGTAGATTTTCCTTTTCTTCTATTGCAGATACTTTAGATTCAAACTTGGGGGACAATGATCTTAGAACCTTTTCAACCACAACAGCCTCTTTTATTTCTTCACCCAAATTTTTCATACAGTTAACAACCTCATCTACCCGAAGAAAATAGTTAGCCACACTTTCATCATTATACATTTTGAGAGTCTCATACTGAATTCTGAGAGTTTGAAGTTTAGCACGCTTTACCTGTTCATCTCCTTCATAGCTCGTGACAATTTTGTCCCATATCTCTTTTGCAGATTTATAGTGCATTACCTTCATGAATTCTGATTGAGATATACATCCTAATAGAGTACTGACTGCTTTCGCATTTGTTTCATACTTCTTTTTCTCGGCTGCATCTGTAGGAGTAGCTGAAGGAAAAGTGTAGCCTGTCTCTACGATGTCCCAAACTTCTGTACCAAGAGATTGAAGATAGGCAGTAACTCTTACCTTCCAATAATTGAAGTTTGTCCCATCAAAAACCGGTGGCCTGATTGATGCTTCTCTCTCGTAGTTGCTCATGATGAACGATCTACCTTCAAGCGATCAAGCTTCTCTGAAGGACCTGCTCTGATACCAATTGTTGGAAATAATACTGAGAGGGGGGGTGAATCAGTATTATACAATTCTTTTAATAAATCTTCTTTATTTGTTCTTTGAATTATTTTTGCATGTCAGTACCATAAAATAATGAGCATGAACAAAAGAAAACAGATAGTCACACCAAAGAACACAAGATGTAAGGTGGAAACCCAATGTGGGTGAAAACCACCTGCTGCAATATGTCTCTATCTTCTTTCAAATTAGAAACTCCTTTTACAATGGTTTTGTACTGGTGCAGTCATTTACCAGTACGCAGACTGCAACCTGCAGAGAGCTACAACTCTCTCTCGTTTTCCAGTCTCTCCTGGAAGGGAGCTACAACCCCCTACTTCTTTTCTTACAAGGACCACTTTTCATAAATTTTCAAACTGGATCCATAAGCATCAAATGATCATCAAGTATAAGAGAATCACCCAGTCAACTGTAGTAACTAGATCAACAATAATAGGACCAAACCCAGAACACAGCAATGATAAACAAAGATTTTAAGAGAAGTAAGCACCCTGCTCAACTGCTCGCCTGCTTACGTAAGCACCCTGCTCAACTGCTGGCCTGCTTACAATACTCACCCTGCTCAACTGCTGGCCTGCTTACAGTACGCACCCTGCAAAACTGCTAGCCTGCGTACAGTACGCACCCTGCTCAACTGCTAGCCTGCGTACCTCGCTCTGAGTCCATTGAACTGCATGCGTACTGGCGCACCTGAACCCTTCTGTGCCTGCGTACCGGCGCACCTGAAATCGTTCCTGCGTACGTACGCACTTTTCTCTTACTGCACCTGCGTACCTCCGGGCATAGATGATTTCAAGACTTCAGAAGTAACCCAGACAGTCAGATCTACAAATCTGAACATGCGCCGAAGAGATCTTGGTCCATCAGTAGATTCGCCTTGTTTAGATCTAGACCTGATCTAGCCCTCATAAGATATTCAACCCAAAACATGCTCAAGCCAAATGATCTCCTTTGCTTTATATAGGAAAGCTCTTCCTTAAATCATGGATCAATACCACGAGCCGACACCATAATAACACAATACCGTCGGCTAAATACCAAGAGTAAAACATAAGAAAACCCCACATGTGAATTTATTTGCCTTGAAATGTGTGCACTGGGGGTACGCACCTCCTGAACGGGATAACTGCGGGTATGTACGCACTTTATGTAACACTGACCTGTGTGTACGCACCTTATGCAAGGTGTACCTGCGTACCCCTTATTTTCTTCAATATTTTATAGCTGATCATCAATCTCTGCTGCTGACTTGAAGTACTATGATCTATCACCTTAATGGGTTGCCATCAAGGACAACACTTTAGCCATAATGCCAACAACAATGTCACATGATAGAAGCAGCATTTGATAATGAATTAAAAGAGGATCCTCTTAAAGATACACACAATCAAACAATACCTACTACTTCTGTTTCACATAAAAAAATTGTAGAAATTGAGCCAGGAAAGAATTTAAACATTAATGCCAACCTGACTTCCGAACAAGAAAATAAGCTCATCCAATTATTGATGAAATATAAAGAATAATTTGCATGGGACTACCCTGATATGAAAGGAATTGATCCCCAGTTATGTACACACCACATTTACATAGAAAAGGATGCAAGGCCTGTTCGCCAACCACAAAGGAGACTTAATCCTCATCTAAAAAACGTTGTAAAAGCTGAACTTCAAAAACTTTTAGATGTTAACTTCATCTACCCTATCTCCAATAGTAAATGGGTCTCTCCACTTGTTGTGGTACCAAAGAAGAATGGAAAGTGGAGGATTTGTGTAGATTATAGAGAGTTAAACAAAGCAACACAAAAAGACCACTTTCCCCTTCCATTCATCAATCAAGTATTAGACACTCTGGCAGGAAAGAAATTATTTTCTTTCTTAGATGGCTTTAGTGGATACAATCAGATTCAGATTGCCCCTAAAGACCAAGACAAAACCACTTTTACTTATCCTTGGGGAAAATTTGCCTACAGAGTTCTACCTTTTGGCTTATGCAATGCTCCTGCCACATTTCAAAGAGCTATCCTCAGCATTTTTTCAGATCTAATAAATGAGGGGCTTGAAGTCTACATGGATGATTTTACACCATATGGAGATGATTTTGACCCAGCATTGGACACACTGGAAAAAGTCCTGCAGCGCTGCATTGCCACCAGGCTTTGCTTAAGCCATGAAAAATGCTATATGATGATGACTGAAGGACTTATTCTAGGCCATTATATCTCAGCAGCTGGCATACAAGTAGACCCAGCCAAAATTCAAATAATTTTGCTAATTCCCACTCCTACCACTCAAACAGAGGTACGCAGTTTTCTTGGATTCTCTGGTTATTATAGAAGGTTTATAGAACATTTTTCACATATTGCTGCACCTCTATATGCACTGACAGGTAATGTTGACTTTCTTTGGACAGAAAAATGTGACCATGCTTTTCAGGATCTGAAGAAGCTTGTGTCCACAGCTCTAGTCCTTCGAGGACCAAATTGGGACCTGCCATTCCAAATTTCATCAGATGCCTCAGATACAGCTATTGGAGCAGTCCTTGGGCAGGAAGAAGATAAAAAACCATATGCAATTTATTATATTAGCAAGAACTTATCCCCTGCTGAATTGAATTATACTGTTACTGAAAAGGAATTTTTAGCTGTAATACATGTTGTTAATAAGTTTAGGCATTACATTACTAGATATCCTGTTGTCTTGTATACAGATCACTCTGCCATAAAATATTTAGCAAATAAACCAATCACAAATGGTAGAATAACTAGATGGCTGATTTTATTTCAGGAATTTGATATTACAATCAAGGACAGACCTGGAAAAGAAAATCTTGTAGCTGACTTTCTCTTGCGAATGCCAAAACCAGTGGACGCAGCAGCAGTTGAAGATCAATTTCCAGATGAACATTTGTTTTTTGTCACTGTTAAAACACCCTGGTATGCTGATGTTGCGAATTACTTAGTAGTAGGTAAATTACCAAAACCTCTGACCCCCAATGAAAGAAAAAAGATTGTCCAGCGAAGTGCTCGATTTTCCTGGATTGGGGGCTACCTATTCCATACAGGAGAAGATATGCACATTAGGAGACGTGTCCGAGAGGATGAAATTTTTGATATTTTGAAAGCTTGTCACGACGGACCATGTGGCGGACACTTTACCGATCGGAGAACTTGACATAAGGTGTTGCAGATAGGGTATTATTAGCCTACGATCTTCAAAGATACAAAGAAGTTTGTTCAAGCTTGTGACAGTTGTCAAAGAACCGGACGCCCTAGTCAGTCCGACGAAATGCCCCTGAACTCACAACTGGTTATTGAACCATTCGAGCGATGGGCACTTGATTTTGTTGGTCCAATTAACCCATCCTCAAACCAGAAAACATATATTCTGGTGGCAACAGAATATGTCACCAAATGGGTTGAAGCAGAAGCATTGCCGAGAGCTACAAAGGATTCTGTCATACAGTTCCTGTTTCATATATTTGTGCAATATGGGCTTCCAAGAGACATAATTACAGATGGTGGACCATAGTTTGCTGGTAACAAGATTGCTGCAACACTTAAAAACTATCATATCCAACATAAAATTACTACTCCATACCACCCATAGGCAAACGGTCAAGTAGAAAACAACAAGAAAATAATAGAAGCAATCTTGACAAAAACCATTACGTCACATAGACGCGATTGGGCTGCAAGACTACCAGAAGCCTTGTGGGCCTATAGAACAACATGGAGAAGCACTACCGGCTATTCACCATACCAATTGGTGTTTGGAAAGCAACCCATTTTTCCCATAGAATTCAAAATCCAAACACTACGAACAGCACAAGAAGTCGACCTAGATCTAAACGAGGCACAGATTAATAGATTATAGCAGATCAATGAGCTAGATGAAATCGGGCTCTCTGCCCTTCAACACATTGAATTAATCCAACAGCAGCGAGCTAAATGGCATGACGCTCTCATTAAAAAGAAAGTCTTCCACGAAGGAGATTGGGCGCTCTTTTACAATTCCAGGTTTCAGAATTTTCCCGGGAAACTTCAGACTTGCTGGCTGGGGCCATATGAAATCTAGAAGGTACATGATAATGGCACCCTTACTCTAGTCACTATTGACGGATCTGGACATACCTTTAAAGTAAATGGCCACCGAGTTCGATTATACCGCAAACCACTTACTCGAGAATCCTTCTACCAGCAACTACGCGAGGACTCCGATATGCAAATTTTACAGGAGGAAGAGAAATCTTCCTCACTTGTGATTCATTAAGTGATTCACCTGTTTTTACACTTTGTACATAATTTCTTTGTTTTGTTAAATCAGTTTCTGTATATATTTTTGTATTTGCATTTTTCTGTTGTTCCTTTTTCAGAGGAAACAACACTTTTGATTTTTGTTGTTCCTTTTCCAAAGGAACGACATTTGAGTTTTCTGTTGTTCCTTTTCTAAAGGAACAGCACTTTTCATTTTTTGTTGTTCCTTTTCCAAAGGAACGACATTCGCGTTTTTACCGTTCCTTTTCCAAAGGAACAGCACTTTTAGCACTTGCGTTTCTGTTGTTCCTTTTCCAGAGGAACGGCACTTTTGGTTTTATGCTGTTCCTTTTGCAAAGGAACAACATTTTTGGTTTTTGTTGTTCCTTTTCCAAAGGAACAGCACTTTTGGTTTTCTGTTGTTCCTTTTCCAAAGGAATGGCATTTTTGGTTTTTTTTGTTCCTTTTCCAAAGGAACAGCACTTTTATTTTCTGTTGTTCCTTTTCCAAAGGAATGGCATTTACGTTTTTTGTTGTTCCTTTTCCAAAGGAACGGCACTTTTGTTTTTTTGTTGTTCCTTTTCCAAAGGAACGGCATTTTCGGTTTTTGTTGTTCCTTTTTCCAAAGGAACGATGCTTTTGATTTCTATTGTTCCTTTTTCAAAGGAACAACACTTGTATTCTTTTGCCCTTCCTTTTTCAAACGACAACATTCTCGTATTCCTTTTACTTATGCTTAAAGATACCTGTTGTTCCTCTTGTTTCAGGTCTTTTGGAGCACAGCTATACACTCATGCAATGGATACAAAGCTAGAGCATACTGAAATCAACAAATTATATAAAATCGCTACTTTTACAAGAAATTGTTGTGAATTCATAAAGAGGAAAGAAGAAAGGACACAATTATTCATCACTTTTGTTGTCATTATCCTACTAATACTGACATGATTGGTCATCTTTATCATGTCGGTTCTTTTTAAATTCCCATAATCTTCTTTGATCGTTATTAAGGAATAAGAACAAATGGTTTATATTTTTCTATTGAGATGTTAAGACTTCTTCCACCATTCCTACTCTTAAGGACGGCTAAACCACCCTTTGTGTATAGATAGGAAAGCATTTTATAAAAAAAGAAAAAAAAGAAGAATGTTTTGTTTAGATGAATTGTCAAATGCAGGATAGGGGGTCTCATCAAGAGCCAGCCTACCATGATCATAAGGAAGAAAGTGAAGTGGCATTCCCACTATGGCCACCACACCAGGGATATGATCCAAGAGGCATATCAAAAAAAATAAAAGAGTCCTTGGAACAGGAGGTCTCATCACGAGCCGGCCTGCCCACCTTTCACTCCTTCCTGGTGAATGGCATTATGATTTAACTGGTTACCAAGCCAGCATAATGGCCTCCATTTTGACATTGTACAACACTTCCTAAGCATACACAAAGGATCATGGTTCCATGGGTGAAATAAACAGCTCTGCCAAGGTTATGGACACCTGTCGGCAGCAGAGCTCTGTTAATGGTATTGAAGTCACATTCTTTATACACCAATAGCAATCATTAACACCCTTCTCTGTCTTATACCTTTGTAATCCATCAAATAAGATTATGTATATCACTTCCCCGAACCATTAAACACATGAAAAATCTATCATAACCAATCATGACGGAAAAGTCGATAATGACCGCATTAGACTGGTTGTGCACATCAGTTGTCCTATCCTCCCAGCCTCGCATCATATCACAGCATTCTCTTATTTGTTAAGCGATCCTATTATACGCCTCGATTTCGGCAACCTGCTCCTTTTGTAAACATGGCATTTCCACATACGTTGTTCCTTTATGACTCTGTACCATGGCAGTTCGGCACGCCGCTCCCTCATTTGACAGCCGAGGACGGCCTATCACATTGCAGGGGGGAGGCTGACCTCATAATTTGCTGGCATACGTGTCAGACTATTATTCGGCAAACTTTTACTTGGGAATAGCAAGGCTTAATGGTATCTCATTTTTCAATTTGCATGCCTTGCTGTTCCTAAGCTATTTCTGTATTATACTCTGCAGCAATTAGTAAGATTTGAATGAGCCTTGCTATTTCGTTATTTTCTCTGTGTTTCTAACAGTTTGAACAGCCTGTTGTTCCATTACCATCTCTGCGTTTTTACAGTGAGCTAAAGCATGGGAGGAAGGTTAATTCGAAGAGAACCACAGGTATTGACAGTTTCTGACGCTACATGGGAAATCCTGGCAAGGGCGGGATGGTTAGTCTATCTTAATCGTTTACAGGAATCCAATGAGACCGTAACAATAGAATTCTTGCAGAACTTGCAAGAATATCACTACACAGTAATGGGAAAACACATAGCAGTCACCGATGACATAATTGCAGAGGTCTCTGAACTGCGAGCCACTGGACCTGTGTGGACTCTAAAGAAGGAGAGACTACAAAAGATCATGAAGATCTTCCAGGATGAAGGCCAAAACCTAACAGTCAAAGGAAAGGGAATCCTACCAGCAGCATTAGGGGAGCCGTGGGCAGAATTGGTGAAGATCATCCAGAGCTACATCACCTGTGAAGGCAGGAAAGACGTGGTAAGACCACGACACCTTAAACTCTTAGATGTATTAAAAGAGAAATGCTCTATGAACCTACCTGCATTTTTAAATTCATTACTTCATGATGTTGCCCGAAGCATGAAAAAGTCACAACATGTAGAATTGGTAGTAAGTCACCATGGACTGCTATGGCTGATAGTTAGCCACAGTCTTTCTCAGAAACAGAGCAGCTGGGAAGAGCTAATTGCTATGATAGATGGGGCACCAACTCTGCTAGCCCCAAAACGCAAACATACTGCCAGTACACCGAATAGACCATCAAAATAGAGAAAATCAGTTAGATTGGCACGGATTAGAGGGAGGTTGGAAAATCCTCAGGGGAATACCACCCAACCTGTGGAGATAGACGACTCATGGGACGAGCAACCCCCGCAATTGGAAGGAGAAGAGAATGAGAAAGAATTGGGATGAAATGAGGAAGGAGAAGCAGAGGAAGAGACCGAGCAGCCTGAGTAGGTGGAGGTGGAAACAGAGCAACGCGAAGAGAGTCCATTGCAAAATCCATTGCAAGAGGATGAATTGGCCCAAATTCTAGCCGATATGGGCGAATATGCCCAACCTCTTAGCCCACTAGGCCTCCAGATTGAGGAAGAACCAAAAGAGCATTCTGCTCAAGACAAAAATGCACCCGAATAATTGCGTGACGAGGAAGAAAATGAAGAGAATCATTATGTTCATGATGTAAGTATGACAGGAGAAGAAAATGATGAAGATGTAGAAGGGGAACAATCCGCTCCCAGCTAGACTACACCAGAATAATTGCATGAAGAAGAAGGGGTGGATCAAGAAGTTACCCAAGAAATAACAGAGCCAACTAGGGTTTCTACTCCTGAGCAACCTGAACAAAACAGCGAAGGAGCACCCCAAGAAGAAAACCGGGGAATTGGCCAAGATAACAGTCCAAGCCCGAGTAAGCAGATAGCTGTTCCTTCTAAGGAAACGGAAGAAATTAAACGATTACGATAAGAACAGCAAAGATTACTAAATGTGATAGCTCGACTTCGACAGCAAATCAGGGTTTTGAAAATGAGAAAGAGAGAAAAAAGGACTTCAGGGGTAAGACATGCAACCACTCTGGTGAGACCCCCCAAGAAAAAGGTTCAGAGGACCCATGTTCAGCCTGCTGTTCAAAACCCTATCGAAGAACAGTCTGTTGTTCAACCGCTGTTGAAGAACAGTCTGCTGAAGTGCAGATTATTGTTCAAAAGCAAAAGGAACAGCATTCCACTGTTGCCCATGTTGAAGTGAAAACAGACGATATATCGGCCTGTGACAAAGAAGTTTAGACAGAGGTGTTACACAGTAATTTGTCACTGTCTTCATCCCGTCTTCCTACTGTGTCATGAGTCCAAAATCATTCATACTCATGCTCTCTGATGTTGCCAAATGACCCACTTTGCCAAAGTTCCTGCCTCATCGCGTTTGTTGGCCAAATAAACGCGTTGATGGGCGCTCTAAAATAGTCCAGAAGTGCTGCCATTGCGGAAGTACACGTGATTCCCGCGATGGTCAAATTTCATGTGCCAGCGCTACTATCGTTTGTGGTTTCCCGCGATGACATGACTATATCCATTATATAATAGCGATGTCAGCGCGGTAGACCAGTTATGTGCCCACGATGATCCAGTTTGGGCGAATTTGTTCCAACATTCGGCCTTCTAGATGACTCCAGACCTGGTTGTTGGGCTTGTTTATATCGCCCTCCTTTCTATGGCATGGTTGTTCTGTTATTTGTGTTACCTTCCCTGGAGATAAGCTCATCCTCCCACCATTCATGGAGACTCTTTCTCCTATTTAAACTCTCACCATTGCTATGGGCTGCTGGTTTGTAATTCTTAGTCTTTGGAGTGTTGTTGATAGTATTGTGAGCTTGTTAGATAGCTGGTGTGAGTGTGACAAGTGTGGATTTGTTGATAGCTTGAGGAAGGTTTATGAAGTGCCTTTGATCTTGTGTAAAACTTGTGAGTGAGAGAGACTTGTGTATTGGGAGATCCATCTTCAAGAGTGAATGCTTGAGGAACATGTTGGCTGGACCCTCCTGAGAAGGCTTGTGACGTCAAGACCTTGGTTGTAAGCTTACTCTATTTCATATTTAATGCAATCAATGATGTTTTCCTATGTCTTGTATGCAATGTACTAGATAGCTCATGACTTCTTGACTTTATGAGTAAATAGTTCTTTGTTGTATCTGGTTACGTGCTTTGTTGTATTTCCTTTGCTTTGTTTCAGGTTGATCACTCATTAAGAGAAGGAAGCGGAAGCTGGAGCAGCGCAATGGAACTCCATCAACCACCGATTGAGGTAGGCCTCCAACTTGAATTATTTAAGGAGAATTGTTGTTGATTTGTCCTTGTTTGTGACTAGACCCACTCTAGGGCTAGAGGGGTTGCTTCTGTCCACAGAGGGAACACTTTCCTATATCACAAATTGGCGACTCCACTGTCCTGCGAACCGACGCAATGGCACAGGGCCACTAGTTCAATTTTCCCGCGATCATCGCGGAAGTACATCACTTTTCCATGATGATCAGGGCGCGCCTATTGTAAAAAAATTTCGACCATCACAGACTCGATAGGGTAAACCCGCAATGACCGAGTAGCGGAACGCGATTTGAAAATCCGCCTAAACTAACACTTGGAACGTTCAAAATGCATGAAAAAATCATCAAAATGAAGCGCAGGGCAACATGTGTCTACCTGGAACTGGTTTCAGGACGAATGATGCACGGACGGGGCCGAATTTCACTCGCCAACTTCAGTGCTCCAAATTGCTCCACGGTAAATTGAACAGTGCTATGGTAAAAATGAATGGGTTAATTCCTTTTTATAGTGATTTTTGCAAATTAAAAAGTTACATTTTATAAATGTGGGTTTTTTCTCATAGTTTTACCATATGCAGAGTCAAAATATGTTTTTTAACTATGTTTATTGTTCATTTTATGTCGAATGGAGTTATGTGTGACGTGTTTTTGTGCAGAGCTTCAGGTGGTGGAATTATGACAGTTTCATATACACTTGATCCCGGAAAGTCATCTTTAAGCTCTTTTCCGACTCGAAACATGAAAAGATGGCCGAGTTTTCCTCTTGACTCGTTAAAAGAAACGAGAGGCGGTCGCCTTTAAGCTCTTTTTTTCGACCGTTTAAACACAAAAAAGATCGTCGGGCTTTTGTCGTTTCAGGCTCGTTATTGGTTGTGAAACGACGTGCTTCTGACCACTTTTTTACTTTTCGGGTCGAAGTTACTATTCACGAAAAGTACTCCTCGATCGTAATGGTCGGGCGGTTCTTTCGAGTATTGTTTTATACTTTTTCGGGCTCGAGAGACACAACTCTACGAAAAAGGACCCCCCTGGAGTTTTCTTTTCCGTGTCTTTTTCAAACTCTCTAAACATGAAAAAGACTCCAAGTTTTGCCTGTGTCGGACTCGTTAAACCCTGACGACATTGGACTCGTCACCATGACGAGACTCAAGCTTCTCCTTCCTATGGCTCATTAAACTATTACTAGGTTGGACTTAATAACAGGTTTATCATTGATTGTCTATGGCAACTAGTCACTCATGAACATCGACACTTTTGCTTCTTGTCGGGTTGGGACATCCATACATCTTCATTTGGCCTTCCGTGGGTTTGGGTTATCATTCTAGCCTCATTCCATTTGATTCATGCCGTTTCCATCGAGCCTTTGATCCCTTGGTCGCTGAATGCTACCACCCCCTTTCCGTAGTCGTGTCGGCGACATGTTCAAGAGTATAATCCTCCTGCAGTTTACACCCTCGCCTTCTCCTCTGGTACTCTATTTCGCCATCTGCCTCTTGTTCCTTATCTCGTGTCGTTGATGTGGGAAACATTATGGCCCTCCTGCAACGGGTCTTCTCCTGTCAACATCAACTCTTTATCCAAGAGATTGACCTAGAGATCCCCTTTGGTACCTTAGAGCTTGCATGCCTCAATGGCAAGTTCTTCGCACCTAACGGTCGACTTTCATCATTGGTCGTCGATTGGGTGATTCCACGAGTGTTCGACTTCAGCTACTTTTTCACACTTCGTGGATTGTGATGGACAGTACCTTGGGAGCCATTGGCATTATTGGTGGTTTCTCTCGCGCTTGTTAACAGTTTTCATCATTGACCAGTAATCAAGCGATTTTCTATCATGCTCGACCTAAACACATCTATTCGCATGTTAGGATTTGTACTATGATTGGATGGGTTCAAGACCTCGAACTCAGATTACATATGTTCGGGCTGCGTGGATTGGTTTTATGATAACATGACTCATTGATGGATGGCTGCGACCATACCTTTATCATCATCATGGTCTCATTAGCTAGATGGCTGCGTCCATACCTCAAACCTATTTCGTATGTCTTTTGGATGGCTGCGCCCATGCCTAGACTACATGTAATTCATTATCAGAGATATCAGTTGTACTTGCGTGCAGGTTCTTCCGGATGGTGTTCCAGCTCAGTCATATTCGTAAAGCATTTCACCCCTCCCACTCTCTCGGGCTTCATACTTTAGGGGGCATCTGTTACACAGTAATTTGTCACTGCCTTCATCCCAATCTTCCTACTGTGTCATGAGTCCAAAACCTTTCATGCTCATGCTCTCTGATGTTGCCAAATGACCCACTTTGCCAAAGTTTCTGCCTCATCACATCTGTTGGCCAAATAAACGCACTGATGGGCGCTCTAAAACAGTCTAGAAGCGCTGCCATCGCGGAAGTACACGTGATTCCCGTGATGGTCAAATTTCATGTGCCAGCGCTACTATTGTTTGTAGTTTCCCGCAATGACGTGACTATATCCATTATATAATAGCGATGTCAGCGCGGCAGACTAGTTATGTGCCCGCGACGATCTAGTTTGGGCGAATTTGTTCCAACAGTCGGCCTTCCAGATGACTCCAGACCTAGTTGTTGGCCTTGTTTATGTCGCCCTCCTTTCTCTGGCATGGTTGTTTCGTCATTTGTGCTACCTTCCTTGGAGATAAGCTCATCCTCCCACCATTCATGGAGACTCTTTCTCCTATTTAAACTCTCACCATTACTATGGGCTACTGGTTTGGAATTCTTAGTCTTTGGAGTGTTGCTGATAGTATTGTGAGCTTGTTAGATAGCTGGTGTGAGTGTGACAAGTGTGGATTTGTTGATAGCTTGAGGAAGGTTTATGAAGTGCCTTTGATCTTGTGTAAAACTTGTGAGTGAGAGAGACTTGTGTATTGGGAGATCCATCTTCAAGAGTGAATTCTTGAGGAACATGCTGGTTGGACCCTCCTGAGAAGGCTTGCGACGTCAAGACCTTGGTTGTAAGCTTACTCTATTTCATATTTAATGCAATCAATGATGTTTTCCTATGTCTTGTATGCAATGTACTAGATAACTCATGAGTTCTTGACTTTATGAGTAAATAGTTCTTTGTTGTATCCGGTTACATGCTTTGTTGTATTTCTTTTGCTTTCTTTCAGGTTGATCACTCATTAGGAGAAGGAAGCAAAAGCTGGAGCAGCACAACGGAACTCCATCAACCACCGGTTGAGGTAGGCCTCCAACTTGAACTATTTAAGGAGAATTGTTGTTGATTTGTCCTTGTTTGTGACTAGACCCACTCTAGGGCTAGAGGGGTTGCCTCTGTCCGCAGAGGGAACACTTTCTTGCATCACAAGAGGCACAGTCCTCTGAAGGAATGCAGACTATAAACACGAGGCGACGCAATAAGAAGATTCAAGTAAATCTGCCACTGGCCACTACTACGTGGGACAGCGATCCGAGGCTAGTAACCCTACGAGAGGGTTTGATGCAAGCTCAACAAGCAGTAGAACAACTCACAAAACAAACAGTTTCTCGAGAAAAGTATGAAGAATTACAACAGCAGCTAAGGAATGTCAATTTATCCGAAAGCCAGGCCTTTGAAGGATGGCGAAAGGAAGAAGAAAAAGTCGCAAAGGTAACTCATAGATTAGATGTAGTTATGAGACAGATGGATACCTTATGCTCTTTCTACACTGACATCCTAGCATGTAGAGCCCCTGCCAAGAATTATGCCTTGTTTTTAATGGAACGATATGTGCGATTGAAAATTAAGGCCGTCAAAGCAAGAACCCCTATACAAATTAATACCATTGATGATTTTATAAATTGTTGTAAGCACTATGGAGTAAAGGTTCAAAGACTACTGTGTGAATTCTATCTGCATAACCTTGTATTAGATCAAGAGACAGAGCAGAACCCTGGCCTTTTCATTGGGGATATCCAACTGCATGCATTTGTTTCATTTGGAGTTAATCAAATCAAATGGCTTAAAGCCTATAATGCATTCCAAAGACAAGAAAACAGATTAGACTTATGGGTAAGAGCTGAGCCTAGAGATCCATTACAGTTATGGAACAAACACAGGAGCCTCATGAGGACTTCGGGCATGATTGACGTGTTAGGACCCATTCATACAGTAATCAATCAGCAAGGGATAGAATACTTCTTTACCATTAAGGACCTTGCCATTGCAACTACTAAATTTCGATATCAGACCTCTAATCCGAATATCCAACTCAGGGAACCATTTAATTACGAGAACTTTAAGTTAGCCACTGATCGTTTGAGCCTCTATGGTGAACTTATCTTGAGGGCAGGGCCATCTTGGTTAGGATATAGGTTTCAGAGTCCGATTATTTGGCACCCTGCACCTGGATACCAAGCCTTGTATGAGATGCCTAAGGGCCAGACAGGCCATCTTTTTGAACACCTAGTTAGGCATCATGGCTGTAGACCACCACATGAGATTTCGTCTCCAGCTTACTCTCTCACTGCCTTACATGTCAACTACAATGTTTTCATGAGGGCATGAAAAAGAGTAAGCAGGGGGGTGTGTGGAGTACTGAAGAAGGTATGTTTTATTGATTATTTTGTCATCTTTTCTTTAAAGACTTATAATCCCTTTGCATCATGAACTAGGTAATTAATAAGAAAATATGGAAAAATCTATGAGAATTGTATGTAATGCAAGATAACTAATAATCACCATTTTCTTATGCAGAAAAAGGGAAAAACGAAAGATTGTCGTCCCAAGGAAAAAGACAGAGCAGAGTTAACTGTTGTCCCTGTGGCAGGAAACCATATGCAGACACAGCAATCCAAACTAAAGCATATCAGCCAAGGAAAGGAAAAGGAGATATCGAATCGGCACAAGAAAACAAAGGGATAACTGGAATTAACAGTTTGGCGAATCCCTCAGGATCCTCTGATCCTGAGGGATCACAATCTTAACTATTTTTGCATCATTGATATCTCCGCCCGGCTGTTATAAAAAGGGGCAGCACTGCTAGCCCAGGGGATGGGTTGTTGTTACTTTTATGTAATTTCTCGTTGTATCCAAAACTTTGATCATCGACTCTCATTGAGAAGTGATCCATTGTAACTCTGTTTTAATGCTTTAATATAAATCTGGTTGCTGTTCCATCTTTGATCTTGGAATAATTTCAAGCGGTGTGTCCCTGGAGGCTAAGGGCCTGACCCTAGTGGAACACTTGCTCCTGTACCATTATCTTTAGCTCGTGTATGGTTTTCATTATCAACTTTGATCGGTAATCTGGTGTGTTTTGTTATTTTATATCACAGCTCTGTTATATTTACAATATCGTTCTCTATAATAAGAAGATCGTATTGTTCATTCTGACTTTATAACGTATTTTTGTTCCTTTAAGTCCTTAATGTAACCTTATTGTTCCTTACAGAATGCTATCGTTGTTCAATTACAGAGTAATCGGGCTATAATATTCTTAAGTTGGTATTACTGTATTCGTCTATGGTTTATACTTCATTACGATTGCTGTTCAATTGACATTGTTGTTCCATTATAAATTGCGATTGTTATCTTTTATAAATGAGATCAATATTTGTGGTATCAGAGTCAGATTACTATTTTCTCTCAATATCTATTTGTGTTGTGTGAGTTATTTATTTCGGTATTGTATATTCACA
Source organism: Pinus tabuliformis (assembly GCA_031772625.1). NCBI lineage: Eukaryota > Viridiplantae > Streptophyta > Pinopsida > Pinales > Pinaceae > Pinus > Pinus tabuliformis. The sequence continues at coordinate 1,067,776,377 of CM062815.1, forward strand.
ATTGGCTCTAAGCATTGTTCTATATTTCATCGCTAATTGGTTGCTGTTCCATTTCTATTTGTTGTCCGATTTATTCTTAGAGTAAGTATTGCTCTTTGATTTTTGTAGGATACGATTGCTGCCTTCATTTTCTTAGAATAAGGTTTCGTTGTTTATCAACCCTAGTTGTTGTTTCAATTATAGTTGTTGTTCCATTTCCTGTTAATTGCATTGCCATTGCATTGAACAATCTGAAACTGTAGTGAGCATTGACATTCATTGTCTAGTTCCCAGATTGATGATCTGTTCCTTGATTGTCTTCAGTTACATCAGTTTACAGAGGGATGAGTTATTGTTACTATACCCTTGACTGATAATTTACTTAGTCTTCTGAATGCATGATTTAGGCTTTAAAGTGCTTTGCTGTAAGTATATTTTCTTTTAAGCATCCGTTTACTCTTGTATTTTCTTGAGCACTATACTACTAGCATTACTCTGACAAATGACCACCTCAAACTGAGTACACTCTTTGAGTTAGCAAATCGTTCCTGGATTGACAAGTTAATGTGAGATAATTAGAGGTGAAAAAGACCCTTTTCACGGCTCGACACCAAGTCTGCTACAGAAGTGAGAAGCTTCTTAGGAGCAGCACAATATTGGAGGAAGTTCATTTCTAACTTTTCCTCAATTGCAGCCCCTTACATGCTTTAACAGGATTGAACAAGGTGTTTCAGTGGGGAGGCAAACATCAGAAAGCCTTCGACATCTTGAAGGAAAAGATTAGTACAGCACCTGTACTAGCACTGCCTGATCTACAAAGACCTTTTGAGATCTAAACTGATGCCAGTGACTATGCCATGGGAGCAGTGTTGACACAGCACGGTAAACCCATATGTTATCATTATGAGACTTTTAATCCTGCAGTAGTTAACTATCCTACATATGATAAAGAATTGTATGCATTAGTTCAGAGTGTGAAAAATTGGAAGCATTACTTAATGGGAAAAGAGACAGTAATACATACTGATCATCAACCACTTCAATATCTACGCTCCCAAACTAAGTTGCAGCAATCAAGACATTACAAATGGATGGGTTTTCTACAACAGTTTCATTTAGTCATTAGATATAAAAAGGGCATACATAACAAAGTTGCAGACATGTTATCTAGACCCATTATAGATGCATCTACCATACTTAAGCATAATCTTGTGCTACATGAAAGCTACATTGAGCAATATGTTCAAGATATAGACTTTAAAGATGTATATGCAACTTTGAGTCAAGGCAAAAGAGTAGAAGAATTGGATTATCATGTGAAGGACCGACTCTTATACCATTGTGGGAAACTCTGCATTCCACAAATTGAGAGAGTAGAGATAATTAGGGAAGCTCACACTTCTATGATATCAGGTCACTTTGGGGTAAGTAAAACAGTTGCACAGCTACAAAGGTTTTGTTATTGGCCAAAAATGAATGAGACGGTTTCTAGATATGTAAGAGGGTGTGCTATGTGTGCTAAAAGAAAGCCTAGTAACAGAAAAATAGGCTTGTACACTCCATTTCTAGTTCCTTCTCACCCTTGGGAAAGTGTTTCCATGGATTTTGTTGGAGGACTGCCTAAATCTAGGAAAGGTCATGATTATCTATATGTTGTTGTGGACAGGTTCAGCAAAATGTGTATTTTGATACCTTGTATAAAAAGATTATAGCTGAACAGACTGTAAGCTTATTCTTTGAACATGTATGGGTTCATTTTGGATTACCCACTTCTATTGTATCTGATCAAGACACCCGATTTGTGGGGAAGTTTTGGTCAAGTCTGTGGGAACCGATGGACACCAAACTGAAGAAAAGCATAGCTTTTTATCCACAAACTGATGGCCAGACAAAAGTAGTTAACAGGATAGTGATCCAGTTACTGAAAGGATGTTGCATCAAACATCCTAAGCTTTGGGATGAACATTTGTGTTATGTGCAACATGCTTACAACATAGCAAAGCATTCTTCTACACAGAGATATCCTTTTGAGACCTATTTTGGTTTCACATCAAGGTCTCCTTTAGATTTTGTCTTTGGTAAAGATACCATGGTTGATGGACACAGTGATGTGGACAGGGCAACTAGGTTCATTGAACAGATCCAGGAGATCCACTAGGCAGTACAGGAATAGCTGGAAAAGAGCCAAGCCAAATACAAGGCTAGGCATGACAAGCATCGGATGGAGCATAGTTTTCAAGTTGGTGACCAGGTCTGGCTGTATATCAGCAAGGACGGGATGCAAGGTGAAGGCAAAAAGCTAAAGCCTATCAGGTATGGACCCTCTAGGATACTTGAGAAGATTGGTGAAAATGATTTTCGCCTTGATCTACCAGCTTACATGCACATCTACGCAATCATAAATGCAGATTGCTTGAGATTGTTTGAGCCTTCAATGATTGAGGATCCTGAAGAGCAAAGCCAATTGCCTTCTATTGATGACCTGCTACCTGAATATCTTAATGAATTGCAGGAAGACACAGTGCTAGATAGGAAGGTGAGGACAACGCGCAGGGGAGATGTTGAGTACCTTAGGATTGGGCTCCAAGGTTCAAAACCAAGCAGTGCAAAGTGGATTGAGATTGGACAAGTGAGATAGCAGTACCCTCACTTAGTCGATGCTTGAAAACCAACTTTTGGTGGTCCAAAATCTTTTCAGTGGGAAGGTCATGATCCGAATTGGATCCATGAAGAATAATCAAAAGAACCATGGTTGTACCAGGTCGAGACAGACTTCCAAGAATTGAGAGTAGCGATCAAAAACACCTCTAAAATGGTGGCAGTTAGCACCCAACATGGAATGACAAGGACCTCGGTCAAAGTGCGTTGACCGAGGCCCATGGAGACTGCGCGAGAGGCGAAACTAGCCCTTGGGGAGCCCGAATCAGGAAACGAAGGGAGTTTTTGATGCGCGATTAGTGCTAAGTTCTAATCGCACATCACTAGGCAAAACCCCTCAAAATGGGAAGGCCCCGAGCGCTAGGTTGCATGCAGAGCTGGGAGAACCGTGGGGAAAGGCTAAAAGCTAAAAGGCAGGACCCGCTTCGAAACCGACGATATTGATCGGGGGCATCCTTGGGCGGTAAGCAGTTTTGGTGAAAGCGGAGCGATTCCACTCAGCACCTAACGCGTGGCAAGCGGAGGAGAGATAAAACCGCCACTCATCATGCGCTAACGGTCGAGCAAGTCCACTGCGCAAAATGAGCGGATGGCGTTGGATCTGGGGGATCCAAATCTGACGGTTGACATCGCGCCCGATGGTAAGACCGGATTTAACAAGGGAATAAGCCGCGATTTAGAAGAATTTGAGGTCCACTTTAACCACCAAGGTGGCGAAAGACTCATTCCATGACGTAACCGAAGAATTGAACTGAAGAAGCAGGCTGGCGCAATTTGCAGGAGGACAAATGGCCGCTCCCTGTGGGCCTGATGTTGACGCCAAGCCAGGGAACTCCAAGAGCAGCTGCAATAGGTGATCCGACGGAGGTGGAAGAGGAACCAAACAGCCATGAGCTCGAATGGCCTTAAAGCCATCAACAGAGAACATAAGACACACACAGAGGAAGACAGAAGACAGAGAAGTGAAGAAGACAGTGAAGGCCGAGCTGACCAAAGGCAGTGTCGAGCATCGGAGAGCTTGAGGGATTCAAGCCATCTCAGAGAGGACCTGTCTGGACTGAGCACCACATTGGGCTCTCTCCATTATAGACCAGAAGGTCACAGAGCTGACAAGGAAAAGATTCTGTGCACTCCAGTGGCTTGAGGAATCCAAGAACCACCCTGCCAAGCAAATTTGTTTCAAGAGACTCATATTGAGCTCCTGCGTTGTAATTTCTCTGCTTAAGACACAATAAAATAAGGCCACCACTAACAGCTAGACCGGAGATGTAGCCCTGGAAGATAGGGTGAACTCCTTATTAAATTCTTGTGTTCTTGTATTTTCTTACTGTATTTCTCTACTATCTTTCCATTTCAAATGTCTGTGTATTTGCAATCTGATCGATCCGTTGCCTAAATAACATAGACACACACACCAGCACATGAGTTTTTAATAGCTTTATTCAATAAATCTTTAATTGAGGTCACTCATAGGGTGATTATCATATCAGTATTGAATGCAGGAATTGGAGCAGTTTAGGGTTGACTTAAGTGCAAGAACTCGAAGTGGGCAAGCAAGAGAAATTTTAGGAGATTGGTCTCTTTCCTTAAATCCTTAAATCCTCAAATCATTCGAAGATTCCACAACCATCTCTCATCAGCTCCAAGTTACTAGAAACCAAGCAAGTCGAGTCCATTGGCAGCCAAGCCAGTGACAGTTAAGAAAGAGTCACTCTTGAGTTAGGGATACAAGTCTCCCTATTTTATAGGGAGTTGTTGGGAGCTCCAGTTTCGTATAAATAATAGAGTCAAGGGACTCATTAGGATTCAATTTTTTGATGTAGCCAAGCGAAAAATTGAACTAAAACATTGTGACTTTTATTGTATTGTTGTATTTGACATTTTGATGATAATGGGTAATTTTACCTTAACCCAGCACTGAGTTGACTCAGAGGAATGAAGCTCTTGCGTTAGGGCCCAACCCTAGCAGCAGCGATTCCTCTTTTTGTATATTTATACTTAGAGTAAAATGATAGTTAGCTACTAAAGTTATTTATGTTTTGTTTAGCTTAAAGTATTTGAATGATTGCTTAATCTTGTTTCCATTAGTTTGAAGAAGTAGATCAGAGGTGCAATATTGAAGGAAGGTACTCCATAATTTTGTGACAGTGGACTCTTCCTCATCTCCCTCATGGGATCATGATTAGAGGGTCCCATTCTCACAGCCCCAAAAGCAAAGTTGTCTTTTGGTCATTACATAGCTTCGGGTTCATTTTTAGATAGATCATTTTTTATGATTTCTTGGAAGCACCTTCACTTGTTATATTGTTTCTTGAGTTTGCTATAGCTTAAAAAGGCATTCCATTTCATAGATCTAATCATTAGAAATAGATAAATCATCTTTCTCAAATTCAATTCATCTTTTCCATGTTGATATGTAGTGATGTATAAATAAAGAGAAAAACAGGTTTTTTTGTAGGGATTGTTGATCTGCAGGGAGGAACTCATCCAACCAACTTTACTTAAGTCTTCTCTACCTTCTACCAAGGCATACTAGCCCATAGTCCAAATCTACGTTTTTCAACCACCTTAGGCAAATCCAAACTCCCTAAAGTGTTGGGCTTAGCTTCGAGAATTTTGCACCTTCCCTATACCTCCTCTCACTAGCATACATCTCTTCAGCACCTCATTCCATTATTCTTTCCCTCCTAAAGCTTTCAAATAACTTCCTATAGGAAACCAAGACATCCTGTACCAAACTAGGACATCCTGTAGCAGCTACAGGATCTCCTGTAGCAGCCTGTTTGACCTTGTTTTGAACAGAAATGATAGTATGAGAGTAGGTTAGGCCCTCATCTTGGATTCCATGCCTATCATTTCCACCTGAGATCAACTCTCCCATACCTTCCTCCCCCCCCCCCCCCCCCCCCCCCCCGTGCAAGATAAAACAAAATAAGCATAGAATTTACATTTTTGAATTTAGAAATTAAAAGACTCTTTTTCTACAAATACAAAGTGAAATAGTTAGTGCATGCATATATAAATCATAGAATGATAGAAAAACTTCCCATGTCCAAATAGTCCAAATAGCTAGATTATTAATTGCACAATTACCTTAGTTCTTTTCTGCAAGTAATTTGTGTTATTTCCTAGCTAGATGATTTATGGCATTTGATAGCATTTCTCATTCAACAACTTTTGTTTCCTAAATAGGCAAGCATTTACTTTCCTGCATTAGAACTAGCTTTACATTCACTATCAGTGGTTAGACAACTTCTAGTCAAGAACCCTAGTGGTCTAGTGCCCCAGTTAAAAGTGACATGAGTAGAATATTGCATCTGCTATGTATATAGCACTGTCACCTCCAAGTTTGTACGAAACCTCGAGTTGATAAAGTAAAGTTGGTAGCCCTAGGAGTTGCAGCATCCTTGCTGCAATATTGAGGCTCATCACTTTTTGGCGCTGTTGCCGGGGAGGTGTCTAGGTAGATTTAATTTCTGCTCTTCATTCTAATTTACATTTAGTAGGTAGATGTTATTTTTCTTTCCTTTCCAATTTGCAATTAATTCTAAAAAACACATAAAAGGAAAAAAAACCATGCCTTGTAGAAGTAGAGACAATTTAGGGAAAGTTTTGCCAAATACCCCCACACCATCAAACAATCAACCTTCCTTATTCTTCGGTGGCTGTCAGCTTCCCTCTCTGACTACAGGGGATTTAGAGGACCCATTAGGTGAGCAACCAGAGATCTTTGAAGAGCCTATTGGGGAAGAAGAAGAAGAAACTATTCCACACACTTACACCATGGATGAAAACATAAATGAGGGTGCTTTTCCCATTAGAGAGACTAATGGAGATGCTAGGATGAAAAACATAAGCCCCTCTGCCCTTCCTCACTTCCATGGATTAACCTCAAAAGACCCTGATACCTTTTTGTTTGAGTTTGTTGTCATCTGCAGAACTTATGATTATACCTCTGATGACCAGAAGTTGAATTTGTTCCCATCCACCCTTGAGGATGCTGTTAGAGCCTAGATTTGCCTCAGGCTGAAAAGGCAAGGTTCTAGGTCCACACCAAACCACGCTCAGCCTCGTAGCTAGCCCTACGAGGACAGGAGAGGGCTCTCTTCGGGTCAATCTTAGTGAAAGATAATCGATGGGGCTTGAGATGACTGATTTAACAACTGATTTTAGGCTAGGTATTAAGTGCAAGGATTTAATTTGAGTTTTTGGGGTTTTGTTGGAAAAAAGGGACAGGCAAATTTTGGGTCCGGGGATGAGGCCTAGTTTTTGCAGAGTTCTGATTGGGGCAAGGAAGGCAATCGTTTTGATGCTTTGGATCGAATGAATGGATGGATCAGACTGGTGAGAAGCTAAGGAGGGCAAGAGGGTCTCAAGAGTCCTCCTCAAATAGATGAAAACATGAAGAATTAAACAAAATATCCAAGCAGAGCATAGTAGTCCAATGAATTCTACCTTAATCACTCATTTGTTTAATTGCAGAAGACAAGAGAAGGGAAAATGATACAGATAACCATCAATGAACTTACAAATACATAGAGAAACACACCATAAAAACATAGAGCCACATGGATCCCAACAAGTACTGCAAAACCTTGGTCTTTCCTTTGCCAAAATTGCAGAAATGAAATGTACAATAGAGTGCCAAGCAATCCCAAGTATCCAACCCTGAAAATGACTTAGAAATTACATGATATAGACTAGCCCAACCCATTCCCTTGCCTCTAGGGGTCAAGCTCATCATTCTAGGAGCTGTTTGAACTAATTCTAAACAAGGAACTGAAATCTAGGTAGTCAAACAACTTACCCTTATATGTTAGGAAACTGATTCATTCATTTAATTTTCACCTTTTAGTGAATGAATCCTCTAGAACAAGTAAATATGTGCCAAAATTACATCATAGTCATCAAGTTACATCAAGATAGATCAATAATTACATCAAAAAGTAAAACTGGTCAAAACTAGGCGAAATTCTGCGCTGCTGAGTGAAAAACAGGCCAAAATTCTCTATGCGCCGTGTCAAAATCTGTATGTGTCATGCCACTTTGGAGCTAATTTTGAGGCACTTCCTGAAGTCAAAATTGAGCCCAAGTGTGATTTTTGGAAAGCCCTGCATGTCTACTTTCTAACCCAAGTGGAATTTCTAAATTTGGATGTCATTTGCCCCTCCAAAACCTCAATCTCCCAAGATTGCTTCCTGTGTGTCAAAATAGGGGCAGTGAGGTCATTTTTAGGGTGTTTTTGACCCTTTAGGCAACCCAAAACTTGATGAAATCCTTAGGTAATCCATGAACATGCATAAATTTTGATGAAAAATCCAAAAATGTAAAGTTTTCCTCCTGGAGATCTCCCAATTATAAGTGCGCGCCAAGTGGCGCTACGTGTTGGGCAGAAAAACCTGTTTTAAAGCCAAAAAATTCAAAATTGACAAAATTTTCTCCAAATTTCTTGAAATTTGGGCTGTAGGTCCCCAATCAAGTACCATGCTCAGCCAAAGAAGCTTCGGCCAAAATTTGGAGTCGATCATGCTCCTTTTTCCTCTTTTGCTTCTTTGTCACCTTCTTCAATTTTGCCTTTAGATTCCTTATTCGTGCCTTGGAACTCATATGTCTCGCCCTGCAATGGAAAACCATGTGTCTCAACAATGCTTTATCTCTCTCGACCTTGTCCAGCAGTCTCTCCAAGTGGATGTTGATTCTTTCGAGCCAAGACTCCCAATCCTCATTAATCTCTTGCTCCAATGAAGTGAGCTGAATCCTCCTCCTTTGTGCAGCTTGGCGATTCTCGCGGATGTTTCGTAACTCCATGATTGCTTGTTGATCTTCAAGCTATTTGTTCCTCTGCTCCAAGTATTTCATAGTCCACTTAGCCCTCTCCAAGTCAAGGGATAAGGCTTTGATCTCTGTTTGCTACTCCTAGATGATTTCTCTAAGTTTGGCACTTTCTGGGCCGATATCTGTATCATCATCATGAATGAGAATGAAGTCGATCTCTCGTTCACCTGAAGGCCCCTCATCCTGCATTGGCCTCTTGCCTTTGTCCTGTACCTGTGATGTTGATGTCGGAAGCGAGGCCCCTTCCACACCGGGTGGAGATAACACTCGCTTTGCTGCTGCAAACAATCCTCTCGTGCCTCTCTGATAGGTGACATATGCCGGCACACTAGTAGTCTCTGCCTCCTGACCTCCATGCTGATATGAAGGTTCACCGGTATGATGGACAACCTCCTGATGAACTATTGAAGCTGTGAAAAACTCACGGGAAATGAAATCTTCCCATGTGATACCCTGCAAACCAAGCTGATGCACAACAATGATCTTGATGAGCGCATAGTGGTAAATGTTGTTGTACTGTTGTTCCGGAGTCTTCTTCTACACAAGAGTGGTCATCCTCTTGATGTTTTGGCACATGAAATATGGAATGTTCATGAACCTCACTCTCGTGAAATGCATCAATAACCTGATATGGTATGCATAGAGGCATGAGAAGCGACCTTCACAACTGAAGTATCTAATAATGAGTCTCATCAATGGCGCATAAGATTCCTTCAGAAACTGAAATGGGAATACTCTCCTAAGCTGTCTCAAATAGCTAGGCCTGATGTAAGGTTCATAATATGATCTATCCATCTGTTGCCTCTTGTTCCACTCTTCCCCTATATTCAATATCCCGGTGGCCTGAGAGATGGTTTTTGGTGTCAAGGTAAAGTTTACTCCAGCAAGAGTAACATGACTATCATGCAAATGTAAAACAAACAACGGAACTAACTCCTGATGATGCTAGATCTGAGCAATCATCTCACAATACTGAAAGCATGACATTTACTAAAAGCATGTCATTGCAAGCGGGCAGGCTTGCTGTCACACGGAATAAGTCGATCTTGCGGACAAGATAGACCTTCCTAGAATCTAAAGAAGACCTAATGACAAGCAAACCAACCAGACACTATCTTTCTCTAAATATGCTTTAATAAACAATGGCAAACAAGTGTTTTTAGGGCCTACCTTAGGTCCAACGCAAGTTTGTGGATGCCCTCGCTCCTTCGATCCAAATGAGCTCCTTTGTCACGAATCTGCAAATACAAACAAGGCAAACAAATTAAATAGCACCTGAAAAGCCAATATCATAAAACATATTTAACATGAAATTCAAGGAGTCCATGAAACAAATAACATGAGATACTTGTTGAGAAAAATGAGTTTGATTGTATTAATTCAAAAGAAGAAGAACTTTACAACCTGTGCCTTGACGATGTACAAGCTCCTCCCAGGGTCCAGCAAGAAGTCTCCTCTACTTTGACAAGTTTCACTCACTCCCCAATGAAGCCAAAAAGGTATGTGATCTCTCCTCTTAAGCTCAACTAGGAAGTCTTGATTTCACCAGCATTTACCCTCAAAAATGTTCAGCTTCTAACCTCCCCAGCAACCAGCCCAATGCCTGAATTTATAGTGCAATGGAGGGAGGTTACTAGGTTCTCCTTCAAAGGGATAAAGCCCTCCTTCAAAGGGATAGCTCCTCTCATCAAGGGATTAGCTCCTTCTCTTTTGGGATGCATGAACCACCTCAGAGCGAACAATCCACGTCAAAATTCCTTCTAGAATCCTCTAGAATTAACCCAAAGTGAGTTTTTTAAGATAAAACTTGCGCTTTTTGACTTTCACAGGGGTCCGCACCCACACCTTTAGGGACAGAGCGGGCAGGTCCGCAGTTTTTGTAAACAGAAGGTGCGGGACCGCAGGTGACAGTGAGAGAAAGTGCGGAGCCAGAGTTTCATTTATTTTCAATGTCTTTCTCTCATTTTCAAAGATTGACTTGAAGAGTTGAGGTCTGAGACTTGCTTAGGAGGACAGTACAAGTGATGATAGACCCATATTGACTATAAATAATCATGGTGATGATATTTTTGTGTAACACTTGCAATTGAGTTAAGGAAGTAGGCTCTTCTCTGACATGCCTGCCACCTTTTCAAGGCCTTCTCGGCACATTAAGCTCAGTGTTTGAGTCACTGTCTTGCTCATATGATGAATCTGTCTCTGTCATGGTGCTTGTTTGATTGGTTTGACAAAGGAAAATAGGTGATGTGTTTTTCAATGCCAAATGTGCCAAAGGGAAATGGGACTGTGGTAAGTATGATAAGCGGGAATAATGGGCGTTTGTGATGGGGAATTTCTAGTTTAGAGGTGGGATAAATGAGAATAAGATATATTGAAGTCAAGTGGAATTAAGGATGTGGGGATAGTCACTTGACTGTTTTAGGAATGGCGAGTTTATAAGTGATATGAAAATAGGAGGGCTAGTAGGGTTTAGTGATAGGGAAAATGGGTACCAAGGATATAATTGGTTTTGGGACAAAGAGAAAAGGGAAAGGACTGTGATAACAGTGTGATAGTGATGGGGAATGAAGTGTTAACAAGCAAACTTTAAACTTCAAACATAAACCCTATGGAGCAATTTTGATATAAATATTAGGTTTAAAGTTGGCCTTCAAACTCTTACAACCACCTTTCCAAATCGCAGCAAACAAGGACTGAAATCAATGGCAAAAATCCTCTAACACTTACTTGGAGCAAATGAGTTGAATTGATTTGATTTTTATTGAAGCCGTGATGATTTTTGCCTTGGAGGCTCTGTGCGCCGCGCACAAACCCAGTGCGCCGCACCTCCTGGATGCGCCGCGACAGTGGAAAAAAGCACTGTGGATTTGCGCCCAACACGCCACGCGGCCTATGTGCGCCACGACCTCCTCCAATGCATCGCACGGCCTATGTGCACTGCGACCTCCTCCAATGCGCCACGCACACTTCCAGCACACAGCTTTGACACTCAAACATGAAATTCACTCCTCCAAAACTCAAGTCGATATCCTTTGACCTCTTGGCATAGTAATAGATGTTTCAAGCAATGAAAATGCCTCATGGAGTAATGGGTTTGATTTTTATTGAGGCCACAACGATTTTTTGTCTTGGAGGTTCTGTGCGCCGCGCACAAGCTCAGTGCGCCACGCCTCGTGGATGCGCCGTGCCGATGGAGAAAAGCATTATGGCAGGAGGCCCAATGCGTCACGTAGCCTATGTGCGCCGCACTCTAACCCAATGCGCCGCGCAGCCAATAAACACAGTCTTGGCTTTGAAAATCGCCTTCTCACCACTAATTTCGACTTTCCTTAATCTCCTTGGATGCAAATGACATTATACACACAGAAAAATCTTTATAAAGACATGGTTTTAATTTTTGGTTCTCAAAACCCATCTTTGTAATGTTTTAGATTTTGGCACTTTTTCATTTTAATACAAACCCTGTTCTTCTGTTCTTTTGACTTGAATAATGAATCTTTTGGCGATTTTTGCAGGGATAATGGCATGTCTTGACAAAGGAAGACCAGGGCTGCGCCTGGAGATTTCAACAACTGAAAAATTTTGAAAATTACATGGAAATTTATTACAAAATGAAATGACGAATTTTCTTCAAAACAGATTTTTGAATAAAAGTCATAATCCATCCATATGATGATAAAATTTTGTGAAATAAAACCTCCCTTTGGCCTACTGGCATTATTGGACACTTTGACGACACAATTTGTGAAACCCTAGACCTAGTGACTGAAATGACTCTGTTAATCAAAAGACTAAAACAGGACTGTAAGTGACTTTAGAAGCTTGATTAAAAGACCTGAGCCAGCAGGTATAAGGCATGAGGGGTAATGAATAACAAGACCCTCCCGTCAGATTATGGCATGCCCCTAGTGGAATGCAACTGAGTGAATCGAGCAAGACACTTAAAAATGAAATGCAATAAGAGAAATGATCTCTGACGGAGGGATGACCAGAGCGACTCTAACAGATGCAACCTTTAATCTGGTTCATGGGTTTACCTGGGGACAACATCACTACCTCGGCTCAAATGCAACAATCCTCCAATGACAAGTCTAGGGACTATTGTAGGTCCAAGGGCACCAAAGAGGAAATCTTTAGAATGACCTTGGGACATGATGAATCCTTGGAGGATTATGAGGAAAGGTTCCAACTCAACTATAAAAGGGCAAGATGCACCCTTAATCTTGAATCACTCAAGTTAGTCCTTCTTAGAGGGACCAGAGAAGATATCCTAGAAACCCTAAACATGATGTTTAGATGGGACATTTATCAACTATCTTATGATGATATCAAGACAATTTTCAAAAATCATTCTAGGGCTGCCAAAAAGAAGGGCAGGGCCAGTCAAGCTTTTGAAAGTTCCTCTTCCTCCAACAGATATATCAATAGTGAAATTGGAAACATGTTGGAAGACTTTAAAAGTAAAATGTTGCATACCCTTGTTCTGCAAATGGACACCATGCATATCAAGAGGAAGCAGGAGGAAGTAGGAGGAAGCAGAGAGAGCCTTAGCTGCCTTTTGCCCTAGATGCACTAGAAGACACCCTAGAAATGAATGTCCATTGAATGTTATAGAGGTATGCTCAGTCTGTCAAGAAAACCACTCCTTAGATAAGTGCCTTTCTCTGCCTAGATTGAAAGTTGTATATCAAGGAACTGAAGGTGGGGCTTAACAAATTTGTTATATCAACCAAAGAAGGCCTCAAGGATCTTGACCATACCAATAGGGCATGTAAGGGCATCCTATTCATATTACAATCCCAATCAGAATGCATCCCTTCCCCCTTGGTGTTCTCCTGCACATCCTTCATGGTCCACACCTTCTCCTTGGTCTTATGCATCTCAATACCCTTCCCAGCCTACCAATCAGTCATTTAAGCCATATGCTCCCCCACATCCTCAGTGGAATACCCCATCGCAGGGGTGGAGGCCCCCATTCAACCAATCTCCAACGTTAGAGCCTCCACCTCCACCTCAACCACAACTCCTTCATCATGCTCCACCCAAGCAACCTCGGATGTCTGCTCAAACAAATCTAAACCAGAACAACAAACATGCATAGCAGGTCTATAGTGGAGAGACATCCTACCCTGCCTATGTTGTGGAAATTCAAGAAATCAACCTCAGGTCTGGAAGAGTGCTTCCAGATAACCAACCTCCATCTCCACCTAAGGAGCTTGAAGAGGAAAAGGAAGAGAGTGTTCCTAAAGCCAATCAACCTCCTTTTCCTGAAAGATTGATCCATTCTAGTCAACACACCCCAAAAGAGACTGAACTTCTTGGAGATTTGAAAAACTTGTGTATTAAAATCCCACTCCTCCAATTCATCAAGGATGTCCCCATCTATAACAAGCTAATCAAGGAGAAATGCTTCAAACATCCTGGGAGGAGAAAGAAAGACACCCCTACCATTAATGTCATTGGACAGTTGTCTGACTTAATGTTGGGGAGAGTGATTTTCCCAAAGTATCTAGACCCTGGGAGTCCTGTGGTAGATGTGCACATTGATGGCATCATTGTCCCCCACACCTTGATTGATCTTAGGGCTGCCATCAATGTGATGACTAAGGATACCATGCTCAAACTAAATCTCCAAGGATCATTGAGGAAGACCACAATAGTATTGCAACTTGCAGACAGATCCACAGTAGCTCCCAAGGGAGTTGTTGAGGATGTGATGGTCTCTATTGATTCCTGGGAGTACCCTGATAACTTCTTAGTTCTCCAACCCAATACCAAATTCAATGGTTATCCTCTCATCCTTGGAAGGTCATGGCTAGCCACTATTGATGCTTACATAAGTTTTAGGGCTGGGAACATGACCATTAAGAATGGGCATTTGTCCAAACAATTGGTCTTGTATCCTCCTACTCAACCATCCTTAGAGCATGACTTACCCTTATGGTTGGAAGAGGAAGAGGAATATGAAGTGTACCATACCACATCCTACCCAATATGTACCCTAGATACTATTATAGGAAGGGGGAAACCTGATGAAGATGACCTAATTGATCAAATCCTCTAGAACCAGCCCCCAACACCATGCCTCTTGACGAGCTAGTGAAGAAATCTGAAGATAACCCTTGGACTAATTTGTGCCTAGTTGACTCAAGTCTTGCTCATATCAAAATGGTAGAATTTGGTCCATCTAAAACATTGAAAATCAACCCCTCTCTCTCAGCCCATCAGGAAGAGAAGTTGTGCAACATGTTGAGAGAGAACTTGGATGCTTTTTCCTAGAGCTATAAGGAAATGAAGGGAGTTCACCCTTTAGTGTGTACTCACCACATCTACATCAAGGAAGGCTACAAAATAGTGTGCCAACCTCAAAGGAGAATGAACCCAGCCCTCAAAGACATAGTCAAAGAAGAACTGCAGAAGTTGTTGGATGCAGGGTTCATTTACCCCATCTCAGATAGTGAGTGGGTGTATCCTCTAGTTCTGGTCCCAAAGAAGAATGGAAAATGGATGATCTGTTTGGATCAAGTCTTGGATGGTCTTGCAAGGAAGAAGTTATTCTCTTTCCTGGATGGATTCAATGGTTACAATCAGATCCAGATCATCCCAAAGAACCAAGATAAAACCACATTCACTTGTCCTTGGGGTACCTTTTCTTATAGGGTCCTTCCTTTTGGATTATGTAATGCCCTTGTTATTAGGGTAGGAAAAAGGCATGATTTCTCTTCATTTAATGCTTCATTTATCATTCATCCTTATAATATTATCTCCGTTTATAGAATAAAATGAGGAAAATATCAGTTAAAGTTGGAAGAAACTATTTGGTGATAGAATAGGCGAATTTAGTGTGAAAAAATTATTCTTTTCTATCTTTGTATGTAGAGATGCGATTTTGAAAAAGTTTTTCAGTTGCCAGGACAGCACGAGGCCATAAAGGGGAAAAGCCACGGCATCTGGGGCAGACAAGGAAGCGGAAGATTAGTTCGAATACTCATGTTTTATCATATGATCAGATTTTATATTGCGAAATCCTTAAGATCTCCTGATCCAGAGGATTCGCTTCTATCCAAGTTTCTCTTTTATGTTATATAGGGCCGAAAGGCAACTAGATAAAAGTTCAGAATTTTAATGTACATTTGTTCTTTTTGAAGCAAAAACATTGTTATGACAGTGACTCTGTCAGCGGTTACTTTGAAGTTAATGAAAGAAGTTTGCATTTGATACATCTCCATATTTTGAGTTTTTATTAAGCAGAGGCTCCTGGCGATACTGGGCCCAGTGACAAGAATTTCCACTGCTCCTTTGTGTTATAGTTTTACATTCAGCCTTTGCAATTGATTTAATGTTTACTTATTTCAATTATCTTGAAGATTTGCGATATTGATTTATACTGCTGTTCACTTAGATTTATATTGAAGCTGTGAGATATACTTAAGTAGCGCCTTGATTAGAATGAGTGAATGCGTGTTTGATTGATGTTCAATTGAATAGATGTTATCATAGATCTTGAGAGACAAGACTGATTAACTTCTATGGATTGCAACATAGAATGTTTACCATTTAGGAATCCTTTATCATTGTTGTTGTTCACTTACCGATTGTTGTTCAATTAATCGATTGTTGATTGTTGTTCATTTATTATTGTTGTTCAATTGAGTAATGCAGATTGATTTGGGTTGTTATAGATTGGTAGTGTTGTTCAATAATCGTAGTTGCTTTATTTGATTAAGTGTGATTAGTCTCAAGCTTATTTGAATGATTCTCAATGTAATTCTCATTTGCATTCAGTTCCAATTGGTTTTAGAACAAGTTGTATGGAATTACATAGTGTGTTGTGAGCATTCCTTTCATTAATAGTTCTTTGCAGAGTTAAGTGAATTGAATTGAACAATTAGCCTTTAATGATTGCAACGATTCATCATTAGATAGCCTCTAGCTTCACTGCACATACTGTGTTGGCACTCTTGAAATAGAAAGACTTACCTCGAGTTGACAAAATAATGTAGGGATTAAGATTGCCTGTAAAAAGACATCTTAGTGAGCCAAAATTTTGGCGCCGTTGCCGGGGAGAGTGTTTAAAGTGATTGATTTTGTTTCTTTGTTGTAGGAGAACTGGGTTTTAAAAATAGAAGGTAAGAACCTGCGTAGCTAGCTATTAAAGTGCTTGCTTACCTGCTCGCTTTACAGCAAAATCTTAGAGGTTAAATAGGAATGTGTTTTATGAATGACTAGAAATAAAAAGATAGAAAAAGAGTAGAATCCTCCACCAAAACACACAAAACCCAAAGGATTGGTGAACCTTGGGAGAACGACCTTTATAGACGAAATCATAAGAAGAGCAGAGTCTCAAGCATCAGTAGGATTCCAGGCTATACCTGGAAAAATTTCTACTGCTATCCCTCAAGCAGCAGACTCACCATCTGTAGCTCATGCTGAGATTCAAAGCCAAGTAGGAGGATCGAAACAGAGTTTTCAAGCTACAATAAGCCTACACTCTGATCCTCTACAAGAGGCAAAATCTTGTAACTTATGAGAAGGAAAAGGAGAAACTAGTGGCACTGCTAAAGCAGAACCACAACTATCTAAACAAGGATCTCATGAGATTCCAGACCTAAGGAGTGTTGTAAAGCCAACTCAGGTTGCTAACTCTCTGTTTATTACGGAAGCACCCCTTGAAATCCCTGAATATTATTGGCATATCTTTGATCAAATGGCAGATCAGCCACCCCAAGGTCAAACCTCGACATTAGAGTACCCCATAGTCGACCAGGTGGCCAATGCCCCTATGAAGGCTATTCCTCTGCAGAACATCCCAACCTTCCATGGGATGATCACAGAGGATCCTGATGCTTTCCTGTTTGAGTTTGATGTCCTCTGTAGAGGGTATGACTATACCATCGACCCCCAAAAATTGAAATTGTTCCCTTCCACTCTAAAAGGGGCAGCTTTAAGATGGTTTATGGGTCTAGGTGGGCGAACCATCAATTCTTGGGATGAAATGAAAACCTCCTTCCTCAAAACATATCAGGACTTTTGTAAAACTAGGGAACTGAAAGATGAGATTTTCAAGATGACTGTAAAAGATAATGAAACACTAAAAGAATATGTAGAACGATTTAATTATAATTTGTAGAGATCTCCACACACAACCCTACCAAAAGAAGTCCTAAGAGCTATATTGATTAAAGGAATGAAAGAGGAATGGGTAGAAACTCTAAACTTAATGGGAAAAGGGAATATTTCTAAGGAAGAGTATGATGAAATTATTCGTTTGTGTATCAGGTGTTCATGAGGAAGCACACGTACAGGAGCGGCTAGCCAAGATCTAATGAGCAGAGAAAGCAAACCACATAGTGGAGGTGTAACATGGATGGAGATCGGCAACCTCCTAGAATATTTTAAGACGAATATCCTAGGCACTCTTACAACACAGTTGGACGTCCTACAAGCCAAGCAAAAACAAGCTTTAGCAGAACAAAATTTGGCCATCTTCTACCCACGTTGTCGAAAGAATCACAGCCAATGGGAATGCCCGTTAGACATGGTTCAAACATGAGCCATTTTTACTAGAGACCACGACATTGAACAGTGTCCATCATTACCTGGGCTGAAAGCAGTATTCAAAGAAGCAGAGGAGGAAATAGAACCGGTATATTTGATGAACCAGCATCGACAATGGAAAGCTAAACCTACAAGTATGTCACAAGACGCATCCCAATTCTTTCCTTCCTCACAGTTTAATCAACAGCAGAACCTTGGGGCAACCTGGCAAGGCCAATCACCCTACCCAAACTAGAAAAGTCTGCCATTCCCTATGACATCCTAGCCAGCACAATCTTTTCCAGGAAATGGCTGGCCAAATTCTCCTTTTACTCCTGTCTGGCAAGGCAATCCCTATCAATCCCAGTGGCCTACCTCCACCTCTCAAAATCCGAATTGGTCTACAAACTGGCAGTGACCTCTAGGGATATCTAATGTACCTATGGGAATAGGCCCCTAGCCTCAAACCGCACTGTCAGCTCCTTATACATTACAACAGAATTCTCAACCTCTTTTGCGGCCACAGTTACCAGCTCAGCTGAACCCAAATCCTAATAATAGACCAGTCCAGTTGGTACAGATTATTGAGAATCTAGAATATGAGATTGAGCAGAAAGAATGTAATGAGCTCAGATTGAGGTCAGGTCGTGTCATCACCCCTGAGGAAAACAGGGACCAGCCTTCAATCGAAAGTGTAACTCCACCTATACATATTCCATCACCTGTACATGTTCCACCACTTGTAAATAATACTGAATCAAAGCAAGGGGAAGAAATAGATCAGCATGATGACCCTGAAAAACTTATAGTCACTTCTCCTTTGTTCCCCGAAAGGCTAGCGATACCTAAACCGATCACCTACCCTGATTTCGATCTTGTAGGGGAACTAAAAAGTTTGTGTATTAAGATTCCTCTCCTCCAGGCTATTCAAGACATCCCCATCTATGCCAAAACCATCAAAGAATTATGTGTAAAGAAGCCTGCGAGGAAGGTAAAAACCTCACCCACTATCCATGTTGTAGGAACTTTATCCGATCTACTCCTGGGAGAGGAAACTCCAATAAAGTACAAAGATCCTGGAAACCCCATAGTAACAGTCTAGATATATGGCCGCTCTTTTCCAAATACACTAGTTGATCTAGGAGTTGTCATTAATATATTAACAACATAAACTTGTCAAGAACTTGATATTACTGCCTTAAAACCAACCACCACTTTATTAGAACTTGTTGACCGGTCGGTGGTAAGACTAGAGGGGACCTTACAAGATATTACAGTTTCTGTTGACTCATGGGAATATCCAGTAGATTTCCTGGTTATAAACCCAAGGAGTAGGTTGGATGGGCATCCTTTGATTCTAGGTCGACCTTGGCTGGCAATAGCTAATGCATATATTGGCTGCCAAGAAGGCAGCATGACTATTACAAAGGGAGATGTTGTAAAAAATCTGGTGTTATACCCTCCTTCCAGGCCAAGTTTTCCCATTGTAAAAATATGTAAGAAGCCACCAGCGTACCTGGAAGAGAGCATCCGTTCACCACTCACAGTAGCAGAAGCACTAGAATTTAAAGATCAAATTGAAGATGACATATCAACAATTTTATAAATCAACCAGCTAATGGGAGTAATGTACAGTGTTAGATGTTGAAAGCAATCCTTGATAACGAAGCCATGGAAGATCCCCTAAAGGATACAGATGACTAGCATATTCAGACAACTGTTGTTCATAACAAAAAATCAGTTGAGATCGAACTAGGCAAAGTTCTAAATATCAATGTTGATCTGGATAGCGAACAATAGAAAAAGCTTATCCAGGTATTGCAAAAAAATAAAGGGGCTTTTGCTTGGGATTATCCTGATATGAAAGGGATAGATCCACAGCTATGTACACACCACATTTATACAGAGAAGGATGCGCGACCCATCTGATAGCCTCAACGAAGGTTGAACCCTCACCTCAAGGATATCGTGAAAGAGGAATTGCAGAAGCTACTAGATGTAAACTTTATTTATCCTATCTCAGACAGTAAATGGGTCTCTCCATTGGTGGTCGTCCCCAAGAAAAATGGGAAGTGGCGTATTTGTGTAGATTATTGAGAGCTAAACAAGGCAACATAGAAAGATCACTTTCCCCTCCCATTCATTGATCAGGTCCTCAATACGTTGGCAGGGAAGCAGTTCTTCTCCTTTCTAGACGGCTTCAGTGGGTACAATCAAATTCAGATTGCCCCTGAAGACCAGGACAAAACGACCTTCACCTGTCCCTGGGGCACATTCGCATACAGGGTATTACCATTTGGCTTGTGCAACGCCCCAACCACGTTTCAGAGAGTTATACTAAGCATCTTTGCTGATCTAATAAATGAAGGACTAGAGGTATATATGGATGACTTTACTCCATATGGGGATGATTTTGATCAAGCATTACAAACACTAGAAAAGGTCTTAGAACGATGCATTGCTACCAGGTTATGTTTAAGCAATGTCAAGTGTCACATGATGATGACTGAGGGCATGATCCTAGGACATTACATCTCTGCAGCAGGAATACAGGTAGATCCAACAAAAATACAAGTAATTCTTTTACTGCCTACCCCCTGCACCCAAACAGAGGTACGTAGTTTCCTAGGATATGCAGGTTATTATCGCAGATTTATCAAGAATTTTTCACAGATTGCGGCACCCTTATATGCTCTAACTGGAAATGTTGATTTCAGTTGGTCTGATAAGTGTGACATAGCTTTTGCAGGATTAAAGAAACTAGTCTCAACAGCACCAGTATTACGTGGACCAAACTGGGAGTTGCCTTTCCACATTTCCACGGACGCATCAAATGTAGCCATAGGCACTATCCTCGGCCAGGAGGAGGACAAGAAACCTTATGCTATATATTACATTAGCAAAAATCTCACCCCTGCAGAACTCAATTACACAGTGACAGAAAAATAATTCTTAGCAGTTATTTATGCAATAAACAAATTTAGACACTATATAACTAGCTACCAAGTCTTTGTGTACATTGATCACTCTGCCATTAGATATCTAGCTAATAAACCAATCACAAATGGTCGAGTAACATGATGGTTATTTCTTTTGCAGGAGTTTGACATTACTATTAAAGATCGTCCAGGAAAGGAAAATCCCGTTGTTGATTTTCTATCTCGAATCCCAAAGGTTAATGATCCACTGGCAGTAGATGACCAATTCCCGGATGAGCACCTATTTGTTGTGACAGTTAAGATGCCATGGTACGTAGATGTGGAAAATTATCTGGTAGTGGGGAAGCTACCTAAACATTTAATAACAAGAGAAATAAAATTGGTTGTTCAGCGCAGTGCCCGGTTCTCTTGGATAGGTGAATATCTTTTTCATAAAGGGGCCGACATGTGTATACATAGATGTATCCGTGAGGATGAGATCCTTGACATTCTGAAGGCTTTCCATGATGAACCCTGTGGAGGAAATTTCGCAGACCGAAGGACAGGACATAAGGTATTACAAATGAGCTATTATTAGCCCACTATTTTTAAGGATGCTAAAAAATATGCCCATGCCTATGATAGTTGCCAAAGGATGGGCCGGCCTGGTCAATCTGATGAAATGTCCCTGCAGCCACAATTTGTCATAGAACCCTTCGAGCATTGGACATTATACTTCATAGGTCCATTCCATCCGCCTTCCAAATTGAAGGCCTACATACTGGTAGCCATGGATTATGTGACAAAATGGGTGGAAATAGTGGATTTACCAAGAGCCACAAAGGAAGCAATGATTAACTTCCTTTTTGGGCTATTTGTGCAGTATGGATTACCACAAGAAGTGATCACAGATGGGGTAAAATAATTCACAAGGAACAAGATTACTACCACTCTCAGAAACCATCATATCACACATAGGATCACTTCTCCGTATCACCCGCAGGCAAACGGGTAGGTCGAAAGAACCAACAAGGTTATAGAAGAAATTTTGGCCAAGACAGTCTCAATGCACCGGTGAGATTGGGCTGCTAGAATACTAGAGGCCTTGTGGGCCTATCGTATGACTTGGATGAATACTAATGGATACTCTCCCTACCAGCTTCTGTTCGGTAAAGAACCATTTTTTCCAATCGAATTCGAAATAAAGACTCTAAGGACAGCCCAGGAAGTGGGTCTAGATTTAATAGAAGCTCAAACCAAGCATCTTCAACAGATTAACGAACTAGATGAAGCTCGATTGCTTGCTTTGCAACGAACTGCAATAATACAGTAGCAAAGGGGAAAATAGCATGACAGCCTTATCAAGAAGAAAACGTTTTAAAAAGGGGATTAGGCACTTCTGTATGATTCCAAGTTCCAAGACTTCCCAGGCATGTTGCAAACAAGATGGCTCGGCCCTTATGAGATTCTAGAAGTACATAACAATGGTACTCTTACCTTGACTACCATAGATGGATTCGGCCATTCCTTTAAAGTGGGCATTGAGTGCGCCTCTATCGTCAACCGCTTACCAAGGAGTCTTTTTGCGAGCAGGTACGCGAGGACCCCTACATGTAAATTCTAGCTACAGGGAATGATAACTCAGCAAATTTTTCTTTAAAAAAATGATATTGCTTGAAAAATTGTAAATAATGTACATACCTTTGTAGGCATTACTCATGTAAATATGGATTTTTTTGTCTTTTCTTTGTTGTTGTTGTTCAAACAATTGAACGCCTGCTGTTCAATTGATTGAACAACGCAGTTTTATTTTGTCGTATTTTTTGGTTCAAACAATTGAACAGTTGTTGTTCAATTGATTGAACAACACATTTTTTCTTTGTTGTTTTCATTGTTCAAACAAGCGAACGTTTCCATTCAATTGATTGAACAACACATTTTTCTTTTCACTGTTCAAACAATTGAATGTTTGTTGTTCAATTGATTGAACAACACATTTTTCTTTGTTGTTTTCGTTGTTCAAAGCAAGTGAATGTTTGTTGTTCAATTGATTGAACAACACATTTTTTCTTTTCATTTTTCATTGTTCAAACAATTGAATTCTTGCAGTTCAATTGATTGAACAACACGTTTTCCTTTGCGTTCTCATTGTCCAAGCAATCGAACGTTTGTCGTTCAATTGATTGAACAACACATTTTCCGTTCATTGATTTTTGATGTTCAAGTTATTGAACAATTGCCTTTCACTTGATTTTTTTTTGCTGAAGCAAGAGTAGGACCTTCTTTTTCATTAATAATTTACAAAAATTACAACAAACCACATAGAAATGTGGCCCAAGGGAGAGACCCCCCGAACCAACCGAGATCAGGCCCGAGGCAAAAGTCTCTGCCCAAAAAACCTAGCCTTTCAACAAATAAAAGCTAAACAAGAAGAAGCCAAAAGCAGAACCTAAGCAGCGGACAAAACAGAAGTTAAGAACAAAGGGTCCCACCGACCCTCCGAAAAGTGGATCGAACCATGCCCATAAGAAACCCGCCGTCAAAGAAGGGCAAACGCACTTCCTGCCAATCAAAACAACCTGTCTCCTTAATCTACACCGTTGATCCGTCAGGCCTTATCTGATGGCAGAGGACAACATCACGAAGAAAAGAAGCACGACTCATAACCAACACGACCACCAACTTGCTCGATCCATCCCAGCCGTCGATCTACTTCATTTGATCTGACGGACATGGATCATATCGCACCCACCAAAATCGCCGAACATTAGCGTGCGATGGGGGCGGTATTCAAACCGGCCCCACCGCCACGTGTAACCCTCTGAATGGAATCGCTACCAAAACGAAAAAACCATTTTCCGCCTACGATGCTTGTGATCACCAAAAAACCACTCCCTAGTCGGTTTTCCGATTCTGGACGAAAAACTCCTGGTAATGCGACCGCCGAGAGTGGTTGTCGAAGCGCCATTCTTCCCGAGCTGAGGAAAGAGGATTCACCCACCAAAAAGCCAGTTGGAGAGGAATCAAAGCCAATCGACAGGCAACCATTTGCATTGGTCGAATCAACTTGATTCCAGGGCCATGGCTCTGCTTTGAAACACCAATCTGTCATCTTCTGCATGTTCATGCAAAATCGCTTTTAACCTGCTCTGAGGAAACACATGTCATTTTGATGCTACTCTGTTCTCTATACTAATCACACCCTGATTGGCCAGCAAATCTGCCAATTTGTTCACCGATCTTCGAACATGCTTAAAGCTAAATGTACAAAGGCTCTGTAGATGCTACTAAATCCATTGAAAGCCCTAGATCAGCCTCCAATTCTTTGAGACTTTTTATGGCTTTGTTCGCCAGCTGATTTTCTTGACGGATTTGATAATAAGCTCAGAGTTAGCTTCCACTATCACGTTTTGTCAGTTTTCCTGATCCAGGAAACCTAAAAATTGCTCCATAGCCATCAATTCCTCGATGTTATTAGTAGCCTTTCCCAAATGACAGTGGAAGATGAAAATGACACTTCCATTCTCATCCCTTAACACACCTCCATAACCAACAGTTCTCGGGTTGCCTTTGGAAGGCCCATCAATGTTGAATTTAAGATAACCCTTAGGAGGAGGATGCCATAAATCTTTCTCAGACTTCAGGGAAATAACCTTTCTATCCAGACCCTGAGGATAAAAATCCTACAATCCTAGCCCACAGAGAATTCATAGATCAGCATCAGAGGGAGGGTTCTTAGGGAGATTTCGCACTATGGTACCGACCGTTTCCTTGAGCTGTTTTAAGATCAGCTCAAAAATGCATTGAGCAGTCCTCTTTTCATCTTTGAAGATTCTGTTATTCCTTTCTTTCCAGACATTCCAAACAATGAAGCTTGGAAAGATGGTCCATGCAGTGGCAAGAACTTCATTATCTGAAAAATTTCTTCTCCAGTTGGTTAGGGTGTTGCAGATATTCCTTTTGTCCCTATCCGTCTGATGGAAAATGGAGGCAAAAGAATCCCACAGACTGGAGGAGAACATGCAATTGTTGAGAAGGTGCTCCATAGTTTCCTCTTGAGCTTCACAGAGCTGACATCTGGAGGGCCCCAGAATGCCCCTCTTCCTAATATTATCCCAGGTCAAAAATTTTCTATGCTGGACCAGCCACATGAATAGTTTAATTTTCATCCAGCCTTGATGTCTCCATAGGTTTAGCCAAATCTTATCCGGAGTTTGAGAGTTAAGGTCAAGGAGAATGAGTTTTGCTTCCTTGAGATTAAAAGCACCCTCATTATTGTTGCCCCATCTTAGCTGATCATGGCCCTCTGATTTCAAAATCTTCCTCTGATCTAACATATCTTTTAGAGTTTTTGCTTTAGCCTTCAGGGTGTTATTATCCCTAAAATCAAAATTCCTCTAGGTTCTCCATTTTCCATTACTATTGGTTTGATCCCAAAAGTCCTTTACTTTAGAAAGCCTTTTGTTATCTGTTTCTTCCTTGAGATCCCTTAAGTCTTCGTTTAATAAAATAGGTTCTTGTTGCCATCTATCCTCCCAGAAAAGGCTAAGGTTTCCTTCTCTGATTTCCCAGAAGTTGTTTCCTTGGACCAAGCCCCGGTTATCCCAGGCCTTATTCCAAATGTGCGAGCCCTTTTTGTGTCCTGACATTCTTATTAAATCATTGTTATGCCAAGTGCTAGCATATTTTTCTTTCCAAATTGTTGCCCACTGCGCTTCTGGCTCTTTAACCCATCGCCACCATAATTTAGCTCCTAAAACCTTGCTAAGAATCTCAGGATCATCCAAACCTAGCCCACCAAAGTTCTTAGGTTTGGAGATTTTTTCCCAAGCTACCAAGGCCCATTTCTTACGATCCTCCCCCTTACCCCAAAGGAAGTCTCTTTGAATGGTTCTGAGTTGATGCAGGACACCTTGTGGAGCTGGGAGAGAAGATAGCATAAAGACTGGGATAGATTGAAGGACAGCCTTGGTTAGCACTAACCTACCAGCCAAATTTAGAGATCTAGTAGTCCATTTCCTGACTTTATCTTGCAATTTGTTAATTACTGGCTCCCATATGCTCTTGTGTAATGGTTTGGCTGTAAGAGGAACTCCCAAATATTTTGAGGGGAGGAGCTCCCTTTGAAAGCCCAAAATTCTGGATATATTTCTCTGAATAGCAATGTGAGTATTAAAGAAAAAAATCTTAGATTTTGAGAGATTGACTTCCATACCTGAAGCCATGGCAAAGTCTCTCAGGATTTGCTTGTAGGCTAGAGCTTCTTTGACCGTGGGGATTCCCTGCAGCATGGTATCATCAACAAATTGTTGATGAGTTAAGGCCCGACCATCTTCAGAAAGTTGGAGACCTTTGACTTTACCAACTCCTTTAGCATGCCTGATCACTCGACCCAGCCCTTCCATCATGAGTATAAAGAGAAAGGGAGAGAGTGGATCTCCCTGCCTTAGGCCTCTTGAAGGAGTAAAAGTCTCTGAGGGTGAGCCATTAACAAGGATTGAAAAACTGGGAGAAGTAACTAGGGCCATAACCCATCTGATCCAGTTATGATCAAACCCAAAAGCAGTGAGAACTTTTCTGATATATGTCCAATTTAGCTTATCATAGGCTTTGGCTATGTCCAGTTGCATGATCATTCCGACTTTCTTATTGATTGTCAATGAGTGCACCACCTCATGAGCTTGAATGATGTTGTCAAGGATTTGTCTGCCTTCCACATAGCCAGATTGTTCAGCCGACACCAAGGTAGGAAGAAGAGGTTTGAGTCTATTGGCCACCACTTTGGAAATAATCTTGTAGACAACATTGCATAAGGCAATGGGTCTGAACCTATCAGGAGTTTGAGCCAAATCCTATTTAGGGATCAGGGAGATAAAGGTGGTATTGAGAGCCTTCAAAATGGTTTTATCCCTTCTGGAGTCTTCCACTACGTTCAGAATGTCCTGTTTTACTATATTCTAGCAAGCTTTAAAGAAGTCTACATTGAAACCATCCGGACCTGGTGCCTTACCATTTTGCATTTCTTTTAGGACTTCACTAACCTCCTCTTCTGACACTGGTCTATTGAGGTTGAAATTGTCCTCTCTGGAAACCAGCTTAGGTATATGTCTAGAAATAACCCTGATGGATTGTTCTCTGTCAGAACAGGTTTCCTGTGCAATGCCTCGAAAGTGTTGAACCAACACTACTTCAATTTCTTCATGCGTGCTGAGCATGTTACCTCCCTCGTCCTTGATTGAAGAAATCCTGTTGTGAGCTCTGTTCGCCATAGTGGATCTGTGGAAAAATCTGGTGTTGCATTCTCCTTCTTTTAGCCATTGCACTCTGGATTTTTGCCTCCAAAAAATCTCCTCTTGTTTACATAAGTTCTCCCAATCTTGATGATATTTAGCTGCCAGATCATTTTTCTCTTTATCAAAACCCTCCATAATCAGGGTTTGGTTGAGTTTCTGCATTTTTCCTTCAACAGTTTTTTTTGCTTCAAAAATATTGCCATATTCCTTCTTGTTCCACTCCTTGAGCCAGAGTTTGATATGTTTGAGTCTTTTTTGAAGAAGGAACATTCTTGTGCCCTGAATTTCCAAATCTTCTGCCCACCAGATGGCTATGTTATTGTTAAAGTCTGGGTGGGAGAGCCAGATGTTTTCAAATCTAAAAGGTCTATTCCTAGGTTTGCCAATGCCCTGAATATCCAATTGTACCGGCTAGTGATCTGAGCCTCCAAAGGGAAGAACACTAGCAACTATGTCCTTGTCCTTGATCATAAGATCTTCTGAAATTATGAATCTATCCAATTTAGAGGCCACCTGAGACTCTCCTCCTCTTTTATTGTTCCAAGTAAAAGTACCATTATTCATAACAATATCCACGAGCTTCATATTGTCTATGAAGGTTTGAAAAGCACAAGAGTCTTTGTTTAGAATTTTGGTTCCTCCTTTTTTCTCAGACAGTGATTTAATCATATTGAAATCACCCCCTAAGATCCAAGGGATTTTTGCATGTCATTCCCTAAGCTTCTGCAGGGAATCTAGAAGCATGAGTTTACCATCCATTCTTTGGGGGCCATACACATTCGTGACCAGGTAAATTTCCTTATCTCCCACTGGTTGAATGACCACTGATAGATAATCTCTAGATGCTTCAGCATCTATAATGTCAATCTTTTGGGGGTTCCAAAGCGTGAGAATTCCTCCTGCTGTATTCTCTGCTTTGACTTCCAGAAACTCAAATCTATTGAGCCATTTGCTGTGAATCTCTTTTATTTTTTGAATGGAACATTTAGTTTCCTGAATGAAGATCACATCTAGGGCTGCTTGTTTCATTCTGTTACTTAGTAATCTTTGTTTTCTTTTACTACCTAGACCTCTTATATTCCAAGAAGTGAACTTCATTATTAAATATTTGTAAAGGAGTAACTGGATAGGTCTTTCATCTTACTTGAGTCTATCATTAGCTTTCCACATTCCATCAACAGTTCGTTATTATTTTTCCAACCCCTTTTCTTTCCTGGGATTCTTGGTGCTAATCCTGGTGTGGTTTTCATAGCTTTCACTCCTTCATTACCCTGTTTTTCATTTTTCCTTTGCTTTTCTGACCCTTTGTTCTGAGTTTTCTAGATGAACAGTTGTTGAACTCTGTGGAACTCCTCTTGAGGTAACAAATCCACTCCCTCTCTAGTTCCTTGTTTCAAGAATCCTTCTAGATCTAGATTCTCTTTCTCAAGAATTTCCTGTAGTTCGTGATCCTCCATTTCCATATCACTCTGGGTCATTTCCTGGTCCATTTCTAGTTCTGTGTCACTCATCATGTCTTCTTTCTGTTTATTTCTGTTTTGTGATTGCTCAACGTTTTCTTCTTTCTCTTCCTCCACTGGACTGCCTCCCTTGACCTGATCTGCTTGCATTATCACTTCTTCCTCTTCTAGGGCTTGAAACCTGTTTTGACTGGCCTGTTGCTTGTCTGTGTGAGGTAGTTTTGGTCCCCATTTGCTCCCTTTTCCTTTCTGGACCACCTTATGAAATCTTTCAGTATCTTTCATGGTGTGAGTTTTACTTTTGTTTTCTATTTTACTAAGAGGGAAATCTCTGAATAGGTGCCCATGCTCATGGCATTTACGACATCTAAAAGGGATGTGTTCATAATCCACAGTTTGCACCCATTCTTCATCAAACACTTCCAATATTACCTCATCTAGCAGAGCTCCAGAGAGGTCCATCTCCACACATATCCTTGCAAAGGATGTGTATTTTCCTTTTCTGGTGGCCTCAGAGGCTTTGACAAAACGCCCTAGCTTATTTCCTATGGCAGATAAGGATTCCAATTGCCAATAATCCAAAGGTAAAGAGTAGAGTCTTACCCAAACCGGAACTAAGGTAAAAGTTTCGCGTTCTGGGACAAAATTCATCACCCATGGTCGCATATATAGGCCTGTAGCTGCGTAAAAGTAGGGCCCTCCTTCAAACACTTTGTCCTTGTCTTCAATATTTGCAAAGACTACAGTAAAGAATCCTTTTGACCCCAGATGAAGTTCTATGCTTCCTTTTGGTTTCCAGTTGTATTTAATCCAAGTTTGTAAAGCTTTTTCAGTGGGCCATAAGCCCATGAATTTACAAATGATTGCATACGTCTGCATGTGGTCCCTATGCGCCTGCAGAGCAGGATCATTCAACACCACTCTGGGCGTGATTGAGGTTTTGGGCTTGCATGGTCCCTTTTGTGCTTTGCCTTTTATTTTCTGTTCCTTGTCCTCTTCCTCATTGTCTTTAGTGTTGTTGCTTTCCCTGGTTTTAGAGCCATCCTGCTCCTCTTCCTTATTTCTTTGCCTTACATCATCAAAAGGACCTCTATCCTCTTCAACTAGTTTTTTGCCTCTGCTGGCTACTGCCTGCTTATAGGAGGGATTGGAGCTCCCTCCTTTGCGTCCCTCCATGGAGAACTAGTGCTGAAGTCTGTATCCCTAGCTCACAAGTTTGTGCCGCCTTCCAGGGTTTATCGCCAATTTCATCCAACAATTTCCATCTCCAGCAATAACCTGCCTTTCACTTGATTGAACAACATTGTTTTTCTTATTTGTTTTTGTTGTTCAAACTATTGAACGACTATCATTCAATTGATTGAACAACATATTCTTTCTTAATTGTTTTTACTGTTCGAACTATTGAACGATTGTCGTTCAATTGATTGAACAACACTTTTTATCTTGTTTATTTTCGCTGCCCAAACAATTGAACAACATACTTTACTTGATGTTTTTCACTGTTCAAACCATTGAACGACTGCCGTTCAATTGATTGAACAACACATTTTGTTTTTATTTCGATTTCATTGTTCAAACAAATGGATGACTGTCGTTCAATTGATTCAACAACAATTTTTCTTTTGATTGATTTCGCTATGCAAATGAGTGAACGATTGGTGTTCAATCAATTGAACAGCACCTTGTATTTTTTTTATTTTTATTTTGATTTTGCCGATTGAGCCACACCTTTTAAGCGCTAAATTGTGAATTTTTCTCATTTTTCTCTTGATCATTATGCCATTTCCTTCTTCTTTTGTATTGCAAATAAGCACCATTTTCATTTGTGCCTCTTTTAAAGAAAAATGGTAATAACAATGTCATTATGACTTCTAAAACCCTTTTGTTGGTTATCTTTATTCATCAAGCTAATACGGTGTATCTTTATAATGGTTGTCTGAACATCTTTTCTTTTGGACATATCATGAAATGATTCATTACCTTTAATCCGTGTTGGCTTATGTTTATACTTCCCAATGGATAAAACTCATTGATATAATGTTAAGGGGATAAGAGTATAATACTTCCATTGGCATTTTCTTACTTCTTACACCATCCCTGACTCTTAAGGAGCAAATGAGCCTCCCTTTTTCTACAAGAAAGATTTCAAAAGCAAAATAAAATAGCAAAATGCTTAAAACATTGTCCAAAGAGGATAGGGGGTCTCATCATGAGCCAGCCTACCATGCTCATAAGAATGTAACAGGTGACATTCCAATTTGGCTACCAAACCAAGGTAATGACCTTCTTGATAATTAATTTGTCAGAAGAACAGGGGGTCTCATCACGAGCCAAATTGATCATCCTTGTTAAACTCTGGTGAGTGCAACTATGGTTATTTGGTCACCATGCCAGCATAGTGGTCTCTTTGTGACAAAATAAAGAAAATTTAAACTGTATAAAGGACTATGGCTCATTTGGGAGGGTTAAAAAGCAACCCTGCCGAGGCTATGAATGCTTGCTGGAAGCAGGGCTCTACTATGGTATTGAAATATTATCTTATATTACCATATGATGTCTACCTCTTATCACCTATGACTGTATTTCTAACAAAAATTTCCATTTGGGATCACTTTTACAAGCCGCATAGCATGGTAATTTTAATCTATATTTATCATATTCCATACGTCTGAGCATTAAATGTCAGTCATTAAACATAAATTGCCAATTATGCTTATGTGATTAATTCTGCTCACGGTACAATCTTTGACATAATGACTTAACATTGTTGTTTTTATTTTGATTTGGCCAATTCATGTCTAACAACAGATATCGCTTAAATGTTTTACTGATTTGTGTGCTACAATGTTTTAGATTGGTTGCCTGCATTTATTTCGCATTTGTTTATTTGCCTGTTTTCCGCATGCTGAAAGGACGTGGACGCCCTTCTCTCATCAGATGGGGGGATGGCCTGTGTATGGATGGCACGTATTCCAGTTATGGATAACTGTGTGACAATCATTCGGATTACCTCTGGTGTATGAATTGCATGATGTGCAAGAATGTGTAATAATTAGCAGAAAATTCTGATTGGTCAAAGAATGGAAACCATTATGGCAGGCATGCGAACATATGATTTTGCGTTAAGTATGGCTGACAGGATGAATGACTTAACTAAAATCGATAATAATTATCCAAGTAGAATCATTTCCTTTATAGTTTTTGTGATATAAATTGCTGTTGTGTTGCATTACAGGGGAAAAATAGAGTTGTATACAGAAGAACCAGACTCAATTGCAGCAGCTATGGGCGAAAGAGAAATTCATAGTGAGCCTCTAGTACTAATGGTGTCGAATCAAGCCCGCGAAATCCTTGAATGCACTGGCTAGTTGCAGTATTTAAACAGACTGCAGGGATTCCATGAAGAGCTAACGCTAGAATTTCTGCAAAATCTACAGAATGGTAGTACAATGGTCAAAGGCATATGCATGGTGGTTTCAGAAGAAGTCTTGGCTGAAGACACGTGACTTCCGGCAGAAAGGGAAAAATGGGCAGACAAGTGCGTCCTTTTATACAGCGTAATTGAAGCCTTCCAGGACCCAAGCGAGCGGCTGATACGAACGGGGAAAGGAATTCATCCTTTAGCGTTACAACAACTGTGGCAAGAGCTGGCGGTCATCGTCCAAAGATATATCACCTGCGACGGCTGGCATGATGTGGTAAAGCCTCGACAACTGAAACTCCTAGCCATTTT
Organism: Pinus tabuliformis; assembly: GCA_031772625.1. Lineage (NCBI taxonomy): Eukaryota > Viridiplantae > Streptophyta > Pinopsida > Pinales > Pinaceae > Pinus > Pinus tabuliformis. The sequence continues at coordinate 1,067,808,793 of CM062815.1, forward strand.
AAAGCAAATAATTTCAGTTAATTTACCATTTTATCTAAATTCCTTGTTACATGATGTTGCCCGACGGGTAAGGACAGCCAAGGACCCACATAGTGTAGTTAGCCATCATGGGTTAATTAAGTTAATCATCACAAATAGATTGGCACAGCAACAATTAACATGGGACAGTATCATAAATCCTACCTTGGCTCCACCCCCAGAAAATGAGGAAACAGAGTAGCAAGGGCCAAGAACCCCAGGCCCAAAGAAAATATTAAAATGAAAGAGCCCCACTGCACCCCTAGAATCAGCTAAGTGTAGACGCTCGGTGAGAGTAAAAGCCCAGCGACGCATTCCAATCCAAGTAGAAGAAGCTGGACCATCCTGCACACCTCCTCTTAGTCCTCAAGACCCTCCTTTGCAAGACTATGAGGAGGAAGTGGCAAGGGTTTTGGGAAGCAAGTGAGTATTTACCGAAGGCAGGGAACACTGAAGAACTGAACTGTACCCCTGATCGGTTGGTCCCTACTGACAATTCCGATCATGAAAAAACATAGCCATGCACTGATGCCATGGAGGAGCAGAGAGAGTCAATTCCTGATATGGAAACACCCCTCGAAGTCGAGGAACATGAAGAAATGGCCAGCAGAAAGGAAACTCAAGCCGTAGGCACCAGTCCAGTGGACCCCCCAATAGAAAGAAACCCTGAAGGTGAAAACTTGAGGGATGTCAATCAACCAAGTGATATTCCCTTTTCAAATTCCCCTGTGGATGAGGCCTACCAAGAAGAAGACCACGAGAATGATGATTGTTCATGAGATACCATTACATTGGATCTCCTGAACACAAAATGAATAATAATTATGAGTTGGAAGGAGAAATCCCACCAGAAAACACAGTTCCAATTGGGAACATTCCTGATGATGACATAGTGCAGCCTGTACAAGTAGCAAAAGGTAACGCAGCCCCAGATGGCAGCCCAAGAGTAGAAAAGCCCTACAAAGCTAAACTTAAAAAGGTGCTCATAAAATACAAAAAAACGAAGTAGGTAATCACGTAGTTGAAATATTGGCTAAAAGAAGCAACCAGAATGAGGAAATTGAAAGTAAAAATGGAAAATGTAGGGACACAAACAGAACAATGTTCTGCGAAGGATGTTGAGACTCAGACAGAGTTTCTTGAGGTTTGCCCAAAAGAAACCCAGACTGAGCCAGCTATCAGAGAAGATATTGCCATACAAACTAAGGAGCCCTGTATCTTTTCACAGGGAACTCAAACGGCCTACCCCACTGCGGACATTGTTGTCCAGACTAATATTGAAGAAAATGTTCAAGTTGTAATTCTGGAAGTAGCTAAAGCTGCTATGTAGACTGACCCTGAGGAGACCCAAGATGCATAAGTCCAAACAGATGAAACGCCTCTTTACACCCCCTTGGTTAGAGAAGCCGTTATTAGAAAATTAAAGAATGAGATTTTAACAATTCACCAAGAATTAGCTCAGCACAAGGAAAATGTGGTCCCTTTTCACGAACACCAAGGGCTAAATAAGAAGTTTGAGGCACTTACCAGGATGGAAGACAAGACTTTTGCTCAATATAAGGCTGAGCAAAAGAAGGTTGAAAATTTAGAGGGACAATTGCAGAAATCCAGAGAACAAATGGAGACTGTCTATTCTCTCTATTCAGACACTCTATCTTGTCGAGCTCCCACCACCAATTATGCTTTATTTCTTACGGATAGATATCTCCTATTAAAATTTAAGGCCGTTAAGGCTAATAAACCGGCAGAAATTAAAACCACTCCTGATTTTATTAAGTGTTTCAGAGAACACGATGAGAAGGTTCATCGCCTCCTTTGTGAGCTCTATATGCATAAAAAAAAATTAGAGGATGACAGGGATAGCCACCCTGCCCCTTTCATAGATGACATTTAATTTCAGGTGTTCCTTTCCTTTACTGCTAATCAACTAAAATGGGTTAAGGCTTACAACACATTAAAAAGGCGTGAGTATGGCATTGACCTATGGGTCAAAGGAGAACCTACGCAGCCACTACTCCTATTTGTCCGGCATAAGCAATTTATGAAAAAAGACGGTGTCGTAGGAAAATTGAGGCCAATCCATACTGATATCATTCAGGCCGGAAAGGAATACTTCCAGGCTATTAAAGAAGAATCCCTGGGTGCATCAAGGCAAAGATGGGAAGTTTCCCGTGACACTATGAGGAGCCGAGAGCCATTCGGATATCATAACTTCCAAGCTGCCTCTTCCCGTTTTTATAAATATAGCAATATGATTTTAACAATGGGACCAGACTGGATAGGATGCCGCTATAGAACCCCAATCATATGGTACCCTCCTGATCAATACCGTAGTGATTATAACTTAAAAGATCATGAGGTAACCCAGGCTTTTGTTGTCCTCAAGCAAAAGAATGGTTTTAGGAATTACAGGGAGGAAGTATACCCTGCTTATTCTCTCACGCAGTTGCATCTGAACTATACTCTTGCATGAGGACGTGCAACAAGGTAAGCTGGGGAGTATGTTGGGACAGGAAAAAGGTATGATTTCTCTTCATTTAATGCTTCATTTATCATTCATCCTTATAATATTATCTCTATTTATAGAATAAAATGAGGAAAATATCAGTTAAAGTTGGAAGAAACTATTTGGTGATAGAATATGCGAATTTAGTACGAAAAAACTGATTCTTTGCTATCTTTGTATGCAAAGATGCGATTGGGCAAAAGTTGTTCAGTTGGCAGGACAGCACGAGGCCATAAAGGGGAAAAGCCACGGCGTCTGGGGCAGACAAGGAAGCGGAAGATCAGTTTGAATACTCTTATTTTATCATATGATCAGATTTTATATTGCGAAATCCTCAAGATCTCCTGATCCTGAGGATTCGCTTCTATCCAAGTTTCTCTTTTATGTTATATAGGGCCGAAAGGCAACTAGATACAAGTTCAGACTTTTAATGTGTAATTATTCTTTTTGAAGCAAAAACGTTGTTAATTCAGTGACTCTGTCAGCTGTTACTTTGAAGTTAATGAAAGAAGGTTGCATTTGATACATCTCCGTATTCTGAGTTTTTATTAAGCAGAGGCTTCTGGCGACTCTGGGCCCAGTCACAAGAAGTTCCACTGCTCCTTTGTGTTATAGTTTTACATTCAGTCTTTGCAATTGATTTAATGTTTAGTTATTTCAATTATCTTGAAGATTTGTGATATTGATTTATACTGTTGTTCACTTAGATTTATATTGAAGCTGTGAGATATACTTAAGTAGCGCCTTGATTAGAATGAGTGAATGCGTGTTTGATTGTTGTTCAATTTTGATAGATGTTATCATTTATTTTGAGAGACGAGACTGATTAACTTCTACAAATTGCAACATAGAATGTTTACCATTTAGGAATCCTTTATCATTGTTTTTGTTCACTTACCAATTGTTGTTCAATTAACCGATTGTTGATCTTTGTTCATCTATTGTTGTTCAATTGAGTAATGCAAATTGATTTGGGTTGTTATAGATTGGTAGTGTTGTTCGATAATCATAGTTGCTTTACTTGATTAAGTGTGATTAGTCTCGAGCTTATTTGAATGATTCTCAGTCTAATTCTCATTTGCATTCAGTTCCAATTGGTTTCGGAACAAGTTGTATGGAATTACATAGTGTTTTGTGAGAATTCCTTTCATAAATAGTTCTTTGCAGAGTTATGTGAATTGAATTGAAGAATTATCCTTTAATGATTGCAATGATTCATCATTAGATAACCTCTAGATTCACTACAATAGTATGTTGGTACTCTTGAAATAGAAATACATACCTCGGGTTAACAAACTAATGTAGGTGTTAGTGCCTAAATCTACCTCAGGCTGAGAAAGGCAGGATCTAGGGTAACATCAAACCACACTTAACCTGGTAGCTAGCCCTACCAGGTCAGGAGAGGGCTCTCTCCTTGTCAATCTTAGGAAAAAATGGCCAATAAAGCTTGAGATGACTGATGCGATGACTGATTTTAGGCTAGGTATGTGTACAAAGGTGTTTGATTGAATTTGATGATGTTTTGTTGGCTCAAATGTGAAAGGCAGATTTGGATCCGGGGAATGAGGCTCAGTTTTGTAGAGATCTCTATGGGACAAGGTAGGAAAGTGATTTGGTACTTCAAATTGAGTGAGATGGAGAGCTTTTAGACAAGTGAGGAGTTGAAAATGGCATGAAAACTCAGGGATCCTTTTCAAACAGCTGAAAACATAGATAACTAAGTAAACCCTAGGTAGAGCACTGCACTTTCAATGTATTCTACCTTTATCCTTGTTTGATTTAGTTAAGATGAAGCAAAGAGATATGATGACATACATAAAACACATGTAGACTTACAATTATAGAAGAAAACACAATACCAAAGCAAGATGCCACATGAATCCCATAAAGTGTTGCAAACCACTGGTTTATTCCTTAGCCAAACTGTTGAAATGAATATATAATGAAGCTCCAAACTTTCCCAAAAGTCCAACCATGCTAATGACTGAAAAATTACAAGATATAGGCAACCAACAACTCATCCTAGCCTCTAGGGGTCGAGCTCATAAGTTTAGGAGCTTTTCCAACAAAATCTAAACTGAGAACTAAAAAGTAGGCAGTGGAATAGCTTGCCTCTAAAAACTAGGAAACTGATTCATTCAGTTGCAAATTACCTTTTGATGGATGAATCTACCTCTATGAGTGAAAATTTAGCATAATTACATTAAAATCCATCATGTCACATTAAATTAAATCATGAGTTTGACACTTAGAAGGAGAAAAGTCAAACTGTCAAGAAACCAGGCGAAAAACAGAGTATTTTTGGTCAAACTGAGCAAAATTCCTCCAATGCGCCGCACTGATTTCCCTATGCATAGTGCCTTTTTGCAGCTGATTTTGGAGGCCTTCCCTGTGTCCAAATTTTCTCCAAGTGGGCTTTTTGGAAAGGTCTACCTGTCTACTTTCCAGAACAAGTGGAATTTTTGAATTTTGCCTCCATTTGCCTCTCCAAAACTGAGTTCTCCCAAGACTGCTTCCTGTGTGTCAAAAAAGGGGCAGAAAGGTCATTTTTGAGGTGTTTTTGACCTTTTTGGAAGCCCAAAACCTATCAAAATTTCTTGGCCATTTGTGAGCATGCATATTTTTTCAGGACAAATCCAAATATGTTGAGTTTTCCTCAAAAGGAGGTCCCCATCAAAAGTGAGCGCTAGGTGGCGCGGTGCATCAGGCAGAAAAATCTGTTTTTTACGCCAAAAATTTCAAAATTGCAAAAAGTGTCCCAAATTTCTTGAAATTTGGGCTGAGTGTCCTTCATTAAGTTTTGTGTTGGGCCAAGGAAACCTCATCCAATATCTGAAGTCTATCTTTCTCTTTTGACCTCCTTGATGCCTTCTTCAACTTGGCCTTCAAGTTCATGATTCTTGCCTTACACACTTTGTTTCTCACCAAGTAATGATATGCCATGTTCCTCAACATATTTTTCTTGTTGTTGACCTTCTCTAGCATCCTTTCTAGGTGCATGTTTGTTCTCTCAAGCCAATATTCACAATCAGCTTGAATTTCTTGCTCAAGTGTGGTCAATTTGGAAATTTGAGCGAGTTTATGGGTGAAATCGGGCTTGCAACTCTATGCGCCGTGCCAAAAACCCAACGTGTTGTGCCTGCTCTATGCATCGCGCCAGTGTATTTTTGCACTATGGAGGGTGACCCAAAGTGCCACGCCAACGACCCAAAGCGCCGCGCCCCTAAAACTTGCACAGTTTTGCTGTAATCATGCTATTTTCTCCAACACGGCCTTTCTCTTGCTCATTTTTTCTCTTTTGAATGAAAATGAGCTCTTTGAACATGACCAATGAGTTATATACAAGAGATTTTGATTTTTCACTCATAAAACCCACTTTTATAATGTTTGCATTGTGACTTACTTTTTAAACTCTGTTTTTGGGCAGTTTACTTCATTTTTGCCTTTGATGAACTGAATGATTTGATTTTTTGTTTGCCTTGCAGGGGATGGAGTTGTTGAAGCTTGGTAAGGTGACCAGGGTTTCCACTGAAATTATTTACATATGAAAGAACTGAAATTACATCAAATTTATACATAAAAACATAAAATACTATGTTTTTCCTCAAAACAGGGTTTTGAGGAAAAATCAATCACTGAGTGAGTGGTTATGGAAATTATTGTTGCTAGAACTTTATTTGACCTCCCCATGTGCTTGCTAACCATCACTGAGCATTTTGAGACCTTATTGATGAAAACCCTAAACCTAATGAGACCTAAAACCCTAAAAATGACTTTTACAGATTTAAAGACAAAAATTGATTGCAAATGATCTAGATGAATGAAAATGGGCTAGCACATGAGGGAAAATATATAATAAACCACTACCGTCAGATGATCCATGACCCTAATGGAATGCAGTTGATCGGGTGAGACACCTAACAGTGGGAATTAAGATTGCTTGTAAAAAGACATCTTAGTGGGCCAACACTTGCCACATTTCAAAGGGAAACTCTGAGCATCTTTGTTGAGCTAGTCCATTGATCTGATTGAGAAAATTAGTTTTGTTGTGCTAAAATTCCTTTTCAGAATATATTAAAAGTGCTTGATGATTTATGAAATTATTTGCAAGTTTAAACATGGGTTTTTGAGTGCTTTTATGTAATCTTTATGTGCAAATTAACATAAAAAAATTACTGAACAACAACATATAGCAGACATAAACATCACCATAAACAGTATCACAACAGCACATGATGAAGGAGTTCACCCCTCCTGGGCTACCTCTCCTTGGTCCAGCTCCTAATGGCTTGACCCTCTCTATTATGCTAACAAAATGTTAATACATCAATTTACGATGCCCAGAAAGCTCTGAAACCTATTCCAATGGCTCCAGAATGCCCAAAAATCCCTGTGTAGCCTCTTTTTACTCCTGATTTGGTAAAAAACTGAAGAAGTTATGGAATTTCCCAATCTTCTACTAATCGCACTGAAAATTCCCTAAAGCTCGGCACCATCCTACAAATTTACCCCAAAACGCGCTAACGAAGCGACAATTTCATCGAAATTCAGGCAAAATTGTCGGACACTTTAAATTTCCGCTAACGCCTTAAATTTGAAAATTTTGAGCACATGGAGGCCACGTGCCCGGGGCTAAGGTCAATGTCCCACCTTCGCCGAAAGGGCCCCCGCTCCGCTTGTTGGTGGTTATATGGGAGTGTCGCGACCAAGGATGGCCCTCTCCCTGGATTGGCGCACTGCTCGAATTTAACTATATGCAGCCGGTTATAGTTATTAAGAACTATTGTTACTATTGTTGCCCTAACTTCGACCCATAATTTTGGTGGCCCCCAGGCTACCACGTGGTGGCCTCCGGTAGGGCCACGTGTGAGCTTGTGGTTGGCCACCAATCCAGCCAATCAAAAAATGTTGATTCCTAACCAATGAGAATGTGCCACTTGGCACAATATGATTTGCTCAGCCCGTTGACCAGTCAACTTGCCACATAGACCTGCCCAGTTAGCGCCACATCAGTAGTACGGACTGCTAATTGGGCTGTCAATTTTTTAACAAAAAATCGCCTATTTGGGAAAGTGAACAAAACATGATTATGGGAGCATACGGTGTCTGTTTCACGCGAAATGAGTTGCACCGGATTCAGAATGACTAGCACTACACGGTCATCCAAGTTCCACACCAATCCGATAAATTTGAATTTTGAGCTATTTCTTGAGCACCTAATCATTCCTCCCCACTGGAAGCCTTTTGAACCCCAAAATATCACTTTCAGTTGTCTAGCAGGTAAGGGTACATTTCTCTCACCTTTCTAATCTCAATCCATTTGGCCTTTCAAGGATTTGTTCCCTTGATCCCCACTTGAAGGTAATCCACATTCCCTTGTTTTAAAGACCTTGTTCTTCTGTAAAGAATGGTGTCTTGTTGTAGTTCATCAAGCTATTCAGGAGAAAAATCCTCAAAGGAACGAATTTGGAAATTTTCTCCTTGATCTTCAATCAAAGGAGGCTCATACAACCTTAAATTCTCAACATTAACAACAACATAAATTTGCATATATGAAGGTGTTGTGACCAGCAACAACTCCCCTTCTTATTTAGTTTTATCACTAATACTAAATAAGTAATCGATTAATGCTTGTATTTCCTTTTTCAAAAAAACTTATTATCATAAACTTAGGAGAATACCCTCGAAAATCTAAAAAGACTTAAGTTTTATGATAAGTTGGAATAAAATCACTCCTTAAAGTGCGTCGCATCGCAAAAAGGGTAATGGATGCCTTCCTACAAGCGGAATTCTAAGATTGCGAAATCGCGATGCGAAATCACGCATCAAAAGACCCTCATCGCATCGCATGCCTCAAACATCACTTATGCTGAAATGCCTTAAACCACCAATATGTGATGGCACATCTTGCAAATCGCATTTCGCAGAAAACACATTGACGGATGATTACCACACGCAATAGATTTGCGATATTGCGATCTGTGATATTGCGATCTGCGATACTGCGATCTGTGATATTGCGAAGCAAATTGCAAAATCGCCTTATCGCAGATCTTCAGGGCTTGTTGTTCAAAAAAGCTTTTTCCATAACCCGAGGCCCAGTTATGCGCGTTAATGTTAATCAATGAGTTAGTTGGCAATCATTAATGAAATATGGTTTTGATCTTATCAAAGAGCCATTTCACGTAAGGTGGTATATTTTATATGTTTTCCGTATTTAAAGCTTTCCCGTCACCTTTTTCTTATCATTATTCTCACCTCATTTGTAAACTGTAGGAGCGAAGAGCAGAGAAGTATACATAGCAGTGTTCAGGATATTATGGGAAAGAAGGGTAAAGCTCCGAGTTCTGAAGATAAATAAATGACGCCCTTGTACACAGACACCACCTATAACAAAGATGTCGGTATTACTACTTGGGAAGGCATGTATAGTCTACTCGAGGAAGAAAATCCCAAGGTAATGGAGGTTACAGCTACTGCAGGCTCACACGGGTCTTCTGAGGCATCTATTACAGAACTAGCATGTTCGTTCTTGCACAGGATAGCAGCGAGGCCCAAAATTCTTCCATACACGAACATGGTTAAATGGGTACTAGATAATGCTGATATCACGTATAGAGAATTTAAAGCTCAAAACCACGAATTCACAAAGTCGTTATTTTCACAAAATTTAAGCTTTATATCCTCTAACAAAAAGCGCGCAAGAGGCAAAAATCGCACCAGGGAAGCCCGGATCAAGAAACGGAGGCAGTTTCCTAGCGCTAATCGCGCATCACCAGGCAAAACCCCTCGAGATGGAAAGCCTCTAATCACTCAGTCGCCTGTAAGCCCGGAAATTTGTAAAAAAAAAGCGCTAAAGGCAAAAGGCAAAACTTGAACTCTAGACCAGTGGTATTCATTAGGTATATCATCAAGTGGTATGTAGATATTTACTGAATGTATAGCATCTACAGATATGTTGGAGACAAAAGGCTCAAGAAAGGGCAGAATCCATCAAAAGATTAACCAAGTTGAATTGGGATTCTTATTGGGCATACTTGGTAAAACCACACAGCCAGTGCATGACTCTCAAATGTATCATCATTTTTACCGAGAAGATGGCGCTAGCACTTGCCGATTTCGTTTTCGCGGGACAGCTAAAATCGGAAGTCAGCCAGCCAACTCTCCTCAAGCAAATGTTGAATGCTTGCGATTACAAGGAACAGATACACAGATAGTTAGTTGTTAATTTTATTTTTAGATTTAGTTTTAATTTTGCTTTATTTTTGCCTGAAATGAGGACGGTCATTTAAACCGCATCCTACATTTTTGTAATAAATTATTTTTAGATTTAGTTAGTAGTATTTAAACCCTTCTCATGCATTTAGAGAAGGGTCCTGAAATTTGTCAAAAACTTGTCCTCAGAACATGCACTTTTGCACCCTCCAAGGAGGTTTTGATGAATGAATGGAACAAGATTTATTGATATCTGCATTTAATATCTACTACTGATGTTGCACTTTTTTACTCTTAGTGGATGTTGGATTAAGAAGAGATAAATCATTATTGCTTGAAGCTCATGAGTAGAACTAGTTATAAATGGTACTTTTATCTCTTAACTGTTTCTGCTTATGTGTTAAGGTGATATTCATGTTCAGTTATTTATATATGAATGTGTGAATGCTTGAGTTATCATTTGGTACTTCTGTACGGTGATAGCTATTTATTTATGTTTAATGTATGAGTAGCTTATTATGCGATATGTTTTTCACAACTGTTTCGTCTAACTTTTTATACGAAATGGTTTATCTTTATTGAATTCTTTTCTCATATCAGTTGAATGATCTTTATTACCAATTGTTATTTGAAATCATTTTAGATCGCATAACAGAAAGATTACATCCCGGGTTAGTTTAGAATTAGATATTTATGTTTATTAGAATACAATTGCATGTTGTTAGATTAGATTTAGAATAAAAAGCATTTTACTTAGGAACTATTAGAAAGGAAATATCAATTCTCAACACACACACACATATTGGGAAACTGGTCCCATATCCCCAGTCGGACCCACTATACCAAACGGAAAAGGAGCTGCTAACCAAGGTTCGGACCGGGTGGGTATCCCCCTTGTTGTAGACCCGATTTTCGAGGCTTCAACATATTTGGTGCTAGAAGGAGGGCCCCGAACTATGAATGGAAAGTAAATCTAAATATAAATACCATTCTGAGAGTAAATAGCCCTCACCATCTCCCCCAACTTCTCCATTGCATTTAGAATCTTTAAATCTTCAGCAAGAAGTCGAAAGAACAACAACCACTACAACAAACCCTGACATTTCAGAGAAATCTACTATTGAACCTCCTGAAGTTGAATCTTTGATTCATAAACTTCAGCAATTTTCTATATCACCTCAAAGATCTGATAAATCTCAAGGCAGTGTGACTTCACAATATAACCCTGCTCATCCTCTCACCAGATTAAAGAGAGAAAAGTTTGGTATTGAGCCAACCGAGTTACCTCTACCTACAAGGAAGAGAGCAAGGAAATCACCTAAAGGGTCTAATAGCGAGACTCTTTTGTCATCATCATCCATCTCAACCTCTCCACCGTGAAGTCAACCATCCACCCCTCCACTTCAGATTATTGTCCACTAGTCCACTGGAACTTCAACATCTCCTTCTCAATCCTCTGGAACTGTAATATCCTCATCTTCCCAACCATAGGGATCATCTTTTGCGCTTTCCTCTATTAGTAGTTCATCGATGGCCCAATCTCCATGGAATAACCCTGGGGCAATCTTAATGCCTACGCGCTTGAGTCAAATACCGGCCCATCCTGAAAAATGGCCTCCTAAGTTTAATCCTGAAGCTGGCATGCTAGCAGAAGAACATATAAACAACTTTATGTTATCTATAAATCTCAATGGAGTTACTAATGAATATGTTTTTGTCCGACTCTTTCCTTACACTTTGCAAGGAGCAACCGGATCATGGTATTTCTCATTACCATCTGGATCCATCACTAGTTGGGATATCTTTCAAGAACAATTCTTGACTAAGTTCGGTGATGACAGTTCTACCGCGACATTGATCAATGACCTATCTAACCTTAGGGCTGAGTCAAAGGAACCTATCAAAGATTTTAACTCACCTTTCAATAAATTGCTGAACAAAACTCCTACTGCTTCTAAGCCTAGCGAAGAAGTGCGAAGTGAATGGTACATCTCTGCTTTACCATCAAACATAGCAATCTTCGTTGATAGGGCTAATAAAACAACTTTAGCTGACAATATGAAGGAAGCAATAGCGGTAGAGAAATGTATCATAGCCTTAGAAAAGAAAAACGTCGTTGATGAACGAAAATCTAAGAAGGTTACTTTTAAGGAAGATCCCAAGAAAAAACAATTGAAAGATCCATTCGATTTAGAAGGATTGCAGAAAGTTTTGAAAACCATGTCTAACGAAATGGTTGATATTAAGAAACAAGTAGCAGAGACTTCTTCTAAAAAATCGTACAAGCCTTATAGAAGAAATCCTTCGACTGATTCAAAGCCTCCTAATGCTATTACAAATGCTGAATCAGAAGAAGAAGAAGAGGAAATTGCTACCGAAGAGCCTACCGATGAAGAAGAAGTTGTAGAGGTACAAGGTATGTGGGATTTCATCCTCCTAGATGAAGAGGATCAAGAGGCATCGCCAATTAGTACTCGAAGTAGAAATCAACTCGATCCTCCTCAACCTACTCCTAAGCCGAAGAGCGCAAGCTCAATGCCTAAGGATAAAGTCGCAGCCAAGAAAATGACATCCAAAGCAACTCAAACAAGCCCAGTCCAAACAGATTCACCAACTCCATCTAAAACATTGATTGTTTCGGATGAAATGGAGTATAATATCATAGAAGACATGAAGAAGACTAGGGCTAATATTACTTTTTATGAATTGAGCAAGTTAAAACATCAGCAAAAGGTACTTTTGAAAGAATTACATGCAGTACCAGTTGCACCTCTGCCCACCATTGTAATCTCTCAAGCTTCCCATGAGATGGGAAGACCTCCAACTAATGTGATTAATAAAGTTGATCCAAACGATATCGCTTTAATTGGAGGAAGGTCGAGATCTCATACTCCCCCATTTCTTCTTACTTATGAAGTTTTCAACAAAAATTTGCATAATTGTTTAGTTGATTCTGGAGCTTCATCTAATATCTTACCTAAATCAATATGTGCAAAGTTGAATGTTCAACCTCAAAAATCTGCTGTGCACATAGTGCAGCTGGATCGGTCGCAAGTTGAAGTGATCGGTGAATTAAATCAGGTTACCATAAGGTTGTCATCTAATCTAAAGGTATGTCAAGTTATAGACATTTTAGTTGCAGATATTCCAAAATTTTATGGCTTAGTTCTTAGCAAAGATTGGTCAAAAAAACTTCATGGATACTTTGCAACCGATTGGTCGCACATGTGGCTCCCTTACAATGGTAAACCAAATCAGGTAAAGGTTGAGTGAGAAAGACATCAGAAATACATAGTAATAGAATTGGACGGAGAAAATGAACTGGTAGCATATAGCAATAATATTATTGGCAACTATTTTGTTGATTCTTTCTTAGGAAATTTTAATGCTCACACTTCAACTTACCTAGAACATTTTGTTTTATCTCAAGTAGAAAATTTTTCTCAAACAGATAGTTCTAAATGTATTAATTTTGTAGATAGTCCTGTAAATAAATCTTTATTTTGGAAGTTATTTTTTGACGATTCTAAGTCTAACGAAGGAGCAGGAGCAGGATGCGTATTAATCAGTCTAGAGGGAAACAAAACTATGCTAACTTGTAGACTCGAGTTCGATTGCACCAATAATACTGCAGAATACGAGGCTTTAGTCCAAGGATTATACAAAGCAATCGGATTAGACATCAAATATCTACAAGTCTTCAGAGATTCTGAAATTGTTATCAGACAGGTACAGAATACTATACATTGTCTATCAGGTCATTTAAAGCATTACCAATCTTTAGTACAAGATTTGACTGAACATTTTATAGCATTTAATATTTCATCAATTCCTAGACTCCAGAATGCTAGTGCCGACCTCTTGGCAAACGTAGCTTCCAAGCTCATTCCCTCAGAAGACTATAGCCTCGATAGATTTTCAATCGAATTAATCTTTAGACCCTCGATTCCTGATAACATTACCAATTGGAGAATTTTCAACGATGATCCTGATATTGTAAGCTTCCTCACATCTGAGGGATCTTACACCAATCAAATAATTGATGAGGACCAACATGACAGACAATTGCAACAAGATAGCACTAATAATGCTATGCCAAAGTCAATAGTCAAATTAGAAGACCTATATGATTTGAAAGATCTACCAATTCAAAACTTCAAAGTTCAACTCTGAACTATGAATTAGTAAATCTAGGAACTGATACCAAGCCACAGAATATCAACCTAGGCCTTGGCCTAGCTCCTGAAGAAAAATTAGCGTATGTTCGTCTCTTGAAACAATACAAAAGTGTCTTTGCTTGGAACTACAATGAACTTAAGACTTACGACACTTCTATCATCCAACATACTATCCCAATGATAAACGATGAAAAACCTGTCCAGCAAAAGCTGAGAAAGATCCATCCTAATCTAGAAAACTAGATCAAAACTGAGCTCAATAACTTATTGAAAGCCAAAATCATTTTTCCCATTCGACATTCTAAATGGGTTTCCAACATGGTTCCGTTAGAAATAAGAATGGAGACATTAGAATTTGCATTGACTTTCGAAATCTTAACAAAGCCTACCAAAAAGATAATTTTCCTTTGCCTCCTATGGAGCAAATATTGCAGGCAGTTGCAGGATCAGAATTAATGTCCTTCTTGGATGGTTTCTCCGGCTACAACCAAGTTTTGGTCCATCCCAATGATCAATTAAAGACCACATTCAGAACCAAATGGGGTACTTATGCATATCAAAAGATGCCTTTTGGTCTGATCAATGCTGGTGCCACATTCCAAAGGGCCATGGACATCGCATTTAAGGGATTAGTAAACAAATCAGTAGTAATCTACCTGGATGATATAACTGTATATTCCAAGAAGCGAGGTAATCATCTCAGAGATTTAAAACAGATCTTCCAACGTTGTCAAAGGTATGGAATTTCACTTAACCCAAAAAAGTCCTTTTTTGCATTAAGTGAAGGAAAACTTCTTGGATTTATAGTGTCAAAATCTGGAATCCATATTGATCCCGACAGAATCAAGGAGATTTCCGAAATACCTTTGCCTCACAACAAGAAAGTTATGCAATATTTCCTTGGCCAGATTAATTTTGTAAAGATATTTGTTCTAGATTTTTCAAGAATTGTATCTCCTTTACAAGCAATGATTAAAAAGAACTCAATCTTCAAATGGGGCCAAGATGAATATGAAGCATTCAATCTGATCAAACAAGCGATTGTTAACGCTCCATCTTTAGCAACTCCAAATTTTTCTGATCCTTTCATTTTATATACATTTGCCTCTGATAGATCATATGCTGCGATACTCACTCAAGCAAATCAAGACAAGGCAGAAGCCCCAATTTCTTTTTTCAGTTCAAATCTACAAGGGGCTGAGTTAAATTATTCAGACGTAGAGAAACAAGCTTATGCTGTTTTCAAAGCGATAAAATATTTCAGACCCTTTCTACTTAAAACCCATACAAAAATCATAGTACCGTTTCCAGCGGTAAGAAATCTCTTAGTACAGAAAGATGTGGGTGAGAAAAGAGCCAATTGGGTTACCGCATTACAAGAATATGACGTTGAAATTAAACCAGCAAGTATTGTAAAAGGTCAAGGCTTTTGCAAAATGCTGGCTGGAGCATCGCTTATTTCTGAAATACCATTTGCAGAGATACAAATGTACGAGGTAAGCCTAAACGATGTTGATTCATTATACGCTGATATCATATTTTATCTAAAGAACGGATATGCCCCTTCAAACCTCGATTATACAAAGAAAAGAGCTCTAAGGTTGAAGGCTAAGCAATATCAGCTCGTGAACGATGTACTTTTTAGGATGAATTATGATTTTGTTCTCCTTAGATGTCTTGAGAAATCTGAAGCTGAAAAGGTGTTGCAGGAACTCCACGATGGACCAGCAGGTGGACATTATGCTGGAGATGCTACTGCACATAAAATCCTCCGCGCTAGCTATTACTAGCCCACACTATTCAAAGACATGCATAGCTACGTAAGGAAATGTCAAGTTTGTTAAACTGTTGCTGGGAGACAAAAGAAACCATCGTTGCCTTTGCAACCAGTCAATATTGAACAGCCTTTTGATTAATGGGGATTGGATATAATAGGTGAGATCGTTCCTCACTCTTCTAAATAGCATAGGTATATCCTTATAGCTACAAATTATTTTACTAAATGGGTAGAAGCAGTTCCTCTCAAGACAGCTAATGCCAAAAGCATCATTGATTTCATAAATCAGTTCATAATCACCAGGTTTGGTTTACCCTCTGCTTTAATGTTTGATAATGCATCGTATTTTTCTAGCAATGCTATGACTAAATTTGCACTCAAAAGAGGTTTTAAACTTAAATACTCTGCCAATTATTACCCACAGGGGAATGGGTTAGCTGAATCTACGAATAAAAACTTAATCAGAATCATTAAGTGAACCATTGATCAAACTCACAAGAATTGACACAAGTCTTTAATATATGCTTTATGGGTAGACCGAATAACGCAGAAAGCCTCTATTGGCACTTCTCCCTTTAATTTAGTTTATCGGAAAGAAGTGGTTCTTCCAACCCATCTAGCAATTCCCTCTTTGGCCTTAGTTCAGTATATTGATGATACAACTAAGGCAGCTGGAAATACTTAAGCTAGAAGAGCAACGAGAATAGGCTAAAATAACGCATGCTCATCACCAAGCATTAGTAAAAGCTTCTTTTGATTCAAACATGATATCCAGAAAGGACTTTCAGATGGGAGATCTAGTTTTAAAGTGGGACAAGGCTCAAGAGGAAATGGTAAACATACGAAATTTCAACGAATGTGGCTTGGCCCTTTCCAAATTGCAGAAATCATAGGCCCATCTACTTTTATGTTACAGGATTTAACAGGAAAAAGAGAATCTTTACCTGTTAACGGGCAGATCCTCAAAAAATACTTTCCGTAGGAGATCATTTTTCTATTTTTGTAGATTAGTTTTTCCTTTATTTTTATAATAAAACCAGTTGTAAATGGTTACATTTGGAATTCAGGAAAAAGACAAGTATTTTTTATTTTTTTTTCGCTTGTATAAATAGAAATGATTTAGAAAATTGGTTGAATTATTATTGAAAGATATAATCAAAGGCTATAAGCCTGAAAATGATATTAGTTTCAACCTTGTAAATTTGGATAAAAAACGAACTTTAGTGAAAATTGGTTTTATATCAGTCAAATGAAAGGTATCAATAACAAAACGAAGATTCTCTGTAGAAAAGCTCTTTCCAAAAAAATCTACCATTGTCATCCAAAGCTATTCTTAAGGAAACAATGACTTCCTCCCCACCTAGGGAATTACAAGCTTCAAGGAATAATCCAGTGATACACTTTAAACTTAAAGAATAAGAGGTCTCATCACGAGCGGAATTATCATGATCATAGATATTATAGCTTGCTGACTTTGCCAAAACTGCATACCACAACAAGGCAATGACTCAAGATTGTTGCAATCAAAAGACAAGGGGTCTCATCACGAGCCAGCTTGTTCAGCAAAGCTATAAATCAAGTGAGTGGCACTGTCATAATTTGGCTACCAAACTAAGGCATTGTTCTTTAAGGGTTAAAAGAAAATGAAAGCAATAAGTGTGGATATGGATTTCTCTTTGAAAATTGTATATTTCTCCAAGTAGGATACAGGATCATTACTGGGTAACAGGTAACCCTGTCGAGGCTATAAACGCCTACTGGCAGCAGAGGCTCTACCTATGACAAATGAGCAAATTTAAAACTGATTTACAGAGAAGGCTTTGTTTTTATCTTTATAAACCAAGTAGTGACTGATGTAGATACAATGACTAGCTCTAGGAAGTAAATAACCAAAGTTAACATAGAAGAAACAAACTATCATAGACAGCTAAAAGCATAATGTATTTTATCTTTCTATAATAAAGTTTGATTTTCTAGAAAAATTTCTATTTTGGAAGTTTAGAAAATTCAAAAGAAAAGCAGAGATAACTGGTTCTTCCAAGTGAATCGCCAATTGTTGTGGCCAACAACAACCCCCCTTCTTATTTAGTTTTATCACTAATACTAAATAAGTGGGGACCCTTATTCAAAAATTTAAAAAATTGATTAATGCTTGTATTTCCTTTTTCAATAAAACTTACTATCATAAACTTAGGAGAATACCCTCGAAAAATCTAAAAAGACTTAAGTTTTATGATAAGTTGGAATAAAATCACTCCTTAAAGCGCGTCGCATCGCAAAAAGGGTAATGGATGCCTTCCTACAAGCGGAATTCTAAGATTGCGAAATCGCGATGCGAAATCACGCATCAAAAGACCCTCATCGCATCGCATGCCTCAAACATCACTTACGTTGAAATGCCTTAAACCACCGATATGCAATGGCGCATCTCGCAAATCGCATTTCGCAGAAAACACATTGACGGATGATTACCACACGCAACGGATTTGCAATATTGCGATCTGCGATACTACAATCTGCGATACTGCGATATTGCGAAGCAAATCGTAAAATCGCCTTATCGCAGATCTTCAGGGCTCGTTGTTCAAAAAAGCTTTTTCCATAAACCGAGGCCTGGTTATGCGCGTTAATGTTAATCAATGAGTTAGTTGGCAATCATTAATGAAATATGGTTTTGATCTTATCGAAGAGCCATTTCACGTAAGGTGGTATATTTTATATGTTTTCTGCATTTAAAGCTTTCTCGTCACCTTTTTTCTTATCATTATTCTCACCACATTTGTAAACTGCACGAGCGAAGAGCAGAGAAGTATATATAGCAGTGTTCAGGATATTATGGGAAAGAAGGGTAAAGCTCCGAGTTCTAAAGATAAAGAAATGATGCCCTTGTACACAGACACCACCTGTAACAAAGATGCCAGTATTACTACTTGGGAAGGCATGTATAGTCTACTCAAGGAATAAAATCCCAAGGTAATGGAGGTTATAGCTACTGCAGGCTCACATGGGTCTTCTAAGCCGTCTATTACAGAACTAGCATGTTCATTCTTGCACAGGATAGCGGTGAGGCCCAAAATTCTTCCATACACGGACATGGTTAAATGGGTACTAGATAATGTTGATATCACGTATAGAGAATTTAAAGCTCAAAACTACGAACTCACAGAGTCGTTATTTTCACAAAATTTAAGCTTTATATCCTCTAACAAAAAGCGTGCAAGAGGCAAAAATTTCACCAGGGAAGCCCGTATCAAGAAATGGAGGGAGTTTCCTAGCGCTAATCGCGCATTGCCAAGCAAAACCCCTCGATATGGAAAGCCTCTAATCGCTCAGTCGCCTGTAAGCCTAGAAATTTGTAAAAAAAAAAAGCGCTAAAGGCGAAAGGCAAAACTTGAACTCTAGAACAGTGGTATTTATCAGGTATATCATCAAGTGGTATGTAGATATTTACCGAATGTACAACATCTATAGACAAGCTAGAGACAGAAGGCTCAAGAAAGGGCAGAATCCATCAAAAGATTAACCAAGTTGAATTGGGATTCTTATTGGGCGTACTTGGTAAAACCACACAGCGAGTGCATGACTCTCAAATGTATCATCATTTCTACCGAGAAGATGGTGCCAGCACTTGCCAATTTCGTTTTCGCAGTACAGCTAAAATCAGAAGTCAGCCAACCAACTATCCTCATTCAAATGTTGAATGCTTGCGATTACAAGGAACAGATACACAGATAGTTAGTTGTTAATTTTAGTTTTAGATTCAGTTTTAGTTTTAATTTTGCTTTATTTTTGCCTGAAATAAGGACGGTCATTTAAACCGCATCCTACATTTTTGTAATAAATTATTTTTAGATTTAGTTAGTAGTATTTAAACCCTTCTCATGTATTTAAAGAAGGGTCCTGAAATTTGTCAAAAACTTATCCTCAGAACATGCACTTTTGCACCCTCCAAGGAGGTTTTGATGAATGAATGGAACAAGATTTATTGATATCTACATTTAATATCTACTACTGATGTTGCACTTTTGTACTCTTAGTGGATGTTGGATTAAGAAGAGATAAATCATTATTGCTTGAAGCTCATGAGTAGAACTAGTTATAAATGGTACTTTTATCTCTTAACTGTTTCTGCTTATGTGTTAAGGTGATATTCATGTTCAGTTATTTATATATGAATGCGTGAATGCTTGAGTTATCATTTGGCACTTCTGTACGGTGATAGCTATTTATTTATGTTTAATATATGAGTAGCTTATTATGCGATATGTTTTTCACAACTGTTTCGTCTAACTTTTTATACGAAATGGTTTATCTTTATTGAATTCTTTTCTCATAGTAGTTGAATGATCTTTATTACCAACTGTTATTTGAAATCATTTTAGATCGCATAACGAAAAGATTACATCCCGGGTTAGTTTAGAATTAGATATTTATGTTTATTAGAATAAAATTGCATGTTGTTAGATTAGATTTAGAATAAAAAGCATTTTACTTAGGAACTATTAAAAAGGAAATATCAATTCTCAACACACACACACATATTGGGAAACTAGTCCCATATCCCCAGTCAGACTCACTATACCAAATGGAAAAGGAGCTGCTAACCAAGGTCCAGACCGGGTGGGTATCCCCCCTGTTTAGACCCGATTTTCAGGGCTTCAACAGAAGGCAAATCCAACCTGAAGGCATTGTTACCAATCTTTTCCAAAATTATGAATGGACCATATCTAATTGGTTTTAGCTTTTTACCTTCTCCTTGGAGCCTCTCTTTTCTAATGTGAAGCCAAACTTCATCACCAACTTGGAACTTGTGATCTACACAATGCTTGTCGTGCCTTGTTTTGTACTTTCCTTGGCTCTTTTCAAGTTGTTCTTGAACTCTTTGGTGTACCAATTGGATTTGTTCAATGAACCTTCTTGCTTTGTCTATGTCACTATGACCATCAATAGAAACATCTTTCTCAAAAATGAAATCCAAAGGAGACTTAGGAAAGTATCCCAAACATGCTTCAAATAGTGATGTTTGAGTTGAAGAGTACTTTGCTCAGTTGTAAACATGCTGAATATAGTGCAAATGTTCATCCCACAACTTAGGATGCTTGCTGCAATACCCACGAAGAAGATGTATCATTGTCCTTTTCACCACCTCTGTTTGACCATCTGTTTGCGAATGAAATGTTGTACTCTTTTTCAATTTGGTGTCCATGAATCCCCACAAGCTTGACCAAAAATTCCCAACAAAGTGAGAATCTCGATCACTAACAATGGGTGTGGGAAATCCAAAATGCACCCATACATTATGAAAGAATAATTGAGCAGTTGTTCATCTGTAATTTTCTTTTTAGATGGCATTAAAATATACAATTTGTTGAACCTATCCACAACTACCTACAAATAATCATGACCTCTTTTTGAAAATGGAAGACCTCCTACAAAATCCATAGAAACACTCTCCCACGCTCGTGAAGGAACCAGAAGTGGTGTGTACAATCCTAACTTCCTATTGCTAGGCTTACTGACTGCACATAATGAACATCCTTTAATAAAACGTGACACACCTTTTGTAGAAATTCTCACTCTAGATTAAACTGATTATGCAATGTACTAAAGCAAAATACTTAATCTACTTCTACAATCAAACTTGCGGAAGCTAAATCAATTTTGAGCAAGATCAACCAGAACACATATAACAGAGAAGAAGATTCAATCACACATGAAACACAGAAGAATACTTTGGGGAAAGTCTCAACTAAAAACCCCACTATCTATATTATCATACAAGTGGAAATATCTCAAGATTACACAAAGATTTAGCTCTCAAGCTATCCAACTCTTAGTACAATCCCTCACTGCTGCTCATAGACAGAATAGACAACACATGTGCCTTCCTTCAGCCCTCCAAGCCTCCTATTTCCTTGCACAGTTTCTCCTGGGTCCTCCAGCTGCCACCTATGTGATTCTCACCTCACACACTGCTCTAACCTCTGTAGTAACTGCGCAATCCTCAAGGAATGAATTCCTTCTGCATGCAAGAGATATTCACATGGGAATATTCTAGCAACTGATAATACAATGTCCGCCTTTAATCTCAACTGGGTCTTTTTCTGAACTAACATGCATGATTTATTTATGAGAGAATATTCAGTTATCTGGAGAACACTAGTTGCATGCATGCATGCATTAACTGACTGAACACACAATTAGTTCCACAAACTGTTTGGAACTAATTTAACTCAACTTAACTCAGTTAACTGAGCTAACTAATTACAACTCATCGTTATCTCCTTAATTAAGGGATAACTTCCTCAATCAAAGGGATAACTGTTGCATGTCTTCACAAAGACTTCATGTTTGAATTTCACCAACTAATTAACTCAAGATGAATTAATTAATTATTTTTCAAACAGCTGGTGAGACTAAATTCGAATTTTAGTTCTCAATTTTAATTAAGGACAAATTAAAATTGGAATATATCCTGAAATGCTATCTATAGCAATGCTATTTTTAGCATTTCTTATTGTTATTTTCAACACTCCCTCTCAGCAAGAAAGGGATTATCTGCCACCCCGATCCTGTCTTTATGGAACTCGAATTTACACTTCGACAATGCCTTAGTCAAAATGTCAACATCTTGCTCCTCAGTTGAAATATATTGCAACAACATGATCCTCCTCGCCACACAGTCTCTGAAATGATGATACCGAACGTCAATATGCTTGGACCTGTCATGAAATACTAGATTCTCAAAGAGTTTGATACAACTCTGATTATCACAATAGATCACAGTTGGATCCATCCTCTGATCAAACAAACCAACTAGAATTTTCCACACCCAAATGATCTCACATGCTGCCTGGCTTGCAGCCATGTATTCAGCCTCTGCTGAGCTGAGTGCAACTGACCTCTGTTTCTTGCTGTACCAAGAAACTGTAGTTGGACCAAGGTTGAAAATTCCTCCTGATGTGCTCTTCTGATCTGATGGACTCCCTGCCCAATCTGCATCTGTGAAGCCCTATATCTTCACTCCCTCTGACTGTCGGTACCATAATCCATACTGAGATGTGTCTCTGAGGTATCTCAAAACATGCTTCGCTGCCTTCCAAAACAACTTGGTAGGCTGAACCATAGCTTGACTCAGATGGTTCACCGCATAGCACAAATCTGGTCGTGTGTTCACTAAGTACATCAATGAGCCCACAAGTTGTCGATACATAGTACCTTCTACTACTTCTCCTAAAGTAGCATCCTCCTTCCTCTAGTTACCTGCTAGAGGAGTCTACATGGGCTTGCACTTCTCCATGTTAAATCTCCTGAGTATCTCATTGGCATACTTGCCTTCAGACACAAACACTTCCCCATCCTTCTGCCACACTTCCATGCCTAGAAAGTATTGCATGAAACTGTTTAGTCAATTTAGTGTGTCCTAAATTGCTACATTAATTATCAATCCGGGAATCGTAGACTAATGAAGTGTGGCGCACTATATGTGCAAGACAACCCCTTTCTTACCTTTTTGTCGTTTTCAATTTTTATTTTGTTTTGGGGGCTTTTATCTTCATTTATCTCCTAATATGAATGGAAATCCTATCCCTGAGTTTTAAGAATACTCTTAGAAGGCAAGTATGGATATAGATTTTAAGGCAATTATGTCTTCTATAATGATTTCCAGAACTTAACACTTCAGAGGATCTTAGAACATACTAGTGGTGAAATTAATACTTGAACAAGAATAAAAATGTGTTGTTATTCAAATCAAGCAAATAATGAACTACTGATCATGAAACCATTATCTCTGCTACTGTCTAAATACAGAAAAATGAATTAAGCTACTACACTCAAACAAATCAAAAACTGTGATCTAGTAAAAGTAAAATCAATTCACATCATTCATAGTCCGATACCTCGCCAGGTAGTCTAAGCTATGGCTTTCAGAGATAACGTCAATGATATGAGCAAGTTGATGTCTAATTGCAGAAAAGTAAAACTAAAATCAAATCACATCATTCATAGTCCGATACCTCGCCAGGTAGTCTAAGTTATGGCTTTCGTAGATAACGTCAATGATATGAGCAAGTTGATGTCTAATTGCAAAAAAGTAAAACTAAAATCAAATCACATCATTCATAGTCTGATACCTCGCCAGGTAGTCTAAGCTATGGCTTTCGAAGATAACGTCAATGATATGAGCAAGTTGATGTCTAATTGCAGAAAAGTAAAACTAAAATCAATTCACATCATTCATAGTTCGATACCTCGCCAGGTAGTCTAAGCTATGGCTTTCGGAGATAACGTCAATGATATGAGAAAGTTGATGTCTAATTGCAGAAAAATAAAACTAAAATCAAATCACATCATTCATAGTCCGATACCTCGCCAAGTAGTCTAAGTTATGGCTTTCGGAGATAACGTCAATGATATGAGCAAGTTGATATCTAAACTAACTAACAAAGCAAGTAAATAAGACTGAAATCAACAAAACAGAACTAGAATTAAAAAGATTAAGAAAAGCAAAGTCAGCAGACAGGCTAATTCCATGTCACTAATTATTGCGAAAATTGTATGAAAATGCCCGGGCCTACTCTATCTTGAAACATACACAAACTTATCAGTGTTAACAACAATCTACAGAACTTGAAAAATCATGTACAGGAATGAAATGTTAATACCATAGCAAATGAAATATACATAGGTGGATAACTATGAAATATGTGCAATGAAAATAAAGAAACAATAAAACTTTACAGCAGTAAGGAAAACGAAACCTCAGCGTGCAGGGGCCCTCTACACGGCCTTGGTCAACAGGCTATCAGTCCAAAATTATGCTCACGTAGTCATATAAAAATAGAGTCTTCTTTATAATTCAAAACGGAGGACGAATCCTCTCGTTATCGCAATGGGATTAGTGTCACGGCATAGTAGACTTAACAGCAAAATTACATCAACCAAAGACTAACCTATGCGTTTGGAAACGCGTTATTTATAACAAAAGCTTCATAATTGTTTTCCTGTGAAACTAAGTCAACAAAGGACACGTAAAAGACAGCGTCCATGAATTTAGCATAATGGTTGCCGAGATTATTCAATCTACCAAAAGTGGTTGTTGGATTCGCATCATGGGGCAGTCTACAGTTGTCAACATGACCCCAGGGATCTAGGAACGGCCACGAACCCTTCACGTGTTTGAAAATGGAGTCCTATTGTTGTAGGATTCCTCTGTTTGACCACCGTTGACCACGACTTTCCTTAATGAATCTGGCTGAACCAATAGGACCTGATCCATGTCCAGGTCATTCCTGATCTGCCCACATGTCTTGTTTTGCCTGATGACACCTGAAACCTAGAGTTTAACAAAAACAGCTGCAGAAAGTTGAATCAGCTGCGAAAAGTGGCTGCATTCCGCAGCTAATGAGCAAAATCTAAGTCAAACAGCAAACACAAAAACATAGTTAGAAAACCACTTAAATGCTCTTTTAAAATCAATATGCAATGATTTTGATAGCTTATGAGGTCCAGGTGAGGGGAAAAAGTCTAGGAAAGTGTGTAGGAGATATGTAGTTTCAGGACTCAACAAAGACCCATGTCTTTCATCTCAAACTCTCTTGCAAGGTCCTCCTTGCAAGACATGATCAACTGATCATCACCTGTCAATATCAAATCATCAACATAAAGAACAATGATCAACTGCTTACCTTCCACCATGATATGGTATAAGTTCGCATCCGCTTCACTTTTTGTGAAGCCCAACCCAGTGAAGTAGTTGTCGATCCTTGTGTACCAAGCATGAGGTGCTTGCTTCAGCCTGTACAAAGCTCTCTTGAGTCGGCACACATGGGACTCATGATCGAAGGACTCAAATCCTTCTAGTTGCTCTATGTACACCTCTTCCTCAATCTTGCCATTGAGGAATGTAGTCTTCACATCCATCTGATGGATCTTCCAACCCATCTGTGTTGATAGTGCCAACATCAATCTAATAGATGAGTACCTTACTACAAGAGCAAAAGTCTCAACATAGTCAATCCCCTCGACCTGTGAGAAACCATGGGCAACAAGCCTTGCCTTATGTTTCTCCACACTACCATCAGCGGCATGCTTTACCTTGTAAAGCCAACGGGAACTCACAACTGACTTGTTCTCAGGTCATGGAACCACATCCCAAACATTGTTCTGAACTACGGAGTCATACTCCTCCACCATAGCATCAACCCAAACTGGCTACTACACAGTTTCCTCAAAGGAAGATGGTTCGGTCTCTACACATTCCCCAACAAGGGCCATGCAACCAGTGTACTTCTCAGGTGACCTCCTTTGTATGCGCTGAGCAGATGGCTCTCCCACATTTTCTCTCGCATCTGACAATAATCTGTCAGCCTCCCTTGTGCGTTTCTGCCCCTCTCTGGAAGACTCTGCATGAGTGGATGTCTCCACTCCTGGAACCTTTGCATGTAGCTGCTCCACATCAATTTGAGGCTCCTCCTCCTTAGGAATCAAAACTTCCTCCTTTGCCTGCAACTTGAGCTCCCTCTTAAAGGAAACTAGCATGGCCTTCAGCTCATCGAACTTAATATCTTTGCGAACCACTATCCTCTGACTGGTAGGCAAATACACCCGATAGTTGTGGGGAGTATTAGTGTACCCCACAAGTATCCCCAACTCTGTTGTCGGCTCTAGCTTCTTCCGGGCATCCTTGGTCACATGGCAATAAACTGATGAGCCAAAGATCCTGAAGTGACCCACATCTGGTCTCTTCTCGGAGAAAGTTTCCTCTGGTGTCTTCATCCCAAGTATGCAATGCGAGCTTCTATTCTGCAAGTAAACCATTGTGTTGCATGCCCCAACCCACAAATGAAGTGGTAGGCCTTGGTCATGTAGCATCGCCCAAGCTACTCCCACAATCGTTCTGTTCTTCCTCTCGGCCACCCCATTCTACTATGGGTTATGAGGTGCCGTCAACTCCTGTTTAATTCCTTCTACTACACAGAATTCCTTAAACTCTTGAGAGACATACTCTCCACCATTGTCGCTTCACAAGGCCCTGATCTTCTTTCCAGATTCTTTCTCAACCAAGGCTTTGAACTCACAAAACCTTGAGAAGGTTTGATCCTTCTTCTACATGAAATAGATCCAACATCTACGAGAAAAATCATCAATAAAAATCACATAATACATTTGTTTAACATTGGAGGTTGTCGAGAATGGTCCACACACATCTGTATGAACTCGCTCCAAGATTAATTCAGCTCGACTATCTCGATCATGAAAGGAAGATTTTGGATACTTACCCAAGGTACAACCTTTGCATGTGTCCACTTGCTCAAGTTTAACTTTGGGAAGTCCGGTAGAAATCTATTGCATGATCTTCAAGGCCCCATGATGCAAATGGCCCAACTTTCTATGCCATAACTCGCCAATATCTTGGCTTTGCACCAATTCTGCTTTGGAACTCAATGCAACACAGTCATCTACCTCTAACTTGTAGATATTCTTCACTCGAATCCCAATCCTCTTGGTCTGACCCATGGTTATGTGTCTCAGGAATGCCTTTCCTTTACTGAAGACTACATCATAGCCTTTGTCTTCCAACATAGCAACCGATACCAAGTTTTTCTTCAGTCTAGGCACATACTTTACATCAGTCAAGGTGAGAGGAGCTCCATGCTCCCTCTGAAACACAACCATACCTTCACCTGAAACACAGTACTTTCCATCGTCTCCCATCTCGATGCGCATCTGGAGGTCTTTCTTCTCCAAGGTACTGAATAAACTCTTAGTGTTGGTCATGTGGAATGAGGCTCCACTGTACAGGTACCAAACACAACCCACCATCGATGAAACCATGCATGCAATGAGGGTAAAATCTAATTCGAACTGTGAGGCCAATGCCTCGCCATCTGATCCTTTCGAGGATCCCTTCTTGGATTTCTTTAATGGACAATTAGTTGCATAATGGCCCACCTCATGACAATTAAAGAATCTCACTTTAGATTTGTTAATCTTCTTCCCACCATGGGAAGAACTTGATTTGGAATGGGAAGCCTTCCCTTTCCCTTTCCTCGCCTTACTTGCTAAGGCTAGATTTTCTTCATCATCATGCTTTGATGAAGAACCATCTCTGGTGCTTCTCCTGATCTCCTCCTGCATCAGATCCGACCACAGTCGTTCCCAATCTGACAGTTTCTCTCTTCCATTCACTGAGTCCTGGTAGCTATGCCAACTCTTAGGAAGACCGAGGAGAGCAAGACTCACCATATCATCATCAGTTGTCATGATTCCTACACTTCCAAGCTCATCTCTACAAGTGGTGAGCTTGTTCAGATATGTAGAGATCATGTCGCCCTTTTCACACTTGATTTTCCGAAGCTTTTCCTTCAGCGCTAGCTTCCTCTGGTCGCTACTGTTCTGATATAGATCCTTCAATGTCTTCCACATTGAAAACGGAGTCTCCTTCCCATGGAGACTCGAGACAATATGGTCTCGAACTCCCTCCAGAAGAATCCTCCTCGCTCTCACCACACATTTCTTCCATTCCGCCAATTCTTGGGCATTAGCTGCTGCTAGCTTGGGGACTTCTTGATCAATGAAGTCCTTCAAACCATTGTCCTCTAATACTGCTTCCATGCGATCCTTCCAGGCTATGTAATTCAAGCTACCATCCAGGGCATACTCGAGTCTCAAGCCATTGAACGCCATTGGTGAACTTTGAGATGTGATAAGAAATCAATTTTGTACCTATAATAAAGAACTTCAAACTTCAAACTTCGAACTTCTTTGTAAACTATTCTCCCCTTTGATCACCTTCGCTATGATACCATGTAGAAATTTTCACTGTAGATTAAACTGATTATGCAATGTACTAAAGCAAAATACTTAATCTACTTCTACAATCAAACTTGCGGAAGCTTAATTGATTTTGAGCAAGATCAACCAGAACACATATAACAGAAAAGAAGATTCAATCACACATGAAACACAGAAGAATACTCTGGGGAAAGCCTCGGCTTAAAACCCTGCTATCTGTATTATCATACAAGTGGAAATATCTCAGGATTACACAAAGCTTTAGCTATCAAGCTATCTAGCTCTTAGTACAATCCCTCACTGCTGCTCATAGACAAAATAGACAACACATGTGCCTTCCTTCAGTCCTCCAAGCCTCCTATTTCCTTGCGCAGTTTCTCCTGGGTCCTCCAACTGCCACCTGTGTGATTCTCACCTCACACACTGCTCTGACCTCTGTAGTAATTGCGCAATCCTCAAGGAATGAATTCCTTCTACATGCAAGAGATATTCACATGGGAATATTCTAGCAAATGATAGTACATTGTCCCTGCCTTTAATCTCAACTGGGTCTTTGTCTGAACTGACATGCATGAGTTATTTATGAGAGAATATTCAGTTATTTGGAGAACACTAGTTGCATGCATGCATGCATTAACTGACTGAACTCACAATTAGTTCCACAAACTGTTTGGAACTAATTTAACTGGACTTAATAAAGTTAATTGAGCTAACTAATTACAACTCAAATACAACTCATCCTTATCTCCTTAATTAAGGGATAACTTCCTTAATCAAAGGGATCACTGTTGCATGTCTTCACAAAGACTTCATGTTTGAATTTCACCAACTAATTAACTCAAGATGAATTAATTAATTATTTTTCAAACAACTGGTGAGACTAAATTCAAATTTTAATTCAAGTACAAATTAAAATTGTAATATATCCTGAAATGTTATCTATAGCAATGCTATTTTTAGCATTTCTTGTTGCTATTTTCAACACTTTCAAGCATATGAGGCCAATAAAAATACCTCTATAGATGTGCCATCATCTTACTTACACCGAAATGACCAGCAATAAGAGAAGTATGTGCCTCTCTTATGATGCTGACTCTTTCTCCCTGTGGAATATAAAGCTTGCCAAGATGGTATAACAAGTTATCATGCAAATGATAATCCAATTCCTCTACTTGGTTACCTTGACTCAAGCTTGCATAAACATCCTGAAAGTCATTGTCTAATGCATATTGCTCAATATAACTTTCATGCAAAACAAAATTATGCTTGAGTAAAGTAGTTGCACTAATAATAGGCCTAGAAAGCATATCAACAACTTTATTGTAGATACCTTTCTTATACCTTATTACCAAGTGGAATTGTTGAAGAAAACCCATCCATCAAAAGTGCCTTGATTGCTGCAACTTTGATTGAGATTGCAAGTATTGTAATTCCTGATGATCAATGTGAATGATTGTTTCTTTACCCATCAAGTAGTGTTTCCACTTTTTCACACTGTACACCAATGCATACAATTCCTTGTCATATGTAGGATAGTTAATCAATGCACCATTGAAAGTTTCCAAATAATAAAAAAAAAAAAATAGGATTACCATGTTGCATGAGGGCTACACCCATGGCGTAGTCACTAGCATTAGTCTAGATCTCAAATGACTGTCTCGGGTCTAGAAGTGCAAGTACTGGAGTTGAACTGATATTTTCCTTCAATTGCATCAAAGGCCTTTTTTTGTTTGCCTCCCCATTGAAAAAACATTTTTCACACTTGCAAATGCATGCAAAAGGGCTATTATAGAAGAAAAGTTAGCAATAAATTTCCTCCAATATTGGGCTGCTCCCAAAAAACTTCTTACCTCAATAATTGTCTTGGGCCTTGGCCAATTCAAAATTGCATCAACCTTGGAGGGATCTATTTTCAACTCACCTCCTCCAACAATATGACCCAAGTAAACTAAAGAAGTTTTTCCAAACTCACACTTTGACATCTTTAGATACAATTGTTCTTTCTTTAAGACATCAAGTACTTTTCTCACATGCATGACATGTTCATCACGAGATTTACTGAAAATTAAGATGTCATCTAAGTAGACTATAACAAACTCATCAAGAAATGGCCTCAACACATCATTCATCACATGCATGAAGGTAGCAGGAGCATTACATAAACCAAAAGGCATAACTAGCCATTCAAACAAACCTTGTTTTGTTTTGAATGTTGTCTTCCAAATGTCTCCTTCAGCAATTCTAATTTGATGGTAGCCACTCCTTAAGTCCAACTTAGTAAAATAATTTTCATCTTTCAATTGATCAAGTAAATCATCTATTCTAGGCAGTGGGTAATGGTTCTTTACCGTAATCTTGTTCAATGCACGGAAGTCCACACACATGCACCATGTTCCATCCTTCTTTGGCACCAAAACAATAGGTGAACCACATGGCAAAGAACTTGGCCTAATGATCCCTTTATCCAACAACTCTTGAATTTTCTTTTTAATTTCTGCACTTTCCATCACTGACATCTTGTACATGCCAATGTTAGGAAGAGGACTATCTTGTTGCAACTGTATCTCATGTTGGATTCCTCTCTTGGGAGGCAATCCTTTTGGTTCTTGAAACATCTCATCATATTGGCTAAAAACATCAACCAGTTCAGATTTCAATCTTTAATCACAACCTTGGAAAGCTTCATTATCAACATCATTCTTGGGTTTGATCATTAGAAGCACAAAATTCTTGCTTGAATTCACTAGTTTTTTCATCTACCCCGCATTAACAAGTAAAATAATTAGTTTCTTTCTATGAGCTCTCACAATATATTCTACTCCATCTTTGAACAAATGGTACTTGTTTTCATGTCTATGGAATATAGCTTTTCTGTCATAGAGATACGAGATGCCCAAAACTATACCACATATGTCTAATGGCACAACATCAAGCTCCACTTCATCAATGAAATGGCAAATTTCAGTTTACACTTTCTAGTTACTTGCAATTGTGCATTGTCACACACCCATCCTAATGGATATGGTTTATGATGTGGAATGGTTTCCAAGTTTAAACTTTTGACAATGTTATCACAGATGAGATTAGCTTGAGAGCCACTATCAAAAAGAGTATCAATTTTTCTATGTTTTGAGATCACCCTTATGTGAAAAAGTTCTATCCTCTTCTTTTCATTTGGAGTTTCGTTGTTTGAATATGAAGTACTAGTGCTAGCAATGAATTATTTTCCTTTCATGCCCATGGCTGTAATTTTAGTTTCATCACCTGAATCGGATCCCAAATCATGTTGAGTGGTTGCATTTGTCTTTTGTTTTCCCTTGTTATTCAATTTCTTTGGTTTCATTTCGAGATGAAGCTTCCAACAATGAGATTCATCATGACACTCTTTGGAACAATGCTTGCATGTTAATTTCTCTCATTCCTTCTTAATGGGTGCATTTCCCTTTCCCTTCCCTTTGAAACCCTTTTATTTTCCTTTACCCTTAAATGGATTTTTACTACCCTCTTCTAGAGTATTTTTTTCCTTTTGCCTCAAGATGAGTGGCTTTCACACAAACCTCATCTAGATTATTGGGATTAAGCATAAGGATAGTATGCCTAAGGTAATTGTGTAATCCCCCTATGTACTTCAACAACGTGTCTTGTGATTACAAATCTACACCTAATATTCAAGACCTTTTTCTAAATTCTTGGGTGTAATCTTGCACATTTTTACCTTTAAGTTGTCTAAAGTTCTGCTAATTCATGATGGCTTTCTGCATATAAGCTAGAGGGTAGAATTGTCTTTTAGTTGCAGTAATGAAATCAGACCAAGAAATTGAGATCTTACCATGTTCTTTTATCTCTTCTTGTGTCTTTGATTCCCACCATACTAGTGTTGCACCCTCTAGCCTCAAGGAAGCTAATTGAGTCTTTATGTCATCCTCTTGAAGGTTTTGAATTTTGCAAAATACCTTCAACTGGCGAACCCAATTTTCAAGCTTCTATGCATTCACTTCACCATTATACATGGCCAGTTCAAATTTAACATCAAGTTTTAATAAGGGTTATTTACTAGTTCCTTTTGAGGTATGTTGATGAGTATGAGTAAGGGTTGTGTTAGTGGAAGAGGGTGAAGATGCTTGTGAAGAAGAAGATGAAGAAGATGGTGGAGAGGGTGGAGGTTTACCTCCATTTTCATTACCTCCTCCTAAAGAACCTTCACCTTTGGGAGATTTGAAGCTTTCACCCTGTAGTCTGGTATTCCTCTCTTCATAGAGGACCTTCACCATCTCTTTCATATCAAAGAAAGCCTTCCTGAAGACCTTCTCACCCTCTATCATGTTTGTAGGTTCTCCTTCAGGAGACATGCTCACTCGATTCTCAACTGCAACTTGAGGAAGAACTGGTGGTGGAAATTGTGGCAACCTTCCCCTCCTTCCCTTTGACCCAACTTCGGGGCTTTCAACCAGCTTTCCTTCTCCTCTCTTGAGTTTCAACCTTGTAAGCATGGCATTCACTTGCAAACAGTTAAATCCTTATTGCACAAATAAAACCAAGAGCTCTGATACCAAACTTTATCTGATTGAGAAAATTAGTTTTGTTGTGCTAAAATTCCTTTTTAGAATATATTAAAAGTGCTTGAGGATTTATCAAACTATTTGCAAGTTTAAACATGGGTTTTTGAGTGCTTTAATGTAATTTTTATGTGCAAATTAACATAAACAAATGACTGAACAACAACATATAATAGACATAAACATCATCATAAACAGTATCGCAGTAGCATATGATGAAGGAGTCAACCCCTCCTGGGCTACGTCTCCTTGGTCCAACTTCCAATGGCTTGGCCCTCTCTATTATGCTAAAAAATGTGAATACAATAGTTTACAATGCTCAGAAAGCTCTGAAACTTGTTCAAGTGGCTCCAAAATGCCCAAAAATGCCTGTGTAGCCTCTTTTTGCTCTCGATTTCATAAAAAACTGAAGAATTTATGCCCTTTCCCAATATTTTGCTAATCGCACCACAAATTCCCCAAAATTCGGCACCATCCTACAAATTTTCCCCAAAACACGCTAATGGAGCGACGATTTCGCCGAAATTCGGGCGAAATTGTCAAACACTTTAAATATCTGCTAACACCTTAAATCCAAAAATTCCGGGCACCTGTGGGCCATGTGCCCAGGACTAAGGCCAACAGGCTACCCCCACCGGTGGAGCCCTTGCTCCGCTTGTTAGTGGTTATATGGGAGTGGCGTGACCAAGGGCTGGCCCCCCACAGCTAGCCCTCTCCCCGGATTGGCGCGTTGTTTGAATTTAAATTTATGTGGTCGACTATAGTTATTAAGAACTATTGTTATGGTTCATTGGTTGAAGGATTTAGACTGTTGTGAGGTCGCAGATTTGACCCCTATTGTTGCTGCCCTAACTTCAACCCATAATTTTAGTGGCCCCCAGGTTGCCACATGGCAGCCTCTGAATGGGCCACGTGTTAGCTCGTGATTGGCCACCAATCCAGCCAATCAAAAATGTTGATTCCTAACCAATGAGAATATGCCACTTAGCACAATGCAATTCGACAAGCTCGTTGACTAGTCAACCTGGCACATAGACCTACCCAGTCAATGCCACATCAGTAGTACGAACTACTAACTGGGCTGTCAATTTTTTTACAAAAATTCATCTGTTTAAGAAAGTGACTCAAAAAATGATTCTAGGAGCATACAGTATTCGTTTCGCACGAAACGAGTTTCGTCGGATTCAAGATGATGAGAACTGTGCGGTCGTCTAGGTTCCACACTAATCTGACAACTTTGAATTCTGAGCTATTTTTGAGCACTTAATCATCCATGACTCTGTATAAATCTATATGGATGATTTAACTCCCTATGGGTGTGATTTCCTGGATGCTCTCTCTAACTTGGGGAAAGTATTAAGTAAGTGCATTGAAATGAACCTATCCCTTAGTCCTGAGAAGTGTGAGTTCTTAATGAATGCATGGGTTGTTCTAGGTCACTCAATATCCCAGGAAGTACTACAAGTGGACCCAAATAAAATTGTTATCATAAAAATGGTCCCTACTCCTCAAAAGCAGAGGGATGTCAGAAGTTTATTGCACTTAGCAAGATACTATAAGAGGTTTACTAAAGACTTCAGCAAAGTAGCCTCACCATTGTTTGGACTGCTAGCCAAGGAATCTGAATTTTGCTGGTCAGAAAGTTGCCAAGAGGCCCTAGAAATCTTGAAGGACAAGTTGACTACTGCACCCATACTTTGAGGTCCAAATTGGGCTCTTCCTTTCCACATCCATGTTGATGCCTCTGAAAAATCTATAGGAGCAGCTCTAGGCCAAATGTATGACAAGTTGCCTTATGCCATTTACATCATTAGCAAAAATATGTCCAAGGCTGAATTAAACTACATTGTGACTGAAAAGAGACACTACATCATTGGTTATCATACCTTTGTGCATATTGACCATGTTGTTATCAAATATTTGATGAAAAAGCCTGATGTGAATACCAGAATTATTAGATGATTGCTTTTAGTTCAATAGTTTGATTTCACTATCATTGATAAGCCAGGTAAGGAAAATGTAGTTGCAGATTTTTTGCCTAGACTTGCTTTGCCGGTAGGTGAGGAAGGGATGGTTGATGATCAGTTGCCAGATAAGAATTTATTTTGTATTTCAGTTCTCTCTCCATGGTTTTCTGACATAGCCAACTACCTAGTTGCTGCACAATTCCCTCCAAATATGCCATCCAAGGAAAACAGAAGAATTGTAAGGAAGAGCACCCCATTCACTTGGATTGGGGGAAATCTCTTCAAGTTAGGCCCAAATTAAATTTTTAGGAGATGTGTCAAGGAGTAGGATGTCTTTGACATCCTTCTGGCTTGTCATGATGGGCCTTGTAGAGGCCATTTTGTAGCCAAGAGGACAGTCTTCAAGGAACCGCAAGTTGGCTACTTCTGGCCCACTCTCCACCAAGGTGCAAGAAGATACACCAATCGATGTGATTAAATGCCAAACAATGGGGAGACCTACTCCCAATGATGAAATTTCCTTGCAACCTCAGGTGGCTCTAGAGCCATTTGACAAGTGGGGCATGGATTTCATTGGGCCCATTGATCCACCATTAGGGCAGAAAAAGTACATAATTGTATGCACTGATTATTTGACAAAGTGGCTTGAGGCCAAGGCTGTCAAGATAGTAGCAGAAGAGAAAGTGGTTGAGTTATTAAGGGAGAATGTATTCTACAAGTTTGGGTACCCTAGAGAACTAGTCATCGATCATGGAGCTCAATTCACATCACACCTAATTAAGAATTTGTTGAGGCAACATAAGATCAAACATAGGAAGTCAATTGCCTATCATCGTTAGGCCAATTGACAAGTAGAGGTCACTAACATATCATTGGAATGCATCCTCACCAAGGATGTGAGCAGAAGTAGAAAATATTGGGCTGACAAACTTGTGGAGGCCACTTGGGCCTATAATACAACCTAGAAGACAACCACTGGCTTCATCCCTTATGACTTGGTCTATGGAAAGAAGGCTTTGCTCTCCATTGAGTTTGAATACAATACTTTGAGAATTGCAGCACAGTTTGATTTTGATGTTACAAAGGCATAATAGGAGAGGCTTCTCCAGCTCAATGGTCTAGATGAATTTAGGATGCAGGCCCTCCTACACGCTAAAGTTATTCAAGTACAGAGGAAGGTTTGGAATGACAAGAACATCAAGAACGAGGTTTTTCAAGAAGAGGATTAGGCTTTGTTATATGACTCCAGGTCCAAGGATTTTAAAGGCAAATTGATGACCAGGTGGATGGGACCATATCCGATAGAGAAGTGACATGACAATGGGGTTGTTCAAATCAGGACCATTGATGAGGAAGGTATTCCCTTGCTTGTCAACGAATATAGATTGAAATCCTACAAAATACCTTTATCAAGGGAGGAGTTCATCAATACCATCAACAAGGAATTAAATGTGATTAGAAGTGTCTTAGCTTCCAGATCACACAATTCTTGAAGACTTTTTTATTTTTGAAAAAAAAGCGGGGGGGGCTAGGTGAAAACCTCTATGAGGCATATGAGGCCAACTATTGGGTTGAAAATATCCTTAAGGTAGCCCAGGAGTGAAAAAAAAAAAGGAAAATAAAAAGATACCTGGGTGAAAACCTCCTTCGAGGCACCTAAGGCAGGTAGACAGGCTGAAAACCTCCTTTGGGGCGACCTGTGTGTTTTTCACAAAAAAAAAGAGAAAAAAAAAACCCAAAAATGCCATGGCAGGGACCTCAAACCTACCCAATAATAGATTCTATGATTTTGCAGGTTTTTGAAGGCAATAAAGGACTCAAAGTTACAAGTACATCATGGCAGGTATCACCTCACTTCTTCCTGCATCCACTCCATCTCATTTGTGCCTATCATGTCCCCATCACTCATTTCCACTTTCAGGCATCAAAAATCATTTTTTTGAGCACGACAGGATGTCCTGAAATGCTACAAGAAATTGATCCCGATAGGAAAACAACTATGCATACATATTATAGGTTAATTTAGGACCTTACACCTCACCATCTCTCACCCAACATTAAGTCATATCCATACCTACCTCTGTGTCCATAAAAAAAAATACAGGAAAATGTGAAAAAATAAAAAAGAGGTCTAGAGGACATGTCCTCACTGGACTCAACCATCCACCATTCCACTTGAGCCTTCATCACCATCATCAACTCCTACACCACTACCCAGCCTCCCTCAAATAAAAAAAATCAATAAATAATGAAGGAAAACGTAGCTACTAGATTTCATGTAGCAGGATATGTCATCACTGCAACCAGCCTAAGCCTGCATTCTCCTTCACAACCAAAGAAAAAAGGAGCTCCAACATCTCTGAATACCTTATTTCTCCTCGCCAAAGCTCCACAGCAGCAGTAGCAGTAGGGATACACCAAGCACCTGCACACATGAAACAACAAGCAGACAACTACATAAGCAGGAGGAAATCAACAAAAAAATGACCAAAGAGGAACACTTACCTGAGCAAGAAACACAACAAGCCATCCTCCAGCATGCATCGATCAACAAAGGTAGGCACAGGTATGGCACCTCATCCAACTCTTCCCCGAGTAACGATATGATAAAAATGTATGAATGTTGAAAAAGTTCTTTTTTATAAGTTGGAGGTGGCCAGTTAACTTGGCCACCCTTAGCTCAAGATCAAAAAGTGAACTCCCAGTCAGCATGCCATGTTGGAGTGTCAAATCAATGAGCATCAATAAAAAAGGTGGTCGATTCAGTTATGTGAGAGTGGGTGATGATTACGAGGGAGAGTGCATGATCACCAACGGTGGGCCAATGGTCCCAATGAGGAAATATCGTACCACTGCTAGCCAACACAATGCTCCAAAAAAATCGACCATAAATAGCATAAAATTCCAAACTTTCATGCACTCATTATTCATTTCGATATCAAAAAGAATGTGACCACCTTACAAAACCATCGGAGAAGGAAACCCTGTTTTTGCCACCCTACAGGAAACAGAGCTACAGGAAGCTACATGAAAGTCAGAAAGCTACAAGAAGCACTATAATTCCAAATGAAGTTTGCAAGGGGGTGCCTAAGCTCAAATTGGATAGCAATTCTCATCATCCCAAGCATCACAATTAAAAGCTAGTGGCCCATCTCTCCTATGTTCATGATTTAATAACTAAAGAATGGAAAAAAGGAAAAGACTCTGAAATCTTCTACCAATTATAGTGGGCTTGAGATTTAGACAGAATTTTGGGAATTTAAGAGAATTGTGTGGATATAGAACAGGGTATAAATTGCAGTCATCTCCCAAAAATATTTTAAACTCTCAACCACCCTGAACTCATACTAAATCTAGCTTACAAAACTTCTTGCTATCGGCTAACTAGAGAAGAGAAATGGGAGGGGGATTCAATAGAAGAGAACCCACAGATACATCCAAGATTCACCTACACCCCCCTGTGGTAGATATCTTTAGGAGGCATCATTGGTTGGGATTCTTTGAGTTTCTCAGGGGGTACGATGATGATATAGCCCATGAGTTTGCCACGGAACTTAACCCTTAGGCAATAACAAGTGCTACCACTATGGTTATAGGGCTATAAATTACAATCACCCCTGAGGTGATCGAGTAACCACACTTCCTCAAGGGGTACAATGAAGAAGGGAGGACAAGGCTAGCAACACCTTTGCTAAGAAAAAATTATTCCTAAATGATGAATAGCCAATTGAAGACAAAAATGGGGTCAGGAGGGAGAGCCTTCCCTATCCCTGGGATGAGGTGAGCTACCACATCCTCAAATACATTTCTTGTGAAGGGAGGCTCATTGTAGTCTATGGCTACCAATTCAAACTCCTCCATGAGTTGATATTTGGAGAGGATTTACCCATAAACCAAAGGCTCAGTGTGCCTTATTTCCTATTGCATTCAATGATAGACATGAGCCAAAAGGTACAAGAAGGGAAACACCAGCAATTGGCACATCATGGACTCATTAAACTAATAAGGGAGGATGCCTTGAACCAATTGAGAATTGATATTCTCTGATCCACATTTAGAGACATGGACATAGAGGTTGTCCTTGAAATCCAAGCCCTTGAATATGGTAGGACCCCAACCTCTAGTGGTGAAGAGGAAGAAGAAGAAGCAGAAGAAGAAGAGGAGGCATGAACAGACAAATAAGAAGAAGAAGACGAAAAGGAAGAAGAGAAAGAAGAAGAGGAGGAGCAGAAGGCAGAGACCAGCCCTAAGGAACATACCAGAGAAGGGGAGAAATCTCTAAGATTGTCTCCTAAGCCCACTGAAAAGGAGGTAGTTGCTGCCTTGGCTGCCTTAAGCACACCCATCAAATCCAAAGGAAAAAGACATAGGCAGACTCCCCTCTATTTTAAAACAAGAATAAGTGTTACACAATAATTTGCCACTGTCCTCCTACCAGTCTTCCTACTGTGTCATGAGTCCAAATCATCCATGCTCATGCTCTCTAATGTTGCCAAATGACCCAATTTGCCAAAGTTTTGCTATCATCGCGACTGTTATCAAAATAAACGCGCTGATGAGCGCTCCAAAACAGGCCGAATGCGCTGCTAGCGCGAAAGTACACGTGATTCCCGCGATGGTCGAATTTCATGAGACAGCGCGACTATTGCTCATATTTGATCGCGCTGACATGACTTTCTTCGTTATTCAGCAGCGATGTCAGCGCTCCAGTGCAGTTATTCACCCGCGATGATCTAGTCTAGGCGAGTTTGTTCTAACAGCCGGCCTTCCAGATGACTCCAGACCTGGTTGTTGGCATTGTATATGTCACCCTCCCTTCTCTGGCATGTCTGTTTCGTCATTTGAGCCACCTTCCTTGGAGATAAGCTCATCCTCCCACCATTCATGGAGACTCCTTCTCCTATTTAAGCCTCCACCATTTCTATAAGCTGTTGGTTTGGAATTCATAGTGTTTGGAGTGTTGCTGATAGTGTGTGAGCTTGATAGGTAGCTGGTGTGACAAGTGTGGGATTGCTAGAGAGCTTAAGGAAGGTTGTGAAGTGTTTTGATCTTGTGCAAACTTGTGTGAGAGAGAGTTTTGTCTTGGGAGATCTACCTTCAAGGGTGAATGCTTGAGGAAGTTGCTGGCTGGACCCTCTTGAGAAGGATTTGACGTCAAAACTATGGTTGTATTCTTCTTTGTTTATCAATAATAGACGACTATCATTATGGTTCCACTCTTATTGTCTTTATGATGGTGGTTGAGTTATATCCTTTCTGACTGATATATAGTTGCATCTACTAGATTTTATGCTTGTGTTTGTATCGTTCTTTGTATGTGCGGGTGTCTGTGCACGAGGATCGTGAGGATCGTGACCAGTCAGGGCAAAGGAACAGGAGCTTCAACTCTTCTACAAGTACTAGCGTTGGAATCCAGGTAGGCCTTCATCATTGGTCTTTCATTTGCAATTAGGAACCTGCGTGTTAGCATTGTTTGATTGTTGCTAGACCCTATTTGGACTAGTAGGGATCGCCTCTATCCGCACAGGGGATTTACCTCCACAACAATTTGGCGACCATACTGGGGACTTTACCTTGTTGTTTGATTTGTAAACTTTAGACAGAGCCTGAAGCACAGCCAGATAGCCTTCGAAACGCTATTGCTCTGCATTAGCGAAGTAGATCAACGCCACTTCAGTCAATCTCCAGTTTGGTTTACGAACTGAACGACTTGGAGCTGGCTTTTGTCCTTTTTTGTTCATTCTTTCCTTGAGTTTGTTTTTGCTCTCTTTTCAAAGATTGGGGATTAGTTCTCTGTTTTTGGGTTTCCTGGTTCGGTCTGGGAGGTGCCTTGTTTGTTTAAAGATTGATTGCCCTGGTTTGGGAGTTTTTGGCTTGATTGTGGCCACTTTTGAGCATCATCGCGGTTTATAATTAAACAGTTGCGCTGTCATCGCGCAACCCTTTCTGTGTCTTCCTGATCATCGCGTTAATACACCAAACAGTCGTGACGGTTCTGAAAATCGGACCATCGCGGGTAAGGCGTGTACTTCCGCGCTGACATCGCATTGTTGCTACGCGTAGTTTTTTATCAGCACATTGTTGCTGTGTACCACCCGCGCTGATTCCTGTAGAATTGAATTTCTTCAATTCTGCCTCCTGAGCCTGTTGGTCTTGCTATCCCCTGCTGTCTTCACTTGGTTTATGACTTGATTTTCATTGTCTAGAGATTGAAGCACTTTCTTGTGAGTCTTGTTGAGCGAATCTTGCTTTTTGTCTTGTGACCTAGTTTTATCATTCCAAGTTTGTTGGATCAGCTTTGTTTGGTTACTCGTTTGCAAAGGTTCGTTTACTGCTTGCTTTTGGTTTGGTGAAACCTTCCTCTTTGCTTGCTTTTTCTAGGTTGTTTAAGTGATTGTTATTGAACCAGTCTTGACATTGTTTCGATTTCTTCTCACTACCCGGACACGGATCACAGTTGTTTGGGGTCAACCAGTTCTTTTCACATTTGTTTGTTATTATTTCTCAAAGCTTGTTTAATGCACTTTGCCATCAACAAAAAGAAAAATCTCTTTTGCTTTGTATTAGTTAATGAGAACTAGAAGCTTTTCATTTTGATTAATGATTAGTGATCTTGAAGAAAAGTTTGTGAATTTCCATTCGTTGCATTAGGGAAGCTATTTGTTGTTTTGTGATCATTTCAATTTGCGTGAAAGCCTTCAAACCCTCTCGTAACTAGCATTCATCGAATGGAATGACATATTTTGGCATATAGTTTGCATTTAGGCAATTTTGAGAGATTTCATACGGTAAGGCCTGAAAACCGAAACCTAATACAAGATCAACCTTAAAATGAACTGATTGAACTTAAAAACACATTGGAACATAACGCTCATTGTTTAGAGGTCTAGGCTAGAGATGTGCTCCGACGTCGTTAAACCTAGTCACTTTTGTTTCACTTAAGGTTGGGTGATTCCTCCTTCCGTGACGCAACAAGTGGTCTAGCACGAATTTGAGCTCCCACGTACCGTCGAGTATATGGGGAGACCCCACTAGGTTATCATCCTTTATCCATAGGAACCTGTGTCTGCCACCTTAAAAGCCGTAACGCACCGAACACAGCATTCGGGAAGATTGACTGCCGTACGGGAAGTCCTTGGTTTTCATATG
Source organism: Pinus tabuliformis (assembly GCA_031772625.1). Taxonomy (NCBI): domain Eukaryota; kingdom Viridiplantae; phylum Streptophyta; class Pinopsida; order Pinales; family Pinaceae; genus Pinus; species Pinus tabuliformis. The sequence goes on from CM062815.1 coordinate 1,067,850,957, forward strand.
ACTGCCAAGGTGTATATGCAGTTTTACGGATTTGTTTGGTAAACCTTTTTGCCTAGCTCTCCAGAGTAGTCACTTTTGATCCTTTTCAGACTCCCTAAAAGAAAAGGCTCATCTGAGCACTTGTCACTTCAGGCTCATTAAACATTCGAAGGCGACTAGAGTCATCTTTTTGTCCTTTTCTCGACTCTTAAAAAATGAAAAGGTCAAGTTATGTCCTTGCGTCTTAAAATTTATTCGACCACGTTCACATTTACCCGGTTAGATCTTGTTTGCATTAGTTTGAGTAGGGTTCTTTCTCGTTTGTGATGGCAACTTTTCCGGAGTTTACCAACCCAGGCATCCCCTCTGATGGGAATCCTGGTCATTTCCCTCCTTTAGGAAATGTTGGTGCTCCTTACATGGCAACGTTGTCCCTTCCTGGGTTAACTGTTGGGTTGCCTGTTTGGTTGTTCTCAACCTCTCTGGTCCCTACCATCTCAACTGCTGGTCAATCAGTTCCTCCACCCGAACAACATCATGTTGATTCTAAGGTGGACCTCTCCCCTTCTTCGCCTGTTTCTACGTCCTCATCTTCTACTTCGCCTGGTGAAAGCCTGGATTCAAGTAACCAGGTGGCTAAGAAGAAGAAGAAGAAGACGAAGAAGAAGAAGTCTCATCAGCGAGAGGCTAAAAGTGCAGTGACTGCTCCAAATCCAACTCAAGTCGAGCCACCTTCTACTCCTCTGCGGAAGGTCAAATTTCCTTGTAGATTATGCAAGGAGGACCATCTTCTTCACGATTGTCCTGGCATTCCCAGGGTCTTAGAAGTATGGTCTCGCGATCCGGCCCGCCCCTCATCATCCTCTGCAGCTCACGGCGATGCTACCCTATCAGCTGGAAATGGTAAGGGAAAAGGGAAGATTCGAATCCCCTGTAGACTTTGTGAAGGCAATCATCCCCTTCACCTTTGTCCGCTCATGGATAAAGCCTCCATCGTATTGGAAAGTCTTACAGCTCCCTCACCCCAACTACCTGTTGGCTATCAACGTCTCTCTGCAGCCGCAGATCGTTCCCCTGCTGACAAAGAGATCGACCAAGATTCCTCTCTTGTCCAGGCTCCTCTTCCCGAACCAGGCTGTGCCAAGCCTGTTCCAGACCAACCATTGGTTGAAAAGAGTGTCAACTCGAGCTCACCACTCGTTGATCACTCTGTTTCGGAAGAGCATCATGCCCATGTTCTTCTCGTCTCCTCAGATTCCCCTGAGTCTAGCAATTACTCTCCTATCCCAGCTGCTCCCGAAAGTCCTTCTTCGGTTCCTATAGAGCATGGGGGCAATCATACGATTCCCCCACCAAGTAGTTTGGCCATCTCCTTTGACTGGAGTCACCTGACTACTTTCCGCCTTCCATCCCATGTGCCTTTCCAGATTACAGTACTTGCCTATGATAAGGTAGTACCTGGCACTGTTTTGGATGAAGGTGCATCTGTCAGTCTCATGCCATCCACTACTTGGCAAGCTTTAGGTTCCCCGCAGCTTGGGCCAGTCGCACAGAATCTGTTAGCATTTGACGGGGGAACCAGTCAACCTCTAGGGGTCCTCCCAAAATTTCCTATTACTTTGGGAGGAAAAACCGTCTATATGGATGTGCTGGTTGTCCAAGGTGCTTTAGATTTCAGTCTTCTCCTTGGCCGTGACTATGTTTATGCCATGGGGGCCCTTGTCTCTTCACTTTTCCGTGTGGTTTGTTTTCCACACGACGGAAGAATTGTGACTATAGATCAATTATCATTCTTTAGTCCCCCGGTGCCTCCTGCGCAGCTGCCACCCCCTCCTGGTTTTTACCCACCGGTTGTGTCTACCCCACCGCAGGTCAACTACGTGGCTACCTACCCCGTGCCTGTATCCCATGATGATGCCGTCGTGCATGATGTCCTGGGGGCATTGGACCCTGACTTCCAAGATGTTTTCCTTCCACTGGGAGTGACACCCTTGGAAGAAACGACTTCCTGTTCATTATGATGAAGTTCGTTCGGAGCATAGTTCCTTTCCTGTGTCAAGCTCCTTAAAAAATGAAACTGGATCTGGCCGAGGATAGTTTTGATCTTGTGACGACCTCGTTAAAAGACGAAACAAGGTGGCCGAGGATAGTTTTGATATTGTGACGACCTCGTTAAAAAACGAAACAAGGTGTTCGAGCATAGTTCCTGATCTTGTGTCAAGCTCGTTAAAAAATGAAACAAGGGTTACGAGGATAGTTTTGATCTTATGTCGACCTCGTTAAAAAATGAAACAAGGGTTATGAGGATAGTTCTTTTACTGTGTCAACCTCATTAAAAAATGAAACAACTCCCTTTCCAAATCGAGTCTTTTGATTAAGATCTCGTAAAATACAAGTCGAGTCTTTCATAGATCTCGAGAGTGAACCTTCATTCCATCCACTTTGTTGAATGCAATGAAGCTTGGGGGGGCATGTACCTCGTTTTGCATCATTATGTTGGGGGCATGTGAACTCATAACAAGCATAGTTTTTCGTTTCAAGCTTGTGTAAACATGAAACCGAATCCAAGCAGAGTTCTCCATGGTTCAAGCTTGTGTAAAAATGAACCCATACCCATTTTACATCTCGTGATTGCTGTCTTTATCTGCTAAATTCTGCTAGATGATCCTTGGTTGTTTTCATTCCATCGCCACCATCTCTTTGGCCGATCATATGCTTTCACTTGGTTGTTTTACCTTTCCTGAGGGACCGCAGTTATGAGTGGTTTTGTTAGCCAGCCTCTTGACCATTACATGTTTTGAGCAGTTCCACCATTGCCGGAACCAGTTGCTACCATTTATACCACTCGTTCCTCTAGGATGAGTCACCTTTAAGCTCTTTTCTGACTCGTAAAAGATGAAAAGATTGTCGAGTATTTTTCCCTTTTTGACTCGTTAAAGAGAATAAAAATGGAAGTCGTCTTTAAGCTCTTTTTCGATGTGAAACAAGAAAAGATAGCCGAGTCTCCCTCTCAACTCGTTAAAAGAAGCGAGAGGCGGTCGCCTTTAAGCTCCTTTTTCGACCGTTTAAACTTAAAAAGATCATCGAGTTTTTGTCGTTTCGAACTCATTATTGGCTACAAAACGACGTGCTTCTGACTGCTTTTCTACTTTTTCGGGTCGAAGTCACTACTTACGAAAAGTACTCCTCGATCATACTGGTCGGGCGGTTCTTTCGAGCATCATTTTATACTTTTTCAGGCTCGAGAGACACAACTTTACGAAAAAGGACCCCCCTGGAGTTCACTTTTCTGCTGTCTTTTCAGACTCTCTAAACAGGAAAAGACGCCGAGTTCTTCCTTTGTCAGACTCGTTAAAACTTAATGACATTGGATTCTGTCGAAATGACGCCTTTCAAGCATATGCTATCCCCGTCAAGCTTGTCATCAAAAAATAATCAGGGTACTCGCCAGTAATGGTGGGGAAATGGAACCACAATCATTGTTGTGTCGGCAGTATATCGCTCTTGAACATGGCACTTGTCCGCATTCGTGTTTGGGTGGGACCCTCTCATCTTGTTTTTACACTGGCCTCCATGGGTTTGGGTTATCCTGTTTGACCTCTCATTTGCTCATTGCCTTGTCGCCATGACCCCTGATCATTTAATGTCAAATACTGCCAAGTCCACTGTTGTGCCGCCAATATGTTCAAGAGAAGTTGACCTCTGCAAGAATACTCAACCTCCCTCTGATACCTCACGTAAAATATCTTATCCTTCTCTGTCTCGTGTCGATGATGTGCGAAACATTATGGCCCACCTTCTATCAAGGTCACTTCCTGTCGACTTCAGCTCATTATCCAGGCAGTTGACCTAGAGACTCCCTTCAGGTGCCTTGGAGCCTGCATGCCTCAATGGCAGGTTCTTCGTGTTCGACGTGAGGTTTTCATCATTGGCCTCTGATCGAATGATTCTGCGGGTGCTCGACGCCAGCTCACTGATTCGCACGCCGTAGATTGTACCTATAGTACCTTGAGGACCATTGTCAATATTGGTGGTACCTCTCGCGTCTGTTAACAATTTTCATCATTGACTGGTAATCAAACGATGTTCTGGCATGTTCGACTTCAACTCCTATATTCGCATGCTTGAACTTGTACTTTGTTCGGGTCGAGATGGAGCGCAAGACCCTGGGTTTTGTCTCTTGAGATCCAGGTTGCGATTTTGTGGATTATTATGATCTTACATGACTCATTGATGGATGGCTGCACCCATACCTGAGTCTTCATGGATGGCTGCGACCATACCTTTATTATCATCACGGTCTCATCAGCTGGGTGGCTGCGTCCATACCACAAACCTCTTTCGTATGTCTTTTGGATGGCTGCGCCCATGCCTAGACTACATGTAATTGATTATCAGAGATATCAGTTGTACTTGCGTGCAGATTCTTCCCGGTAGTGTTCCAGTTCAGTCAGTTTCATAAAGCATTTCACCCCTCCCACTCTCTCGGGCTTCATGCTTTAGGGGGCATCTGTTACACAGTAATTTGTCACTGTCCTCCTACCAGTCTTCCTACTGTGTCATGAGTCCAGATCATCCATGCTCATGCTCTCTAATGTTGCCAAATGACCCAATTTGCCAAATTTTTGCTATCATCGTGACTGTTATCAAAATAAACGCGCTGATGAGCGCTCCAAAACAGACCGAATGCGCTGCCAGCGCGGAAGTACACGTGATTCTCGCGATGGTCGAATTTCCTGAGACAACGCGATTATTGCTCATATTTGATCGCGCTGACATGACTTTCTTCGTTATTCAGCAGCGATGTCAGTGCTCCAATGCAGTTATTCACCCGCGATGATCCAGTCTGGGCGAGTTTGTTCTAACAGCCGGCCTTCCAGATGACTCCAGACCTGGTTGTTGGCATTTTATATGTCGCCCTCCCTTCTCTGGCATGTCTGTTTCGTCATTTGAGCCACCTTCCTTGGAGATAAGCTCATCCTCCCACCATTCATGGAGACTCCTTCTCCTATTTAAGCCTCCACCATTGCTATAAGCCGCTAGTTTGGAATTCATAGTGTTTGGAGTGTTGCTGATAGTGTGTGAGCTTGATAGGTAGCTGGTGTGACAAGTGTGGGATTGCTAGAGAGCTTAAGGAAGGTTGTGAAGTGTTTTGATCTTGTGCAAACTTGTGTGAGAGAGAGTTTTGTCTTGGGAGATCTACCTTCAAGGGTGAATGCTTGAGGAACTTGCTAGCTGGACCCTCTTTAGAAGGATTTTACGTCAGAACTATGGTTGTATTCTTCTTTGTTTATCAATAATAGACGACTATCATTATGGTTCCACTCTTATTGTCTTTATGATGGTGGTTGAGTTATATCCTTTCTGACTGATATATAGTTGCATCTACTGGATTTTATGCTTGTGTTTGTATCGTTCTTTGTATGTGCGGGTGTCCGTGCATGAGGATCGTGAGGATCGTGACCAGCCGAGGCAAAGGAACGGGAGCATCAACTCTTCTACAAGTACTAGCGTTGGAATCCAGGTAGGCCTTCATCATTGGTCTTTCATTTGCAATTAGGAACCTGCGTGTTAGCGTTGTTTGATTGTTGCTAGACCTTATTTGGACTAGTAGGGATCGCCTCTGTCCACAGAGGGGATTTACCTCCACAACAATAAGCACCAGGATCAAGTAGGGGAATCCACAAACACCTACAAGGACTCCCATCCTAATTGAAGAGTCACCAAACAAGCAGGAAGAGCTAGGTTCCTTGGGAATGAAGAGTGAGGAATGCACATCACAACAAGAAACCCCAAAGGCCCCCATCACCTATGTTAGGAAGTCTGTCATCAGGTCAGCATCAATAAAGCAAACCAAGTCACCTATGACCCTCTTACAAAACCAAAAATCCTGCTACAAGATCCTCAGATAGTGCTACAGGAAACACATAGAAATCTACAAGAAGGCAGCAGGGGCAAAGAGAAGGCAGGGAAGCAACACCACAGGTGTAGGAAGGGGAAACTTCTCCAAAAGCATCTGAGGGAGATTTTTTGGAGTTGCGGGAGCCTAGCCCACAACCAAATATGAGTTCTTACTACAAGTTCATTGAGGGAGGCAGAGTAATACCACATAAATTTGTAATCCTTCTCTTCTTTGAGTTTGGAAAGAAAGGGAAAGAACACATCGTTGGATGAAAATTGCCAAGTAAAATAAAATAGAAGATGCGGGCCATATGGAAGCAAAACTCCTATTGATGGGAAGGGAGTTGAGTGAGTTGAGAGACAGAGAACACATCATGAGATCTCAATTATAGGTAGAAAAAACTTGAGTGAGGAGGCAATTACAAGAAAAGGAGAGTCAATTGGTCATCATGGCAAGCCTCTCCATGGAGGCACTTCATTGCAAGATGCCATCTAAATGATATGCATTATACCTCAAGGATCAATGGCTGTAGTTTCAAATGAAGACATTAGCACAATAGGGGACCATGCCATTCCAAGACTATAGACAATTCATAGAGCTATGTGACAAGAGCACCCTGGAAGATAAGGCCAAAATATCTGAATTTTACCTACACAACTTTTCCTTGACATATTTGAATGTGTGGGACCCCAATGCAAAGTTGGGGGACTTGCAGCTGATGGCCCTTGCATCATGGATGGGTCATGAGAAGGCTAGGGCTGAGGAAGTAAAGAGAATAGTAGAAAAAGAGGAAAGAGAGCCCCTCTACATCAGAGCAGAACAGATAAATTCCATGGTTGTCATTAGTAACCACAACATCATTTCCAATGATGCCCAACTTGCACCAAGATACCTAGCTACACAAGAACAGACCATCTCCCATTTTGAGAAAACTTTAAGATTGTTGGGGAGTGAAAGCCAGTAAGCATGCCAGAGGAGATGGAGCAACTTGCCACACTATCTAAGGATCAGAGAGTACCACACCCCTGAGAGGTTGAGAAATGCATTGGAAAGGACCCCCCTATATAAGAGTGCCATGTAGAGACTAAAGATCAATTGGATTGGACTAAAACTCAGTCCACCCTTGTTGTTGGGTCTGTTAGAAGGTAGGAAGGAAGAAGAGGAAAGAAAGTAGTGGGAAGAGATAGAGAAAAATGCAGGGTTCTATCCTCAAGAGGAAACTCCATGAACAGAGGCCTGGGATGTCAGAGAGGAAAGATATGGATATAGACTAAGTTTCTCAGAGGATGAGCAACACTTTCAGTAGGGGGGTGATGATGAGGCTCTCCAGCTCATTAAAATTGACTTTTCTCACATTTATTTACATATTTTGTTATATTTTGCTTAGTGAGAAGGGTGATAGTGAGTTACTATATCATGTGGCCTAATATGTATTAAATGCAGGAATTGGAGAAATTTTGGGCTGAATTAAGTGCAGGAACTCGAAGTGGGCAAGTAAGATAGATATTAGGAGATTGGTATCCCTCCTTAACTCCTCAAATCATTCGAAGATTCCACCACCATATCTCATCAGCTCAGAGTTACGAGCAATGAAGCAAGCTGAGTCCATTGGAAGACAAGTCGATGACAGTTAAGAAAGAGTCATTCTCGAGTGAGGGAGACAAGTCTCCCTATTTTCTAGCGAGTTGTTGGGAGCTCCAATTTTGTATAAATAAGAGAGCCAAGGGACTCATTAGGATTCAATTTTTTTATGTATCCAATCAAAAATTTGAACTGAAACACTGTGACTATTATTGTATTGTTATATTTGACAATTTGATGATAATGAGAAATTTTACCTTGATCTAGCACTGAGTTAACTCAGAGGGCTGAAGCTCTTGGGTTAGGGCCAAATCTTAGAAACATAAATTCCTTTTTTGGTATGTGTATTCTTCGAGTAAAATGATAGTTAGTTGTTAAAGTTATTTATGTTTTGTTGAGCTTAACAAGTATTTGAATGATTGCTTAATCTTGTTTCCATTAGTTTGAAGAAATAGATCAAAGGTGCAATAGTGAAGGAAGGTACTCCAAAAATCTTGTGGCAGTGGCCTCTTCCTCATCTCCCTCATGGAATCATGATTAGAGGGTCCCATTCTCATAGCCCCAAAAACAGAGTTGTCTTTTGGTCATTGCATAGCTTAGGGTTCATTTTTAGATAGATCATTGTTTATGACTTCTTGGAAGCACCTGCAGTTGTTATTTTTTTTCTTGAGTTTGATCTAGCTTAAAAAGGCATTCCATTTCATAGATCTAGTCATTAGAAATAGATAGATCAACTTTCTCAATTCAATTGATATTTTCCATGTTGATATGTAGCAATGCACAAATGAAGAGAAAAACAGGTTTTGTTGTAGGGATTGTTGATCTGTAGGGAGGAACTCATTGTTGAGACCCAATTTTGCCTAATTTTGACAACTTTCGTAGACTCTACCTCTCCCATTTTGAAATCTCCTTGACCCCTAAGTGTGCTTATTTTGGTTATTTCATCTAGGTTTTGGCCAAAAGGGTGTTATATGCTTAAGGTATGCAAATTAACATAAAAAGTGTCATTTTACCTTAATCTTAAGTATTTCTTAAGATAGTTGTTTCCTTATTGAATTATCATGCCAACTAATATATAAATCTTATGCAGATTTGCTTTGGTTTGAAACAGTCCCGCAATTTCCTATGGACAACTCATGCATTCACATTTCCTACAGATGCTCTGAAATTCCTGTAGACACAGATTTCCTGCAACCTCCTAAATTTCCTGCAACAAAATTGACAGTTATATATGTTCCACTCACTTCCAAATCAAATGAGAACATTGGTTTTGTGAGGAATTCATCGTACATGGATGTTTTCCTATTAGCTGGTTCAAATCCACCATCAAAACTACCCAGATTTGCAGACCTCTTCTCGTTGGCCGCCTCACCATCAAAACTACCCAGATTTGCAGACCTCTTCTCGTTGGCCGCCTGAGGAGAAACTCCAACTATGTAACAAATTTTGTCTAATACATGCTTCCAATCATGGATTAGACTCGGCAAGAGCTAATTTTGATAGTCTGTACCCGCATTGATTGCCAATAGCTCAGTTTAGTAGTTTTCCTCATTCGAGCAAAATATGGGCTTTCGAACTTGTATAAATTAGATTATGTTTCATATTGTGAGGGGTTGGGTTGGGTTTGTTGATAACACATATCAGATTGTACTTGGTTGTAATATCTTCATATTAATATAATACTTTATGTTTTGTTTATTCTACTTAGCAAGCCCTTTTAATCTTGGAGTTGTGAGTGAGGGAGGGCCCCCTTTGCTCACAACTCCCCTAGTTGTAGTGAGTGTGCATTTTAATTTCCTTTATGCAGTAATAATTTGTTTACACAGCCAATGTACTCTTTCTGACATTTCAGCAACAATGTTCTATTGATTGAATGATTAAGTTTTGTGTTAATGTGTTGATTTCATTTAATCAAAAATTTGATTTACATTGTTAAATTGATTTATTTATTGTTGTAAGTTTGATTTCTTATCTTTTCTAATCAACATCAACAAGACTAAGAGCTATAGAGGGATGTTTAAATCCACTCCATTGCCTTTTGCTGCCAAATGGTGATGCAGAAAAGAGACATTAGTTCTGTGTATGATTGACTGGTTTGATTAGTAAGCACTTGAGGTATTAAGCATGCATGTATTTTACACAACATCTCACAAGCTTGCCTGCCCTAGGTTGATAATTTATGTTGACAAATTATAAGTCTATAATTTGACTCAACATTTTGGTGTCGTTGTCGGGGAGGTGCTAAGGGATAATACCGAAAGTGTTTTAGTATTATTTGTGTTGTTTGAAATTTTTAGGACTGGGGTAGTCAAAGTGGTAAGATGAAGGGCAAAGCCCACGCTTCTTCAGAGGTCATAAATTCGCCAAAGTCGTGTCCTGATTGCTTGGTAAGTAGTTTTTCTTTGAATTCATTTACATAGTAGATGATAGGGTCCAATATTTACAAATGTCTTTTGTTGTGGTGTGAACACCACTTCATTTACTAATAAACTGGCAAGAAAAAAGAAGTCTGCAAGAAACAAGGGAAGAATAGTTCGAACAGGAGGTCTGTGGTCCTGAAAAGAGCCAAGAGTATATTCCTACTTCTACAGTAGAATCTTCTGCAGGAAAATATTTTGTTGTTTCCCATTTAGAACCTCCCCTTACAAGGAAGACAACATCTTTGCTCAGTGATCACCCTGAAAAGGAATTACTCGTTAATCCTATTCAATAACCAGAATTTCAAACCATTGATTCTGAAGAATCTGTAGTTTACAAAGGTCCTACTCCTTTTTGGTCCAATATGGTTCATGAAGAAGGAACTGGTATATAGATGAAGGCTATGGTGAGAAGGAAGAGGAATTGGTCACATTTGAATTTCCTATCTAGGAGACTGATGGAGCAACTCAGATGAATAATATTCCTCGCTCAGCCTTGCCTAACTTTCGTGGAGTCTCCAGTGAAGATCCTGATGCCTTTTTGTTCGAGTTCGACGTGTTATGCAGAAGCTATGACTATTCTTCCAATGCTCAGAAGTTGAAGTTGTTTCCTGCAACATTGAAGGATACAGCTCTCAGGTGGTTTATGGGGTTGACTTCAAACTCCATTACAACTTGGGATGACATGAAAAATGTATTCTTGAAGAAATACCAAGATTATTGCAAAACTAGGGACCTCAGGGAAGAAATATTTGGCATGACTCAGAAGGAATGGGAGAGTCTCGAGGATTTGCTAGAAAGATTTCAATACAATATGCAAAGATCCAAGATGAATCAACTAAGCAAGGACACCAAGAGAACAATTTTTATGAGGGCAACCCAAATCTCTGGAGATTTTGAACTTAATGAGAGGAGGTGACATATCAAAGTTAAGTTATGATTATGTGTGTGAGCTATGTTGGCGATATTCAAGAGGAAATTCTAAAGTTGGAGGAGGAACAAGAGATACTTCTTCTAGGCTTGTTAAGTTATTTTCCAGAGCTGGAGTAACCAAGGTTGAAATGGTAATTTATTTGAAAATTTTAAAATTGATATTCTTAGCACTTTATATTCACAATTAGACATTTTGAAAGCTAAGAAGAAACAGAAGAAACAGGAGGAACTGGAGAAAGCCCTGGCCGTGTTCTGCTCAAAATGAAGGAAGAAGCATGCCTTGAGGGAATGTCCTGCAGATAGTATAGAGGTATGTCGAATCTGTGAAGCTGAGCATTCCACTTATCAATGTCCTTCACTTCCTGAGATTAACGCAGCATATCTAGCAATTCAGGGAGTTGTCAATGAACTTTGTCCTATAGGTATGTCTCAATCACATTTTCAAGTTCCTTATACTCAAAATCAGATGTGGAATATTCCAATGCCCTGGAAGCCTTGGCCTCCACAACAGCCTTGGCAGGGGAACTTTTCTTACCCTACTGCACAGAATTTTCCCTCTCAAAACTTTTATCCACCGCAACCCACACCGCAGCAAATGATTCAACCTCAACAGCAGCAACTTCAGTTGCCTACCCCACCAAATCAACCTCGTCCCACACAACTTCCTACTCAGTCAATGTCCAACCCCAACAATAAAACCATCCAATCTGTTCACAACATTGGATTGGTCACTTATCCCACTTTTCCTACCTATTGTATTGCACCACAGCCGCTGCAGGAAATTTTTGTTCCTGTGTTACAGGAATTTCCTGTGTCGTTGCAGGAAATTAAGCTTAGATTGGGAAAAGTGGTGACTCAGCCCGGAAGGATTGAAGAGATTGTAGAGGAAGATACTCTAGAAATTCCTAAAGTTGAAACCACACCTAAACCAGTAGAACAACCTATTTCAAGGCCATAACAACCTTCCTCATCCCATACATCTAGCCTCCTTTTCCAAAGAGGTTGGAAATGAAATTAAAACAACCTGAGTTTGATCTTGTGTCTGAACTAAGAAATGTGTGCATTAAGATCTTGTTGCTGTAAGCAATTAAGGATATCCCAATTTATGCCAAAATAGTGAGGGAGCTATGTACCAAGAAACCAGGAAGACAAAAGAGAGAACTCTCTACAATTCAAGTAGGTGGAAAGCTTTCAAGTTTAATGTCTACCAGATTTGTTACTGAAAAATATGCAGACCCTGGAATCCCTGTGGTTACCACCTTTATCAATGGATATCCCATAAAGAACACTTTAATTGATTTAGGTGTAGCCATTAATGTGATGACTATGGAGACTTTATCTCATATAGGATCCTTTGACTTATTACCTACTCCCACCATGTTAGAACTAGCAAACAGGTCTAAGGTAAAGCCAGAGGGGGTATTAGAAGACATTGTCATCTCATTAGATTCTTGGGAGTACCCTGCAGAATTTTATGTTCTTCAACCCAAAACCAACTTGGGAGGGCATCCTTTGATCTTGGGGAGGTCATGGTTAGCCACGACAGATGCCTACATAGGGTGTAGGTCTGGAAATATGACCATCACTCATGGAGCTGAAACAAATAACATTAATTTGTATCCCCCTACTCAACCCCTCTTGAGATCAGAAAATACACATTGGGTTGAAGAAGAGGAGCATGATTCAAAATGTACCCGACCAGTTTTGACAATAGCCCAAGCCATGAGCCTTAAAGAAAATTCAGAAGAAAATTTGATAAATTGTTGTATTTCTAATCCTGATTTTCCGCAGCAATTAGAAGGGAAGTCTAGTCATAATTTGGATATCATTACTGATCTGCAAGATTTTCATGAACATAGTACAACAACCAAATTACTTTCAGCCCTCTTATATTCATTTCCTGCATATTCCTTGACTGAATGGGGGATTAAGGTGGTTGAATTTTTTCCTGAAAAATCCTTAAACATTAATTCTGCCTTAACCCCTGAACAAGAAAAATAGTTAATTCAAGCATTGAAAAAATTTTCAGACACATTTTCTTGGAAATATAGAGATATGAGAGGCATTCACCTAGACACATGCATTCGTCATATCTATATGCAAGAAATGTTAGGCCTGTGAGACAACCACAAAGGAGGATGAACCCTGCTTTAAGGGAAATTGTGAAAGATGAATTACAGAAATTGTTAAATGTAGGGTTCATTTATCCTATCTCAGATAGCCAGTGGGTATCTCCACTGGTTATTGTCCCCAAAAGAATGGTAAATGGCGAGTGTGTGTAGATTATAGGGAACTGAACAAATCTACATTAAAAGATCACTTTCCCTTGCCTTTTATAGATCAAGTGTTGGACACTTTAGCAGGGAAAAAGTATTTTTCCTTCGTAGATGGGTTCAACGAATACAATCAGATTATGATAGCTCCAGAGGACCAAGAGAAGACAACATTCACATGTCCCTGGGGTACCTATGCATATAGGGTATTACCATTTTGTCTATGCAATGCACCAACCACATTCCAGCAGGCGGTCCTTGGTATTTTCTCTAACCTTTTGCATGATTGCGTAGAGGTCTATATGGATGATTTTACAGTAATGGGTGATACTTTTGAAGAGGCTTTACATAATCTTGAGAAATTTTTGCAAAGATGTAGAGAAACTAATCTTTCATTAAGTAATGAAAAATGTTTTATGATTATGACTGAAGGTATTGTTTTGGGTCATCATGTTTCTGCTACAGGAATTAAAGTTGATCCGACAAAGATTGAAGTTATTGTAAAGCTGCCCCCACCAACCAGTCAAAAGGGAGTTCGAAGTTTCCTTGGACATGCAGGCTACTATAGAAGGTTTTTTGAAAATTTTACAAAGGTAGCCTCTCCATTGTTCAAATTATTGACTAAAGAATTTGAATTTCATTGGAATAATGAGTGTCAAGCTGCATTGGCTACACTCAAGGAAAAGCTTTCTTCAACACCTGTCTTGAGAGGCCCAGATTGGAAATTTCCCTTTCATATTTCCATTGATGCCTCTGATTCAACCATAGGAGCAGTATTGGGTCAAAAGGAGGATCTTGTAACCCATGTTATTTATTATGTTAGTAAAAATTTAACTCCTGCAGAATTGAATTACACAGTAACTGAAAAAGAATTCCTTGTTGTAATTTATGCTATTAATAAGTTTAGACATTACATCACGAGCTATGAAGTTTTTATACACACTAATCATTCTGCCATTCGATATCTCATGAACAAACCAGTCACTAATGGCAGGATTACTAGGTGGCTTTTGTTGCTGCAGGAATTTGACATCACAGTATTGGATAGACCAGGAAAAGAAAATCAGGTAGTTGATTTCTTATCTAGGCTCAACCATGTAGGTGAGGATGTTCCTGTTAATGATAGCTTTCCTGATGAAAATTTGTTTGCTATTTCTATCAAAACACCTTGGTTTGCAGACATGGCCAACTACCTTGCTATAGGAAATTTGCCCCCTTACTTTTCATCTAATCAGAAAAAGAGAATTATTAGGAAAAGTGTTGATTACTCTTGGATTAGGGGAGATCTCTTTTTCACTGGACCTGATTTGATTATTCGCAAGTGTGTCAAGGAAGATGAGATCTATGACATCTTGAGAGCCTGTCACGATGAACCTTGTGGAGGACACTTTGTAGACAAGCGGGCATCCTATAAGATCCTCCGTTCAGGTTACTATTGACCAAGTCTTTTAAAGATGCAAAACAGTATGTCCTGAAGTGTGATAGCTGCCAGAGAATGGGGTGGCTTGTATAATCAGATGAGATGCCTTTGTAGCCACAGGTTCTCATAGAACCTTTTGAGAGGTGGGCTCTTGATTTTGTAGGTCCCATCAATCCTATGTCCAAGGTAAGAAATATATTTTAGTTTGTACTGATTATGTTACGAAGTGGGTGGAGGCAAGAGCACTACCTAGAGAAACGGAGAAAGCAGTGGTAGATTTTCTTTTCTCTGATATTTTTGTAAGATTTGGGGTACCTAGGGAGATAGTTACTGATCAAGGTACTCAGTTTGTGTCAAAGCTTATGCAGGGAATTGTGCAAAAATATCAGATTACTCATCGGAAGTCCACCCCTTATCATCCATAGGCCAATGGGTAGGTGGAATCAACAAATAAGGTGTTGGAGACAATCCTTACCAAGACAGTGCAATTACATAAGAAGGATTGGTCTGACCGACTTCTTGAAGCATTGTGGGCTTACAGGATCACATGGAGAAATACCACTGGCTTCTCTCCATATGAATTGGTGTATGGAAAGCAAGTTTTATTGCCCATTGAATTTCATATCAGAACTTTCAAAATGGCAGCAGATTTGGGTATAGACCTTGATGAAGCTCAGCAATAGAGAATCTTGCAGCTCAATGAGTTGGATGAGATTAGGCAGGATGATTTTCAGCATATTGACTTGATCCAACAACAACGGGCTAAATGGCACGACAGATACATTAAAAAGAAGCAATTCAAAGAGGGAGACTAGGCTTTGTTGTACGATTCAAAATTTAAGAACTTTAAAGGGAAATACAACACATAGTGGCTAGGCCCCTATGAAATTGAGAAAGTTTTTTATAGTGGATTTGTTCGGGTTAAAATCATTGATGATGGGAATGTTACCTTCTTGGTGAATGGGCACAGACTCAAGCTATATCAAAAACCCCAATCTAAGGAGGAACTTGTGGAAGAAATTGTGAAGAAAAAAGAGTTGGAAATGGTGGGAGAAGGAGTCATTCCTTCCACTATCTCTTCCTGATTTCTTGTTGATACAAAGAGCTCACTTTGTTCCTCCTTGTGCTCAGTAAACCATGAGAGGAATGTCTATTGGGTACATTTTTATTCCTTTTTCCAGGCCCAATGGACTAGTTACGGAAAAGGAGCCCCCTTGGAGTCTTCTTTTCCAAGTATTTCAAACTCTCTAAAATTGAAATTTGGTGAGCATGGACTGCCCTAGGCTCATTAAAACTACAGGTCAGTAGATCCTCTGGGATCCTCTCAATAAATTTTGTTTTTCAGTTAATTTTTGGATTGCTCGTGTTGGACTGATGTGGGATTTCTTAAGGCCCTCCTTCCAACAATCTTGGCCCATCGACATCAGAAAATTATCTGGGTGTAAGATCAGAGTCTTATGATGCCTTGAAGCTTGTATGCCCTAATGACAGGCTATCTCACCAACAACAATGGGGAATCACTATGGCTCCTTGACTGTTGGATCCTACAGGGGGTTCAACAATAGCTCATAAATTCACACCCGATAGGATGCATCAGGGTACCTTGGTCCTCACTCTCATTAATGGTGATGGGCCTCGCATTGGTTAACAGTTGACCTTAATGGCTGGTAATCCAATGAGATCATTGCACATTCGACATCAACACCTTCACTCATGTGCAATGAATTGTACATAAACAAGGGAGAAATGGTTTTTTTCCTGTAGAAGAATTTCTTGCAGAATGTTTAGCAGTCACAGTTCCATTTCCTACAGCGACATCTTGGGTTTCTAAAGAACAAAAGTCATAGACAGAACATTAGTTTAAATTATTTGATAAAGTACTCACATTTTTATTATTCGTCGAGGTCATGAATTGTGAGATTATACATCCGATTTAATTTTTAAGTGGGTTATCATTTCAAAAATCAAGAAAACGTCATCCAAGGACTGGATCGTTGGAAGGTAAGCTTGGTAATGTACAACCAGTGACAGGACACTTGCGGTAAGAGGTAATTGATGCTTTAATTTAAAAAAATAAAATAAAAATAATAATAATAATAAATAAATAAATAAATAAAATTATATGATTTAAGCTATGGTAACCCTTGCAGCAAAACGCGGTCATAAATCGTTGCATCATAAATTAAGCTCCATGCTCTATCATCATGACTCTGACATTACCGATGGTTGTACTTTCGATATCCTTCCACAGGTCGGATCATGATGATAATCATGATCATGGTCTGTTTCTTGAAAACTTCGTGTTCTCTGATATTTCCAATTTAACCCTCCCTTATCGAGCAATCCTGCAAATCTTAGCACAACGCTTATGTGAGTTGCATTCATCCTGTCATTCTCGTCCTTCATTATGTCAAAAATACGTGCTCTTATTCAATTTGAGTCCCAAGGCCTTGTACTGTTGGAAGCTAACCCTCGCAATAAAGCGAGACTAGAGAAAGCAAGGTGGTTACCATTGTTTCAAAAATTCAGCGGCCACAATTCAAACGTTACGAAGTCCTTCACCCTGAATTTGAATAGTGAAAAAGCACAAGTCGGGAACATCAAGTTCAGATTAACAAAGGTTTTGGTGGTTCGGGCACGCAGGATTCCACAAGAGTGGGAATGTTGGTTTAAGAATCAACGTTTCAATAAGGGTATGTGCACGTCCTTTCTCCGGAAGGAGCATTCAAACCCTGACTGGAGCAAAGGGATTTCGCAGGAATTCCTGAGAAGTAAGTATTGACACCTGTTATTTTTCCTGCAAAAGTATATAACATGCGAAGGTCACTTTGGGCTCGTGTTTTTATTTCACATTCGGCTTCTCACACATTTTCAAGATAAGCCTTTGAATTTGCCATATTATTTGAAGATGTCCCTGATGAAAATGTCGACAGCTACTAAGGAAAGGGCAGCCCATTTGGAGGAAAACCTCTATCACCATGGGCTGGTAAAAATCATCCTAATGGAGGTTTTGAAGGATAAGAAGAAGACGTGGGAGGATTTTCTGGCCGAGAATTATTTCGCGGAGGACGAAGACTCTAACCCTTCAGAGCCCAAGGAAGAAATGCCAGTAGAAAAACCAAGGAAGAAGCCACAGACCCGTGGGTCACAGACAAAGGAGGACGAAAAAGATGAAGAAGTGGTGGTGACTAGGGAGACTACAGGTAAAAATCCTAAGTTGAAGGGCACTTCCACCCCCGCTAAGAGATTCACAAGGAGCCAGGCTATCAAGCTGGCCATAAAGGACACTGCAGAAGGGGGGTTACAGCCTGAGAAATATGATAAAAATAAAGAAAAGCTTCATGGCACGCCTAAAGGAAAAGAGAAGGTAGAGTCAGCTGAATTCATTAGTGGAGAAGTAATGTCCTTCCAGGATCCCCTGTTGCATGAAAATGGAAATGAAACAGTAGAAGAATAGCAGGAGGACCATAGTATGCCCCAATCTTTCCAAGGACATCATGAAGGGGGAGTGTTGTGGAGATAAATCCCCTTTGCAGACAGAGGCGATCCCTACTAGCCCAAATGGGGTCTAGCAACAATCAAACAACGCTAACACGCAGGTTCCTAATTGCAAATCAAAGACCGATGATGAGGGCCTACCTGGATTCCAACGCTAATATTTGTAGAAGAGTCGTCGCTCCCATTCCTTTGCTCCGGCTGGTCATGATCCCCACGATCCTCGTGAATGGACACCTGCACATGCAAAGAACGACACAAACACAAGCATAAAATCCAATAGATGCAACTATATATCAGTCAGAAAGGATATAACTCAATATCATTACAAAAGACAATAAGAGTGGAACCATAATGATAGTCGTCTATTATTGATAAACAAAGAAGAATACAACCATAGTTCTGATGTCAAATCCTCCTTTGGCTGGGTGATCAACAGCACATGCCTTGCAAAGCTTGTTGGGAATGGGGAACAAGCCTCTCTCTTCTTGGTTACTTGGACAAGAATCTCCTCACTTAAGATTTAGCCTCATAGGAATGAATAAGGCTCCTTATAGCATGAACTTGGCAATTCTCAAACTTTGAGACAGAATTTGGAACTTGGAGACTCTAACTTGTCAAAGGCAAAAGGACAAGCTTTTATAGATAGAGGAGAAGGAGTTAGGGTCATCCACAAGATTCATGGGATTGGCTTTATCACTAAGAAGCTTCCATGAGAGGTGGAGAACTACTTCCCTTCTATGGAGATTCGAAGCCCAACTGAACTAACTCAAGATGGAATCAGTTCATGAATAGGTTAGGAAGAACCTTCGTAAGTTTGTTTGTTAAAAACTTTACCCAACTGGGCTGGCACGAGTGCGACTCTGAGACAGAGCGCCAGCTGGCGCGCCCTCTTTGGAGGATTTCCCCCATTGGCACGAGTGATACACAGTGGAACCGCACCAATGGAAAAAGGGCTATTTTTATGGGTATTTTGCAGAAGGTGTCTTCAAGGCATATGAAGTACATACTCAAGGGGATACAATGCAAGTGTTTTCAGGTTATGTCACTTCTCACAGGTCCCGGAATAAGTCCTCCAATGTGCGGGAGAAGGGGTAACAGGGACGGTGACAAATTACTGTGTAACAGATGCCCCCTAAAGCATGAAGCCCGAGAGAGAGAGAGGGGTGAAATGCTTTACAAGAACATGGCCAACTGAAAACACTGCCGCCGGAGAACCTGCATGAAGAAGTACAACTGATATCTCAAGTACATGATGTATGTGGTATGGGCGCAGCCATCCATAACAGAGTACATAAAAATCCAGATCCAAGGTATGGGCGCAGCCATCCAATGAGGATCGATAAGTAGACTTAGGCATGGTCACAGCCATCCAGTGAATGAGTCATGTAATGATCATAATAATCCACAAAATCGCAACTTGGATCTCAACAGACAAAATCCAGGGTCTTGCACTCCATCTCGACCTGAACAAAGTACAAGTTCAAGCATGCGAATATGGGAGTCGAAGTCGAACATGCAAGAACATCGTCTGATTACCAGTCAATGATGAAAACTGTTAACAGACGCGAGAGGTACCACCAATAATGACAATGGTCCTCAAGGTACTATAGGTACAATCTACGGTGTGTGAATCAGTGAGCCGGTGTCGAACACTCGTAGAATCATTCGATCGGAGGCCAATGATGAAAACCTCGCGTCGAACACAAAGAACCTGCCATTGAGGCATGCAGGCTCCAAGGCACCTGAAGGGAGTCTCTAGGTCAACTTCCTGGATAATGAGCTGAAGTCGACAGGAAGTGACCTTGATCGAAGGTGGGCCATAATGTTTCCCACATCATCGACACGAGACAGAGAAAGATAAAAATGTTTTGTGTGGGGTATCAGAGGGAGGTTGAGTATTCTACAGAGGTCAACTTCTCTTGAACATATTGGCGGCACGACAGTGGACTTGGCAGTATTTGACATCAAATGATCAAGGGTCATGGTGACAAGGTAATGAGTAGATGAGAGGTCAAACAGGATAACCCAAACCCACGGAGGCAAGTGTAAAAACAAGATGAGATGTCCCCACCCAGACACGAATGCAGACAAGTGCCATGTTCAAGAGCGACATACTGCCGACACGACAATGATTGTGGTTCCATTTTCCCCACCATTCCTGGCGAGTACCATAGTTATTTTTATCAACAAGCTTGACGGGGATAGCATATGCTTGTAAAGCGTCATTTTGACGGAATCCAATGTCATCAAGTTTTAACAAGCCTGACAGAGGAAGAACTCGGCGTCTTTTCATGTTTAGAGAGTCTGAAAAGATAGCAGAAAAGGAAACTCCAGGGGTGTCCTTTTTCGTAAAGTTGTGTCTCTCGAGCCCGAAAAAGTATAAAACAATGGTCGAAAGAACCGCCCGACCATTACGGTCGAGGAGTACTTTTCATGACTAATGACTTCGACTTGAAAAAGTAAAAAAGCGATCGAAATCACGTCGTTTCATAACTGTTAACGAGCCTGAAACGATAAGGGGCCCGACAAACTTTTCGTCTTTACACGGTCAGAAAAGAGTTTAAAGATGACCGCCTCTTATTTACGTTTAACGAGTCAAGAGGAAAAACTCGGCAATCTTTTCATATTTTACGAGTCAGAAAAGAGCTTAAAGGTGACTCATCCTAGAGGAGGGAGTGGTATAAAGGACAGCAACTGGTTCCGGCAATGGTGGAACTGCTCAAAACATGTAATGGTCAAGAGGCTAGCTAACAAAACCACTCTTAACTGTGGCCCCTCAGGAAAGGAAAACAAGAAAGTGAAAAAAGCATATGATCAGCCAAAGAGATGGTGGCGATGGAATGAAACAACCAAGGCTCATCTAACAGAATTTAGCGAATAAACGGCAATCACGAGATGTAAATCAGGTATGGGTTCATTTTTACACAAGCTTGAACCATGGAGAACTCTGCTTGGATTCGGTTTCATGTTTATACAAGCTTGAAACGAAAAACTATGCTTGTTATAAGTTCGCATGCCCCCAGCATAATGACGCAAAATGAGGTACATGCCCCCCAAGCTTCATTGCATTTAACAAAGTGGATGGAATGAAGGTTCACTTTCGAGATCTTGGAAAGACTTGACTTGGATGGAGTCGCCAAATTTTTGTGGAGGTAAATCCCCTCTGCAGACAGAGGCGATCCCTACTAGCCCAAATGGGGTCTAGCAACAATCAAACAACGCTAACACGCAGGTTCCTAATTGCAAATCAAAGACCGATGATGAGGGCCTACCTGGATTCCAACGCTAATATTTGTAGAAGAGTCGTCTCTCCCGTTCCTTTGCTCCGGTTGGTCACGATCCCCACGATCCTCGTGAATGGACACCTGCACATGCAAAGAACAACATAAACACAAGCATAAAATCCAATAGATGCAACTATATATCAGTCAGAAAGGATATAACTCAATATCATTACAAAAGACAATAAGAGTGGAACCATAATGATAGTCATCTATTATTGATAAACAAAGAAGAATACAACCATAGTTTTGACGTCAAATCCTCCTTTGGCTGGGTGATCAGCAGCACATGCCTTGCAAAGCTTGTTGGGAATGGGGAACAAGCCTCTCTCTTCTTGGTTACTTGGACAAGAATCTCCTCACTCAAGATTTAGCCTCATAGGAATGAATAAGGCTCCTTATAGCATGAACTTGGAAATTCTCAGACTTTGAGACTTAGAATTTGGAACTTGGAGACTCTAACTTGTCAAAGGCAAAAGGACAAGCTTTTATAGATAGAGGAGAAGGAGTTAGGGTCATCCACAAGATTCATGGGATTGGCTTTATCACTAAGAAGCTTCCATGAGAGGTGGAGAACTACTTCCCTTCTATGGAGATTCGAAGCCCAACTGAACTAACTCAAGACGGAATCAGTTCATGAATAGGTTAGGAAGAACCTTCGTAAGTTTGTTTGTTAAAAACTTTACCCAACTGGACTGGCGCGAGTGCGACTCTGAGACAGAGCGCCAGCTGGCACGCCCTCTTTGGAGGATTTCCCCCATTGGCGCGAGTGATACACAGTGCAACCGCGCCAATGGAAAAAGGGCTATTTTTATGGGTATTTTGCAGAAGGTGTCGTCAAGGCATATGAAGTACATACTCAAGGGGATACAATGCAAGTGTTTTCAGGTTATGTCACTTCTCACAGGTCCCGGAATAAGTCCTCCAATGTGCGGGAGAAGGGGTAACAGGGACGGTGACAAATTACTGTGTAACAGGGAGTAACTCCGCAAAAAAAGCGAACTCTACAAGAATTGGAGGAGATTATCACTTACCTCACTGTTTTAGAACAAGCTTTGAGGAAGGAGAACAAGACACTGAAAGAAAACAGCCTACACACACAGAAAGAACATGAGGAATGACATCAAAATGCGACCCGAATCATGAAGAAGAAGCAAGGTCAGATTGATCATCTGAAGAAGAAAAATGAGTTATACAGGGGTTAGATTCAGGCAGAATCCAGTGGGAACCAATTGGATCAGTTGGCTGCAGTAGCTGCAGCCCAGGACAAGGAATGATTTCCTTTTTTTGGAGGGTGCAACATTTTTGCTTGCATAAGGGACATGCAAGAAGCTAGGTGTGGGGGAGATGTTGAGACCCAGTTTTGCCTAATTTTGACAGCTTTCCTAGACTTTACCTCTCCCATTTTGAACTCTCCTTGACCCCTAATTGTGCTTATTTTGGTTATATCATCTAGGTTTTGGCCAAAAGGGTGCTATATGCTTGAGGTATGCAAATTAACATAAAAAGTGTCATTTTACCTTAATCTTAAGTATTCCTTAAGCTATTTGTTTCCTTATTGAATTATCATGCCAACTAATCTAGAAACCTTATGTAGATTTGCTTTGGTTCGAAACAATCCCGCAATTTCCTATAGGCTACTTGTGCAGTCACATTTCCTGCAGACGCGGATTTCCTGCAACCGCCCAAATTTCTTGCAACAAAATCGGTGGTTAGCTATGTTCCACTCACTTCCAAATCAAATGAGAACATGGGTTTTGTGGGGAATTTGTCATACATGGATGTTGTCCTATTGGTTGTTTCAAATCCACCATCAAAACTACCCAGATTTGCAGACCTCTTCTCGTTGGCCGCATGAGGAGAAACGAGTTTTGTCTAATCCATGATTCTAATCATGGATTAGACTCAGAAAGAGCTAATTTTGATAGTCTGTACCAGTATTGATAGCTAATATCTCAGTTTAGTAGTTTTCCTCATTCGAGCCAAATATGGGCTTTCAAACTTGTATAAGTTCAATTATGTTTCATATTGTGAGGGGTTTGGTTGGGTTTGCTGATAGCACATATCAGATTATATTCGGCTATAATATCTTCATATTAATATAATAATTTATGTTATGTCTATTCTACTGAGCAAGCCCTTTTAATCTTGAAGGGGTTATGAGTGAGGGAGGGCACCCTTTGCTCACAACTCCCTTAATTGTAGTGTGTGTGCGTTTTAATTTCCTTTATGCAGTAATAATTTGTTTACACAGCTGATGTACTCTTTCTAACATTTCAGTAGCAATGTTCTATTGATTATGAGAAAAGTTTTTCGGCGTAAATCATATGATAGTACATTTGTCGACGCGTTTTGAACCAGCAAGTGTGGTTCATCGTCAGGATAAGTTGAAGAACCAGATCATGGCTGCATATTAAATAGGGAGAGCAGATCATCCAACGGCTAGGATTGACTGAAAAAAGGCTATATTGAAAAAACAGCTATATTAGGTCATACTTGATAAACGGCTAAGATTGACCACGAACGGCTAGATTTGACTATTCAAGTTGTTTAATTATATAATATTATTATGCTAAAACAAATATTATTTTAATATCTATCATATGTTATTTAAGTGAAAAGTTAACCATATTTGAGTTAACAATAATATTAGGGAATATTTATAATAAAATTGCTTGAAATAATATATCAGGTACAATAATTGTTAGTAATCGAAAGGATTTAATAATAACTATTAAAAATTAATATTATATTATTATTATTATTATTATTTTGTAGTATTAATGTTATTATTAATGTCTTGTGTATCTAATTAATATAAATTTAATAGTAAGGCTAGGGATATTAGTAAATGTAAGGACTTAACATTAACTAAAATAATATTCATTATTGTTATATTATATATACTATATCATTCAGATTAGTCATGAAAAGGGGAATAACTATTTATCATATAATTAAAAGTAATTTTAGTAATGATAATAGTATTATTCTTATTATTAATGGTTAGGCTATCAATTTATTAGTAATCTAATAGGAACCTATATTAATAGTTCTAGAGAAATTAGGATTTATTGTATTGTTATTATTAATATAATAGTGTTATAATAATAGTATTTAATTAAGGGTTGGGTAACTAATTATAAATTTATTAGTAAAGTCGTCTACTTAGAACATAAATTTGTTATTTAAATATCTTATACTATATAATCTAACCCACTAAGAAAGGTATGAAAAGGATTAAAAGAATTCAAGGAAGATTACCAAAGAGGATCAAAGAACTATGGCTAAAGAAAGTAGGTTACAAGATAACAAGGGGAAAAAATCCTAATAAGAAATCTAGAACAAGCTACTAAAAGAGGGAGGGGAGGAAGGGGAGGAAACGACTAGGAAGCGATGGTCGGGACCCAGCAACTACTGATCTTCCAGTCGTCATCTCTATTGAGATTGCTTGGCCATCTTTCAATCTTAATGGCTTCCCTAAATTTTTGGTGATGGAACTGCGAAACTCCAGCAATAACATTGGCCCCCCTCAATACAAACATGATGTTTGGTTTTCTCTGCATGCTCTGCTAGTGCGGAAGACTTAGTTCTCCTATGTTTAAGATCAGTAGCGTGCTCACTAATTCTTTGATTAATGGAGCGTCCAATCTCACCAATATAGGGGGTCCCACAGGAACAAGGAATAATATAGACACCCTTCATGTCCTTAGGGTCGATAGGATCCTTCACTGATTGGAGGGACTTACGAATGGTGTTAAGGGGTCTAAAGGTCGAGGGAACATTATGCTTCTTAAGAATCCTCGCAATCTTATCAGTGGTCCCTTGAACAAAAGGTAGATGGACCCCTGGGACTCGTTCTTTAGGTTCTTTTTTAACTACCGAATTTTTGGAAGCTTTGAGGAAAGCCTTCTGACCCAGGTATCTGCTATAACCGTTCTCAACAAAGACATTAAGGAGATGGGATTTCTCTTTCTCGAAGCTCTTTTCATCAGAGATCCTTAGGGCACGAGTAGTGAGGGTGTTGAGAACGCCCAACTTTTGAGCCAGGAAATGATGGGAACTGGCATGAAGATATTGCTCCGTATGTGTTTTCTTCCGAAACACTTGGTGGGAGAGGGAACCATCAATATTCTTTGAAATAAGAATATCAAGGAAAGGGAGGCAACCATCAACTTCTTGTTCCATGGTGAACTTAATGGCGGCGGATTGACTGTTGAGATGATGGAAGAAGAGATCTAACTCTTCTTGGCCATGAGACCAGATGACATTAGTGTCATCTACAAATATTTTCCAAAGTTTAGGTAGGAGGCGGGCTGAGGTTAGAGCCTTGGATTCAAAATCTTCCATAAAAAGATTAGCAACGACAGGGGATAGGGGTGAGCCCATGGCAACACCACAGGTCTGCTCAAAGAACTCGCCCTCAAAACTGAAAAAGGTGGAAGTGAGACAAATCTCAACTAACCGAGCTGTATCGGGATCCGTTAGGTGGTTGATCACCTCCATGGCCTCATTTATAGGGATGCAAGTGTAAAGGGAGACTACATCAAAACTAACAAGAATGTCCCTAGGGTCAAGCTTTATGTCCTTGAGCTCTTCAACAAAGGAAGCAGAGTCTTTGACGAAGGACTTTGTACAACCAACTAAGGGTTTAAGCTTTAAGGCAAGGAATTTAGCTAGAAGGTAGGTAAGATCACCATAATCTTCCCTCGGCCTTTAGACCCCTTAACACCATTCGTAAGTCCCTCTAATCAGTGAAGGATCCTATCAACCCTAAGGACATGAAGGGTGTCTATATTATTCCTTATTCTTGTGGGACCCCCTATATTGGTGAGATTGGATGCTCCATTAATCAAAGAATTAGTGAGCACGCAGCTGACCTTAAACATAGGAGAACTAAGTCTTCCACACTAGCAGAGCATGCAAAGAAAACCAAACATCATGTTTGTATTGAGGAGGCCAATGTTATTGCTAGAGTTTCGTAGTTCCATCACCGAAAATTTAGGGAAGCTATTGATATTGAAAGACGGCCAAGCAATCTCAATAGAGATGACGGCTGGAAGATCAATAGTTGTTGGGTCCTGGCCATCGCTTCCTAGTCGTTTCCTCCCCTTCCTCCCCTCCCTCTTTTAGTAGCTTGTTCTAGAT
The DNA here is from genome assembly GCA_031772625.1 of Pinus tabuliformis. Taxonomy (NCBI): domain Eukaryota; kingdom Viridiplantae; phylum Streptophyta; class Pinopsida; order Pinales; family Pinaceae; genus Pinus; species Pinus tabuliformis. Next base: position 1,067,877,389 of record CM062815.1, read on the forward strand.
TTCTTATTAGGATTTTTCCCCTTGTTATCATGTAACCTGCTTTCTTTAGCCATAGTTCTTTGATCCTCTTTGGAAATCTTCCTTGAATTCTTTTAATCCTTTTCATACCTTTCTTAGTGGGTTAGATTATATAGTATAAGATATTTAAATAGCAAATTTATGTTCTAAGTAGACGACTTTACTAATAAATTTATAATTAGTTACCCAACCCTTAATTAAATACTATTATTATAACACTATTATATTAATAATAACAATACAATAAATCCTAATTTCCCTAGAACTAATAATATAGGTTCCTATTAGATTACTAATAAATTGATACCCTAACCATTAATAATAAGAATAATACTATTATCATAACTAATATTACTTTTAATTATATGATAAATAGTTATTCCCCTTTTCATGACTAATCTGAATGATATAGTATTATAATATAACAATAATGAATATTATTTTAGTTAATGTTAAGTCCTTACATTTACTAATATCCCTAGCCTTAATATTAAATTTATATTAATTAGATACACAAGACATTAATAATAACATTAATACTATAAAATTATTATAATAATAATATAATATTAATTATTATTAGTTATTATTAAATCCTTTCGATTACTAACAATTATTGTACCTGATATATTATTTCAAGCAATTTTATTATAAATATTCCCTAATATTATTGTTAACTCAAATATGGTTAACTTTTCACTTAAATAACATATGATAGATATTAAAATAATATTTGTTTTAGCATAATAATATTATATAATTAAACAACTTGAATAGTCAAATCTAGTCGTTCGCGGTCAATCTTAGCCGTTTATCAAGTATGACTTAATATAGCCATTGTTCAATATAGCCGTTTTTCAATCAAGCCTAGCCATTGGATGATCTGCTCTCCCTATTTAATAAGCAGCCATGATCTGGTTCTTCAACTTGTCCTGACGATGAACCACACTCGTTGGTTCGAAACGCGTTGACAAATGTACTATCATGTGATTTACGCTGAAAAACTTTTCTCGTAATCTTGATATGGATCACAGAAGCCTCAATTCAACAATGTTCTATCGATTGAATGATTAAGTTTTGTGTTAATGTGTTGATTTCATTTAATCAAATATCGATTTACATTGTTAAATTGATTTCTTTATTGTTGTAAGTTTGATTTCTTATCTTTTCTAATCAACATCAATAATACTAAGAGCTGTAGAGGGATGTTTAAATCCACTCCATAGCCTTTTGCTGCCAAATGGTGATGCAAAAAAGAGACATTGGTTACGTGTATGATTGACTGGTTTGATTAGTAAGCACTCGAGGTATTAAGCCTACATATATTTTGCACAGCATCTAACAAGCTTACCTACCCTGGGTTGATGATTTATGTTGACAAATTATAAGTCTATAATTTGACTCAACATTCATCCAACCATTTTCACCTAAGTCTTCTCCACCTTCTACCAAGGCATACCATCCCATAGTCCAAATATTTGTTTTGCAGCCACCTTAGGCAAATCCAACTTCCCTGAAGTGTTAGGCTTAGCCTTGGGCAATGTGCACCTTCCCTACACCTCCTCTCATTGTCATACATCTCTCCAACACCTCATTCCACTATTCTTGCCCTCCTAAAGTTTCTAACTAACTTCCTATAGAAAACCAGGACATCCTATAACAAACTAGGGCATCTTGTAGCAGCTACATGATCTCCTATAGTAGCTTGATTGACCCTGTTTTGACCAGAAATGCTAATATGAGAGTCGGTTAGGCCCTCATCTTGGATTCCATTCCTATCATTTCCACCTGAGATCAGCTCTCCCATACCTCCCCCCCTGCAAGATCAAACAAAATAAGCATAGCATTTACATTTCTGAATTTAGAAATTAAAAGACTCTTTTTCTGCAAACATAAAATGAAATAGTTAGTGCATGCACATATAAATCATAGAATGATAGAACAACTTTCCATGTCCTAATAGTCCAAATAGCTAGATGATCAATTGCACAGTTAACCTTGTTCTTTTCTGTAAGTAATTTGTGTTATTTCCTAGCTAGATCATTTATGGCATTACCATTCAACAACTTTCATTTCCTAAATAGGCAAGCATTTACTTTCCTGCAATAGAACTAGTTTTACATTCACTATCAGTGGTTAGACTCCTTCTAGTCAATAGAAGACTAGCATGGAATTGTAGTAGTCTAGTGCCCCAGTTGAGAAGTGACGTGAGTAGAATATTGCATTTGTTGCGTATATAGCACTGTCACCTCCAAGTTTGTACGAAACCCCATGTTGATAAAGTAAAGTTGGTAGTCTTAGGAGTTGCAGCATCCTTGCTGCAATACTGAGGCTCATCAGTCCTTATGCAAGAGAGACAAGTGGTATGTTACAAATTAAGGAAACTAAATGAGCACGAGCAAATTGTGACACATGATCTTGAGTTGGCAGCGATCATCCATGCTTTGAAGATGTGGAGGCATTATCTTCTTGGCAGGAGGCTTGCACTAATGAGTGATCATAGTGGACTGAGATACTTGTTTGACCAACTAAATCTAAATTTCAAAAAATCTAGATGGTTGGCCATGATCAAGGAATTCGACCTTGAGATCAAGTACATTAAGGGAAAGGAAAACAAGGTTGTATATGCTTTTATCATAAGAGTGCAGATAAATCATATAGCAGTTATGAGTTGTTATGGAACATATCTACGAGATTAGATCTTATGGGTAGGACAACAGCTTGACAGGTATAGGGAGCTTATGCATAGGTTACAGCAAGGTACAAGTGGTCAAGATGTGGATTATCGCCTTATAACAGATGACTTAATCAGATTTAGGGACAGGATCTATGTGTCGGACAACAGTAAGCTCAAGAAGCTTATCTTGATGGAATTTCATGCTAAGTCATATTCAAGTCACCCATGAAACCATAAGACATTGACAACGGTGAAGAAGTTCTACTACTGCCCAAATTTAAACAAAGAAGTGACAGAGTTTGTGGCTAGATGTTTGGATTGTCAATAGGTAAAGGCAGAATGTAAGCACCCAGGTGGATTACTACAGCTGATTCCTATTCCAATGTGGAAATGGGAGGTCATTTCCATGAATTTCATTACAGGTTTGTCAAGGACATCTAGACAGCATGATTCCATCATGGTTGTGGTGGACATGTTGAAAAAGGTATCACACTTCATTCCAGTGAAGTCTACTTATTCAACGAGTTATGTAGCACTGGTCTTCATCAGAGATATAGTAAGGTTGCATGGTGTTCCGAAGAAGATTGTGTCAGACAAGGAATCTAAGTTCACTTCCATGTTTTGGAAGGAGTTGTTTGCAAGTTTAGGGACAGAGTTGGCCTTCAACACAACTTATCATCCGCGGACAAATGGACAGACAGAGAGGGTCGACAGGATCTTATAGGACATGTTGAGGATGTATGTGATGCATTAGCAAAGGAGGGGGAGGAGTACCTTCCATTGGTTGAGTTTTCCTGCAACAATGGGTGTCAAGAGTCATTTAGGATGAGTTTGTTTGAGGTACTTTATGGGCGGAGTTGTAACTCCCATCAGTTGGAGTGATCCAATGAACAGGGTGTTGATAGGACTGGACATGTTGGCAGAAATGGAACAGGATATGCAAGTTATCAAGAAGAATCTAAAAGCAGCATAGGATAGGCAGAAAAGTTATGTAGATTAGCATAGATTGTTTAAGGAGTTTCAGGTTAGGGAACATGTGTACTTGCGCATCAAGCCCAATAAGAGTTCATTGAGGATCGGGTCATGTGCGACGTTAGCACCTCAATATTTTTGGCCTTTCGAGATCCTTGAGTGGATTGGACCAGCGGCATGTAGACTTGCACTACCTCCGACAATGAAATACCATGATGTTTCCATGTTTCATTGCCTAAAAGATATGTAAAGGATGTTGATCATGTTATTAATTGGTTTGTATTGCAGGTGGAGCTAGAAGGAGAATTCCAGCTGGAATGTTGGTGTATTTTGCAAAGAAAGATGCTCATGCTCCGGAACCGATCAATCAAGAAATTCAAAGTGCAGTGAAAGCACTTTAGGCCCAATGAAGCTATATGGGAGATGTTTGATCAGATATAGGCTATGTATCCTTCCTTGTTTTTCGGTTTAGGCAAAGCAGTTTTGGTATATGTACATATGTATATGGATGTAAATATCACCATGAGTTGTGTTATAAAGCTCCAATAAGTGGTCTTGTTGCCATGTTGTGATGTTTGTCATGTTGGTTTTCTTTTCAACAGGTCGATCATTGTAAATGTTGCATCGAGCTAAGTTATAAAGCTCCATGGGCAATATGTTTTGTTTTTCAACGGTCTTGTTGGTTGTAGGTGTCATTAAACACCGAGGATGGTGTTACCCTAAGGGGGAGGGGTCTGTAATAGTCCCGGGTTAAAAATCCATGTAATAAAGTTAATATAGGCGAAATCAGACCAAGGTCATGGGACACTTATTCCAAGCTGAATGTTGGGCAAAACATCCTAGTGTGGGTGTTCATTTGGTATTTTATGGCTAAGGAAATTAGCAAAGGCAATGAAAAAGGCTTTGAAAAGACAGAGGCATTAATTGACATTTTATTTATGAAAATAAAGGAAATTATGGGAAAAGAAAGGTGAAAGGCCACGAGTTGCATGTGAGGAGGAAAATGAAGAAATAGAGGCCTCAATATTAAAAAGTCTTATGAGAATTAGTTCATAACCTTTGGTCAGTTCAGTTTTGGAGCTATCTCTATACTCTCTCTCTCTCATACTCTTGGACACTTAGAGCATTCTTAGAGAACTCTAGCATTGGAGAAAGAAAAGCTAAGGAAGGACAAACAAAACAAAGGGAAGCAAAGATCAAGCAAGGAAGACCAGGATGTATGATTTCCTTACTAGTTTTGGCATGCATCGTACATGCATGTGTGTATTTGGTTCTCTTGTTGTCATTGGCATGGGTTTTTCCATGTGTGACAATGGTTTTCAACCTTGACTTGCCATTTCCGGATAGCCATGGTGTGATGGGGTTTCTCTTACTTGGTTGAGTTGGATTGCCAGATGGGTTCAAAACGAAGTGGGGTGTTCTCGTGGAGAAACAACAGGCCTAGGAATCCCTCGATCGGTGAAGATGGGATTGCGATAAAGCCTAATTGTGTATGCCCTCATTAGGCCTAGGAATCCTCGACCAGTGAATGGTAGGATATACGGTGAAGATGGGATTGTGGTAAAGCCTAATTGTGTATGCCCTCATTAGGCCTAGGAATCCTCAACTAGTGAATGGCGAGATATACAATGAATCATAGAGGGTGGAGCCTCGTTGGGCATAAGAATCCTTGACCGATGAATGGCAGGATATACGATGAATCCTAGAGGGAGGAGCCTCGTTGGGCATAAGAATCCTCGACCGATGAATGGCAGGATATACGGTAAAGCCTAGAGGTGGACACAGACAAAAATCTCATGGTGTAGGTGGAGAAATACAAAGGCATCCATGCTTATATAGGCATAGTGATCCTTGTACTGGTATATGGTGGGATTGCGGTAAAACTTGGTGGTGTATGTTTCGTTTTTGGGCCTCAAAATCCCTTAGCGGGATTGCGGTAAATCGTGGTTGTATGAATGAGGGCTTGGGCCTAGGAATCCCTTGGTGGATTGCGATAAAGCCTGAGGAAGCCATGGTTGTTTTGTTGTAAGTCTCTCATTCATGCTTGGAATATGGCACGGGAACGATTGGTTGAAAGAAAGATTTGGTTCAGCCCAATACGTGGTCGGGTGGTATGTGGAAGTTCCTGATTTGGTTTCATTTTGCAAATGTTAATAAGACCACTTTTCCTCTTGTGTTTTATGTGTAAATGTGTTTGTTATCATGTGGTTATCACGGTTGTTCTATCATTGTTATTATGCCAGTTATATGTCTGTTATAAGCATGGTTTTATGATAGATCTTAGCCATGGCTCTCATCATGATTTTATTAGTAAATTAATGAATAATGAATGTATGACCTAATAGATGATAATGCAGCTATTATGAGAGGGAATTAGACCTTCTTGACAATTCTCAAAGAAGTATGAAGTCCCTATGCTCAGATGTGTTTATATGACCTGTAGATTACATGTTCATGATGTGATTGACATAACATTTATCATGGCTAGGCGTTGTTAGGTCAGGTAATTATTCAAGTTTTACATTAGAGGCCTTGTCATCATGTTATTTATTATTTCTAGAAATTTTATCAAGTTCTGGGAAGAGGCCTAATTCCTGGCCTTGAAAAAAGTGTCTCTGAATCCGGGGTCGCTGGCACAAAATTGCCTAAAAAAGGCCATAGTTGCATGGAGGACTTGTTGTGGGAATGACCAGAGGGTCTCATTCGCATGGAGGGCTTGTCATGGGAGCAACTAGGGGTCTAGTTCAGTCAAGAAGCAAGTTCTCGTAAGGGTTGGTTGGCTCCTGAAGGTCTTGTAGCCTCTGAGGAAGGTCACTTTGATTTTGGTTTGTCGATTCCACTTCCTTAACCGTAATTGGGGAGTTGAATGATATCATAGTAACTCTTTGTCACATGTTTACCCAGATGGACTGGTTAGCTTGGGTAAATGTGGGAGGAGGGTGTTACACTGGAAACCTTCATGTGGCTGATGGATGACATCTTGCAGCCCTTCACCAACTCGTTCATGGTAGTATATCTGGACGACATCCTGATCTTCAACCGAAGTTGGGAAGAGCACATACACCATATTTGACAAGTCCTCCAAACCCTAAAACAACACAAATTGTGTGCTAATTTGAAGAAATGCACTTTTGGTATGACTCGGGTTCAATATATGGTGTACTTCATTGATGAGCGGGGTGTGCATGTGGACCCATCCAAGATACAAGTTCTTTAACATTGGCTAGCCCTAAACACTCTAATAGAGCTCTGCAATTGTCTTGGTCTCGTGTTGGGATTCTCTCATATCACTTGACCTTTGAGTTAAGTCACCAAGGGCAGAGCGAAAGAAAAATTCTTTTGGTTTGAATCCCAACAAAAGGAGTTTCCAAGTTGAAGCATCGTCTCTGCTCTGCACTAGTACTCACATTATCAAACCTGCATCAACCATTTGAAATTGAGACATATGCCTTTCACTACGATATTGGTGCAGTTCTTACCTAGTAGGGGCATCTAATGGCATATCATAGTGAGACACTTTCAGATACAGTCTGAAAGTATGCCACATATAACAAAGAGATGTATTTCATTGTGTAGGTTTGATGACAATGGAAGCATTACATTTTGGGGAAGGAAACAGTCATCCACATGGACCACTAACCCCTGCAGTTCATATAGACATAAGAAAAGTTGCAGAATGATCGCCATCAGAAATGGTCCACATATCTGCAACAATTCCATTTGAACAGTAAACATAAGAAGGGAAGCACCAATAATGTTGTAGATTGCCTCAGCTGACCATTGGTTATGGCATTGACCACTGTGCTCGACTCTTGTGGACACGAGACTTCAGGATGGCCACATCTTTAGAAGAGTGATCCAGAATTCGGCACCACATACCAAATGCTCCTGGAAGGTAAGCAAGTTCCAAACCTTCACCTCCAAGACACACTCTTATGCCACCTTGGACACCTTTTTGTTCCTTCAAACGAGCATTCCAAGATGATTTGGAAGGCACACTACAGTTGGGTCGTTATACATTTGGGGGTAGAAAAGGTAGTTGTAATGTTGCAGAAGTATTTTTATTGGCCGAACCTTCTACATGATGTTGGGAAGTACATCAGATCAGGCATTGTCTGCGCCATTGTCAAACCTACAATCAATAAGAAAGTCATGTATACTCCTATGCCTACTCCTAGTTGGCCCTGGAATCCATCTCTATGGAATAAATGTTGGTCCTTACTTCTACCAAGCATGACAACTACTGTGAATCTATGGTCATCAATAGGTTCTCTAAGATGGCCATTCTGGCGTTCTGTAAGAAGAGCGTCACAACAAAATCCACTGCCAAACTCTTCTTTGAACGAGTATGGGTACACTTTGGGATCCCACAATCCATTATCGCAGATCGGTACAACAGGTTCCTACGTACATTATGTTCAAGCCTCTGGTCATTGTTGGATACCATGCTCACTAAGTCCATGACCTTCCACCTCCAAACTGATGGCCAGACAGAGGTTGTCAACAAGATGATCGTGCACATCCTACACATGTACAACTCGAAGCATCCATGCACATGGGATGAAAGCCTCTCCTATGTTCATCACAACTACAACAGAGCTCTCCACAACTCAACTGGCCACAACCCCTTTCAGGTGGGATTGAGATTCCAACCACTATGTCCCATTGATGTTTCCATACCACTTGAAACTACTAAGGGAAAATCAACTCATTTCCAGTCTGAAGCTAACAGAGCTAACAATTTCATTGAGCACATTTAGCACGTCCTCCAGCAGGTCCATGACATATTAGACAGAGCAAATGTTAAGTACAAACAACGTCATGATCAACATTGGGTGCCACACAAGTTTTAGGTGGGCAACAAAGTTACATTTGCAGAAGAAGCACCTCTTTGGGGCCCACCGTCAGTTTCACCTGCTCTAATATGGGCCTTACACCATCACTAAGGTTGTAGGAGGCAATTCTTTCAAGCTCATCATTCCATCGTTCCTCACCCTACACCTAATATTCAATTTGGACTGGTTGTGGCCATACTTTCCCCCATTACTGGACACATCTGACGTTACTGAGAAGTTGACACCAACAGAGCTCAACCCAAGTTGTATTGAATAGATCACATCTGATAGGATCATGGACACACATATCAAGCACCAACAAAAGATCTAGGTATATCAAGTTATCAAACCAGGCCAACTCCTTCACTAGGGCAAGTGGCTCACTAAGGACCAAGTTTAACGGAAATTTTCTCACCTCATGGAGGCTCTGCTCGCAATGGGGACCATTGCTTCCTCAGGGGGGAGGATTAATCCAGGTGGATATTGGTGGTCGGGGCCCATTCCACCTGGACCTCCAGTCGGTTTCATTAGTTTCCTTTACTATAACACAATTTACTATTTTTAACATCTTTTTCGAGTCATGAACTTCTGGAGTTTTTTTGACCCCCTAAACAACATTTTTTTGAGGTCCGCAACATGAGATTTTCACAAATCTTGTAGTACTCGAAGATACCTTTCTAACGAGGTATCGTATGTGCCAAATGAAGATCATATCACCAAGTTACGACCTCGGGAAGTTGGCTGCCTAACTAACCCCAACAGGACCCACAAACTCTTAGCGTTCCATCTCCTAGGGTTAGGGTTTTGGTTTTTTAGGGTTTCCCTTTGTTGTTCAATAATAAAAAGGCCCTTGAGCCTCATTGTAACATAGTTCAAAGGCATGTAGCCACCACATCTCTTCCTAGAGATAAGTTACCATCGCTCGAGCTAGTTTACTTCCATTTTGTATGTAAGCAACTTTTAGCTCTGTGTTTATGTTTATATCTATATTTTGTTTCATTCCTACATAAGTTTGGATCACTTGCACCATAGACAACCAAGCAAGAATGGCAACGAGGAAGAGGAAAAGACATGGAGACCCTTCTCCACATCAGAGTAGGAAGAAGGTCAGGAAAGTCTAGAGGATGAAGAACTTTTGCAGCCATTGCAACAAAGATGGACATCAATAAGCCACATGTTTGGAACTCCATCCAAAGGTATGTCCAAAGGAGGACAAGAAGCTTGGGCAAGCACCTATAAAGGAACCAATGGACAAAGCAGCACATGAAGCAGGTCAACTACAAAAACAACTTGAAATGAAGAGAATGTTTGCCTTGATGACTAAAATGATGAATAACCTACTTGAGAAATCACCATCATTGTAAATCACATGTTGCTTTTAAAAAACCCCATAGATGGGCAAACATTTGTAAAAGTGGTGAAGAGATTGCCATCACTTATGAATGCAACATGATGATATTTTTGGCCTTTAATTTGATAGGCTGGGAAATGGTTTCTGATGTAAACTTGACCATGAGTGTGTTATAATCTCTTGGCAATTATGGGGTTTGCTTGGGTCATGATTTTTCTTGTAATTGAACATGTATTAGCAGTTAGAGGTTTGCATGTGAAACATATGTCGACTTCATCATTCTGAGTTCCGAAGTACAAAGGTGAAGCAAAGGGAAGGTGGCCAGTCAAAGGTTGTCGTTATGCAGATCGAGATTGTAGTCATGTTTATGCTTTTTGAGGACCAAAAGCTCCTTAGCGAGGAGTAATGATCTAGGTGGTTCTATAGAGGCTCAAAAATCAAAGTCTTTGGATTTCATAAAAAACAAGACTAGAGTGAAGAGCTCATCATCCTAATTCCAACAATGCAAATGAAAGTCAAATATGACTTCGTATGTGCAAGTTATTAGCAGTCAAAGGGAGCAATACTTTTGTCACCAACTAAATTTGGAGGTTCACTAAATCTTGTGGAATTCGCTAAAATTGGCATCAACTAACTGAGCAACAATTTGGCAATTAGTGCCAGACGTAAATGACCAAATTTTCGCCTACTTAATTTTGTTGGTGACCCTAGCAAAATTTGGTGGGATAGTTTTATAAAAAATAAATAAATAAAAAGGGGCGAGCCCAGCGGACCCTCCCACACCCACTGATCAGTTGGCCGACCCACCCAACGAACAACCCTATAACCAATAAAAGGCGACAATTAAAACACCCACACAACATTTTCAAATGAAACAGGTTGTTCATGGGTTGGAACCTAGGCCACCCCAACCAATTATCCTTGTTTAATTAACATGCCAACCCACGTGGCTTTGGAAATTTTGTCGACATTTTTATATAAAAACATCATTCAATTAAGAGACTAAATGGAGCCACAAGCACGAAAGTAGAAGAACCTAGAGTTAGAAACAACGCAACAATATTTTTGAGGAGATCATATTGCAAGTGAATATTCCACATAATATTCCTTATGAGGAATCTTGGAGGAATCTCAAAGGAATCTTTTAGATTACTTGGGCCAAATTTTAACAGTGTTAAAAATATGCCATATTTATACTCATCTGAATCGAAATTTCGCCAAGATTCTGATGGTGTAGAAAGTTTTTTTGATTTGAGTAGCCGATTTTCAAAAGGCAGAGCGTTGCGCAGTGGAACCTTGACACAAGAATCTGTAAGGAATCTTTTAGATTCCCTAGAGGCCCAGATTTGAAAATTTCAAATAGGGTCAGCTTTATACTCAAATTTCATGATTTTTCACAAGGAACACGATGATGCAACCCATTTCTTCATTTGAGCGGCCTATTTTCATGCCATCGTCAGAATGGGAGGTATATTGATACATTTGGACACTTTTCTTGTTTTTTTGCCAGAAAGTAGTCATGCTTACAGTCATTAGTCTCAGAATTTTGAGATGAATATTGTAATGATGATGAGTATGCCTTGAATTTGATCAAAAGATTCAAGAGATCTATCTTATGCCACTTATGCAAGAATTCATGTTATGCCACTTATGTGTGAGATCATTCCTTTGTCATGGCGAAGGAGAGTGTCTTGTGAGTGAGATTTCTTTGTAGGAGAATGTCTCTTAGAAGAGACATGCTACTATAGATAAGGGGTTTCATCATTGTATTGACAAAGATTACATTATGTACTCATATTCTTGTAGAGACTAATGAATCGGCCTCCCCACTCTTAACCTAGGGCCCAAAGACGTAGTCCATACTGGACAAACTTCATTATAAATTTTTGTTGTGTGTATTGTCTTATGATCTTCTTTATGTTTCCTCTTCTTTAAGTGTTTTGAAAATGTAATTTTTCATACTCTTTTCCATGCAATTTTGAATATCTCATAGAAGAAAAGATCTTGGATAATGTTGGTAACTTAGAGAACTCAAATCATTTGCACTCCCGACCCAATCTGAATTTGTATATCCCTGCAGCTTCACTTCACCACCTGAGACATGTCTCAAACCATATCTAGTGTACCACACAAGTACCTCAACCATGCTTTGCTGCAATGTAATGGATCTACCTCAACTCGATTATATATTGACTGAAGGTGTTCACTACAAAGAAAATATCAGGCATGGTGTTAACCAAGTACATCAAGTATCCAATCAGCGATCTATACATTATGGGATCCACCAAATCAAAATCTGAAGCGGAATCACTCAACTTCTTCAGATTTGAAACCATAAGTGTAGTCATGGACTTGTAGTCTGGTCAGGTGCTCAAAAAAATAACTCAAAATTTAAAGTTATCAAATCGGTGTGGAACCTGAACGAACGCTTAGTGCTCATCATCCTGAATCTGGTGCAACTCGTTTCGCGCAAAACAGACAGCGTATGCTCTCATAATCATGTTATGTTCACTTTCCCAAATAGACAATTTTTTTGCAAAAAATTGACAGCCCAATCAATAGTCTGTAATGCTGACGTGTCTCTAACTGTATAGGTCTATGTGATAGTTTGACTTGTCAACGGGCTCAGTGAATCATGTTGTGCCAAGTGGCACATTCTCATTGGTGCAATTTGGCGTATTTTTTTATTGGTTGGATTGGTGGCCAACCACAGGCTAACACGTGGCCTAGTTAGAGGTCACCGCGTGGCAGCCAGGGGCCACCAAAATTTTGGGTTGAGGTCCGGGCAGCAGCAACGGGGGTTGAACCCGCGACCACCAAGGAACGAGCAAAGCCAACCACCAACACACCATCGCATTAGAACTTAACCATTATAGTTCGCGGGTTTTATTTAAATATGACATACGCGCCATTTCGGGGGAGGGGCCAGCCCACGAGGGCCGACCCTTGGACACGCCACCAATATGCGGCCACCAACAGAGGGGGAGCGGGGGCCCAACCGGTGGGGGCGGGTCATTGGCTTTAGACCTGGGCACGTGGCCCCCATATGGCCACAATTTTCGAAATTAAGGCGTTGGAGGCTAATTAAGCGTCCGACAATTTCACCTGAAAATCGGCGAAAATGTCGCTTCGTTAGTGTGTTTTGGGGCAAATTTGTAGAATGTACAGGATTTTGGGGAATTTGTGGTGCGATTAGCAAAAAACTTGGAAGGGCCATAATTTCTTCAGTTTTTGACAAAATCAAGAGCAAAAAGAGGCTACATAGGCATTTTTGGGCATTCTGGAGCCATTGGAATAAGTTTATGAGATTTTTGAGCATTGAAAACTGATGTATTCACACTTTTGAGCATAATAGAGAGGGCCAAGCCATTAGAAGCTGGACCAAGGAGATGTAGCCCAGGAGGGGTGAGCTCCTTCATCATGTGCTCCTATAATATTGTTTATGTGATACTTATGTATGTTATATGTTGTTGTTTAGTCATTTGTTTATGTTAATTTGCACATAAAATTTACATAAGAGTACTCAGAAACTCATGTTTAAACTTGCAATCAACCTCATGAATTCTTAAGCACATTTAACATAATCTGAAAAGGAATTTAGTACAACAAACTAATTTTCCCAATCAGATCAAGTTTGGTATCAACGCTATTGGTTTTCTTTGTGCAAGAAAGATTTAACTGTCTGCAAATGAATGTCATGCTTACAAGGTTAAAGCTCAAGAGAGGAGAAGGGAAGTTGGTTGAAAGCCCTGAAGTTGGGTCAAGGAGAAGGGGTGCAAGGTTGCCACAATCTCCACTACCAGTTCTTCCTCAAGTTGCAATTGAGACTTCAGTGACATGAAGAAGAACCTACAAACATGACAGAGGATGAGAAGGTCTTTAGGAAGGCTTTCTACAGAGATGTTGAAGGTCCTCTATGAAGAGAGGAATACCAGACTGCAGGGTGAAAGTTCCAAGCCTTCCAAAGGAGAAGGTTCTTCAAGAGGAGTAGGTAATGTAATTGGAGGTAAACCTCCACCCTCTCCACCATATTATTCATCTTCATCTTCACATGAATCTTCACCCTCTTCCACTAATACAACCCTTACTCATATTCATCAACATACCTCAAAAGGAACTAGTAAATGACCCCTGTTAAAACTTGATGTTAAATTTGAACTGCCCATGTATAATGGTGAAGTGAATGTAGAGAAGCTTGATAATTGGGTTCATCAATTGGAGGTCTATTGCAGAATTCAAAACCTTCAAGATGATGACATAAAGATTCAGTTAACTTCCTTGAGGTTGGAGGGTGCAACACTAGTATGGTAGAAATCAAAGACATAATAACAGATATAAAAAAACAACAATATCTCAATTTCTTGGTCTGATTTCATTGCTACAATTAAAATACAATTCTACCCTCTAACATATATGCAGAAAGCCATCATGAATTGGCATAACTTTAGACAACTTAAAGGTCAAAATGTGCAAGATTACACCCAAGAATTTAGAAAAAGGTCTCTAATGTTAGGTGTATATTTTCAACCACGAGACACGTTGCTTAAGTACATAGGGGGTTTACATAGTTACCTTAGGCAGACTATCCTTATGTTTCATCCCAATAATCTAGATGAGGTGTGTGTGCAAGCCACTCATCTTCAGGGAGGGGAAAATACCCCAGAAGAGGGTAGTAAAAATCCATTCAAGGGCAAAGGAGAAGAAAGGAGATAAATTAACATGCAAGCATTGTTCCAAAGAGGGTCACGATGAAGCTCATTGTTGGAAGCTTCATCACGAGATGAAACCAAAGAAATTCAACAACAAGGGAAAACAAAAGACAAATGCAACCACTCAACAGGATTTGGGATCTGATTCGGGTGATGAAACTAAAATTACAACCATGTGTATGAAAGGAAAAGAATCCATTGCTAGTACTAATACTTCAAATTTACACAATGAAACTCCAAATAAAAGAAGAGGATAAAACTTTTTCACATAAGGGTAATCTCAAAACATAGCAAAAGTGATACTCTTTTTTATAGTGGCTCTCAAGCCAATATTATCTCTGAAAACATTGTCAAAGGTTTAAACTAGGAAACCATTCCACGTCATAAGCCATATCCATTAGGATGGGTGTGTGACAATGCACAATTGCAAGTAACTAGAAAGTGTAAACTGAAATTCACCATTACTGTAAATTTCATAGACGAAGTGGAGCTTGATGTCGTGCCATTAGATATATTTGGTATAGTTTTGGGCAACCGGTATCTCTATGACAGAAAATTTATCTTGCATAGAAATGAAAACAAATACCATTTGTTCAAACATGGAGTCGAATACATTGTGACAGCCCATAGCAAGAAACTAAATCTTTCACTTGTTAATGTGGGGTAGATGAAAAGACTAGTGAATTATAATAAGAATTTTGTGCTTCTAATGATCAAACCCGAGAATGATGTTGATAATGAAGCTTTTCAAGGTTGTGATTCAAGATTGAAAGCTGAATTGGTTGATGTTGTTAACCAATATGATGAGATGTTTCAGGAATCCCACATGAGATACAGTTGTAGCAAGATAGTCCTCTTCCTAACATTGGCATGTACAGGATGTCAGTGATGGAAAGTGCATAAATTAAAAAACAAATTCAAGAGTTGTTGGATAAAGGGATCATCAAGCCAAGTTCCTCGCCATGTGGGTCGCCTATTATTTTGGTGCCAAAGAAGGATGGAACATGGTGCATGTGTGTGGACTTCCGTGCATTGAAAAAGATTAAGGTGAAGAACCGTTACCCACTGCTTAGAATAGATGATTTACTTGATTAATTGAAAAATTCAAAGTATTTTACTAGGTTGGACTTAAGGAGTGGCTACCATCAAATTAGAATTGTTGAAGGAGACATTTGGAAGACAACATTCAAAACAAAACAAGGTTTGTTTGAATGGCTAGTTATGCCTTTTGGTTTATGTAATGCTCCTGCTACCTTCATGCGCTTGATGAATGATGTGTTGAGGCCATTTCTTGATGAGTTTGTTATAGTCTACTTAGATGACATCTTAATTTTCAATAAATATCGTGATGAACATGTCATGCATGTGAGAAAAGTACTTGATGTCTTAAAGAAAGAACAATTGTATTTAAATATGTCAAAGTGTGAGTTTGGAAAAACCTCTTTAGTTTACTTGGGTCATATTGTTGGAGGAGGTGAGTTGAAAATATATCCCTCCAAGGTTGATGTCATTTTGAATTGGCCAAGGCCCAAGACAATTACCGAGATAAGAATTTTTTTGGGAGAAACCCAATATTGGAGGAAATTCAGTGCTAACTTTTCTTCTATAACAACTCCTTTGCATGCATGGACTAGTGTGAAAAAGGTTTTTCAGTGGGGAGGAAAACATCAAAAGTCCTTTGATGCATTGAAGGAAAAGATCAATTCAGCTCTAGTACTTGCACTTCTAGACTAGAGACAGTCATTTGTGATCCAGATTGATGCTAGTGACTACGCCATGGGTGCAGTCCTCATGTAACATGGTAAGCCTATATGTTTTCATTCGGAAACTTTCAATGGTGCAATGATTAATTATCCTACATATGACAAGGAATTGTATGCATTGGTGCAAAGTGTGAAAAAGTGGAAACACTACTTGATGGGTAAGGAAACAATCATTCACACTGATCATTAACCATTGCAATACTTGCAATCTCAATCTAAGTTGCAGCAATCAAGGCACTTCCGATGGATGGGTTTTCTTCAACAATTCCACTTGGTAATAAGGTATAAGAAAGGTATCTACAATAAAGTTGTTGATATGATTTCTAGGCCTATTATTAGTGTAGCTACTTTACTCAAGCATAATTTTGTTTTGCATGAAATTTATATTGAGCAATATGCATTAGACAATGACTTTTAGGATGTTTATGCAAGCTTGAGTCAAGGTAACCAAGTAGAGGAATTGGATTATCATTTGCATGATAACTTGTTGTACCATCTTGGTAAGCTTTGTATTCCACAGGGAGAAAGAGTCAACATCATAAGAGAGGCACATACTTCTCTTATTGCTGGTCATTTCGGTGTAAGTAAGATGGTGGCACATTTACGTGGGTATTGTTTATCGCCTCATATGCTTGAAAGTGTGTCACGTTTTATTAAAGGATGATCATTATGTGTAGTCAGTAAGCCTAACAATAGGAAGTTAGGATTGTACACACCATTTCTGGTTCCTTCACAACTGTGGGAGAGTTTTTCTATGGATTTTGTAGAAGGTCTTCCATTGATAAAAAGAGGTCATGATTATTTGTATGTAGTTGTGGATAGGTTCAGCAAAATGTGTATTTTGATGCCATGTAAAAAGAAAATTACAGCTGAACAAACTGCTCAGTTATTCTTTCAGAATGTATGGGTGCATTTTGGATTGCCCACATCCATTGTTAGTGATCGAGATTCTCGCTTTGTTGTGAATTTTTGGTCAAGCTTGTGGGTGTTCACGGACACCAAATTGAAAAAGAGTACAACATTTCATTCGCAAACATATGATCAAATAGAGGTGGTGAACAGGACATTGATACATATTCTTCGTGGGTATTGGAGCAAGCATCCTAAGTTGTGGGATGAACATTTGCACTACATTCAACATGCTTACAACCGGGCCAAGCACTCTTCAACTCAAACATCACCATTTGAGGCATGTTTGGGATACTTGCCTAAGTCTCCTTTGGATTTCATTTTTGGAAAGGATGTTGCTATTTATGGTCATAGTGACATAGACAAAGCAAGAAGGTTCATTGAACAAATCCAATTGGTACACCAAAGAGTTCAAGAACAACTAGAAAAGAGCCAAGGCAAGTACAAAGCAAGGCACGACAAGCATCATGTAGATTACAAGTTCCAAGTCGGTGATGAAGTTTGGCTTCACATTAGCAAAGAGAGGCTCCAAGGAGAGGGTAAAAAGCTAAAACCAATTAGATATGGCCCATTCATAATTTTGGAAAAGATTGGTACGAATGCCTTCAGGTTGGATTTGCCTTCATATATGCAAATTTTTGTTGTTGTTAATGTTGATAAATTAAGGTTGCATGAGG
Source organism: Pinus tabuliformis (assembly GCA_031772625.1). Taxonomy (NCBI): domain Eukaryota; kingdom Viridiplantae; phylum Streptophyta; class Pinopsida; order Pinales; family Pinaceae; genus Pinus; species Pinus tabuliformis. The sequence goes on from CM062815.1 coordinate 1,067,895,300, forward strand.
CTCCTTTGATTGAATATCAATGAGAAAATGTCCAAATTCCTTCCATTGAGGATTTTTCTCCATAATACCTTGATGAACTACAACAAGACACCATTCTTGACAGAAGAACAAGGTCTTCACAATGAGGGAATGTGGATTACCTTTGAGTGGGGCTCAAAGGAACAAATACTTCAAAATCCAAATGGATCAAGATTTGAAAGGTGAGGGAACTGTATCCTCACCTGCTGGACAACTGGAAGTGATCTTTTGGGGTCCAAAAGGCTTCCAGTGGGGAGGAATGATTAGGTGCTAAAAAAAAGTAGCTCAAAATTCAAAGTTGTCGAATCGATGTGGAACCTGAATGACCGCGTAGTGCTCATCATCCTAAATCCGGCGCAACTCTTTTTGCACGAAATAGAAACCATATGCTCTAAGAATCATGTTTTGTTCACTTTCCCAAACATGTGAGTTTTTGCAAAAAATTGATAGCCCAGTCAGCAATCCGTAGTGCTGACGTGGCGCTGAATGTACAGGTCTATGTGGTAGTTTGACTGGTCAACAGGCTCAATGAATCATGTTGTGCCAAGTGGCACATTCTCATTGGTGCAATTTGGCGTATTTTTTATTGGTTGGAATGATGTCCAACCACGGGCTGACACGTGGCCTAGCCAAAGGCCACCATGTGGCAGCTCAAGGGCCACCAAAATTTTGGGTCGAGGTCCAGGCAACAGCAGCAGGGGTCGAAGCTGCGACCACCAAGGAATGAGCAAATCCAACCACCAACACGCCATCGCATTAGAACTTAACCATTATAGTTTGTAGGTTTTATTTGAATATGACATGAGCACCATTTCGGGGGAGGGGCCAGCCCATTAGGGCTAGTTTTCAGCGAAATTGTCACTCCATTAGCGCATTTTGGGGCAAATTTGTAGGATGGTGCCGAATTTTGGGGAATTTGTAGTGAGATTAGCAGAAAACTTAGAAAGGCCATAACTTCTTCAGGTTTTGACCAAATTAGGAGCAGAAAGAGGCTACGTAGACATTTTTGGGCATTCGAGAGCCATTGGAATAGGTATCAGAGTTTTCTGAGCATTTTAAACTAATGTATTCACACTTTTGAGCATAATAGAGAGGGTCGAGCCATTGGAAGCTGGAGCAAGGAGACATAGCCCAGGAGGAGTGAACTCCTTCATCATGTGCTATTGTGATACTATTTATGGTGATGTTTATGTCTATTATATATTGTTGTTCAATCATTTGTTTATGTTAATTTGCACATAAAATTTACATAAAAGAACTCAAAAAATCATGTTTAAACTTGCAATTAACCTCATGAATCCTTAAGCACATTTAACATAATCTGAAAAGGAATTTAGTACAACAAACTAATTATCCCAATCAGATCATAGTCCATCATATTAATCTCCTCAAAATCTAGACAATGAAGATATCATCTGATCTCAACTACGTCTCCAATCCCAAGAAATAGTGTATTAGGCCAAGATCCTTCATCTCAAACTCTGAGGAAAACTCCCTCTAACACTAAAGCAGGTCTTCTTGTGGTAGTCCTATATACTCCCTTGTCATGGAAGCAAGTCCTTCTACCACTGTTGCTCCCTCTATAATGTAAGCAAGTCCTTCCACTGTATGACATGCTCTCTTCAAATAAGGCATATTGATCTTAGAGACAAAATCCCTCTATAATGTAAGCAAGTCCTTCCACTGTATGACATGCTCTCTTCAAATAAGGCATATTGATCTTAGAGACCTTTTGTCTCTAAGCATATTAACAAACTCAACTCATGACATCCTCTTGGAAGACTGCTCCTTCCATTCTGTCTGACTGTCTGCTTCCCTCAAAACTGGAAGTTCTTGCGGTCATCTGGCACGGTCTTGTATGTTTGTACAATTTCTCCCTCTCAAACATAGATCACTCTTGTTGAGTCTACACTTAAGAACCTATCCATCTAAGACTGGAGAAAAAATATTCTTGTAATCCACTCCCTCTCATTGGGAGAACGCTCTTTCCACAAAATTTGATTTGTTCATCCTGATGCTACCAATTTTTTTCATAATCATTGCATAAGCAACCTTCACAATGTACCTACAAACTTGATTCAGGAAGCCATGGAAGAAGCAATTATAACCTAGAAAAGCATGCAAAGGCAAGAGGTTGACCAAGGAATAATAATAGTAATCAAGGGATAAAGGTATGAATTACCTATCATTTTTTATAGAAAAAAATTTGTTTGATGGTTGTAGGGAATTGTAAACTCCCTCTCTATCCTCACCTCCTTGCAGAAATCATTTAAGTCCATCTTCAATCTTTTCACGCTTAGTTTCCTTTGTCTTCTTCTAAGGTGTATGCTCCTCTTCGTCCTCAACATAAGTTGTTGATGCATTCTGCTTTCCTTTCCTTTCTTTTTTCTTGCATGAATTGTAAGGGCTCGAGTTTCTTCATCTTAGAGATTCATCAAGCTATCTAGCCACACCAAATCATTTCATGTGCTATCAAGGAGATTAACCAAATGCGCACCACACAAACTCTACTTGCATCAACACTCCAAGTATTACTCTAGGGCTTAATTCCACAAACCCTAGGACTTTCAACAATTATAAGGACTTCAATACGAATAAAAAACTCCTCGACTCCCTGATCATTTCTGATCTGAAAATGGAGGAAAGATCTTATTAAAAAATGGTCGTGCTCTGACACTTTGCAAGTTAACAAATTGGGTCTTTAAAGGTAAAATAAGTTTCACAACCTCTTCAAGATGGTGAGTTAAATTTTCACATGAACTTAAAATAGAAACAAATTCACATGCAACTCAAGATAATAAACATGAAGAGAAGAAAACAACATTTGATAACGAATTTCACCCCTCCTAGGATACATCTCCGAGCCTACTCCAACAACTAAACCATATATTGATTTCAATAGCAAATGAGTACATAAAACTTGTTGACAATAGAGTGGCTTGTTTCTCCTACAAAGATTTCTCACTCAAAAAGATGACTCCATACAATAAGTCATGAAAATCTCAACTTAAAAAGGACTCTCACACAATATGTCCTTGTACTCCATCAGAAATCAAAAGCATAAACATGCAACTCCTTCACAATGAAGAGTTAAAAAGGGATCCTCTCTTTAATACATTGAGAAAAGACTTAAAAGAGTTTCTCTTTAGAAGTAACAACTACTACAAATGAAACTAAAAAGCTAGAAAAGCTCTAACTAGGCTCTCTCCATGCTAAAAAATGCCTCCATACTGCTTCAATTTGACTCTACTTATAGCACTAAAAGACTTGATTATGCAAAACAATCCATCATAAATTGCTCAAATCATAAAATTGAGGCTGCCATTGAGTCCAGGGCACTCAAAAACGCCCATCTAGCCTCTTCTTGAGCTCAAAAAGGTTAAAAATAAAGCAATATATGCTTCTCCAAGCCAATAAATACAAAACATGCTAACTGCGCAACAATTTCGCCCTTTTCATAGTCCACTGAGTGAAAAATTTTCCCGGGACCGACAAGATTCCCGCAACAAAAAATGCAATTTGTCGCCTTCTCAATTTTTCCAATTACCCTATGCGTCGGATCAAGGCCACATGGTGTCCATAAGGTCGGGGGCCGGGGAAAGTTGCCCACTTAGCTTCTTTTCCATCAGGGTGTGGTCATGACATGGTAATGTGGTCGGGGGAAGGGGCCAATTACACACCCCCCACCGAATGTGGCTCCACCTGTGGTCATGTGGACAATAATAAGATAGTGGGTTGAGTTTATTCACCCGTGCCCTCCGACATAACTCTCGCTCCAATCATATGTGTGTCAATGGGACCTGGGGCTAGGGCCAAATGCCCAACCCTCTCCCTTTTGTCATGCACTGTGGACACATGGTAATGGCTTGACCAGGTATTAAGGCTCATCGCCTGGCCCCTCCTCCCAAATGGTGAAATCATATGTATTGAAATATAACACGTGACCATGGATAGTTAAGAACTAACACGATGGTCCACCGGTAGAGCGCAAAGTTGTTATGTGGTAGGTCAAGGGGTTGAACCCCGCCGAGGCCTTTGGGCCCTAAAAAAAATAAAATGACCAATCTCAAGGCGCCATGTGGCACCCTCTCATTGGGCCACATGGTGGCCTCTGATTGGGCTACCTTAGACCATACAACAAATCAAACTGCGCCAAACGCACCCATATGAACATGCCATGTGTCAAGACTTGATTGGTCCTCTGCCAACCATACCCTAATGAGTCAATTGATGATGTCAGCTATATGAACTGCCTAGTCAGCAGCCCAATAAAACTTGTTGTTGACTTTTTAATTGTTAGTCAAAAACTTCAGAACGTCATAACTTCTTCCTTCAACGTCAGATTGAGGCGATTCAAGCATGGTTGGAATCAGGATGACGAACACTACGACTTGACGTCGATTTCAGGAGATTCAGAGCACTTTCATTTTTTACTCTATTTTTTTATCTCCGGATCAATTTTAGCCATTGATCACCTAGTTGTTAGCCCTCCTTGTAGCCCTTTTGTTCATTGTTGGTTAGCGTACTTTTGTAACCTCAAACCTATTCAACCTTGGCCTAACATAGGCCTACAAATTTATCCTTGACCTTCAACTACCTTCCTTTCCTCATCCCTTCTAGATGTAGCCATTTTATTTGCAACCATTTCATAGTTGTTGCACAACCAACTCAACCATACTTCTTGGAAATCTCAAACAGGTTTCAGTAACCCCATTAATGCCCTAAATGGCCCTATGACCACCTTATTTGTCTCAGCTTCGTGAGGCCCTGACTGTCCATTTTCATGTTCATAATATCTAAGGCCCTTCGACGTCCTTTAACAACTAAGGCAGCCTATGGTTTGACTTATACACTTGCGTTTATGTTACACTAGTCCTTAGTAGCCCAAAGTAGGTCTCGGTCTAATACTCTTGCATTATCTTGTTGTTTAGGAGACCCTGAACACACCTTGCAGACACCCTAGAAAGATAGATAGGTCTATGGCCCTATATTTTCACCCTTAAACATATTACAACTCCTTCAAACAAACTCAAATCACTTCTAACTTGACAAAATCCTACCTCAGCTCCTCTATAACAAAAATAACCTTGACCAGACCTCCAAACCAACCTTGCTTTACTATAGAAATTGACCTTCTTAGAAACCATACGTATACTCATGGCTTCGTCTAGGGATAATCTGACATGTTTGTAATAACCCCATTACATTTCCTGCCTATTTTAAGCATGATAAATTTAATTTAAAAAAAAAAAAAAAAAATCAGTTGGGGACACGAACTTCTAGAGTTGAGGAGGACATGCTGCTTGGAATAGATGGCGAGAAAAGGGGCAAGATATGTGGTAGAACTCAGATGATTTACCTACAAGATTTATTTATTTATTTATTTTCCAGTGTGAGAAAAACGATGGAATTTGTATTAACAAAATCATTAGTACATAAACCACATTGGGAGCATCTTCCTTGTGCATCCACTGAAATGATCAACATATAATTTATCCATGACCATGCCCCATCTAGCATGTACAGATAAACAAGTATTTTTATGTTCTAGTGTCAACAAAATTAAAAACCAAATCATTCCCAGTAGCATCTTTCTGAGATATATCCAGAAATTAACATATTAAAGCAAGATACAAAGATAATCCCAAAATAGTATAACAAATAGTAATAACAAAAACAAAGGATAACCATCATAATAACAACTTCAGGGTAGTGGAAGAAGACCAACATCCAATGTAAACCCCCCATCACCAGCTCAATGTGCATCCCATCCTGTTGTGCAGTAATACCAAGTTTAGACATTTTATCTGCAGTAGTGTTGTGTTCCCTACCAATGTGCTGGATGGTTATACTTTGGAAGGTCCTCATGAGATATTCGATGTTCTTGAGCCAGCCTTGTAAATGTGGATGTCGAATGTTTGCATTTCCCTGCACATGATTGATGATGGATTGTGAATCCCCATATATATGAATAGTTGGGATATTCAGGAAAGCTGCAAACCAGAGAAGGCCCAAAGTGTCGTAGCTTCAACCTTCATGTTGGACCTTCTACTCGCCCCTAGTGTATTTTGTACTGACAAACACCAAAACAAACTAGTGATGACAAGGTCAATCGCCACAAATTCTGGAGACAAAGGACAAATGGGATAATTTTGATTGGTTTAGGGAATCTGAGCCAAATTGGACACTAACCACCAACAAGTAGAATTCAAACAAGAAAATAAAATATTGGCAAAGGCAGAAAGGGACTAGGAAGGGGTCATATTGGCGCATGGTGGGAGGTGAAACATGCCAATCAAGTGACTTAGTGTCCTCAACTACACCTTCTCTTCACACAGAGGTGGATATTTTTATTGGGAAATGGTGGTGCCTTTGGGGACAAATCCTTAAACTTCCAATCTACTATACATTTCTCTAACCTCAATGTAACCTCGAGGAACCAAAGACTCTTCTATAGAAGTGATCTTTGTTATCTTCTAAGCATCAACCTCTTTTGAATGTGTCTTAAAGCTAGTTGAATCTCATGTTGAAAGGCCTAAAAAATATCTGTCTCCATCACACTCATACCTTATATGCTTGTCATTTAAACTCTCGACATTATTTATATCAATTATTCACCTTGCAGCGACCAACCACGATATACATCCTTTACTAGGTAGTTTTATCTCGCCCTTACTATAAGAAGATTTCCTATGATTAGATTCCTCTCCACTGGATTCCTTTTGGAACCCCAAGGACTTGTGCTTGAAATTCATGGTCGTTGGAGTAGTTTTTCTTGGAAAGCTGGTGGCAATAAATTTTAGATGTTAGACGGTAGATTCCAGAGACCAGTGTGTTGACACGGTGAATTTTTGTGTGCCAACAAAGGGGAACCAACCCGATCGCAGACCCCGATTAGATCTGCTTTCGTTTGGAATGGCTAGTTCCAACGGGTTTCAAAGGATCCCGTAAACTGTTATAAGTGTTGAAAGATTGCTCCCTGGAGGAAGACTTCCTTTAAATCAACAAAAGAAACAGCTAACCTATATGTATCAAGTCCTATCTACACTGATTCTACCTACTTATGCTAGTCCTAACTATTCTAATCTATCTTGCAAGAGCATAATAAAAGAGATTAAACATCATATATAGATTCCAAGTCCAAATGAATCAATTACTAAGTTCACCCCAAGGACTTGTGCTTGAAATTCATGGTCGTTGGAGTAGTTTTTCTTGGAGAGCAGGTGGCAATAAATTTTAGATGTTAGACAGTAGATTCCAGAGACCAGTGCATTGACATGGTGAATTTTTGTGTGCCAACAAAGGGGAACCAACCCGATCGCAGACCCCGATTAGATCTGCTTTCGTTTGGAATGGCTAGTTCCAATGGGTTTCAAAGGATCCCGTAAACTGTTATAGGTGTTGAAAGATTGCTCCCCGGAGGAAGACTTCCATTAAATCAACAAAAGAAATAGCTAACCTATATGTATCAAGTCCTATCTACATTGATTCTACCTACTTATGCTAGTCCTAACTATTCTAATCTATCTTGCAAGAGCATAATAAAAGAGATTAAACATCATATATAGATTCCAAGTCCAAATGAATCAATTACTGAGTTCACCGATGAACAAGGTTGTATTTAAGCTTAATTGCAATCTAATTATTCATACAAGAATACACATTCTTGTTTCTACAAATAAAACTTGCAACTAATGTTTAATATAGCTTTGAATCGGAGACTGCTCATGAGTTAACCATGATAATGAATTATATTCAAATAACCAAGACTAGTCATAAGTTGTTTGTTATCACTGTGCACAAAAACAAAATGTATATATCCTCATGCCAGCGACAATAATCTCATTCTTAACATAAAAACTGAAACTGCGAAAGGCTTCTTCTTGACTGAAACAGTCTTCTTTATTAGCATAATAAAATCGACCCCTCTTCTGCCAAAAAAAAGTCCTCTACCCATATCCAGAGGTAATACTTATGCAACAAGACAACTGACCGTCGGTCTTCCATGACTTTCCACCTTACTATTCTTTTCAATATACAAATTAAAATATACAAAAGTAGAACGGTCAATGAAACTGTTGACACGTCGAGGCCACATTTGTTGGAGCATTTTATTTCCTGGAGGAAATGAATGGATGCCGACAGAAAGAAGAATGATTGCAAGCCATCTCTTCGCACCTATATCGATTGAACGTAATTCCCTATCATTTCTTGAAGGCAAATGAAGACAGTATGCTCATCATCGAACATTTAGCATGATTTAAGGTGTATCTGGAGGTAATAGCAGTTTGATGGATCTGCACTGTCAGGAGTGCCTTCACTTAACATAGAGTGTGCCTCCATTATGCACTGTGGCGGTTCCATATCCCTTTCTTGCGGAGTATGTCTTTGCAATATCGACATCGGTGGTGCAAAGGTGTCATCTAGAGTCCCCAGAGCGACATAAGAACTCTTATACCAAGATATGTTCTGCTTCCTGTCTTCTCAGAATTTCAGGACATCCTACCCATTCTATCCGAAAGCCACGACACATGGTAGTGAAAATACAGCTGGTAGAGGTATCATGTGGACTAGGCATGTTGTTTCTGTGATGATCATTCAAAGGCTGCGTTACTTTCTCGAATTTTATTACCGCCTCACGATCCCTTTGCATCTTTCATTGTAGCCCTTCATGATGCTTATGCATCAGCTCGCTGACCTCGCTTTTCTTCTCTTGGTCCTCGCCTACAGAAATAATTAACATTAGCTATGGTTATGATAGATATGATAGAAATGCCCAAAAACAAACCTTGCCTTCATTAAAACTTTCACAAAGAGACAAAATTTGTAACTGGGAGCTCTGTGAGTCCTTCAGGCTCTAAGTCTCAAGAGGGCGCAGTGATCTTTATTTGGTCATGGCACAATGATGGCTCTAAACTTGTTAGGTGATGGGGAATTGATGATTAAAGCAAAATGGATAGCCATGCAATGAAATGGTTAAAGTCTTTCGGCGCGGTGGGGATGCATCTCTTTCGAATTTTGTTTTCACTTATTCACATTCGGTACTGTGAACTGAGAGCCCTCAAGGAATTTCCCCGAAATCTAGAGTTCAGGCATCACGGGAGGCATCAAGGGAAGCGATCACACGACGATCTCGGACTCCTACTATCTTAGGCGAGGTTTCAACGCTGGACATGATTCAACCTTCAGGAACCTTTAGGTTGATTCCACGAATTATAGTATCAAGCATTTCGTGACACTCTTCAGGCATGCACAGTCACAGTTTCCATTTTAATCTCAAAACGCATTGCAACCATAATTATTAAACCATTGAACCATTCAGCTTTGAAGACATAATTCCATCTGACAACTCTAGTTATCATTCGGAGAAACGAAAGATCAAACTTCTTAGGGGACCCATTCAAATTTTCCCCCAGAGCAAGTTTTAATAGGGTGGTGGTTGTGGCCGCAACAAACTCTAAAAGTGTTGTTCCCTAGAGGGAACAAAAAAGAAAAAAAGACTCCAAAAAGGTGTTGTTCCCTAGAGGGAACAACGAAAAACACTCCAAAAAGAATTTATAAGGTGGTGGTTGTGGCCACAACAAAATGGTGAACTGATGGGTGAACCAATTATCTCTGTTACCAAATAAACTTTGATTCGTAGAACATCAAGGTGTTAAGATAAACTCGAAATGCAAACTATATAGACAGACAAGCATGGGTTCCACTTCAGTGTTAATCGCTTTAGGTGGGATAAAGACAAATAGCTTCTTCTTATTGATATGGTTTTGACAGGCATTCTCCAATGGTCGTATTATGGGATTTATTGACCCTCCTTTACCTGTTTTTTGCTTTCAAAATCCTTTCGAGGCCATCACCGGTTTGTCAATACTTGTTTAGGTGTGTACCTCAGCTCTTTATCGCCCATCAAGCTTGATGAATATATGTAGATATGTCTATTTACACTTTATGTAAAAACATTTAGTGCTATACTTTCGTATGATCGAATGGGGTGCAGTCATGGATCCTGCCATATTTTTAAACCGCTTAAGCAAGGTTGGACTTGTTGTATCAACCGGTACTCTGAGTCCAGCAACAATGCCTACTCTAACCAGCTTCCTAAACAACTTGTCCTTCCAAATTGGCACAAGGACTCGGCATTTCATTTTTTATTTTTATTTTTAAATAAGTCCTTCCAGTTTCGAGCACAAGGACTAGAGCACAATTAAATTTGCCACAGGATATATGACAACGAGCTTAGCCCATGAAAGGAGGTTTACTTGTAGATGACAGATATTGGAAATTTTAGTGTGGTGGGCGGAACCAATGGAGAATAACTGCAAACCTTATAGGCAAGTATAGGCTAGGTTTGGGTGGGATTTTAAAAATGCAGCGTTCCACCATGCCAGTCCAACCGTGGTTACGCATTTTTCGTTTTATAAAGATGTCCCTACATGCTTCGGGTGTCCAGGTTATTAACAGAGACTACCTAGTTCCCAACAGATGCCAATAAGTGGCTTCGATTCGAATTTTATCGTTGATTTTCTAGTTCTCATAGGCTCATCGAAGGTTCGCTTGATTTGCAAGGTAATAATGAATTTGGGATCTGCAGACTCACCAGCAGGTTAATGAGGGAAGCAAAAGGCTGAAGGTAGCGAATGAGGGCAATCGGAAGAGAGTTATAAAAGGTGAAAACGAGACTGAAAGACCAAAATCAATTGACTGAAAAGGACTGAAATTCAAAACAGAAGGAAGATAAACTTTGCGCAAGACAAGAATGGATAGGATGAAAATATAACTAAGCTAACAACAAAATAAAATGAATCCTAACCTACTCAGGAGGTAACCACCATGTGGTGGCTACTGGAAGTATCTCTTAAGATGTTGGCCATTAACAAGGAGTTTTTCGGTTTCTCCTTGTAAAGTTTTCAATCTGTAGGTTCCCTGACCAATTTTTTCCTCAACTTGGAACAGGCCCAGCCATAAGTGTTGGAATTTCGTGTGCTTACCTTTTGGCTCATTCAACTTGTCCCATTTCAGGACAAGCTCACCGACTTGGTAATCTTTATCTCCTGCCAGATGGCGATCAAACCATCTTTTCACAATCATTTGGTGATTCCTGAACTTGTTTCTGGAATTATCTCTCAATTCCTCCAACCTCACCAGTTGGTTGATCCTTTTTTGAAGTAAGGTTGAAGAGGTCCCTCTCGAGGCTTGGGAGAGCTATAAAGAGGGAAGGACAATGTTGGGAGGCAAGATGGCTTCCTGTCCATAGACGATGAAGTATGGGGAGTTTCCTAATGCTACTTTTGGGGTGACCCTATCGGCCCAAAGGGCATTTGTTAGAGTTTTGTGCCAATTCCTCTGGTTGTCGGCGACAGATTTACGGATTATGCGGACAAGATTTTTATTTGAGGACTCTGCAACTACGTTTCCCTAGGGGTAATAGTTTTCCGCATACTTAATGCGAATTGATTTATCAATAGAAAATTCAGTCAACTTTAGCGATGAAAAGTAAGAAGCATTATCAAATATGAGAGCGTCAAGGATGCCAAACCTGTTGATAATAAATTTCTCAATAAAAGATATTACCTCGTCTTCGTTAACCTTCCGAAGCGAGATGGATTCGGTCCATCTGGTGAAGTAATCGGTTGCCGTGAGTATATACTTATGCTGCTATGAAGAGTTGGGAGTGATCTCACCTATGACATCTAGGCCACATTGCTGGAATGGGCGATAAATTATAATGGGCCTGAGGGGAACGGCTGGCTTTCTTTCTCGCCCTATGGAAATTTGACACAACTTGCACTTTCAAGAGTAGGCATGCGAGTCTCTGAACACTGTAGGCCAATAATACCCAGCTCTTAATATTTTGTGAGCAGTGGTCTCTCCGCCATAGTGACCCCCTGTTGGGTCGTCGTGCATTTCTTTCAAGACATGATCAGCGTCATCCTTTTCCAAACACCTTAGCCAAACTCCATCATAATTTTTTCTGTATAATGTGTCATTGGCCAAGTGATATTGATTAGATTTTAATCTGAGCGCTCTCCTTCGTGATGCATCCATGTGCTCAGGACATGATCCCCATGTTAGATAAAAGCATATGTCATAATACCACGACTCAGGGTCCAAAGGGACTTCCAACATTTCGCGCTCACACATCAGCATTTCGTTAATCCATCTGGGCTCCTCCCTGAATTCTACTTGTGTGTCCCGTGTGCTCTGCGCTTCTGGTTCTTCCGACATCCCTTCTTTATCTGCCAAAGCTTCTACCGCAAGCTTACACAATCCCTACCCTCGAACTATCTTTGTCGGCTTAATCTCGAGGTCGTATTCTTGAAGAGCGGTTATCCAATTCCCTCTCTGTTCCCCCATTTCCTTTTGCATGAAGAGGGTTCTTACAGTAGGGTGGGGAACAATTACTTTAGTCTTGGCCTTTAATAAATAAGGGCGGAAATGTTTCATGGCTTTAAAAACTGCAAAACCTTGTTTCTCCATGTCAGGGTAGTTCAGTTCTGCTCCTTGAAGATTAGAGCTCATATAAGAAATAGGGTCTTCGTTGCCATTATCATTTTTTTGGGTGAGGATTGCGGCATATGACACATCATAAGCGAAAGTGTATAGGAGGAATTCCTTGTCAAAATTGGGGCTAACCAATGCAGGAGCTTCTGCGATGGCCTCCTTAATTCGCTGAAACGATCTCTTAGCTTCATTGCTCCACCTATACATGGCATCTTTCTTCATCATCAACTGAATGGGATGCACTATTTCCGTGAAGCCTGAAACAAATTTCCTGACAAAATTAATCTTCCTGAAAAAAGATTGCATTGCTCTTTTATTTGTAGGAGGTTGTATTCTCATGATGGTCTCTATTCTTTCAGGATCGATAATAATTCCTTCCTTGTAGAGGATATGACCCAGTAGCTTCCCTTCTGTAACTGTAAAAACGCTCTTTTTGGGATTCAACGATATTCTGTACCTTCGGCATCTTTCAAAAATATGTTTTAGGTGATAAATATGATCCATTTTGCAATAAGAATACACAATAATGTCATCCATGTAAACCACTACTGATCTGTTAATCAATCCTCGGAAAGCTATGTCCATAGCTCTCTAAAATGTGGTGCCTACATTAATAACTCCAAACGGCATTTTACGATATGTGTAGGTGCCCCATTTAGTGTTGAAGGTTGTCTTAAGTTGATCTCCATTTGACACCAACACTTGATTATATCCCAAAAACCCATCCAACAAGGACAACATTTCAGACCCAGAAATGCATTGAAGAATGTGTTCCATAGAAGGGACAGGATAGTTATCCTTCTGCGATGCTCTGTTCAGGTTTCTGAAGTCGATACATAATCTGATGTCTCCATTTTTTTCTTACTGGCATGAGATTGGCTATCCAGCGGGTGTGCCTGACTGGAAAAATGATTTTAGCATCCAGCATTTTGTTTAATTCTTTCTTTACCAACGGTTCCAGGCTTGGATGCATCTTACGAAGCTTTTGTTGGTAGGGCTTAACATCCTTTTCCAAAGGAATTACATGTTGCATGATGCCGATATCGAAGGTTTTTAAGTCACCATATGTCCATGCAAAGACGTCCTTGTACTCTTTAAACAACTTAACAAACACAACCTTTTCTTGTGGAAAGCATCCTAAGCCCAAATTAACATTTTTTGGGTCTTTTTCGGTTCCAAGGTTGACCTACTCATACTTCATGGATGAGCTATGTGTTTTGTAGTTAGTCGACCTTTTAAATTTATCATGTAGATCATAAAAAGTGCTCCATCTTGACAACTGACTTGGGAATTATATTGGACTGATATTTTTCCTCGTCTTCACTCTCATTCATAAGCCTGTCATGCTCTATTTCATCAATGAGTGATTTTTGAATGTCTTTTCGCAATGCAGGAACTCAAGGATTTTCTCGTCACCTTCGAATACCTGCCAATTTAAGATGTTATCAAGTACAGATGGTCTGAAAATCAATTCAACATAATATTTATTCTTGTTTAATCTAAGGTCAGGCAAAAGTTTTGAAGCCATACCAGCCATCAAATCGGCATCTTGGTTTTGCCCTCGAGGTATGTATGTGATATTAAAATAATCAAAATTGTCAATTAAGCTCCATACCTCATGTTGGTATCTTACCAGGTGTGGTGAATTGCAATGTATCCTTTTCCTTACCTGGTTGACAATTATCTGTGAGTCACCAAAAACTTTAAGATTTTTCACGTTCATGTCAATGGCTTTCTTCAGGCCCTGCAGCAAGCCTTCGTACTTTGCCGTGTTATTGGTGCACATGAACTCCAACCGGTTGGCCATCAAATGTTGGTTCCCTTGTGGGTCAATGAGAATGCTCCCAACACCTACGCCCTCTATGCATTTAGAGCCATCAAAGTAGAGTGTCCAAAATATAGAATTTAATGTTACATCAATTGAACTACTTTCTACAAAATTAGTCCTATCATCTACTATAATACAGGATAGTTCATTAGTTGGACTATAGGGGAGAGCTTCCAACTGTGTGTTCGTTGCAGTTTCTTCAATTGTCTCTGCATGGAATCTGGGATCATTTAATTCTGTCACTACATACTTCATATATCTCTCTCGATCAACTCTCAACATATCACCTTTTCCTTTCTGAGGCAACAAGAGATGGGACCAATCAGTTGAGAAATATCCATTCAAATTTGCTGACCAGTCCCTACTAAGAAGCATTCCATATGCCTCGGGTATGTCGACTACCACTATGTCAATGACTTGCGTGTACTGTGGTTTGGTAGTCATCCGAATTAGCACATCTTTCAATTCTCCAATTACTTTTACATTCGTTTTGTCCAGTTGCATAATTCGAGTTCCAGTTTTCTCGGGCATTGCATGAAGTCTTTTAGCAACAACGTAAGGCATAACAGTGGACGAGGCACCAAAATCTACTAGGCAATTGTGTACGTTCATGTTGAAGATTTCAAATGTGATAAGGAAAGGTGGAGTCATGGATTTTGATTTCCTTCCTATCATGGCTACACTGACATCTTGGGGCGTTCGATTCATTTTTGACAGAGTGGCTTCCATGGCTGATGGCATTTGGGATGTACTGGAGGTACTAATGGGTCTGGACACCGAAGTTTTGGTTTGACTACTTGGATTGGTGGGAGATTTGCAATTTCGTTCATTCATAGCTTTCAAAAGCAAATCTCTCTGTTGCGTTAACTTTAACAAATCGAAGTACGTGATATTAGCTCGAGATTTCTTAAGATCATCCACAATGTTGTAATCAATGTTATAAATGGGGTAGGGCAGAGTAAACATACTGGTCTTGCCATTCTTAGGTGGGAATTTACCATTTTGAGTTGCCTTCATTGCATTTGGTGATGTATTATCCTTCTCTGGATAGCTCACGACTGGAGTACTCTTGGAATTACCACTAGGTTTGTTCTTCTCAACAGGAGCCTTGGGAGCGGATGTCTTCGAAGGGTGAACATCTTTCTTTGTCTGGTCTACAGGCTTCATCACATCCGCAAGTGGCCCTTTACTTCGTGTGTGGATTTCATTAGTGTGAATTTCTTCTATACTATCTTCTTCGTCATCGTTCCCGTTTGCATAGAAGTCCCACAGTACATTGACTTGAGATGCCTTGTCCCTAGGCTCTTCTACTTCGTAATCTTCCTCATCTTCCTGTTCTTGCTCTAGATCTGCTATAAGTTCTTCTTTGGTAAGAAGCGATCTGATGAGAGCCAGGTCTTTCATATTTAAAATCCCTTCATTAGGTGGAGCAGGCAACGCAGGTTGACCATGACCACCTTCTATCTTCTTATGATAGAAAGGTTTGAAGGATTTTTTGTTGTTATTATTTCCTCCATTCCCATTTGTACTCTCTCCAGAATTTCTTTTCATATCGATGACTGTGTTCGTCAATTTCTTAATGATCCGATGCAAACCTTCCACATCTGTGGTGTCCTTTTCTTTGATCTCAGCCGCTTTGTTATCACTCCCATTATTCTTCTTTGATGATTGAGAGGCTTTCTTTTCTTCGGTTGTATGATGACATGTTGTGAGACTAATCATTTCATTCTCAACTTTTACTGCTTCATCAATGGCACCCTGTAAGGTTTGTGCATTACTCCTTTTGACCCACATCGCAGTAGGGACATGGAGAGCAGTGATGTAGAATTCCATGAGCACCTCATCAGTAGGTCTAGCGTTAGCCGGGATTCTGTTGAACAAAGTGTTGAACCGGATGTTAAAATCCTTGACCTTTTCTTTGGTTTCCATTTTTAAACGTGATAGTTCTAAAACCAAGGCCGCAGGTGTCTTATCATCGCCAAACTTGTCTAAGAAGGCCCGCTGAAAAGCATCCCACGAAGTGATCAATCCTATTCTCAGGCTAAAGTACCATGTGGATGTTGCACCAATCAAAGTAAAAGGGAATAAGCGACATACCACATCCTCATCAACTACCCCCAACATGCGCATGGCTAGGAAGAAAGAGTGGATATGGTTATCAATTGTGTCTCCCCGCTAAGGGTCGAATTTGGGTAATACTCTTTTTGCATTCTTGGGTAAGGCATGTTGCTTCCCAGGTTTGCTACAACATCCTATGCAAGCCAGGGAGGGAGTACTCCGAGAGGGGGTGGGGGTTGATTCCCACCTGGAGGAGGAACGTTAGCCATAGTATGATTTGGGAAGTTTTGGTTGAGGGTCTCCTCTAGGTGTTCTTTGTTAGGATTTTCCAAATCAAGCTAGGGATGCCTGTCTCCTTGATTTTTTGAGCATGAATCACCTCTAGAGAGGGGATATTGAGGAATTTCCTCCCAAGGAGTCTCGATACTTTACAGGGACTCTAGCACAATATCTTCAAGAGAAAGGGCTGCAGATGTCTCTTCGCTTATGGGAAAGATCCTTGGCTCTCTTTTAGCGGTGAAAGGTAAGGAATGAAATATGGGGAGCTAAGAGAGGGAACGAGCTTAAGCACGAGTAAGTACTCTGACTGGTTGTTCCTGAGTCACAGGATACTCCCACAATCTCTCTTCCTTGGGTGACCCAAACACGGGACTTAGAGGCACCTCTGCTTCTTCGAAATGAGGCTCTTCCAAATGGGCGGAAGGATCTTTTCGACCTTTATGATCTATACATTGATCTTTTCGAATCCATGTGTGACATTTATATATTAAATCCTGAAAGTTGTGGATAGAAGTTCAGACCCTCCTTCTAGCACCAAATTTGTTGACATGGCAAATTTTCGTGCGCCAACAAAGGGGAACTAACCCGATCGCAGACCCCGATTAGATCTGATTTCGTTTGGACTGGCTAGTTCCAACGAGTTTCGAAGGATCCCATAAACTGTTATAGGTGTTGAAAGATTGCTCCCGAAAGGAAGACTTCCATTAAATCAACAAAAGAAACAGCTAACCTATATGTATCAAGTCCTATCAACATTGATTCTACCTATTTATGCTAGTCCTAACTCTTCTAATATATCTTGCAGGAGCATAATAAAAGAGATTAAACATCATATATAGATTCCAAGTCCAAATGAATCAATTATTGAGTTCACCGATGAACAGGGTTGTATTTAAGCTTAATTGCAATCTAATTATTCATACAAGAATACACATTCCTGTTTCTACAAATAAAACTTGCCACTGATGTTTAATATAGCTTCGAATCGGAGACCGCTCATGAGTTTAAAATGATAATGAGTTATATTCAAATAACCAAGACTAGTCATAAGCTGTATGTTATCATTGTGCACAAAAACAAAACATATATATCCTCATGACAATGACAATACTCTCATTCTTAACATAAAAACTGAAACTGCAAAAGGCTTCTTCTTGACTGAAACAGTCTTCTTTATTAGCATAATAAAATCGACCCCTCTTCTGCCAAAAAAAAAGTCCTCTACCCATATCTAGAGGTAATACTTATGCAACAAGACAACTGACCCTCGGTCTTCCATGACTTTCCACCTTCATGTTCTTTTCAATATACAAATTAAAATATACAAATGTAGAACGGTCAATGAAACCGCTAACACGTCGAGGCCACATTTGTTGGAGCATTTTATTTCCTGGAGGAAATGAATGGATGCCGACAGAAAGAAGAATGACTACAAGCCATCTCTTCGCACTTGTATCGACTAAACATTATTCCCTATTAGTTCCTGAAGGCAAATGAAGACATTGCGCTCATCATCGAACATCTGGCATGATTTAAGGTGTCTCTAGAGGTAACAGCAGCTTGATGGATCTGCGTTGTCAAGAGTGCCTCCACTTAACATAGAGTGTGCCTCCATTATGCACTGTGGCGGTTCCATATCCCTTTCTTGCGGAGTATGTCTTTGCAATATCGACATCGGTGGTGCAGAGGTGTCATCTAGAGTCCCCAGAGCGACATAAGAACTCTTATACCAACATTTGTTCTGCTTCCTATCTTCTTAGAATTTTAGGACATCCTACCCCATTCTATCCCAAAGCCATGACACATGGCAACGAAAATCCAGCTGGTAGAGGTATCATGTGGACTAGGCATGTTGTTCTTGTGATGATCATTCAAAGGCTGCATTACTTTCTCGAATTTTATTACCACCTCACGATCCCTTTGCATCTTTCGTTGCAGCCCTTCATGATGCTTATGCATCAGCTCGTTGACCTCGCTTTTCTTCTCTTGGTCCTCGCCTACAGAAATAATTAACATTAGCTATGATTATGAGAGATATGATAGAAACACCCAAAAACAAACCTTGCCTTCATTAAAACTTTCATAAAGAGACAGACTCTGTAACTGGGAGCTCTGTGAGTCCTTCAGGCTCTAAGTCTCAAGAGGGCGCGGTGATCTTTATTTGGTCACGGCACAATGATGGCTCTAAACTTTCTAGGTGATGGGGAACTGATGATTAAAGAAAAACAGATAGCCATGCGATGAAATGGTTAAAGTCTTTCAGCGCGGTGGGAATGCATCTCTTTCGAATTTTGTTTTCACTTATTCACATTCGGTATTGTGAACTGAGAGCCCTCAAGGAATTTCCGTGAAATCTAGAGTTTAGGCATTAGGGGAAGCAATCACACCACAATCTCAAACTCCTACTATCTTAGGTGAGGTTTCAATGCCGGACACAATTCAACCTTTAGGAACCTTTAGGTTGATTCCACGAATTATAGTATCAAGCATTTCGTGACACTCTTTAGGCATGCACAATCACAGTTTCCACTTTAATCTCAAAATGCATTGCAACCATAATTATTAAACCATTGAACCATTCATCTTTGAAGACATAATTCCATCTGACAACTCCAGTTATCATTCGAAGAAACGAAAGATCAAACTTCTTAGGGGACCCATTCAAATTTGCCCCCAGAGTAGGTTTTAATAGGGTGGTGGTTGTGGCCACAACACAGTGTTAGAGACAACTAAAGTCATTGCAATCCACTACATTTACAACCCTAAAAAAAAAGATATGTACCTCTATTGAACAAGGGGAGAACTGGTAGGAATTTCTTCGAGATTGATTTTTCCCTTTGAGTAGCCTCCTCATGCTCTAAAGTCTAGCACGAGGGTGATTGGGTTGCAAGAAAGCTTACAGGGCAGCCCAATCTATGGTTGGTGATAAGTGGTAGTCCCCAACTCAGTCACTTAGTCTTACTTCGAGGTAAGTTCCTATTGTATTTCCATAAGGAAGGGATCTCCTTATTGTAACCTTGAAATGATCTAACAGCCAGTTGACTTGATAAAATATGTTTTAAAATAGTATTGGCGTTGCTCCTGTTATGCTGGCATTTGGACTACACTTGGTATGGCCTTGCAACATTCAAATAAGCTCATTTATGTGTTGCATTTTGGTAAGTTGTTATATATATTTTGACTTACAAAATGTGTACGATGGATAGGTTAGTTTGCAATGATATGGGAGGGTGTTGCGTGATTTATTTTATTGTCACCCAAGGCTCTCTGCTTGGCAAGGGAGTTTCATTACTTATCAATACCTAAGGTTTGAACTCCTGACTATTGAATTGCAATTTCTACCTTCTCGTAACGAGTTATGTCTATCCCATGGCTTAGTCTCAACGATATGAGTGTCATTTTCTCTCTAGTAGTTAATAACGTTATTCTTGTTGAAGAATTTCATCTTCTCACGAAATTGAATCAAACAAAATTTGGATTATTATTACCGGTATGGGGAATTGGATCACCGGAACTTAATTGAGTGTAATTCCTGAAGGTTTGCCACATCCTTTATGGTTATTGATTCAATTGTGTTTTTATAGTTGTGGCATATTTGTGTTAGTTAAGGTCATAATAGTCTTTATGTTGCTCGCAATTCTTTCTTTTCATTTAGAAAGAAAGCAATGGGATAAATTTGCGATGCATGCACCATACATTGAAAACTATGTGAAATGACCCGATCAATTCATCTGGAACTAATAATTGTGTTATGTCATATTTTAACATAGGTAGAAAGACTATTATTACGAGGTACATCGACTCAAATTAATAGGCAAATGAGTCACTGAGAAAAAAATATGTAGAACATAAATGGAAATAGAGAGATATCAAATTATGTCTTTATTCGCTAGTGCCAAATATTGTAAACCTTGTGAGATGAAACTATTTTACGTGCAATGTCCTCCCACAATGTGCCATATGAGAGTAATATCTCAAGTGTGCTTGAAGACTAGTTTAAGAGTTTTGTATATTGGATCAATTTTGATAAAGTTGAGAATGCACGAGTTGTCACTCAGCGTAGGTGGATTGTCGTTGCAACCTCTACAATAGATTTGCAAGACTCGACTTTAAGGATATCCTTAAAGGTTCATGTTGAGAGTCATGTTGTCATTGTTTAATACAGAGAGATGAACAACTCTCTCAATAAGTTTGACAACCTTCTTAATAAATTTGAATGTGTCTCTTCTTATTAAGTTAGAATGTGCTTGTTGAGTTTGCCAATTTATGGCATTTACAATTCATCTGATTCCTTAAGGTGTACCGTGGTCGTGCCACAATAAGGGAAGTTTAAATGACTCATGGGAATTGTCCAACGGGTTATGTCATCGAGTTGTGGAAGAGGCCAACCTTCCTGACTTGCTAAGGTTTTCCTTGTCTATTAGAACTCTAAGGATTACACCATGATTAAATAACCTTTTTAGCCCTAAAGATTATGCCATGTTACCTTTATGCTCGATCCATTATATAAATGGACGAATTGCCTCAACTATGGAAGAAAAATAATTGTCTACCTTGAAATTGAGAAAGGCTAAGAACAATGTAGGTAAGTGGTTGATTGAGTGTGAGTGCAAGAATTAATGGATTAATATTGAAAGTGTAATTACAGTGGAGAGTTGGAGTACTATGATAAGTTGAATTGTGGTATTTTTAGAGAATACCTCTAGTTGTACACTATAATTCTACTGTATGGTTGATTGCCATGTTTATTTTGCTCCCTATAGACAAATACGTTGTTATCTTCAGTATGGTGTATGGACTGTTTACGTAATTGCGTTGGAGATTATTGTAGCTCTATATTCATAGCGAGTAAGAGTCATCTCAAAGTATAGGTGAACTAATTATGTTTATTATTGTATGAAATCCATTAACAATTATTGGTCACACCAATCGAGTTGTAGATAGGATTTAGGTTACCAATATAGGGTGCCTGGACTGATTGTGAAAACAACTGCAAGAACAATTTTGGAATGACTAGTACTCCAATATTGTGGCATTTATGTTTATATCTCTAGCTTATTTATGACCTCTTATAGTCTTTGTGTATCAGAAAGACTAGTGAATTCCATCCCCCTTTTTTTCTTTGGAAATTAAATATTAGTAGACATATGTTACTTGTTGTGCATCTTGACATTTTGGAAGTCACTTTAGTTCATCCGAAATCTCAATCTAGGTCATGTGATTCAACAAGGGGACCTAATATGCACCTTCTTCAGTGGTAATGGTATCTCCAAGATTTGACCAACCTGCAATTTGATCATCCCATGGGACCTTTTGGTTATAGTTAATCAACTCTTTATCAATTGATACTTGTCTGTGTTGGTTGTTAATTCTTCGACCTCCTTATCCTCAGACTTAATAGTTGATAGAATATTATTCTATTTACATTAGAAGATTGGCAACAACCTGGTGGTGTTCGAATTTAGGAGCAGATGCTGTTATCGGGAAAACTAGTGTCCATTCGGAGCTGCTAGTCCCACTAAGACGGGTAGCTATCTTAGAAACAAACAAACGAAAGTCACTTGTGTTTTCCTTTATGAGATATAGATGAGAGAGAAGCAGAGAGTGCCAACCTCAGTCTTTCACTAGTCTCCTTGCTTGTTTCCTCTCTCCCTTGATAGAGCTTTCGCCACTCCTTTCTCACTTGTCCCGCTTCAAAGAACACCTATAGAGTCAAGACAATGAAATACCATTAAAGCATAGAGATCTATAACCATAAACAATGTAGGATCAGATGTACATTAACCATATAAATGCATATACAAATACAAGATTCAGAGATATACAAGCATATGGAGGGAAACTCAAATAGCTTTATTGATAGAAGTAGTAGAAAAGAGGATTACAACCAAGCTGTCTGATCCAGCATCATCCTCCCAGCATGAAAGCCCTCTTCACCTCATACAAAGCAAGATACCCAACAATGTCTTCAAAGAGAAACCAACAGCACTTCCTTGCAAATTACAAAATTCTAGCCTCTAGATCTCTAGGATGAGGGATCCATATATAGATGTTTGTAGGAGAGTGAGTCAGCTTTTGGGATTTTGATTAGCGTCATTTCACTGATAGTTCTTGGTTCCACTTGGAGATTTCATGATCTCTTACTCATCCCTGGGCGAATTTAGAGAGGCAAGTTTCATATGAGCAGTTTCTAGAAGATTCTCTGGGTTTCCACCTAGCAAACTGCTTTTGCCATTTGTCTGCTCTCGCTCATTGCACCCTACAGAAGGGCTTTCCAGTATGCATCACACCCCCCGTGTGTAATAGGTGAGATGCATCGCACCCTATGCATGGAGCAGTCTGTATGGTCTAGTTTTGACCAGTTCTGAGTAGTTTTTCAGGGAGAACTTCTAGGAAATGATGTAATCAACTGACCTTGTTCCTTTAGGGTATGAAACAACACTTTTAGGGGTTTAGAAGCCCTTGGTTTATGGACATATGTGATTGGGGTTGCAGTGCCCAAATATGTCTATAACAGTTGCCCCCTAAAGCATGAGGTCGTAAATCTTCTAATGTCGGGTAAAAAGCTTTATAATGAGGATCTGAGGTTTTTTGAACTGGAAGGTGACCTGTAATAAGATACAATACAATACATTATCTTCACAATATTTTCATGATCTAGCTGAGGCGGGCATTCCCATGCTCAGCTTTATAAATTCATATTCATGTACATAAGACAGACAATCGTCTGTGTGGCAGACTGATGATTCTGGTAGAGCCATCATCCTTTAGTTTGGATGATCATATGTGCAGCTGTGATGTACAATTGATGTCTTTATTTTCTTGAATATATCGCAGCCCGGATGGATGAAACTAGATCCGGGGTCTTCAAACTCGTTCAATCTTCGCCCGAAGTACAAGTCGACCCATGTGAAAAGCTGTTCTAATGTCGAACATGGAAAGACATCGCCTGGTTACCAACCAATGATGTATGCTATTAACATGCGCGAGAGGAATCACCGATAATGATAATGACCCTCAAGGTACTATAGTACAATTCACGTGGTGTGAATACATGAGTTGATGTCGAACACCACGCAAAATATTTCGGTCGAAGGCCATTGATGTAAACCTATCACCAGAAGTGAGAAACTTGCCATTGAGGCATGCAAGCTTCAAAGTACTGAAAGGGTTGTTCCTAAGTCAACTTCTTGGATAATGAGCTGATGTCGACAAGAAGTGACCCATCATAGGAGGGCCTTAATGAATCCCACATCTACGACACGAAACGGAGCAAATGATTTTGTGGAGGTGAAAATGATCTGATGATACAAGGTTTAGGGTGGCAGTCATGAAAATGGAGAGTGAAGGTATTGCAACGGATGAGGCGTTAGCTAGGTTGGTGAATTCTTTAAGCGAATTCTCTTGAACATATCGGTGACACTGAAATGGATTGGTAGCGTTAACCCCAAAAATGGATGGTATGGCGGACCAATGGTGATATGACCGGTGAACGAAATAACCCAACCTGACTCAATCGTGGTGACGGAGTGAAACTGTCAAGTTCAAGAGTGACCTGATACCAATGAAGCTATTCAATTTTTCTTCCCTTTTTCCCCAGTCATTGTTGACTAGTACCGCTTTATTTTTGTCAAGCTTGAGGAGGATAACATATGCTTGTTCTACAATTTGCCCTTCGGGCAAACCTGTTGCTATGTTTTAACGAGCCTAGCGATAGTGAAACTCGTTCTTGTCTGCATGGACAAGTTTGTCGCTAATGTTTTAACAAGTTTAACGACAAAGATAACTCGGTCCTTTCCCATTTTAGAGAGTCTAAAAAGAGACATAAAGGCAACTCCAGTGGTCCTTTTTCATAATGTAATCCCTTAAGTCCGAAAAAGTGTAAATTAATATGAAAGGGATGACTTTTCGATAGTTTTAATGAGCCGAATAAGACAAGCGCTCGATATTTTTGTGTAATGATCCCTCAGGTCCTGTTGTGGCTAGCAACAACCCCCCTTCTTATTTAGTTTTCTCACTAATACTAAATAAGTGGGGAACCTTATTCAAAAATTAAAAAAATAAAAATAACTTAGGACTTGTATTCCCTTTTGGAATAAATCTTACTATCATAAACATAGGAGAATACCCGAAAAATCTAAAAAGACTTAAGTTTTGTGATAAGTTTGAACAAAACCATTCTCTCAATAAAAAGCGCCGCATCGCAAAAAGGTAATAGATGCTTTCCTATAAACAGAATCCTAAGATTGCGAAATTGCGATGCGATATCACATACTAAAGAAATCCATCGTAGCGCAGTTTTCATGTGCTTCAAATATCACTTAAGGTGAAATACCTCAAACCGTCGATATGCGATGGCGCGTCTTGCAAATCGCATTGCGCAAAAAACATATGGTAATAAATGATTGTCACACGCAACGGATTAGCGATATTGCGACCTACGATATCGCGACCTGCGATATTCCAAAGCAAATCACAAAATCGCCTTATCGCAGGTCTGCAGGGGTCATCGTTTGAAAAAGCTTTTCCATAAACCGATGCCCAGTAATGCGCATTAATGTTAATTTAATGAGTTAGTTGGTTATCATTAATGAAATATGGTTTTGATCTGATCGAAGGGCCATTTCACGTAGGGTGATATATTTTATATGATTTCGGCATTTAAAGCTTTCCCGTCACCTTTTTCTTATCATTACTCTTTCCTCATTTGTAAATTGCAGGAGCGAAGAGCAGAGAGGTATACATAGCAGTGTTTAGAATATTATGGGAAAGAAGGGAAAAGTTCCAAGTTCTGAAGATAAAGAAATGACGCCCTTATACACAGACACCACCTATAACAGAGATGCTGGCGTTACTACTTGGGAAGGCATGCACAGTCTACTCGAGGAAGAAAATCCCAGAGTAATGGAAGTTACAGCTACTGCAGACTCACGCGGGTTGTCTGAGGCGTCAATTACAGAACTAGCATGCTTGTTCTTGCACCGGATAGCGGCGAGGCCCAAGATTCTTCCATACATAGACATGGTCAAATGGTTACTGGATAGTGCTGAGATAACAGACCGACAGTAGAACTCATGGAGTCATTCTTTCCACAAAATTTAAGGTTTACATCTTCTAACAAAAAGTGCGTAAGAGGTGAAAAATAGCATCAAGGAAGCCCAGATTGAGAAACGGAGGCAATTTCCGATGCGTGATTAGCATCTAGGCAAAACCCCTTGAGAA
Source organism: Pinus tabuliformis (assembly GCA_031772625.1). Classification (NCBI taxonomy): domain Eukaryota; kingdom Viridiplantae; phylum Streptophyta; class Pinopsida; order Pinales; family Pinaceae; genus Pinus; species Pinus tabuliformis. Next base: position 1,067,921,206 of record CM062815.1, read on the forward strand.
GGAAAGCCTCTAATCACTCAGTCGCTTGTAAGCCCGGAAAATTGTAGGAAAAAGTGCTAAAGGCGAAAGGCAAAACCCGAGCTCTAAAAACCAGTGGTATTTATCAGGGATATCCTCAAGTGGTATGTAAATTTCTACCAAATGTACAACATCTACAAACAAGCTAGAGACAAAAGGCTCAAGAAAGAGCAGAGTCCATCAAAAGGTTAACCAAGTTAAATTGGGATTCTTACTGGAAGTACTTGGTTAAACCACACAGTCAATGCATGACTCTCAAATGTCTCACTAACTCTGCCAAGAAGATGGTGCCAGCACTTGTCGATTCCGTTTTCGCAGGATAGCTAAAGTCGGAGGTCGGCTAGCCAACTCTCCTCAAGCCAATGCTGGATGCTTGCGACTACAAGGAACATATACATAGATAGTTAATTGCCAGATTTAGTTTTAGATTCAGTTTTAGTTTTAGTTTTGCTTTATTTTTGCCTGAAATGAGGACGGTCATTTAAACCGCTTCCTATATTTTTATAATAAAATATTTTTAGATTTAGCTAGTAGTATTTAAACCCTTCTCATGCATTTAGAGAAAGGTTCTGAAATTTGTGAAAAACTTGTCCTCAAAACATGCACTTCTGCACCCTCCAAGGAGGTTTTGATGAATGAATGGAACAAGATTTATTGACATCTGTGTTTAATATCTGCTACTGAAATTGCACTTTTGTACTCTTAGTAGATGTTGAATTAAGAAGAGATAAATCATTATTGCTGGAACTCATGAGTAGAACTCATTATAAATGGTACTTTTATCTCTTAACAATTTATGCTTATGTGTTAAGGTGATATTCATGTTCAGTTATTTATATATGAATGCTTGAGTTATCATTTGGCACTTCTGTATGGTGATAGCCATTTATTTATGCTTAATATATGAGTGACTTACTATGCGATATGTTTTTCACAATTGTTTCGTCTAACTTTTTATACGAAATAATTTATCTTTGTTGAATTCTTTTCTCATAGCAATTGAATGGTCTTTATTACCAATTGCCATTAGAAATTATTTTGGATCACATAACTGAAAGATTAAATCCCGGGTTAGTTTTATAATTAGATATTTCTATTCATTAGAATACAATTGCATGTTGTTAAATTAGATTTAGAATAAAAGCATTTTACTTAGAAATTATTAGGAAGGAAATATCAATTCTCAACACACACATACATAAATTGGGAAACTGGTCCCATATCCCCAGTCGGACCCACTATACCAAACGAAAAAGGAGCTGCTAACCAAGGTCCAGACCGGGTGGGTATCCCCCTTGTTGTAGACCCGATTTTTGGGGCTTCAACATATTTGGCGCTAGAAGGAGGGCCCCAAACTGTGAATGGCAAGTAAATCTAAATCTAAATACCATTCTGAGAGTAAATCGCCCTCACCATCTCCCCCGACTTCTCCATCGCATTTAGAATCTTTAAATCTTGAGCGAGAAGTCGATAAAACAACAACCACTGCCACAAACCTGAACATTTCAGAGAAATCTACTATTGAAACTCCTGAAGTTGAATCTTTGATCCATAAACTTCAGCGATTTTCTATATCACCCCAAAAATCTGAAAAATCTCAAGGTAGTGTGACTTCGCAATATAACCCTTCTCATCCCCTTACCAGATTGCAAAGTGAAAAGTTTGGTATCGAACCAACTGAATTACCTCTACCTACAAGGAAAAGAGAAAGGAAATCACCTAAAGGGTCTGATAGCGAGACTCTTTCATCGTCGTCATCCATCTCAACCTCTCCATCGCGAAGTCAACCATCCAACCCTCCACTTCAAATTCTTGTCCACCAGACCACTGGAACTTCAACATCTGCTTCTCAATTATCTGGAATGGTAATATCCTCATCTTCCCAACCGCAAGGATCATCTTCTGTTCCTCTGTTAGTAGTTCAACGATGGCCCAAACTCCATGGAATAACCCAAGGGCAGTCTTAATGCCTACGCCCTTGAGTCAAATACCGGCCCATCCTGAAAAATGGCTGCCTAAGTTTAATCTTGAAGCAGGCATGCTAGCAGAAGAACACATAAACAACTTTATGTTATCTATAAATCTCAATGGGGTTACTAATGAAGACATTGTCGTCCGGCTCTTTCCTTACACTTTGCAAGGAGCAGTCGGATCATGGTATTTCTCATTACCATCCGGATCTATCACTAGTTGGGATATTTTCCAAGAACAATTCTTAACTAAGTTCGGTGATGACAGGTCTACTGTGACACTGATCAATGACCTGTCTAACCTTAGGGCTAAATCAAGGGAACCTATCAAAGATTTTAACTCGCGTTTCAATAAACTTTTGAACAAAATTCCTACCGCCTCCAAGCCTAGCGAAGAAGTTCGAAGTGAATGGTACATATTTGCTCTACCATCAAACATAGCAATCTTCGTTGATAGAGCTAACAAAATAACTTTAGCTGACAATATGAAGGAAGGAATAGCGGTAGAGAAACATATCAAAGCCTTAGAAAAGAAAATCTTTGTCAACGAACGAAAATCTAAGAAGGTTAATTTTAAAGAAGATCCTAAGAAAAAACAATCGAAAGACCCATTTGATTTAGAAGGATTGCAGAAATTTTTGAAAACCATGTCTAACGAAATGGTTGACATTAAGAAATAAGTAGTAGAGACTTCTTCTAAAAAACCTTACAAGCCTTATAGAATAAATCCTTCAACTGATTCAAAGCCTCCCAATGCTATCACAAATGCTGAATCAGAAGAAGAAGAAGAGGAAATTTCCAATGAGGAGCCTACTGATGAAGAAGAAGTTGTAGAAGTACAGGGAATGTGGGATTTCATCCTCCCAGATGGAGAGGATCAAGAGGCATCACCAGTTAGTACCAGAAGTAGAAATCAACTCGATCCTCCTAAACCTATTCCTAAGCCAAAGAGCGCAAGCTCAATGTCTAAGGATAAAGTCGTAGGTAAGAAAATGTCACCCAAAGCGACTCAAACAAGCCCAGTCTAAACAGATTTACCAACTCCATCTAAAACATTAATTGTTTCTGATGAGATGGAGTATAATATCATAGAAAACATGAAGAAGACTAGGGTTAACATTACTTTTTATGAATTGAGCAAGTTAAAACATCAACAAAAGCTACTTTTGAAAGAGTTACACACAATACCAGTTGCACCTCTTCCTGCCGCTGTAATCTCGCAAGCTTCTCACGAGATGGGAAGACCTCCAACTAATGTGACTAGTAAAGTTGATCCAAACGATATCACTCTAATTGGAGGAAGGTCAAGATCTCATACTCCCCCATTTCTTCTTACTTATGAAGTTTTCAACAAAAATTTGCATAATTGTTTAGTTGATTCAGGAGCTTCATCTAATATCTTACCTAAATCAATATGTGCAAAGCTGAACGTTCAACCTCAAAAATCTGCAGTACGCATAGTTCAGCTAGACCAGTCGCAGGTTGAAGTGATCAGTGAACTAAATCAGGTTACCATAAGGCTGTCATCTAATCCAAAGGTATGTCAAGTTATTGATATTTTAGTTGCAGACATTCCAGAATTTTATGGCTTAATTCTTAGCAGGGATTGGTCTGAAAAGCTTCATGGATATTTTGCAACCAACTGGTCACATATGTGGCTCCCTTACAATGGTAAACCAAATCAAATAAAGGTTGAGCGAGAAAGGCATAAAAAATACATAGTAACAGAATTGGAAGGAGAAAATGAACCTGTAGCATATAGCAACAATATAATTGGCAACTATTCTGTTGACTCTTTCTTAGGAAATTTCAATGCTCATACTTCGCCTTACTTAGAACATTCTGTTTTATCTCAAGTAGAAAACTTTTCTCAAATAGATAGTTCTAAATGTGTTAATTTTATAGATAGTCCTGTAAATAAATCTTTATTTTGGAAGTTATTTTTTGACGGTTCTAAGTCTAACGATGGAGTAGGAGCAGGATGCGTATTAGTTAGTCCTGAGGGAAACAAAACTATGCTAACTTGTAGACTCGAGTTCAATTGCACCAATAATACTGCAGAATACGAGGCTTTAGTCCAAGGATTATACAAAGCAATCGGATTAGATATCAAGTATCTACAAGTTTTTGGAGATTTTGAAATTGTAATTAGACAGGTACGAAATACTATACATTGTCTATCAGGTCATTTAAAGCATTATCAATCTTTAGTACAAGATCTGACTGAACATTTTATAGCATTCAATATTTCATCAATTCCCAAACTCCAAAATGCTAGTGCTGACCTCTTGGCAAACGTAGCTTCCAAGCTCATTCCCTCAGAAGACTATAGCCCGGATAGATTCTCAATTGAATTGATCTTTAGACCCTCGATTCCTGATAACATTACCAATTGGAGAATTTTCAATGATGATCCTGATATTGTAAGCTTCCTCACATCAGAGGGATCTTACACTAATTAGATAATAGATGAAGACCAACATGACAAATAGTTGCAACAAGATAGCACTAATAATGTTATGCCAAAATCAGTAGTCAAATTGGAAGACCTATATGATTTGAAAGACCGATTCAAAAGATCTACCAATTCAAAACTTCAAAGTTCAACTCTGAACTATGAATTAGTAAATCTAGGAACTGATACCAAGCCACAGAATATCAATCTAGGTCTTGGCCTAGCCCCTGAAGAAAGATTAGCGTACGTTCATCTCCTGAAACAATACAAAAGTGTCTTTGCCTGGAACTATGATGAACTTAAGACTTATGACACTTCTATCATTCAGCATACTATCCCAATGATAAATGATGAAAAACCTGTCCAGCAAAAGCTGAGAAAGATTCATCCTAATTTGGAAAATCAGATTAAGTCTAAGCTCAATAAATTATTGAAAGCCAAAATCATTTTTCTCGTTCGACATTCTAAATGGGTTTCCAATATGGTTCCCATTAGAAAGAAAAACGGAGACATTAGAATTTGCATTGACTTTCAAAATCTTAACAAAGCCTGCCAAAAAGATAATTTTCCTTTGCCTCCCATGGAGCAAATATTACAAGCAGTTGCAGGATCAGAATTAATGTCCTTTTTGGATGGTTTCTCCGGCTACAACCAAGTTTTGGTCCACCTTGATGATCAATTAAAGACCACGTTCAGAACCAAATGGGGTACTTATGCATATCAAAAGATGCCTTTTGGTCTGATCAACACTGGTGCCACATTTCAAAGGGCCATGGACATCGCATTTAAGGGATTAGTAAACAAATTAGTAGTAATCTACTTGGATGATATAACTATATATTCCAAAAAACAAGGTAATCATCTCAGAGATTTGAAACAGATCTTCCAACGTTGCCAAAGGTATGGAATTTCACTTAATCCAAAAAAGTCCTTTTTTGCATTAAGTGAAGGAAAACTTCTTGGATTTATAGTGTCAAAATCTGGAATCCATATTGATCCCGACAGAATCAAGGAGATTTCCGAAATACCCTTGCCTCACAACAAGAAAGCTATGCAATCCTTCCTTGGCCAGATTAATTTTGTAAAGAGATTTGTTCCAGATTTTTCAAGGATTGTATCTCCCTTACAAGCAATGATTAAAAAGAATTCAATCTTTAAATGGGGCCAAGAAGAATATGAAGCATTCAATCTGATTAAACAAGCGATTGTAAACGCCCCATCTTTAGCCACTCCAAATTTCTCTGATCCTTTCATTTTGTATACATTTGCCTCTGATAGATCATATGCTGCGATACTCACTCAAGCAAATCAAGATAAGGCGGAAGCCCCAATTGCCTTTTTTAGTTCAAATCTACAAGGGGCTGAATTAAATTATTATGATGTCAAGAAACAAGCTTATGCTGTTTTCAAAGCGATCAAACATTTCAGACCCTTCCTACTTAAAACCCATACAAAAATCATAGTGTTGTTTCCAGCGGTAAGAAATCTCTTAGTACATAAAGATGTGGGTGAAAAGAGAGCAAATTGGGTTACTGCCTTACAAGAATACAAAGCTAAAAGTAAACTAGCAAATATTGTAAAAGGTCAAGGCTTTTGTAAAATGCTGGCTGGAGCATCACTTATTTCCGAAATACCGCCTTCAGAAGTACAAATGTATGAAGTAAGCCTAAACGATATTGAACCATTATACGTTGATATCATATTTTATCTAAAGAATGGATATGCTCCTTCAAACCTAGATTATACAAAGAAAAGAGCCCTAAGGTTGAAGGCTAAGCAATATCAACTCATAAACAATATACTTTTTAGGATGAATTATGATTCTGTTCTCCTTCGATGTCTCGAGAAAACTGAAGCTGAAAAGGTGTTGCAGGAACTCCATGATGGACCAGCAGGTGGACATTATGCTGGAGATACTATAGCACATAAAATCTTGCGCGCAGGGTACTATTGGCCTACACTATTCAAAGATGCGCATAGCTACGTAAGGAAATGTCAAGTTTGTCAAACTGCTGCTGGGAGACAAAAGAAACCATCATTGCCTTTGCAACTAGTCAATATCGATCAACCCTTTAATCAATGGGGATTGGATATAATAGGTGAGATAGTTCCTCACTCTTCTAAACAACGTAGGTATATCTTTACAGCTACAGATTATTTTACTAAATGGGTAGAAGCAGTTCCTCCCAAGACAGCTAATGCCGAACACATCATTGATTTCATAGATCAGTTCATAATCACCAGGTTTGGTTTACCCTTCGCTTTAATGTTTGATAATGCATCGTATTTTTCTGGCAATGCTATGACTGAATTTGCACTCAAAAGAGGTTTTAAGCTTAAATACTCTGCCAATTATTACCCATAGGGGAATGGGTTAGCTGAATCAACAAATAAAAACTTAATCATAATCATTAAGCGAACCATTGATCAAACTCATAAGAATTGTTACAAATCCTTAATATATGCTCTATGGGCAGACCGAATAACGCAGAAAGCCTCCATTGGTATTTCTCCCTTTAATTTGGTTTATGGGAAAGAAGTGGTCCTTCCAACTCATCTAGCAATTCCCTCGTTGGCCTTAGTTCAATTTATTGACGAAACACCAACTTCTTCCTTACAACTAAGGCAGCTGCAAATCCTTAAGCTAGAAGAGCAACGAGAACAGGCTAAAATAACTCATGCGCATCACCAAGCATTAGTAAAAGCTTCTTTTGATTCAAACATGATATCCAGAAAAGACTTTCAGATTGGAGATCTAGTTTTAAAATGGGATAAGGCTCACGAGGAAAAGGGCAAACATACGAAATTTCAACGAATGTGGCTTGGCCCTTTCCAAATCACATAAATCATAGGTCCATCTACTTTTATGTTACAGGATTTAACAAGAAAAATAGAATCTTTACCTGTTAATGGGCAGATCCTCAAAAAATACTTTCCATAGGAGATAATTCTTCTATTTTTGTAAATTAGCTTTTCCTTTATTTTGATAATAAAACCAGTTGTAAATGGTTACATTTGGAATTCACAAAAAAGATTAGAATTTTTTATTTTTATTTATTTTTATTTTTATTTTTGTATAAATAGGATTGATTTAGAAAATTGGTCATTATTATTGAAAGATACAGTCAAAGGCTATAAGCTTGAAAATGATACTAGTTTCAACCTTGTAAATTTTGATAGAAAACGACCTTTAGTGGGAATTTGTTTTATATCAGTCAAATGAAAAGCATCAATAACAAAAAAAAGTTTCTCTATAGAAAAGCTCTTTCCAAAAACTCTACCATTGTCGTCCAGAGCCATTCTTAAGGAAACAATGACTTCCTCCCCACCTAGGGAATTACGAGCTTCAAGGAATAATCCAGCGATACACTTTAACTTAAAGAATAAGAGATCTCATCACGAGCGGAATTATCATGATCATAGATATTATAGTTTGCTGAATTTGCCAAAACTGCATACCACAACAGGGCAATGACTCGAGATTATTGCAATCAAAAGACAAGGGGTCTCATCATGAGCCAGCTTGTTCAGCAAAGTTATAAATCAAGTGAGTGGCACTATCATAATTTGGCTACCAAACCAAGGCATTGTTCTTTAAGGATTAAAAGAAAATAAAAGCAATAAGTGTGGATATGGATTTCCGTTTGAAAATCGTATATTTCTCCAAGTAGGATACAGGATCATTGCTGGGTAACAAGTAACCCTATCGAGGCTATAAACACCTGCTGGCAGCAGAGGCTTTACCTACGACAAATGAGCATATTTAAAACTGATTTACAAAGAAGGCTTTGTTTTTATTTTTATACACCAAGTAGTGACTGATGTAAATACAATGACTAGCTCTAGGAAGTAAATAACCAAAGTTAACATAGAAGAAACAAACTATCCTTAACAACTGAAAGTATGGTGTACTTTATCTTTCTATAATAAAGTTTGATTCTTTAAAAAACCTTTTGTTTTGGAAGTCTAGAAAACTCAAAAGAAAAGCAAAGATAACTGGTTCTTCCAAGTGAATCGCCAATTGTTGTGGCTAGCAACAACCCCCCTTCTTATTTAGTTTTCTCAGTAATACTAAATAAGTGGGGATCCTTATTCAAAAAATTAAAAAAAATAAATTAGGTCTTGTATTCCCTTTTTGAATAAATCTTACTATCATAAACTTAGGAGAATACCTGAAAAATCTAAAAAGACTTAAGTTTTATGATAAGTTCGAACAAAACCATTCTCTCAATAAAAAGCGTCGCATCGCAAAAAGGTAATAGATGCTTTCCTATAAACAGAATCCTAAGATTGCGAAATCGTGATGCGAGATCACATACTAAAGAAATTCATCGCATCACAATTTTCATGTGCTTCAAATATCACTTAAGGTGAAATACCTCAAACCGCCGATATGCGATGGCGCGTCTCGCAAATCGCATTGCGCAGAAAACATATGGTAATAAATGATTGTCACATGCAACGGATCAACGATATTGCGACCTGCGATATCGCGATCTGCGATATTGCGAAGCAAATCGCAAAATCGCCTTATTGCAGATCTGCAGGGCTCATTGTTTGAAAAAGTTTTTCCATAAACCGATGCCCAGTAATGCACATTAATGTTAATTTAATGAGTTAGTTGGTAATCATTAATGAAATATGGTTTTGATCTGATCGAAGGGCCATTTCATGTAGGGTGATATATTTTATATGATTTCGGCATTTAAAGCTTTCCCGTCACATTTTTCTTATCATTACTCTTTCCTCATTTGTAAATTGCAAGAGCGAAGAGCAGAGAGGTATACATAGCAGTGTTCAGAATATTATGGGAAAGAAGGGAAAAGTTCCGAGTTCTAAAGATAAAGAAATGACGCCCTTATACACAGACACCACCTGTAACAGAGATGTTGGCGTTACTACTTGGGAAGGCATGCACAGTCTACTCGAGGAAGAAAATCCCAGAGTAATGGAAGTTACAGCCACTGCAGACTCACGCGGGTCGTCTGAGGCGTCAATTACAGAACTAGCATGCTTGTTAGCGGCAAGGCCGAAGATTCTTCCATACACAGACATGGTCAAATGGTTACTAGATAGTGTTGAGATAACAAACCGACAGTTTAAGACTAAGAGCTAAGAACTCATGGAGTCATTCTTTCCACAAAATTTAAGGTTTACATCTTCTAACAAAAAGCGCACAAGAGGCGAAAAATAGCACCAAGGAAGCCCAGATCGAGAAACAGAGGCAGTTTCCGATGCGTGATTAGCAGCTAGGCAAAACCTCTTGAGAAGGAAAGCCTCTAATCACTCAGTTGCCTGTAAGCCCGAAAAATTGTAGGAAAAAGTGCTAAAGGCGAAAGGCAAAACTCGAGCTCTAAAAACTAGTGGTATTTATCAGGGATATCCTCAAGTGGTATGTAAATTTCTACCAAATATACAACATCTATAGACAAGCTGGAGACAAAAGGCTCAAGAAAGAGCAAAGTCCATCAAAAGGTTAACCAAGTTAAATTGGGATTCTTACTGGCAGTACTTGGTTAAACCACACAATTAGTGCATGGCTCTCAAATGTCTCACTAATTCTGCCGAGAAGATGGTCCCAACACTTGTCGATTCTGTTTTTGCAGGACAGCTAAAGTCGAAGGTCGGCTAGCCAACTCTCCTCAAGCCAATGTTGGATGCTTGCGACTACAAGGAACATATACATAGATAGTTAATTGCTAGATTTAGTTTTAGATTTAGTTTTAGTTTTAGTTTTGCTTTATTTTTGCCTGAAATGAGGACATTCATTTAAATCGCCTCCTATATTTTTGTAATAAACTATTTTTAGATTATCTAGTAGTATTTAAACCCTTCTCATGCATTTAGAGAAGGGTCCTCAAATTTGTGAAAAACTTGTCCTCAGAACATGCACTTCTGCACCCTCCAAGGAGGTTTTGATGAATGAATGGAACAAGATTTATTGACATCTATGTTTAATATCTGCTACTGAAATTGCACTTTTGTACTCTTAGTAGATGTTGAATTAAGAAGAGATAAATCATTATTGCTGGAACTCATGAGTAGAACTCGTTATAAATGGTACTTTTATCTCTTAACAATTTCTGCTTATGTGTTAAGGTGATATTCATGTTCAGTTATTTATGTATGAATGCTTGAATGCTTGAGTTATCATTTGGCACTTCTGTATGGTGATAGCCATTTATTTATGCTTAATATATGAGTGACTTATTATGCGATATGTTTTTCACAATTGTTTCGTCTAACTTTTTATACGAAATAATTTATCTTTATTGAATTCTTTTCTCATAGCAATTGAATGATCTTTATTACCAATTGCCATTAGAAATTATTTTGGATCGCATAACTGAAAGATTAAATCTCGGGTTAGTTTTAGAATTAGATATTTCTGTTCATTAGAATACAATTGCATGTTGTTAAATTATATTTAGAATAAAAGCATTTTAATTAGAAATTATTAGGAAGGAAATATCAATTCTCAACACACACACACACAAATTGGGAAACTGTTCCCATATCCCCAGTCAGACCCACTATACCAAAGGGAAAAGGAGCTGCTAACCAAGGTCCGGACTGGGTGGGTATCCCCCTTGTTGTAGACCCGATTTTCGGGGCTTCAACAGGTCCAAAAAGATTAAAATCTGGAGGAGGGATGGCACTTCGGATTGCTTTAACGAGCTGGAGAGGCCAATTGCTCGCTAATCTTTTCATATTTTACAAGTCAGATGAAAAGTGCTTAAAGGAGACTCGTTTTTTGAGGAACGAGTGATGTTTTGGATAGCAACTGGTTCCAGGTGGGGTTTGGAACTTTTCAATCATGGCAGTGTAAAGAAGGTGGCTAATAGAATCACTCGTCGTAGTTGTTCCTCAAAAGGGTAAACAATCAAATGGAGGCGTGTGATCGGCTAAAAAAGAGTGGAGGTGATGGTAAGAACACAACCAAGGTTCAAAAGCTGATAATTAGGCGATCGCAATGGTTATTTACCGAAGGTGGGGTTCATTTTTTAATGAGCTTGAACTCTAGGGGAACATTTGCTCATTGCTAGGTTTATTTTTTAACAAGCCTGAACTTTACGTAAAACTACTCGTGGCTAGTTTTATTTTTTTAAGGAGCTTGAACTTTGCGTAAAATTGCTCGTGCCAGTCGTATAATAAGGATGTCTCATTAGTAGGTTCATTTTTTAGGGAGCTTGTCCCATGCGCAACTTTGCTCCGGAGCCTTTCGTTATGCAAGATAGGAACGACCAACCTACGAGTTTAAAGGGTTAAGAGCCTACAAACTAAGAAAATAAATAGTCACTTTTCACTTTCATGCCAAAAGGTTTTCATGCCCCCAGGTATGAAGTAGAGTTTCCAGGTGACCATATGGAAGTTCTTGCATTGGCAAGATTGTTCCATCCGCATCGCAGACAAAACACTTCCTTGGCGATGTCCATCGAAATGGACAAAGGTGACTGTTGTCAGTGCCAATCACATAACCTTTGACGGGGGAATCCTTTTCCAGTTTGATCCATTTTCCTAAACAGACAGGATTGTCAAACTAGTCATATTCCTACATGGAAACCTACCTTATATGTGGGGTTTTTCTACCGAAGCAGACCAGGGCGCATGCCTTCTGGGTTTCAATCACAATCACCGAATCACTCACGATCATCAAGTGGATGGACTGGAAATTGATTAGACATTCCTTGTGCAAAAAGACCAGTTAGGGATGGCATTTGACTAATAGTTGTGTTTGAACCAGGGAATGAAAGTTGGTCAACTAGGTGGACCACTCTGCCTTCATGTGGAAAACACATCACTCGAAAGAGTGAGGAAACGATAGCTCACATGCTATAAATGTAGTCACGCCCAAGGATTAGATTGTAATCTAGAGGTCCTTGGACTACCATCACGTTTAGATGAATGGTTTTCCTTCTCAAAGTTATAGGCAAATTTGGAAGGATCCCTAATGGTCGACTGATTCCTTTGTTGAAGCCTGTCAGATTTCAAATCTCAGGCAGAAGCGATGGCGAACCAAGCGCTTTCCAAGCAATTGAGGAAAGGATACTCACAGAAGCCCCTTCATTTATAATAGTACCAACCATGATCATTTTGTAAGCTTGTACTATGATTTGGAATGGTACATTAGATGGTAGGCGAGGTCTACCTAGTAGATTCCAATCGAAGGAAACGACTAGATTGCTTGGAGGTGGGACCGAATAAACAGCCGGATAAATCTCTGACGAACTTCCTTCCTGTGGTAAAGGAATGGGTAGATTGCCCCCATGTTCATCGAAGTCTGTGTTTACGAAAAGAATTTGAACGGTGTCGTTCTCATTCTCTTTGGTGACAGTATCATCTAAAGGTGGACCCTCTGAAGACAAGATTGGGTCGACTGTCGTCTCGACCTGTTGACTTTGGTCCGGTGTGGACTCAGAGGGTTTATCTTCAATGATAGGTGCTTCGACCGACAACAACGGTGTGTCAGTCAGATTTTCAACTAGCGATGGACTCGGCAAGAGTTTCTTGTATCCAGGAGGAAGTTGCTGCGGTGATGCAGGACAGTTATCCAAGACTCTTTTAGCTTCGTCTAGGAAAGGACAATGGTGGAGGACATGATCACCTTCACACAGTCTACAAGGAAATTTAGATCTTCCTTTCTTTCTGTTGGCTTCGTTTTCACTAGTTGACAGTGTGCTCTTAACATGATTGTCAGAGGTTGAAGACACTGGATTGTGCAAGCGGGGAGACCAGTCCCTCAGGATCCGTGGGATGCAGGGGCAATCTCGATGATAGTGGTCTCCCTTACAAATGACACATGGAGATTTAGGTTTGGAAGGTGCAGTGTGTGGATTTTCGCCAGACGATGCATGGTTGCCCCATTTTTCTGTTGGATCTTCTTCTTCTTCTCCTTCCCTTTCTTCTTCTTCTCAGTTACTTTGTTTTTAACGTTACTAGCTTCACAAAGCGAAGAGGAAGAATGAGAGGGAGAAACGAACGAAGTAGAAGGTGGGGGAGCAACTTCATCTAGTTGTTGATTGGATTGCTGAGGAATTGTAGTGTTTTGAATGACAGAGGTCGAGAAAAGCACTGGCAGGCCAATTGTGAGTCCTGGAAGGGACAATGTAGCCATGTGTGGAGCACCAACATCCCCCAAGAGGAGAAGGGACTAGGATTCCCCCCAAGGGGAAATCCTTGATTGGTAGACTCCATTTTCTCAACCTAAGACCAACGAGGGAACAATGACGTTATTCCAATTAAAATCAATTTTATGATGCTTTGACACAACTTGCTTTTTCAATTTTTAAGAGTCGAGAAAAAGATAAAGATGACTCTAGTCACCTTCGATTTTTAATGAGCCTGAAGTGACAAGTGCTCAGATGGACCTTTTCTTTTAAGGAGTCTGAAAAGGAACGAAAGTGACTACTCTAGAAATCTAGACAAAGGGATTACCAAACCAATAGCAAAACTGCAGAATACTTTTTACGGTACGACAGTCAATTTTCCCGAATGCTGTGTTCAGTGCATTGCGATCGATAAGGCGACAGACACGACTTCCTAAGGATAAAGGATGTAGCCTTTCGTTATGCAAGATAGGAACGACCAACCTACGAGTTTAAAGGGTTAAGAGCCTACAAACTAAGAAAATAAATGGTCGCTTTTCACTTTCATGCCAAAAGGTTTGCATGCCCCCAGGTATGAAATAGAGTTTCCAGGTGACCATATGGAAGTTCTTGCATTGGCAAGATTGTTCCATCAACATCGCAGAAAAAACACTTCCTTGGCAATGTCCATCGAAATGGACAAAGGTGATTGTTGTCAGTGCCAATCACATAACCTTTGACGGGGGAATCCTTTTCCAGTCTGATCCATTTTCCTAAACAGACAGGATTGTCAAACTAGTCATATTCCTACGTGGAAACCTACCTTATATGTGGGGTTTTTCTACCGAAGCAGACCAGGGCACATGCCTTCTGGGTTTCAATCACAATCACCGAATCACTTGCAATCATCAAGTGGATGGACTGGAAATTGATTAGACATTCCTTGTGCAAAAAGACCAGTTAGGGATGGCATTTGACTAATAGCTGTGTTTGAACCAAAGAATGAAAGTTGGTCAACTAGGTGGACCACTCTGCCTTCATGTGGAAAACACATCACTCGAAAGAGTGAGGAAACGATAGCTCCCATGCTATAAATGTAGTCACGCCCAAGGATTAGATTGTAATCTAGAGGTCCTTGGACTACCATCACGTTTAGATGAATGGTTTTCCTTCTCAAAGTTATAGGCAAATTTGGAAGGATCCCTAACGGTCGACTAATTCCTTTGTTGAAGCCTGTCAGATTTCAAATCTCAGGTAGAAGCGATGGCGAACCAAGCGCTTTCCAAGCAATTCAGGAAAGGATACTCACAGAAGCCCCTTCATTTATAATAGTACCAACCATGATCATTCTGTAAGCTTGTACTATGATTTGGAATGGTACATTAGATGGTAGGCGAGGTCTACCTAGTAGATTCCAATCGAAGGAAACGACTAGATTGCTTGGAGGTGGGACCGAATAAACAGCCGGATAAATCTCTGACGAACTTCCTTCCTGTGGTAAAGGAATGGGTAGATTGCCCCCATGTTCATCGAAGTCTGTGTTTACGAAAAGAATTTGAACGGTGTCGTTCTCATTCTCTTTGGTGACAGTATCATCTGAAGGTGGACCCTCTGAAGACAAGATTGGGTCGACTGTCGTCTCGACCTGTTGACTTTGGTCCGGTGTGGACTCAGAGGGTTTATCTTCAATGATAGGTGCTTCGACCGACAACAACGGTGTGTCAGTCGGATTTTCAACTAGCGATGGACTCGGCAAGAGTTTCTTGTATCCAGGAGGAAGTTGTTGTGGTGATGCAGGACGGTTATCCAAGACTCTTTTAGCTTCGTCTAGGAAAGGACAACGGTGGAGGACATGATCGCCTTCACACAGTCTACAAGGAAATTTAGATCTTCCTTTCTTTCTGTTGGCTTCGTTTTCACTAGTTGATGGTGTGCTCTCAACATGATTGTCAGAGGTTGAAGACACCGGATTGTGCAAGCGGGGAGACCAGTCCCTCAGGATCCGTGGGATGCAGGGACAATCTCGATGATAGTGGTCTCCCTTGCAAATGACACATGGAGATTTAGGTTTGGAAGGTGCAGTGTGTGGATTTTCGCCAGACGATGCATGGTTGCCGCATTTTGCTATTGGATCTTCTTCTTCTTCTTCTTCTCCTTCCCTTTCTTCTTCTTCTCAGTTACTTTGTTTTTAACGTTACTAGCTTCACCAAGCGAAGAGGAAGAAGGAGAGGGAGAAACGAATGAAGTAGAAGGTGGGGGAGCAACTTCATCTAGTTGCTGATTGGATTGCTGAGGAATTGTAGTGTTTTGAATGATAGAGGTCGAGAAAAGCACTGGCAGGCCAATTGTGAGTCCTGGAAGGGACAATGTAGCCATGTGTGGAGCACCAACATCCCCCAAGAGGAGAAGGGACTAGGATTCCCCCAAAGGGGAAATCCTTGATTGGTAGACTCCATTTTCTCAACCTAAGACCAACGAGGGAACAATGACGTTATTCCGATTAAAATAAATTTTATGACGCTTTGACACAACTTGCTTTTTCAATTTTTAAGAGTCGAAAAAAAGCTAAAGATGACTCTAGTCACCTTCAATTTTTAATGAGCCTGAAGTGACAAGTGCTCAGATGGACCTTTTCTTCTAAGGAGTCTGAAAAGGAACGAAAGTGACTACTCTGGAAATCTAGACAGAGGGATTACCAAACTAGTAGCAAAACTGCAGAATACTTTTTACGGTACGACAGTCAATCTTCTCGAATGTTGTGTTCAGTGCATTGCGATCGATAAGGTGACAGACACGGCTTCCTAAGGATAAAGGATGTAGCCTATTGTGGTCTCCCAATATATACTCGACAGTACGTGGGAGCACAAGTCCGTACTAGCACTTGTCGTCTTAAAGAGGAGGAATCACCCAACCTACGATGAAAGCGATAGTTACCAGGCTTTATGACGCCGGAATACGTCTCTAGCCTAGACTTCTAAATGTTGTGCGTTAGGTTCCAAAGCGTTTTTATGTTCATTGTGGTTTATTTTACAGTTGATCTTTCTTAATAAGTTTGCCTTTAAGGTTCACCGCGTGATGTAGATATACAACTTCTAAATATGCAATCTAAGATGATAAACAATCATTTACTTTCTTTTTGCAATGAAAATCCTAGCTATTAAGGAAAGAGAGATGAAATTCTTTCAACATAGAGCAGAGAGCACACACTAGATGCACTTTTCCTAAATCAACATCAGCATGCTATCTTAATGCAAATGCACATGCATGTATTGTTTTTCAGTTTCCTTAATGTGAGAATGACAAAAAGAAAACTAAGTATAGATCTGAACTATCTGCTTTCAAAGTGACAGTACTAACAATTTTCTTTTCAAAAAACGAAATTAAGGTCAAGTCGACACTTTGTGATTTCGAATTTAAAATTGCTTTCGACACTTGAAATACTATTAATTCAAATCAAATACAATGGCAAAAGTGTAATCGACTATCTAAAAGAGGAATGCTTTGTGACACTCTTTTTCTTGACTGAAAACGACACTTGTGACACTTTCAAATCAAAATATGACAGTTCAATTAAGCTACTATTTGCAAAGGAGAACTGCAAATGATGAAAAATACATAAAAAAACATTCACAATTCCTTCTGATGGAGGCTAAATAATGCAAAGGAAAATGGTTTCAACAGAGATACACTGATCATAGACAACAAAAATACTGAATAAAGCTGAAGACAATGAAGAAAAAACCAAAATCTAGAGGCAGAAATAGTCTCATTCAATCATCGCACCTGTAACACAGGGAAACAGGGATGCATCTCACCTGCAACACACGGGAGGTGCGATGCATCCAGATTGCCAAGAAGAGACAATGCGATGGTCTAGGGATGAGACTGAGCTTAGTTTTCACTCACAATTTGCAGCTAAGTTCAGGGATTTAGGCTGAGCTAATGATAGTTAGTAAACACAAAGTATAAGGGTTGATCTAATGGGGTTATTTGAGCTACCACCAGGGCACTTAGGCTGTTTGCAAGCTAGATGTTCAGTTCATAAACCAACCCGAAGATTGACTGAAGCAACGTTGATCTACTTTGCAGTTGCATAACAAAAGCAGTTCAAAGGCTAGCTGGCTTAACTTCAGGCTCCGTCTGTGGTTTATAAAGCAAACAACAATAACAAAACAAACACACTATTCGATCCCCAGTGGAATCGCCATTTTGTTATCGAGAAAACTATTGTCCATTCAGAGCTGCTAGTCCCACTAAGACATGTAGCTGCCTTAGAAACAAACAAACTAAAATCACTTGTGTTTTCCTTTATGAGAGATAGATGAGAGAGAAGCAGAGAGTACCAACCTCAGTCTTTCGCTAGTCTCCTTTCTTGTTTCCTCTCTCCCTTGATAGAGCTTTCGCCACTCCTTTCTCACTTGTCCCGCTTCAAAGAACACCTGTAGAGTCAAGACAACGAAATACCATCAAAGCATAGAGATCTATAACCATAAACAATGTAGGATCAGATGTACATTAACCATATAAATGCATATACAAATACAAGATTCAGAGATATACAAGCATATGGAGGGAAACTCAAATAGCTTTATTGATAGAAGTAGTAGAAGAGAGGATTACAACCAAGTTGTCTGATCCAGCATCATCCTCCCAACATGAAAGCCCTCTTCACCTCATACAAAGCAAGATCACCCAACAATGTCTTCAAAGAGAAACCAACAACACTTCCTTGCAAATTACAAAATTCCAGCCTCTGGATCTCTAGGATGAGGGATCCATATATAGATGTTTGTAGGAGAGTGAGTCAGCTTCTGGGATTTTGATTAGTGTTATTTCACTGATAGTTCTTGGTTCCACTTGGAGATTTCATGATCTCTTACTCATCCCTGGGTGAATTCGAGAGGCAAGTGTCATATGAACAGTTTCTTGAAGATTCTCTGGGTTTCTGTTGAAGCCCCGAAAATCGGGTCTACAACAAGGGGGATACCCACCTGGTCCGGACCTTGGTTGGCAGCTCCTTATCCGTTTGGTATAGCAGGTCTGACTGGGGATATGGGACTAGTTTCCCAATCTATGAGTGTGTGTGTGTGTGTATAATTTGATGTTCCTGATCTAACAGTTCCTAATTAAGATATTCTAGTGCTAACTTTAATCTAATGTTATGCTATTTTAATCTAATAAGCAGCAACATCTAAATCTATACTAACCGGGGATGTAATTCTTCTATTATGCGATCTAAAAAGATTTCAAATAACAACTGGTAATAAAGATCATTCAGCTATTATGAGAAAAGAAATCAATAAGGATGAACCACTTCGCATAAAAAGTTAAACGAAACAGTTGTGAAAAACATATCGCATAATGAGCTATTCATACATTAAGCATAAATAAATAGCTATCACCGTACAAAAGTGCCAAATGATAACTCAGGCATTCATACATTAATACATAAACAACTAAAAACTATATATCACTTTAACACATAAGTAGAAATGGTTAAGAGATAAAAGTACCATTTATAACTAGTCCTACTCATGAGCTTCAAGCGACAATGATTTATCTCTCCTTGCTCTAACATCCACTAAGAGTACAGAAGTGCAACATCAGTAGCAGATATCAAATGCAAACATCAACAAATCCTGTTCCATTCATCCATCAAAACCTCTTCGGAGAGTGCAAAAGTGCATGTTCTGAGGACAAGTTTTTGATAAATTTCTGGACCCTTCTCTAAATGCATGAGAAGGGTTTAAATACTACTAACTAAATAACTTATTTACAAAGATTCAGGATGCGGTTTAAATGACCGCCCTTTTTCTAAGCAAAAATAAAGCAAAACTATTTCTAAAAATTAAATCTAATATCTAACTATTTCTGCATTTGCTCCTTAACGTTGCAAGCATTCAGTATTTGCTTGAGTAGAGTCGACTGACTGTCTTCCGCTTTTGGTTGAGCTAAGCAAACAGAATTGGCAAGAGCTGGCACCATCTTCTCAGCAAAATCGATGATATACTTTGAGAGTCATCCACTGACTATGTGGCTTTACCGTGTATGCCCAGTAATAATCTCAGTTCAACTTGGTTAACCCTTTGGATTGCTTCTGCCTTTTCTTTAGCTTTCTGTTTCCAGTTTGTTTTTTTATCATTGCTTTCTTGCAATTTTCGGGCTTACAGGTGACTGAGTAGTTAGAGGCTTTCCTTCTCGAGCAGTTTTCTCAGCGATGCACGATTAGTGCTAGGCGATAATCGCACATCGAAAACTGCCTCCGTTCTTTGATCCGGGCTTCTATGATGCGTTTTTCGCCTTTTGCGCCTCTTCCTCTTTATCGGGTATAAAGCTCAAAATTTGTAAAAATAATGACCTCGTGAGTTCTTGACCCTGAGCATTAAACTGTTTGTCTCTGATATCAACATCGCTCAGTACCCATTTAACCATGGTTGTATATGAAAGATCTGTAATGGATGGCTCAGCAGCATTTTGTGAATCTGCGGCTCTGCTGCATGCGGTATCTGTTTATGAGGGTGCCTTTTCTCTGTCTTTGAACATTGGAGCCTTACCCTTTTTCCCCATAGCTTCCTGCACAT
The DNA here is from genome assembly GCA_031772625.1 of Pinus tabuliformis. Lineage (NCBI taxonomy): Eukaryota > Viridiplantae > Streptophyta > Pinopsida > Pinales > Pinaceae > Pinus > Pinus tabuliformis. The sequence goes on from CM062815.1 coordinate 1,067,941,316, forward strand.
TGCTTTGTGTAACTTTTATTCTTCGTTCCTGCAGTTCACAAGTGAGGAGAGAGTAATGATAATAAATAATGACAGGAAAGCTTTAAATGCCACGGATATGCAAAAACATGCCATCTGATGTGAACTGGCTCTTCGAAAAACATAAAACCATATTTTATTAACAACTGGCGTGTAATTCATTAATTATCATTAAAGCGCGTAACCAGTTCTTGGTTTATGGAGAAAAAAAAATTCTTGAATATTGAGCCAGGAAAATCTGCGATGAAATGTTTCTGTGATTCGCATCGCAGTATCGCATTTCGCTGTATCGCATTTCCGCAATTTCATTGTGTTGTTCTATCGCAAGGTTGTTTGATCGCAATATCGCAAAGATCGTAGATCGCAAGATCGCAGATAGCTTAATCGTTTAATTGTTATGTGTATTTTATGCGATTTTGCGACATGCGATATGCAATATTGCATATCAGCGATTTTAAGGTTTTCCAACGTGAGTGTTTATTAATGCATGCGATGCGATGGAGCTTGCGTCGCAATATCGCATTTTATCATTTTGACTCATAAGAAAATGTCCCATCATTCTTGGCGCGATGCAATATTTCTTAAGGAGTGACATATAAGCACTAATTGATTTTTTTTTAATTTTTTGACTAAGGGTCCCCACTTACATAGTGTTATTGCTAATACTAAATAAGGAGGGGGGTTGTTGGTGGCCACAACAGTTTCCACCTAGCAAACTGCTTCTGCCATTTGTCTGCTCTCGCTCATCACACCCTACAGAAGGGCTTTCCAGTATGCATCGCACCCCCCATGTGTAATAGGTGAGATGCATCGCACCCTATGCATGGAGCAGTCTGTATGGTCCAGTTTTGACCAGTTCTGAGTAGTTTTTCAGGGAGAACTTCTGGGAAATGATGTAATCAGTTGACCTTGTTCCTTTAGGGTATGAAACAACACTTTTAGGGGTTTAGAAGCCCTTGGTTTATGGACATATGTGATTGGGGTTGCAGTGCCCAAATATGTCTATAACAGATGCATAGTATTCCACTTCAATAAGAATAATGGCCTTTTACCTTCTTCCAAGGTTACTATCAACCAGGTAGCAAATAATGCCTTTTTGACTAGTGAAAAAGTTGCCATTGGGTGGACTATTTGGAGACAAGTTGGGGTAGTATGTTGGACTTGTTTGGAGTCATAATAGATTTGAGAGTGTTTTCTATCTCTGGCTAATGTACCTTCTTGGTTATCTTCGCATTACTGAGCTCAAGTTCAATTTTGGTTCTCGTGCCATAGTATAACACTATATGTGTTTAAGCTAAAGTTTTTGTAGGACAAGGAAAACTTGTAGAAGGGTAATAATCCTTTTTAGGCTATTTTATTTTTGGTTTGACTTCCTCCTCTTGGTAGGAGTGGTTGGAGAATGCATCTTACACTACGTAAATATGTTAAACTGCATTGTATCTAGGATTAATTCATGACCCATGTTGTTACAAGATGGAACCTTGCTATCTTATGCCATGTGTCACATTGTGTTTCTTACTTTTAGTGTTTGGGAAGGATCGGATTACCCATGTCTTTGGTTTTGCAACAGAAAAATTGTGACCATAATTGAGGTGTATCGTTGCAAATAGTTCATGTAATTATTGGTTTAGTGGTACAAGGTTATTAAGCATGGCTTCCTATTCCTCTCTCATGCCACCTAAATTGTGGCCAACTTTGAGGATAATGTATCTCATAATAATGAAAATTTTCATTACGTTCTTATTGGTTATCCATTCCCTGTATAATTTCCTTTGATTTGACTAGTCCATAGCCACATTACTGCTTAGCATGATACATGTGTAGTCAAATAACTAGAATAAAGGCAACAGTAAGGAGATATCATATATGATTTAAGACTCGAGTTCAACTAGTATTATTATGAGAGAATTTAAATGCTAAAATACCTATAATTTCAATTGGTGGCAATGTCAATGTTCTTGAATTGCAGAGAACAAAGATTATGTATACTTGCACTAGGTGTCATAGAAAATAAATATAAAAACAATTACCCCATGCTTGTAACCATACATCGAGAGTTGGGTAACCTAGTAACCACCTCCGGTTAGTCAAGGGGGTGTGTTACAATGTTTGATTTTCTACAATATGCATAGTAGAAACCAAGCTTCTGATATGATAGTTACTACCTAATAATCTTCATATAATTTATCTTATGTAACTGATATTATTGAGCAATTATACACAGTAGATTTCGACAACAATGCGATGAAAACACTAAGATCGTTAAGAGACAACAATTTTTTCATAGGAAACCCAACAACTCTTCTTCTAGGAGAAATTTTCTTTGACAAGGTTTACAAATCCAAAATTGTCTAGAAATCTATGCTAAAATCCAAGTCCAAAAACCAATCAAACCTGGTCAATTTATAGCCAATCAATGTTGATAAAACCAACCAAAAACACAGAAGTCAATGTTGGTCAATAGTCAAAATTCCAGCCCACATTCAAGCTATGTCCTATGGTCAACTACCAGCGGTCAAATCCGTAATCAGTCAACTCTAGTCAATGATCAACATTGCTCAAACTTCAATCTATATCAAATATCAGTGAATTCAATTTCTATCTGTGCCCACGTGCGACTCCTGTAAAAGATATGTTGTGTTGAGAGAGTGGTCAAAATGAAGATGTAACAATGTGTATATATACTTGTCAAATGGGGTGAATTTTTACCAAGAGACACACCCTTTCTTAGTGGGGCCGACTTGTCCCTTTTGAGCCTACATGAAGCCCAAAAATAGAGTTTTAATTTTAATTTTCATAATTCTTCTAGGCCGACTTAGATGACCTCTTGGTATGCAGGAATACCTATCAATTCCACACAAAAATTAACATCACTCACATAAATCCATGGCCCCTCCTCATGTTCCCCTTAGAAATTGTGACCCATATCACATTCTTTTAAATTGAATATTTTTTTATGTCATTAGCTCATGCATAATCTTAGTCAAAATTGATAATATATATAAATTAGCTAGCAAGGCCTTGGCTAGGAAGTTTTACATAGTTATGCATTGTTTCCATACGTGTTCAATGTTCTTCATAATAATGTGAAATATGCCTTGTCTCCATTTATTTTCCATGGCTACATGAGTGATATCTTTACCACTATACACATACACACAATCGTCAATCTTAATCAACATAGTACATTGTCATATCAGTATTTAAAATATCATTATGCCACATAGACCACCATTGTGCCATATGTTGAAAATAATACTGAGAGGGGGGGGGAGGGGGTGAATCAGTATTATCAAGTTCTTTAAACAAATCTTCCTTATTTACACTTTGAATTATTTTTGAATATTAGTACCATAAAATAATGAGCATGAATAAGAAAAACAGATAGTCACACCAAAGAACACCAGATATAAGGTGGAAACCCAATGTGGGTGAAAACCACCTGCTGCAATATGTCTCTATCTTCTTTCAAATTAGAAACTCCTGTTACAATGATTTTGTACTGGTGCAGTCCTTTACCAGTACGCAGGCTGCAACCTGCAGAGAGCTACAACTCTCTCTCGTTTTCCAGTCTCTCCTGGAAGGGAGCTACAACCCCCTACTTCTTTTCTTTCAAGGACCACTTTTCATAAATTTTCAAACTGGATCCAACAACAACATTGAAGCTCATAATCAAACAACCTTCTGAATCACACAATCACCAGATCCATACATATACAATGATATTATGAGAGTTATCAACCAGATCTAGTACATAAAGATAAGTCATTAATCATGTTGTTATATGAACTCAATACCAGTAACCAAACATCAGTTATGCACCCAAAACCCTGCAGAATAGTCAAAGGCAGTTAAAACAAATTTTAAGCAGGGATCGCAACTTCACTGGTATAGATCTGCGGATATCTGTACTACCTCCGCAACTGCGCCTTGTGTGGCGCCGCGACCACCGCACCTGCGCCTTCTGTGGTGCCGCGACCACTGCGCCTTCTGTGGCGCCTCCGCACTGCGCCTTCTGTGGCGCCTCCGCACTGCGCCTTCTGTGGCGCCTCTGCACTGCGCCTTCTGTGGCGCCTCCGCACTGCACCTTCTGTGGCGCCTTTGTGGCGTCTCCGCACTGCGCCTTTTGTGGCGCCTCCGCACTGCGCCTTCTGTGGCGCCTCCGCACTGCGCCTTCTGTGGCGTCTCCGCACTGCGCCTTCTGTGGCGCCTCTGCACTGCGCCTTCTGTGGCGTCTCCGCACTGCGCCTTCTGTGGCGTCTCCGCACTGCGCCTTCTGTGGCGTCTCCGCACTGCGCCTTCTGTGGCGCCTCCGCATTGCGCCTTCTGTGGCGCCTCCGCACTTCCGCAGATGCAGCGCTCGAGATATCACCCTTCACAGATTCGCTTTCAACTTCCCTTTCATAGATCAAAATTTTAAAACAATAATCCAATATTTCAGATCTTAAGATATTCGATTTGCAAGAATGAATTAGCCAAGTGATCTCCTTTGCTTTATATAGGCAAGCTTCTTCCTAAAATCATGGATCAATACCATAGATAACCAATACAAGGGGCCCAAAAACATGGGGCTCAATAATACCACTAACCACCATGGACCAAAGGTAAGTTCTCCAACATATACACACTTTTGACGAGGTACCATGGTCCAAAACCATAGGTTCAAATACCAAGGACTAACTACCATGGACCAAAGGTAAGTTCTCCAACATGAAAGTGCGTGAACTTTTTCTCTACATGAAATAAACTTTTCTCTACATGAAATAAACTTTTCTCTGCATAAAAGTGCGTGAACTTTTCTCTACATGAAATAAACTTTTCTCTGCATATAAGTGCGTGAACTTTTCTCTACATAGAATAAGCTTTTCTCTGCATATAAGTGCGTGAACTTTTCTGCACTATAATTTATCATCTGAGATGAGTGGGTTGCCATCAAGTACAACATATGTATCATAAAGCCATACCAGAATCATAATGCCAACAATCTCCCCCTTTGGACTTGATGGCAACCTCAAAATCTCAGCTCATTCTCCCCCTTTGACATCAAGGGCAAAGGGTTATGCTCCCCCTAAGAGCATGCTCCCCCTGAATATGAACCAGATCTGTAAAGAAGAAACATAATCCACCAAACACCATAAATGACCATGAAAGAGATAGAGACATATTGTAGTAATATTCAGATCAACATCCATGATCACCTTCTGTACATCCTCCATAATGCCAACAATGCATTATAAGCTCCCCCTGAACCAGTGCTATTTGATCTTCAACCAATCCGCAACCCAGCACATGTACGCATATTCCCGTACAACCAACAATCAGAAGAGATTCAACAACAAGATGATGCATCAACAACCCCCAGCTTTTGCCTGAGGTATTCAAAAGTCTCCCTGGGCAATGGTTTGGTGAGTATATCAGCAACTTGTTCCTTAGAAGGAACATACTCCAACTTGACCTTCTGTTCAAGCACTTGTTCCCGAAGAAAATGATACTTGATTGGTATGTGCTTGGTTTTTGAATGCATGACTGGGTTCTTTGAGATGTTGATTGCACTTGTGTTATCACATAAGATGGAGATAGGTGGTGTACAAGTGATTTAAAAATCCTGCAAGGTCTGCATCATCCAAAGGAGTTGAGTGCAGCAAGATGCAGCAGCAACATATTCTGCTTCAGCTGTAGATAAGGCAATCGAACTCTGTTTCTTGCTGAACCAAGATACTAGTCTGGAACCCATAAAGAATGCGCCACCACTTGTGCTCTTCCTGTCATCCACGCTTCCGGCCCAATCGGCATCTGTATAAGCATGAAGTGTGAGATTTGTATCTCTAGGATACCATAAACCATAATTTTGAGTCCCTTGAAGATATTTGAAAATTCTCTTCACTGCCTGAAGATGAGTCTCCTTCGGATTTGCCTGAAATCTTCCAACTATTCCAACTGCATGCATGATGTCCGGTCGGGTACCTGTCAGATAAAGTAGACTTCCAATCATAGATCTGTAGGTTGGTTGATGTACTGCTGCAGATTCATCATTTGCACTGAGGCTACATCCTGTGACCATGGGTGTACATACTGGTTTTGCATCTTCCATGCCATATTTCTTCAAAATCTGTTTGAGATACTTGGTTTGAGACAAAAAGATTCCTCCTTCCTTTTGTTGGATTTGCAAACCAAGGAAATATGTCAGTTCTCCCAGCAAGGACATTTCAAATTCTTTCTGCATGACCAAGGCAAAGCTTTGACTCATAGCTTCTTCATTGCTGCCAAAGATAATGTCATCTACATACACAACAAGTATTAGCAATTTGTCATTTTCAACTTTTATATAAAGATTGCTATCTGCTGATCCTTTTGAAAAACCTTGTTGATGAAGATATTTGTCCAAACGATAGTACCAAGCCCTTGGAGCTTGTTTGAGACCATAGAGAGCCTTTTTCAATCTGCATACAAGATTTGGATCATTTCCAAGAATGAAACCATCTGGCTGCTCAATATATACTTCTTCTTCTAAGTCTCCATTCAGAAAGGCTGATTTCACGTCCATTTGAAATACTTTGAAGTTTTGAAAGCTTGAGAGAGCAAGGAACATTCGGATGGCCTCAAGTCTTGCAACAGGAGCAAAGGTTTCTTCAAAATCTATTCCTTCTTGCTGCGCATACCCTTTACAAACAAGTCTGGCCTTGTTTCTAATTACTTCTCCATTTTCATTCAATTTATTTTTGAAGACCCATTTTGTTCCTATAACATTCTTATCTTTTGGTCTAGGAACCAACTCCCAAGTGTTGTTCTTTTCGATCTGCTCAAGTTCTTCATCCATTGCTTTGACCCAACATTCATCTTTGCATGCCTCTTTCACATTTTGTGGTTCAGTGGAAGAGAGTAATGCCAAATAGCTTGAAGCTTCTGCAATTGTTCTTCTTGTTTGTACACCTGCTTCTTTCTGCCCCACAATCTGAGATTCTGGATGATTCTTCTGAACATATCTGGATGGAGTCTTCTCTTCTATTCTTGTCTGCTCCTCTGGTTCTTCTTGAGGTTCTTCTTCTTCATCATTCTGTCTTTGAGGGTAGCCTTCATCTTCTTCGATGTCTTCATGATGTACTTGCCTAGGAATGTATCCCTTCTCATCAACCACTACATCAATGCTGTCAACAATTCTGCCAAGTCTTTTATTGTAGCACTTGTATGCTTTGCTATGTGGAGAATAACCAAGAAGAATGCCTTCATCTGCTCTAGGTTCAAGTTTGCCAAGTTGCTCATCAGTATTCTTAATATAACATTTGCTCCCAAAGATTTTGAAGTGCTTCACCGAAGGAGTCTCACCACACCAGAGCTCATGAGGGGTTTGAGTGCTGTTAACACGGACATTTGTTTTGTTGAGAATAACAACCGCAGCATGTGCAGCTTCACCCCAGAAAGTTGCGGGAGTACCTGACTCATCAAGCATAGCACGAGCCATTTGTTGGACTGTTCTGTTCATTCTTTCCACAACTCCATTTTGCTGAGGAGTTCTAGCTGTAGAGAATTCTCTTCTTATCCCATGTTCTTCACAGAAATCGAAAAATTCATTCGAGGTAAACTCCCCACCTCTGTCAGATCTGAGGCACTTAATTTTGTATCCTGATTCATTTTCAACCAAGGCTTTGAAGGATTTGAATTTTTCGAATGCTTCATCTTTGTGCTTCATTAGTCCTAACCAGACAAACCTGGAGAAATCGTCAATGAATAATATCAAGTATTCTTCTCCTCGAGGTGTTCTTTTTCTGAATGGACCACATGTATCTGTATGTACTAGCTCAAGAGGCATGCTAGCTGATCCTTCCTTCTCTGGAAAATTAGTTCTGGTTTGCTTTCCAAACTGACATGATTTGCATATGGTGTTGTCTGGAATTTTGATATCTGGAAGATCGCGAACTGCCTGATATTTGCATGCTTTCCTTATTTGTGAAAAGCTTAGATGCCCCAACCTCCGATGCCATAGCCAGTGTTCATCATCCTTGCTTAGATAGCATTGTTGTTGTCCTTCTTCAAATACGTATAGATTATTTGGAGTTCTTTTACCTTTGATCACCGTTTTACCTGTATCAAGATCACGAACAAGACATCCATTTGTTCTAAATATCACCTCGGTTCCTTGATCACACATCTGGCTGACACTTAGAAGATTATGTTTCAATCCATCAACATACAAAACATTTCCAGCCTTGACCTTTTCTTTTAACTGAGCAGTGCCTTTTCCTTTTATAGTTGCAGGAGTATCATTTCCAAAAGAAACTTTCTTTCCCTTTTCTAGAGCAGAATATGACTCAAGTTTTTCTTTATCACCTGTCATATGCTTCGAACATCCACTGTCAATGTACCATAGATTTTCCTGTCCCTCTGCATAGAATGCTATCCCACATCTTTCTGTTTGTGGTTCCTTTATTCTCCATGTTTTGGTGTTTGAGGCTTGTTCCTTTGTCTGCTGAAACCTGCTCCTGCATTCAGAATCTTCATGACCAAAGTTATTGCAAATAGAACATTCAACTTCATTTTCAAAGGCCGAAAAGTTGTTATAGGTCCTTTTTGTAATCCCGATCATACTTCTTTGTTTTTGAGCTTCTCTAGTCATGATTGTTTTATATGCAACACATTGAGCTGCTTTGTGACCAAAGTTATGGCAAGAGAAACATTGTCCATTGAAGAAATTTCTGCGGTTATCAAATCTACCGGCCAAATGATTGTAATTTCTATTGTCATCCATTCTTGAACTAAATTGAGAAGATTTTACCTGTGGCTGGTTGTAGCTTTTGTTCACCCTTAAAACGGATTGCCCTTGATAGTCTCTGTTTGCAATTCGTCCCTGCCTTGCCTGATGGTCTTCATTGTGCTTTTGCTCATTCCTTCTTGCTGCATCAAGATAACTTTTTGAAGTGGTTGCTTGAGAAGTTTCTCCATTATAGCCCAGACCTGTCTTGTTTAGTGGAGAACGCTGTACATTGATAATCTCATCCAAAGTTTTAGATCCTTTGACAAACTTAAGATTAATAGCTTTTGTTTTCTCAATCTCTTTTCTAAGACCAACAATTTCACCTTCTAATTTTTCAAGATGTTTTTTCTTTTCATCAATTTGAAATTGTAGAGTATCAATGATCATATTCTTTTCTTCTATACATCTCTTGAGTCTAGTAATTTCTTCAAAAAGGCTATCCACATCTATAGCATCCATATAATCATCATCTTCAAATGCCATTAACAGTTTATAGTCATTACCTTGTTCATCTTCATCACTAATCGATAGACCATCACTATCTTCATGAGTGTAGTAACTTTTCTTGTTTGCACTCTGTTTCTTGTTCCATCTAGCAGGTTCCTTTCCTTTATCCTTATAAGGACATTTTGCAGCATAATGACCTACTCTTCCACAAGCAAAACATTTAAAAGGTAACTTACCTCTGAACCTTCCAGAACCCCTTTGAAGATTTTTGACAAAATTTGATTCTTCTTCTTCTTCTTCTGGCACGTGACTTGCTTCATAGTAATCTCCTTTGCCTGAAGCCTTGAAAGCAGCTTCTCTTCTGTCTGATGGACCTCCCTTTCTCATTTCATAAGCAGTTAGAATTCCATGTAGTTGAGACATGGTGAGAGTTTGTAGATTTGCTTTTTCCTCTATAGCGGACACTTTAGATTCAAACTTGGGGGACAAGGATCTTAGGACTTTTTCAACCACAATAGCCTCTTTTATTTCTTCACCCAAGTTTTTCATGCAGTTAACAATTTCATCTACCCTAAGGAAATAGTTAGCCACACTTTCATCATTATACATTCTGAGATTCTCATACTGAATCCTGAAAGTTTGAAATTTAGCACGCTTTACCTGTTCGTCTCCTTCATAGCTCGTGACAATTTTGTCCCATATTTCTTTTGCGGATTTATAGTGCATTACCTTCACGAATTCCGATTGGGATAAGCATCCCAATAGAGTATTGACTGCTTTCGCATTTGTTTCATATTTCTTCTTCTCGGCCGAATCTGTAGGAGTAGCTGAAGGAAAAGTGTAGCCTGTCTCTATGATATCCCAAACTTCTCTACCAAGAGATTGAAGATAGGCAGTAACTCTTATCTTAATTTAAGTTCGTCCCATCAAAAATTGGTGGCTTGATTGATGCTTCTCTCTCGTAGTTGCTCATGATGAATGATCTACCTTCAAGCGATCAAGCTTCTCTGAAGGACCTGCTCTGATACCAATTGTTGAAAATAATACTGAGAGGGGGGGTGAATCAGTATTATCAAGTTCTTTTAACAAATCTTCCTTATTTACACTTTGAATTATTTTTGCATATCAGTACCATAAAATAATGAGCATGAACAAGAAAAATAGATAGTCACACCAAAGAACACCAGATATAAGGTGGAAACCCAATGTGGGTGAAAACCACCTGTTGCAATATGTCTCTATCTTCTTTCAAATTAGAAACTCCTGTTACAATGATTTTGTACTGGTGCAGTCCTTTACCAGTACGCAGGCTGCAACCTGCAGAGAGCTACAACTCTCTCTCGTTTTCCAGTCTCTCCTGGAAGGGAGCTACAACCCCCTACTTCTTTTCTTTCAAGGACCACTTTTCATAAATTTTCAAACTGGATCCAACAACAACATTGAAGCTCATAATCAAACAACCTTCTGAATCACCCAATCACCAGATCCATACATATACAATGATATTATGAGAGTTATCAACCAGATCTAGTACATAAAGATAAGTCATTAATCATGCTGTTATCTGAACTCAATACCAGTAACCAAACATCAGTTATGCACCCAAAACCCTGCAGAATAGTCAAAGGCAGTTAAAACAAATTTTAAGCAGGGATCGCAACTTCACTGGTATAGATCTGCGGATATTTGTACTACCTCCGCAACTGCGCCTTCTGTGGCGCCGCGACCACCGCACCTGCGCCTTCTATGGCGCCTCTGCACTGCACCTTCTGTGGCGCCTCTGCACTGCGCCTTCTGTGGCGTCTCTGCACTGCGCCTTTTGTGGCGCCTCCGCATTGCGCCTTCTGTGGCGCCTTTGTGGCGTCTCCGCACTGCGCCTTCTGTGGCGTCTCCGCACTGCGCCTTCTGTGGCGCCTTTGTGGCGTCTCCGCACTGGGCCTTCTGTGGCGCCTTCGCACTGGGCCTTCTGTGGCGCCTCTGTGGCGTCTCCGCACTGCGCCTTCTGTGGCGCCTCCGCACTGCGCCTTCTGTGGCGCCTCTGTGGCGTCTCCGCACTGCGCCTTCTGTGGCGCCTCCGCACTGCGCCTTCTGTGGCGTCTCCGCACTGCGCCTTCTGTGGCGTCTCCGCACTGCGCCTTCTGTGGCGCCTCCGCACTGCACCTTCTGTGGCGCCTCCGCACTGCGCCTTCTGTGGCGCCTCTGTGGCGTCTCCACACTGCGCCTTCTGTGGCGCCTCCGCACTGCGCCTTCTGTGGCGCCTCTGCACTTCCGCAGCTGCAGCGCTCGAGAGATCACCCTTCACAGATTCACTTTCAACTTCCCTTTCATAGATCAAACTTTTAAAACAATAACCCAATATTTCAGATCTTAAGATATTCGATTTGCAAGAATGAATTAGCCAAGTGATCTCCTTTGCTTTATATAGGCAAGCTTCTTCCTAAAATCATGGATCAATACCATAGATAACCAATACAAGGGGCCCAAAAACATGGGGCTCAATAATACCACTAACCACCATGGACCAAAGGTAAGTTCTCCAACATATACACACTTTTGACGAGGTACCATGGTCCAAAACCATAGGTTCAAATACCAAGGACTAACTACCATGGACCAAAGGTAAGTTCTCCAACATGAAAGTGCGTGAACTTTTTCTCTACATGAAATAAACTTTTCTCTACATGAAATAAACTTTTCTCTGCATAAAAGTGCGTGAACTTTTCTCTACATGAAATAAACTTTTCTCTGCATATAAGTGCGTGAACTTTTCTCTACATAAAATAAGCTTTTCTCTGCATATAAGTGCGTGAACTTTTCTGCACTATAATTTATCATCTGAGATGAGTGGGTTGCCATCAAGTACAACATATGTATCATAAAGCCATACCAGAATCATAATGCCAACACCATATATGCCATATAGACCACAATTGCACCACATGTGACAGTGAGACCTCACTACACTATATTCAACATATAAGCCACACTTGCACCACATGTGACAGTGAAACCGCACTACACTATGTTCAACATATAAGCCACACTTGCACCACATGTGACACATTGGCCACATGAAATTTACTAAATCACAAGACTTGAAGCTACCTTACTGATCTGCAGAAGTTAATTCACCATCTAGAATAAGAATCAGAGACATGCAAAAGGAAACATCACACATGCACAAATATTTATCCAGGGGAAAGCAACTCCTCAAAACCCCTTACTATCTATATTGCATTAATCAGAGAATAGAGATGAAATACATATGCTTGCTCAAGCCTAAGCACACCCTGCAAGTGTATAGTCTATCCCTCTGCCTTACTGACTAATTCTGACCAACACTTAGCTAATTTTCAATCCCTCCAAGCTCATATTTCCTTGCGTTGTTCCCTTGGGAAATTTGCCCCCATTATTTAGGAATTTCCACTATTGAATTGTGCAATTTCCTGAGGTCCTTCCTCTAATTGCATGCACCACCTGTACACATTGGAATGTGCTACAACTGATAGTACACTGCCTTGGAATCTCCATTTCAACTAGGTAACTCGAATTCTCTACATGCAACAATTATTTTGGGTTGATTGATCAGATAACTGGTTGATCACTGAGTGTGGTTGAAGTTCCATTTCCACAACTTGACCTCCACTAGTTCTTCTGACAATTAGAACTAGTTAAAATGACAATAACTCAAATTAACTAAAATGGATTGGTACAAATTAGTAATCAAACATATTTAATTGAACTCAAGCTTCCCCAGCTCGAATAAATTGAGTTAATTGAGTGACAAGTCCATGTCACCTTAATTAACTACCTCCAAGTTTTTTGTTGAAATAGAAATTTGAATTTTCTCTAGTTTGACCAAGGCAAAGTCAAACTAAGATTTTCTTACTGCATTTTCAACACTCCCTCTCAGCAAGAAAGGGATTATCAATCAACCCTATCCTGCACCTATGGAACTCGAACTTCCCTCTTGACAAGGCCTTTGCCAAAATATCGGGATCTTGTTCCTCTGTCGGAATGTACTGCAATAACATAATCCACCTCTGTACACATTCCTATAGATGGTGATAACACATATCAATATGCTTGGATCGATCATGAAAAATAGGATTCTCAAAGAGTTTGATGCAACTTTGATTATCACAGTAAATCACAGTAGGATCCATCATCTAACCAAATAAGCCAACAAGTATCTTTCTCATCCAGATCGCCTCACATGCTGCTTGACTTGCAACCATGTATTCTACTTCTGCCGAGTTGAGTGCCACAGATATATGCTTCCTGTTGTACCAAGAAACCATTGCGGACCCAACACTGAAAATTCCACCTAATGTACTTTCCTGTTTGACAGACTTTCCAACCAATCTGCATCGGTGAAGCCACACAACTTCACTCTCTCTGCCTATTTGTACCGTAGTCCAAACTGGGTAGTGCCTCTAAGTTACAGTATAACATGCTTAGCTGCCCTCCAAAACAGTTTGGTTGCCCTAACCATAGATTGACTTAGTTGATTGACTGCAAAGCACATGTCTGTTCATGTGTTCACAAGATACATGAGTGAACCCACCAACTACAGATAAACAGTCGCATCCACTTCCTCACCTAAAGTGGCATCCTCTTTCATCCAATTGGTCGCTAGAGGAATCTGCATGGATTTGCACCTATCCATGCAGAACCTCTGAAGTATCTCGTTGGCATATTTTCCCTGAGAGACAAATAATTCCCCATCACCTTGCCATACTTCCAATCTAAGGAAGTAGTGCATGAGATCCATGTCCTTCATCTCAAAATCTCTTGCAAGGTCCTCCTTACAAGATCTGATCAGCTTCTCATCACCAGTCAAGATCAAGTCATCAACATATAAAACAATAATCAACAATTTACCTTCTACCAAAATATGATAGAGGTTTGCATCTGCTTCACTTTTGGTGAAGCCCAAACCGGTGAGATAGTTATTGATCCTGGTGTACCAAGCACAGGGTGCTTGCTTGAGACCATACACCGCTCGCTTGAGTCTGCACACATGAGACTCTCGATCAAAAGTATCGAAGGCTTCTAGTTGCTCGATATACAACTCCTCCTCAATAAATCCATTGAGGAATGTTGTTTCACATCCATCTGGTGGATCTTTCACCCCATATGTGCAACCAAAGCAAGGATTGAGCAAAGGTCTCCACATAGTCAATCCCCTCCACCTGAGAGTACCCCTTGGCCACAAATATAGCCTTGTACTTTTTTATGCTTCCATTTGTTGCCTGCTTCACCTTGAAGATCCATCTCGAACCCACAATTGATTTGTATGTTGGTCTTGGGACCACTTCCCAAACATTGTTCTTCACAATGGATTCGTGCTCCTCCACCATTGCATCAACCCATACAGGTTTCTCTACTGCTTACTCAAAAGAGGATGGTTCAGTCTCTACTAGTTCAGTTATTAGAGCCGTGTAGCGAGTGTACTGATCTAGTGACCTTCTCTGCCTATGCAGATTTGAAGGAGCACCCACATTCTCCCTCGCATCCTGCACAAGTCTCTCAGCTTCTCTAGTTCTCTTCCTACCTTCTTTAGATGATTCTACTTGAGTGGCTGTCTCCACTCTCTACTCCTCAACTTGTGGCTTCTCCGCAACATCTTGAGGCTCCTCCTTCGGAGATAAAAAATCCTCCTCTGGTGGGATCTGAAGCTCCCTCTCAAGAGAGCACCACATGGCTTTGTCTTCATCAAATTTGACATCTCGTCACACAACTTTCATTATGAGGGATGGAAAATACACACGGTAGTTGTGGGGAGTTTCTGTGTAACCCACAAATACCCCAACTCTATTATCAACTCTAGCTTCTTCCTTGATTCTTTGGAGACATGGCAATAGATAGAGGCTCCAAAGATCCTAAAGTGTGACACATTCGACTTCCTCCCCGAGAAATCCTCCTCTGGTGTGATCATGCCAAGAATCCGATGAGGACCCCTGTTCTGCAAATAGACCGTTGCGTTGCATGCATCAATCCACAAGTGTATAGGTAGGCTTTGTCATTCAACATTGCTCGTGTTGCTGCCACAATGTTTCGGTTCTTCCTCTCAGCCACTCCATTCTGTTGTGGGTTGTAGGGTGTTGTCGACTCTTGTCCAATGCCTTCTTTTGCACAATTTGTTTTGAACTCATTCAACACGTACTCACTTCCATTATCGCTCTTGAGAGCCTTCACCTTCTTGCCCGTTTCTTTCTCCACTAGTGCCTTGAACTCTAAGAACTTGGAGAAAGTCTCATCCTTCTTCCGCATGAAGAAGATCCAACACTTTCACAAGTAGTCATAAATAAATATGACAAAATACTTGTGCCTGGTAGTGGAGGTTGTCGAGAAAGGTCCACAAACATCAGAGTGGATCCTTTCAAGGACTGCATGTGCTTTGTTGTCTTGATCATGGAAAGTGGCTTTTGTGTACTTCCCCAAGGTACACCCTTTGCATGTGTCATGTTTCTCTAGTGCTCCTTTGGGGAGGCCTGTGGTAATCTGTTGCATGATCTTCAAAGTGCCATGATGCAAATGGCCAAGTCTTCTATGCCAAAGTTCACTGACATCACGGCTCTACACCTTCTCTGCCTTTGTGCTCAATGCAACACAATCCTCCACATCTAGTTTGTAGAGATTCTTCACGCAAACCTTAATCTACTTCACTTGTCTCGTGGCTATATGTATCAAGATTGCCTTTCCTTTGTTGAAGATCACATCATAACCACGGTCTTCCAAAAATGCAACGGAGATGAGATTCTTCTTTATACTTGGAACAAACATCACATCCTTGAGCCTGAGAGGGGAGCCTAACTCCCTCTGAAAGGTGACTGTACCAATCTTGGTCGCATTGTACCTTACATCATCTCCCATCTCGATGTGCATCTGGAGATCCTTCTCCTCCAAATCACTAAAAAAATATATGTTCCCCGTCATATGGAATGAGACACTGCTCTCCAAGTACCACATGCTTCCCATCATTATGTTGGCCATGCATGCAATGAGAGTAAAATCAAGCTCAAACTGTGAAGCCAAAGCTTCACCCACTACTCCTCTTGAGGTCTTCTTGCTTGTATTCTTGTGTGGACACTTTGTGGCATAGTGCCCAAATTCATGACAGTGAAAGCACTTGATTCTGGACAAGTATTTCTTCTTGCCCCCTTGACTAGATTCTGCTTTGGATTGGGATTTCTTCCCTTTCCCTTTCTTTTCCTTTCCATCCAAGGCACAGTTCTCCTCATCCTCACCCTTGGATGAAGTCTCATCTCTGGTATTCTGCCTTATTTCTTCCTGCACCAGGTCGGACCATAAGTGCTCCCAACTTGGTAGTTTCTCCCTACCATTTACCGAATCTTGATAGTTATGCCAACTCTTGGGAAGGCCCAAAAGGGATAGAGCTACCAAGTCTTCTTCAGGGACATTAACACTGACCCCACTAAGTTCATCACAACACTGTGTAAACCTGCTGAGATACTATGGAATTGTGTCATTCTTCTGCATCTTGATACTTGAAAGCGTGTTCTTCAGTACCAGCTTCCCGTGGTCACTATTATTCTTGAACAAATCTGTTAGTGTTTTCCACATCGTGAACAAAGTCTCTTTTTCATGGAGATACGAGACAATATGATCCTGTACTCCCTCTAATATGATTCTCTTCGCTTTGGCCACATCTTTCTTCCACTAAGCAAGATTCTAGGCATCAGATGCTTGGGGTTTTACTACATCTGCCTTAATATATTCTAGCAATCCATTGTCATCCAATACTGCTTCCATGCAACAAAGTTTGAGGTTCCTTCATAGGCATACTTGAGCCTGAGTCCGTTGAAATTAATCTTCTCATTCCTGAGCAAAACTTGCAACACTGATCTTCAAATTCAAACCTTCTGCAATGACAACTTCAAAATATATTTTCTACAATGATACCAACTTTGATACCATGTATAAATTAAGGTGTAAATTCAATATTGCTCATGAAATTTACTAAATCACAAGACTTGAAGCTACTCTACTGATATAGGAAGTTAATTCACCATATAGAACAAGAATCATAGACATGAAAAAGGAAACGTCACACATGCACAAGGATTTATCTAGGGGAAAGCAAATGCTCAAAACCCCTTGCTATCTATATTGCATTAACCAAAGAATAGAGGTGAAATACATATGCTTACTCAAGCTTGAGCACTCCCTGCAAGTGTATAGTTTATCCCTCTGCCTAACTGACTAACTTTGGTCGACACTTAGCCAATTTTCAAGCCCTCCAAGCTCCTATTTCCTTGCGTTGTTCCCTTGGGAAACCAACCCATATTATTTAGGAATTTCCCACTATTGAATTATGCGATTCCATAGGGTCCTTTCTCTACCTGCATGCACCACATGTGCACATTGGAACATGCTACAACTGATAGTACACTGCCTTGGGATCTCCATCTCAACTAGGTAACTCAAATTCTTTGCATGCAACAATTATTTTGGGTTGATTGATTAGTTAACTGGTTGATCAGTGAGTGTGGTTGAAGTTCCACTTCCACAACTTGATCTCCACTAGTTCTTATGACAATTAGAACTATTTAAACTAACAATAACTCAAATTAATTGAAATAGATGGCTACAAATTAGCAACCAAACATACAAAACTGAACTCAACCTTCCCCAACTCGAATTAATTGAGTTAACTGAGTGACAAGTTCCATGTCACCTCAGTTAACTACCTCCAATATTTATGCTGAAATAGAAATTCAAATTTTCTCTAGTTTGACCAAGGCAAAGTCAAACTGAGATTTTCTTGTTGCATTTTCAACAATAATCTATTGTGCATGGATGTGAATATTTGACCTTGCACATGCATCAATCATGAACATAAGTAAGAAGATGGTGAGTCTTGATTATTATCGCTATCACTTGATCCGTATTAACGATCTCATAGGACAATATTTTCTAACATAATATCACTAACCAGGACAATCCTCAAAAGGGGTTTATTATGCAAACCTAAATGAAAAAAAAAGGGACACTGCATAATGAATTTGGTCACTGACTTTTCTCCTTCATTATATCAATTTGGGTTGAACAATATAGTTGTTGGTTTTTCAAATGCAAGCCTCTACATTTTGGATTTTGCCACATGCATTGCTACTACTGCAGTTGCTCATTCCAATAGTTGATCGAATATAATTTGTCCTTGACAACTATCATCAACTCACCCATGTTTTCACTCATGTGTTATCAAGTGTTTGTGTATGCAAGTCACATAAATTTTCCACCATGACAATGCTTCTTGATGCATGCTTGTCTTTGTGAAGGTAACTCTCTCTATATTTATAAATTGTTGCACATTGGAAATGGAATCTAGTTGACTCAACCACATTGGAAGAGGGTGTCCATCTAATTGTCACAGGGCAAAAAGTTCACCTTAGTTTCCACTTTGAAAATGGAACCTAGATTGATGAAAAACTTCTTCCTACACACGTAATTTGAGGTTTTGATTGGCTCAAGAGGGTGTTTCGTGGAGTACTCACTTACAATGCCATACTAAAGGTTCTTAGTCTCTACAACACTGACCAATATTGGTAAATTTATCCATTCATGTTCTTGACATTGAAAATGAGATTGATAAGAGTTTCAACATGAATCTACGTTACTAACCGAGATTCATATTTTTACCCATAAATCATTCTCCAAATAGTCCATGTGACCCTACAAATTGCTCTTTATTTCTTTCTTTGTACAATACCAAGTTGTTACCATAATTTGTATAAAAATGACAATAACCATGTGTAGAACAATGCTTTGACATCAAATATGTACAAGAGAGTGAACTAATATAATTAACACAACCACAACACAATCTATGCTAAACACAATCTATGTTAAACACAATTTAACATACATAATTAGTACTTTAGTGTGCAAAAAATAATAAGATGACAAACAAAAACGAATTCACACAATAAACATATGTTGGCATGATAAATTCAGGCAATCAACTCAAATTTGTACTCTCATTGAGTGAACATAAATATGTAATAATACGAACAACATGAAGTTTTCCAATAATACAAGTCTTCTAATCAACTCGCTTATAACATGAAAGTAGGGTACAAATAAACCACCATAAGAGTACACCTCACTTATTTTCTTGCTTATTCATACCCTTAAATTATATTACTGTGCAAATTTGGGCAGAGGCAGATACAAAGATAGGAAGATGATCAATTGTGATTGTCATGCTTTAGTGCATAATTACTAGTTGAGTCGTTCACTTCTATTTGTGCTAGTTTATAATGTGTTTTTGATAGTGAAGATAAGTACACTAAGGTAGCATGATAGTGTATTAACATGACCAAGTTGCAGTGCTAATTTGCCACTTTGATCCATCTTAAAGTTGCCCATTGTATTGTGCATGCTACAAAGATGATCACTACGCATCATTACGTACCTATGATACAATGATAAAGTTTGTGCCACGATATCGATAAGTTCTTGTATGAACTTGTTCTCAGTGCGATAATTCATACACTCATGAACTCGGTGAATATTCAACTCCTCCCTGAAATTACACACAAAAGGAAGATGCCCAAACATTGATGACATTAACTTCACCAATAATGCAACTACTTATTTGCAAATAAAGTTTCCTTTTTTAGTCCCTAATGTTCTAGGTGTCTTCTTAGATGATTTTGTTATTGCGGATTTCATATTCTAAATTATTTTTACCCTTTTGTAGTTACTCCAGTGCAATAAGTTTGTCCATCCCTAATTTGGGAGAGTTTATAGATACCATAATCAACTTATGACATTTAATATAAATCCTTTGACTAAGAAGCCATGAGTAAGGGTATCTATTTTTGCCAAAGTTTCCCATGAGTCGTGCTTAACCTAAATTGCAATTGCAAGTACATGTGCACAACAAGCATACACATAGGTAAAAATGTCACATGGGAGACTTAAACCTTAGTGGGTATGATCATAACAGCTCACTTTAATTGACCCAACAAGCCATCATTGACTCTAATAGGGATTTTAATGAAGAGAGTGGAGAATTTCTAGCTACATTTAGATACACACATTATATAAGGATGTTAAAAAGATAAAAGGCTTCAAACTTTTAATATAGAATGCAAAATATCACACATTAGGTTGTAATGGATGTTTAGAAAAAGAGAGACCCCATAGACCTACAAACCACTCCAATGATGATTTTAACCAAGAGAGTGGATAATTTCCAATTACATTTAAGTGCATTGTTCTTATATAAAGGTGACATGTTTATAAGAAATGAGTATCTTTAGGAATATCACATAAAATACAAAAGATCATGAATTTACATCCCGTAACAAAAATTTTAAAGGTGAGAAATGAAAAAAACACATATACAACAATTAAGACGTTTTTATGTTTTCTCCAATATTTTTCTCGAGCAAATATGATGGTTTCAAAAAATAGAGTGGATAATTTCCAATTACATTTAGGTTCATTGTTTTTATATAAAGGTGGTATGTTTAGAATAATGGGCATTTTTAGGCATATTGGATAAAGTACAAAATATCATGAATTAACCTATAACAAACAACTTTTAAACATGAGGAATCAAGAAAACACATATACAACAACTAAGACATTTTTATGTTTTCACCAATATTTCTCCTCCGAAAATATTAAAGAAAACATAATAAATATTTGTATGTTTTCTCCAATATTTTGCTCTCACATATTGGAGAAAACATAAAAATATTTTTATGTTTCTTCCAATATTTTTCCCACCCGAGTTCTAATATGAACAAAAATGTGACAATGAAAAATTAATATCAATTACTTAAATTATTATTTATATTTGAAAAATATGAAGAACATTATGTACGAAGTTATTTATTTATTTGTTTATTTATTTAATTTAAGGATCCCTTTAAGCCGTGAGGGTCAGCGCCATTGGTTGAGTTCCCATTGCTAAAGCACCTCGCTAATGGGAGGTCACAGGGTTG
The DNA here is from genome assembly GCA_031772625.1 of Pinus tabuliformis. Classification (NCBI taxonomy): domain Eukaryota; kingdom Viridiplantae; phylum Streptophyta; class Pinopsida; order Pinales; family Pinaceae; genus Pinus; species Pinus tabuliformis. The sequence goes on from CM062815.1 coordinate 1,067,962,517, forward strand.
ATTCTCCCCGATGCCCTCTAGGTTAGGCCTTGCTAATAAGTCAACAAGATGTTATCCCTTCAGGTTGATTTGCTTGGATATTTCCTTGGAAACAAATGTTAAGTATCCCTTTATTCATAAAAAATAACAATTACAAGTAGAACATTTCCTCTAAGGTCGTGGTTTGCCACTGGAGAAACCAAACCAGTGGTGAAATTTGAGGATTTTAGTAAAAAAAGTGATGAAATTAAAACAAATACATATCCAATTTTTCATACTTGTTCAAATACTAAGCATTTCTAGCTTATAAGACAATTTGCAAAAATGGCAAAAATGTTGCATATAAAACCAAAATAAACTAACATAATTCAAAGTGTATGTTGTATTGTAGAGAGCGAGACAACTGTGTATCTAAAAACTACTAACCATTAGGAACATGCTATGAAGAAGTAGACACTTCAATCGGATTTGTTAGGGTGCTGGGTGATGCTGGGTCTTTCATGCGAGCGAGGATGGCCTTTATGTAAGCAATGTGTATTGCCATGTCCAAATGTTCTACTTAGAGATCATCTAACTACATAAGCACCTCTTGTTTTGCCTCATTCCACACAAGGAGGACTTTACCCAAAAGAGATTTCATATGGCAGTACAACTCGATGGTGTATAAGTATTGATTTTGTCAACCCACCTAGTTGGTCATAAAAGTAACAATTTAAGCATTAGTGAATTTTTCTTTATTAGCCAAGACTTTAATTGTTTCTTGTTAGATTTCCTCCTGGACTTCAAGGGGGCATGCAAGTGAAAATAATGAGAAACAGAGTGAGCACGAAGGCGAGTTTTGGAGCTACCCTCCACCCTACTCGAGGAGCCTCTTTGGATTTGAGCTTGTGTCTAGGAATTGTGGAGGGAAGAAAGAGCGTGGGTCAAAGCAAGACAAGAGCAAGGAACAAATAATACTCGAGGGGGGAGAGAGACTAAACTAGGTAATTAAGAGACTAATCAATGAGGGGAGATTTCGAGGGAGAAAAAAAGCCTAGAGGAGGAAGTACCTCTTTAAGATAGTTAGAAAAACCCGAGCCACAAATCCCTAGCATGCAAACCATAGATGAAGTTAGGGGAAGCAAACTTGAAATGAACACAAGAATTATAAACCAACAACTTGGTAATACAAACTCGAAATTAGATGCTATTATTGCTATTCGAGGTTGATGATACTTGAAACCCAACACTAATTGAAGACGATAAATTAAAGACCTAAGGAGCTCGTTAACCCATCCCCATCACACAACCTCACCAACTCTCAGGGTGGAGTCTTACATGAAACTAACAATAATGGGGGAGGCAAGGTCAGGCGGACTTGGTCCTTCCCCCCTTAAAGAAATAGAAAAATAATGTGCCTAAGGAAACCTCCCTATCTGACAATCAGATGCCATAGAGAAAAGCTTGTCCCCATTGAATTTGAGCTACCTAGCTCAACCCCATCCCCAGGTTCCATTATGGATTAACACCTTTGACAATGTTATTCCAATCACCACCTGGAGCATTAATGTGAGCATGATGAGATTGGATATGTAAATGATCATCGACACTGTGTGATAAACATATGTGGGAGAGATGTGGCCATGCCTCCCTCTCTATTGAGTGGGGTGACAACAATTGTACCGCCCCCTCCCACTATTGATTTCCATTCTTCACCCATATACAATATGAAGTTTTTAAAGTATTATCTTTTTATACAATATGAAGTTTTTAAATATTATTTTTATTTTTGTATCTTAAAATAAAAGATTAATAAAATTTATAATTAAAATATTAGAATTATAAGATTTTTGTGGTAAGAGAGAAAAAATTAAAGTACAATGAAAAATATCAAAGTTCACTTAACAAATAACACACCTATGAACTAACTTATGTTTATATTATTTTAATTTTTATGGTCATTATTGATTTTTCAAAACATCTTAAATACTTAGCTCCTAAAGCTTAAAATCCCTTATTCGGCCGACCATTATGTATTATATGATGAATATATTCTATAGGGTGCCACTCTCACAAAAGAATAGGGGGGCCTTTGAGAAAAGGCTAGACCGGCAATAGTCGGTAAACCCTAATTGGAGCGCAATTCAACAACACAAAACTCTTATAATAACATATTGACCAAGACAAAAGGAGGGAGAAGGATAAGAGGTAGAATACCATACTCAGTGCTCTGCTCTCTTTAGTGCTCCGCTCTCTTCGTCATCGTTTTCTTCGGCCCTTCCTGTTAGACATCAGGTTCGTTTCTAGCTTATATCCTCTGTGTATTCAGTCGTATTTGTCTCTTTTTGATTAAATTAAATGCCTCTTGAATGAAAAAAAAATGACTGTTTCACTTTTCTTTTGTAATGTGAGGTTTTCTGCCCACATGTATGCACGGTTCAATCACTGGACATATTTGTGTAGTGGGTTTCTTTAATTTTGTTGGGTAGCTTTAAAAGTATTGTGGCTTCTCTGGTTTGCCTTTGTTGTCTGCACTAGGGTTTGAAGGAGATGTTTGTTGCAGAAGGGGGTTTCAATCGGCTCTATTTTATTCTTTGTTCTCATTTTCGGTTGCTTTGCAGTTTTGCTTTAGGGTTTGCTTCACATTCTCTTTTATGTTTAAGACTTTTCTGATATCTCGCTATATTTTGAAGTTCCGCTCGTCTGTGGGTTGCATGCGTTGTAAACCCTCACCCTCAGGAGACGTTGAAGGATTTTGAGAGAACTGTCCATCTTGATTCTCTATTAATTTGACTAGAAATACACCCTAGTTTTTTTTGTCCTTAAATTGTTAGCGCATGGCATGTCACTGTTTGTTGCCACACATTTTATTGCATGCTATTTTCTATTGCCTTGACAATCACCTTTGCGGTCGTGGCTCGATGTTGAACATTGTTAGTGCTACATATGGTGGCATCTCGAAACATAAACGTTGTTTTAGTGGTCACCGTCTTTTAGATAGCAGTCTAGCTGGAGGAACGTGCTTGTTATCAGCGGTTTGCTAAAAAATGAGTGACAAACGAGCTGCTTCTGATATACCTGACATATTTCGGACAATGTAATTCTTCATCGTTTATAGATGAAGCACTTTCGAAAAACTGCAGATGAAGTTTTGCTTTGCTAATTATTGCAGTTGTCTTTTTTTGATCGACTAACATTCGGTATTTAGGGACATTGTAGTACATTAGCAATAATTGCTTGTTCCTGTATTTGCTCGTTACTTGGGTTCCACCATCTGCATCATTTTTTGTTTGTTTACCGTTTTTCTTTAAACATCCTTCGTAACCTACCTGGTCTATAGGACCTTCCAGTTAAGTTGATTTAAACAGAAGATAGATCGAAATTTAATTGAAGGAGGTTGGATATTTAAGATATTTATGGCTTTTAAAATGCTTAGTATAATAATTATTCAATAATCGGTTGTTCATCTCATGAATCAGGAAAGAGGCTGATTCAAATTTTCATAATGGCTGGAAGAAATCGCCTACCTGCACACCCCCTTAAAGGCGGTCCACGTGCTATGCCACCTATGCGAGACGGCCCTTATGCCAGGGGCCCAGGGCCTTTGCCACCTCACCCTGCCCTTGTTGATGAGATTCGTGATGGCCCCTATGGAAGAGGACCAGGCCCTCTGCCTCCACATCCTGCACTATTAGAGGAGAAGCTTGCGGCTCAGCATCAAGAGATTCAGGGATTGCTTGTGGAGAACCAGCGGCTTGCTGCCACTCATGTAGCTTTACGTCAAGAACTTGCTGCAGCGCAGCAGGAGTTGCAACACTTGAATCATGTAGCTGGTAACATGCAGGCTGATAAAGAGCACCAACTCAGAGAGCTGTATGACAAATCCATGAAGCTAGAAGCGGATTTGCGTGCGAATGAGCCAATTAAAGCTGAACTTATGCAGCTGCGTGCAGATAATCAGAAGATGGGTGTTGCAAGGCAAGACTTGGCAGCTCAGGTGCAATCACTTACACAAGATTTGGGAAGAGCACGAGCTGATATGCAGCAGGTGGGTGCAATGAGGGCAGAGATGGAAAGCATGCATCAGGAGCTACAACGAGCAAGGTCATTAACTTTTTGTAGTTCTTGTAGCTAGTTGTAGTTCATATATAATATTATGCAACTGCTCATATGCATGTCATACCTATTTTGCGTTTCTTACATTTGAATTACCAAATTGTTTTGAAAAGTTCTTTTGCTTTGTTTTGTTTTGTAATTCTAACCTTGCAAAGCACTCCTAACATGATGAGTGTATTTTTGCATTCACTGTTGAATATATAATTGAATGTATAATTACAGAACTGCCATTGAATATGAGAAGAAGGCACGGGCTGACCAGCTAGAACAGGGTCAGGCCATGGAGAAAAATTTGATTTCAATGGCTCGTGAAGTTGAGAAACTTCGGGCTGAGCTTGCAAATGTTGACAAGAGGGGGCGTGCTGCAGCAAACCCTGGTAAACCAATATATTGATTTAAGTTCACTTAGTTATTTTGCCCAAGTATTTTACGCAAACTGAAGTCTTGATAATTATTATCCTATTTTTTCTAAACAATTTGTTGAATTTTGAGCTACGTGTAACAAAGTTAGAGTCTAGAGTTAGCTAATTTGTGGCATTTCATCAGGTGGAGCATATGCTGGGAGCTATGGTAGTGCAGAAATGGGCTACTCAGGTGGTGGGCCTTATGGTGATGGTTATGGAATGCACCCGGTGTGTTTGATTTCTCATTTGGAGACATAATGCTATAAAGTTGTTCATAAATTGAATTAGTATAAATGTGAATAAAGATATATATTTTTGATACTAAGTTTCCATATTTTGTTTTGTGTTTTGACATTTTGCAGGTTCAAGGGGGTGCAGAAAGTGGTGGTCAGTATGGGGCTGGAGCTGCTCCGTGGGGAGCATATGATATGCAGCGTTCCCATGTACGTAGATAAATGGCAGTGTACACTATGGACTTGAAATGTGCTGCCATTGATGCATCAATACATAACTGTATTTTGTGGTTGAAGCTACCAGGATTTGAAGAATCAAAGAAGCTAATGTAGATGATAATGTGCAAGTGGAAAGGACTTTTTCATTTATACCGAGTCGTGGTTTAGTAGTGGTTCAGTTATAAGTATTCTGATTTTTGGTAAATCTGCTTGAAACATGCAGCTTACTAAGCAGAACAATATTTTCTTGTTAATACTTGAAAGGCCCGAGGAATTAGTGTTTTGATTATGTAAAGACTTTTTCAAAAAGATTTGCTAGATTCATCTTGAGTTTTGCACATTTTTGCCTTAGTATGCATGTTGTTGAATATGATACTCATGCTTTTTGAAATTTATCTCCTCTTCAAAAGTTTGATATAATAGGATTTTGCTTGAATAAGGTTATTTATATACATGTACATTTATGTATATAAATGTACATAAATGGTGGGTTTTCAAGGACACATGATAGTAGGCCGCAGGGAATATGTATACATAATATTGGGATTGTGCATTTAGCATAAAAGCCTAAACTTATAATGGTGTACTATCGGTACACAACTAGAATGGATATTAAATTACATAGTACAGTAGTTGATGTCTAGAGGTATTATTTAAAATGTGATATTCTATGTACAGCTAAGATGCAGAGGATTTTGGGTTGTTAAATAGTTTCATTTTGAAATCGTTGGCCTAGCTGCACAGTAAGGGAGCCGTTGTTGCTGCATGAGTTGGAAGGTCTATCCAACAATAAGGGTTTCCAATAGTTAGTTGCATATTCTAGAGGTTTGGGCTCAAAATTGCTTGTAATGAGCCATACAATATATGGTTGTTGATTAGAAGTTTAGAACACCTTCAATAGCTACTTATCTAGAATGTCTTCAATAGCTACTTACCTAGAACGTCTTCAATAGCTACTTATCTAGAACGTCTTCAATAGCTACTTATCTAGAATGTCTTCAATAGCTACTTATTTATAAAATCTTCAATAGCTTCTTGCGTGTTGTCCCAATGCCAAGTTAAGCATCACAACATTTAATATCTGATTATTATTTGGGAAGGCATAGCAGATTTGGAGTAAGAGTGCATTAACAAAATCCCCCTTAGGTCTTGTGCCAATAATTATTAAGAACATCTTCAATAGTTTTTGAGTGCTGGCACATCACAACATTCATATCTAATCATGAAAAAGTAGGGTTGTGAACTAAGGGTGCTTTAACATTTAACAAAATTCTCGCTAGGTGTTGTGCCCGTGCTTATTAGAACATCTTCAATATCTTCATGAGCACTGGTGCGACGCCAAATTAAGCATCACAACATTAATATCTAATCATGAAACCTAGGGTTGTATGTTTATGTGCAGCGTTTATGTGTGTGTGTGCTGGGAGAAATTACAAAACTATGTGTATATATATGCTGGGAGAAATTACAAAACTATGTGTATATATATGTGTGTGCACTTGGAGAAATTACAAAACTATATATGTGCGTGTCACAACCAAAACTTTTCTTATTGTTAATATAGTGGAAAAATTAAAAAACTAGCTTGGATCCATTTAAACTGTAGACCTATTGAGTGCACAGACACACATACACAGGTGTAAATACATAAGTAAATACACACATACACACATGTCTATATGCTTGTGTGTGTATATATATGTATATGCTTGTGTGTGTATATATATGTATATGCTTGTGTGTGTATATATATGTATGTATGTATATGTGCACACATATACACATATATGTATGTGTGTGCACGTGCATATATGTCTTTAAGTATAGGTTTGGGAGAAATTATAAATTGTGTGCATGTGTAATGATCCAAAATTTTCATATCTATCTATATATATATATATATGTGGGAGAAATTAAAAAACTGTGTAGCATCCTAACTTTTCATATATATATATATAGGTTGGAAAAATTAAAAAAACTAGCATAGATCCATTTTAACTGTTAATATATTGAGGGCATCTAAAGTGTAATCATGGAAGAGCTCTTAGAACCTTTAATACTCTCCCCTGGGAAAAATAAAAAGAACTGTTTATGTGTGTGTCTCACTACCCAAAGCAGCATAGATCCAAATAACGAATGTTTTTTTCAGATCTCATGTTGCTTATTAGAAGTACCAGTCTAAACATTGTGATATTCGAGTTATTTTCTCTAGATACTAGATTTGTTCAGTATATGGGTACTGTATCATCAAATGATTAATGTTTTCTTTAGCTCCGCTGCAAATATAACAAATGTTGAGTCAATTTATTTAACTTTTTTGCAACAAATCCCATGTTAGAACATTGTTTGGACAGACAGCCAAAGGACTTCATTTATTTTATTTTATGGGGGGGGGGGGGCCCGGGTGTGCAAGATGAGGGAGTGCTTTATTTCCCAGATCTTGTTCCATCACCCATATTTTGCTTGGATTTCTCTAGACCTCATGACGTTATACCACAAATTTAGCAGTGTATTCACCGAAGGCCTTATCTTATGACCAGGGCAGTGAATCGGCCTTGCCCTGTTATCATATATGACCAATTTTCAAGTTAGATACCAACAGGTTCCATCTATCTTCCTTTTCCCCTCGAAAAGCAAAAATCCATTGTTCTCATCCTTGTGAACTTATGGAAGAATTGACGGCCGGCCATAGGTTGACTTGAATAAAAACAGTCCTTGATCTTGGAATCAAACTATGCACCCAAGAGGAAGCTTCATTGCATTCCCACGCCCTACGATAGGATCAGTTCCCAGTCTTATCTTTGCCCCATTCCTGACCTCCAATGGCTGTTGTGTTCCAAATTCTAATAATTGGAAAAGTCAGTCCCTTCCAGTGGTTTGACACATTCTTATGCTTTTTGTATGGTTTTTAGATGAATCTATGCTTGTTAATTTTTTAGTTTTATCATCTAAATGGGGGTTCTCTGAGTACGTACTTACATTTTGTGGATGTGTACTCTGTAAGTTTGTTACCAGTGGATATGTTTAACTTTGTAGGGACATTGAGTGAGGTAAAATTCGAAATATTACAGCAGGAAGCATTTTGAATGTTTGAAGGGAATTTGGAGTAGGCCCCTTTGTGCTTTTTGGAGTGACTCAACAAAGTCAGTGACATATGACATTCTTGTGAGGTCTTATGCATTGGAAGCACATTGTTTGTCTTTTGGAAGTATGTGAAAATAAAAAAGCTTGGAGAGTAGTGTGACAGATAGTATTTATAGAATGCCTAATTTGTGATGGTGTAACCCTCAAATTTCTAGTGTCATTCACTGCCGGAGCAGATATAGCATTGTCTTTAGAATTTTGGATGTCTTTACTTTTCTCATTTTGAAATGTTGGGTATTTTCTATAGTTGATAGTACTTTCCAAAACTTGATGATTTGTCTTCCATTTTAAGAGTTGGCTGAATGCCTAGTATTTGGTTGTGAGAGGAATAGAATTTGTAAACTACATTATAACTGTAGTTTACTTGGAAGTCAACGTGGGAATTTGATGGCAAAATGTTGGGCAGTGGGGAAAGGTACTTACAATAGGCAAAATGTTGGGCAATGGGGAATGGTACTTACAATATTGAGAGCAATGTCTATTGAATTGGTCACTAGTCAACATTTTAATCAGATGGTAGCTAGTTTTTTAAATGGAAAATGCCATAATGAAGGTCTGTTCATATCTCTTTAAGTTTCTGGAATCAACTAAGTCTATTTCCAGGTTGGCAATGTCTGAAAGTACATAGTAATTTCTATAGTTGACAGTACTTTCCAAAACTTGATTATTTGTCTTTCAATTTAAGAGTTGGCTGAATGCCTAGTATTTGGTTGTGAGAGGAATAGAATTTTTAAACTACATTGTAACTTTAGTTTACCTGGAAGTCAACGTGGGAATTTGATGGCAAAATGTTGGGCAGTGGGAAAAGATACTTACAATATTGAGAGCAATGTCTATTGAATTGGTCATTAGTCAACATTTTAATCAGATGTTAGCTAGATTTTTAAATGGAAAATGCCATAATGAAGGTCTGTTCTTATCTCTTTAAGTTTCTGGAATCAACTATAAGCCTATTGCAGATTGGCAATGTCTGAAAGTACATTGTGGCAATGTAGTTGTCTGAAAGTACATTTATGGAATGACCTCAGTTTTTACATTTGAAATTCCTGCTATATGTTATATGTAGTGTGAGATATGCACCAAAGGACCTCGCAGTATGGTGCAAAATTTACCCTGGAGATCTACATAATATAGCATTCAATGTTATATTTTATAGTAAATATATGTTATATTTGCAATTTCCAGCAAATATTAGTGGCAGGTTATACACTCTGCTTCATTGGAATTAGACAAGCCAGATGATGCTTTCAGTGTACGACAAAGATATACTAGTGGTGGATACTATATAGATGAGAACATCTAGCAATGAAGTGAATGAAAATTGAGCAAATAGTTTGTTTATTTTCTACCGGACTTTCTGTCAAATATCAGTTTGCCTTGGAATATCATATTACTGGTGTCAGTTTCAGTGTCGCAGTACAATGAGCAGATTACACTGTTTTGATGTGTAGTATGGTTTGCAAGAAAGTGTTTATGGTGGGAGTGGGTGCGGTCTATCCTATAGAGGTGTTCAAAAAATAGAAATTCAGAGGATTGTCTCAAAAGAGATGCATGGAGCACCTTTTTTTCATTCCCACTTGAGGATCTTGAAATAAGAGTTCCACCTTGTCTTCTTCCAAGTTCAATTTATTTGTTTGTGTTAGATCATGCTGCATGTGGTGGTGATATTTGGCATGAAAGACCGTAATTATTGCATGCTCAAAATTTAAGGTTGAATTTGAAAAGGATATCAGATACAGATTATTTCTGTGACCTGGAACTGCATCTCCTTTTCTGTTCTATCTGATGTGGTATTAACCATTTCCATTTGCAAAACTGGTATATCTGTTTTGCTGGTTTTGGTTTATTATTACCATAAGATTTGCATTTATGCAGTTATGGAGTTGCAGTAATTTAGTTTTTTATTTGTTTGATATTACATCAGATAGTGTTCTGGTGTTGTCTTTATTGAATATTTTGCGGTACCTGAATGATTGTGGGTGTTTAGTATGTAAATTTGAGATCTTTCCACTAGGAATCTTAGGTCACCTTGTAATTAAGGATAGGAGAGTCAAGTCACATAAAGGCCTTCTAAGTTTTCAGCAATTGTGATTGAATGTTTTGAAGTTTGTTTTTTTGTTTTGTTTTTGTTCTACTGTTTTCAGAGGGATGTGTTGTTATGCTCTTTTATCCAATTTAAAAATGGTGTCATGTCAAATGATGGTGATGCACATTGGCCTAGGATGATTTCTAAATATTATGCAGACCATCATTGTACAATGCCGATGTTGTTAATGAATGCCATGAGGTTCTCTAGCTTCTATGAGGGAAAAAGTAGTGACTCCATGCTCTTTCTACCTGAAGTTTAGAAACCTTGTTTCAGTCAATTATGTACTTCACACCTGGAACAGGTCTGAGCTAAATTGTTTTGATGTTTACAAGAGTGGGTGTAATTGATACCGAGGAAACTATACATGGTAGGTAGAGGAGCTTATGCTACTGTACTGATACATCGAGCGTTAAATTGTGGAATTTTTCGAAATAGGAATGTGATTGCAAGTCCCAAGTGTACGTAGGCCTACAAGTTACAATTTTGTGATCTAGAATATACAACTGGACATACATATTTTAGAGGCTTTAGTTGAGCTAGTTTTGGCGCACTGGGAGTACATTTTAGTCATTTACAATTGGCTTCACATTTCCTTGCAATAAATGCAATGAATAGATCAACTTTCAGAGAAGCAACAGTTCTATAAATGCCGAATCTGATAAGTTCATCAGCTTCAAAAGTTTTCAAGATACATTGAAGACAACTGTCAGTGATTTGGTGCCACAAGTCTGATGGAGCGACACGGATGAGTTTCACATGGACCAAGTAAGTGACTATAACCTGATAACAGATCTTGAAAACAAATTTATTTTGTGTAGATTCACTTGTCAGTAATTATGTTAAAAGCTTCCTAGCATAGCAGAGTTGCTCAAAGTATGATAATTATATTTTTTGTTGTTGTTTTTGTTTATCCTTTGTGAAACAACGTTTATCTTTAGGAAAAGTGAATCTGTAATCCCAGAATGAATAGACTCGCACTTAAAGCCTTTAGTGTTGACAATCAACTTGATTTCTTTGTCATCTCAAAACTGGAACATTGCATTCTTCGGTAGTGATGGTGGAAAGTAGATTTGCGTTACCCCATAGGTTATTAGCTTTTAATCTTATAGTATTATGTGTTTTGTTTGATCTGTCATATCATTGAAATATAGCCTGCTGCCTCTAGGACAAGTTGACCCTAGTATAAGTGGAAATGCCTACCTTCTACGTTTATTAGCAACATTGTGCTGTTAACCCGAGTAAGATCTTTGACAATTTACAGACTAATTCATTGCCTATCCTAATTTGTTTAATTTATAATAGACAAATGAGCGCGTTTCACGTTTTCAAACCACTAATGCGCTGATTGTCAGCAATTGGCTTTCCCAGGCTTCTCTACTGGGGGTTTTGTCTCTAGTTTCAATACATCAATTTATATGTAAATGGCCCTCTAGATGGCAAGGTCTGTGCTGTGCGAGTTTTGCCCCTTCGATTAGGAGCGTTAATTTCATTCCATTTTTTCTGCATGAATCAAAACCCTTCACTCATTAATGAGAGCGGTCTGTGGTAACTAATTGAATGTTAGGAAATACTAAAACCTCTGCTTTAAGGGCCTTGATTTGAGAGTGCTAGGGAACTCTAGGCATTGGTGTCACAAGTGTTATAATAGTTTCCCTTAAGGCTCGAAGTTTTACTCATATTCATGTTTCTCCCTAGCTTATGTCGCTTATTATTGCGGTTGAAGATATCTACCTCAAAACATTTATGACAGCTTCCTGTTCTTCTAACAGCGAATTAGTGGTGAACTTAGTTGTCTCTTCACTTTTTCATGTACGATTTGTGATTGGTAATATTCATACATATCAAATTCTGCTATATATGTTATATTCTCTCAGGCAATTGATAGGAGTAAGTCGAATAGTGTACAAACCTGAAAACGTTTTCCATGTTGAACGTAGATCTAATTTGATTAGTGGATTAACTAGGTTTTCAAGGTTTTTCCCCAAATTTGATAGGAATTTTGCTGTAAAGTTATTGTCTCTTCATGAAAGTCAATTGGTTTTATCTTGGGTGGTTGGGAGGAATTGTTGTTATCCTCCACACCCAGGTTCAATTCCTGTAAGTGACATGTTGAGCTTAGATCTTTTAGTGTTGGTGACTATGAAACTTGGCCCTTAGGGTTTTATCTCTCTTTGTGTGGGGGCATTGCTTACATTCTAATCCAAGGCTTGAAGCAATACCCTCAATTCAAGAACGAGGCTGAAACTGATAACATAGCTCGTGTGTTTGGAATTCTCTGAAGCCCTTCCCCTACAAGGGTGATATGAAGCACTACAAATCGGACTAGAAGTGTGCTAAAAACCTTGGACCTTGGTGTTATATTGTTCAAAACTATGAACATTTACAGGCTTTGACCTTTCATATGTTGTAACTTGTATGGTAACTGCCAGTTGGATAGCAAATTCCTATGAAACCTTGTGCCTTGGCATTGGGACTTCTCAATATAGAAGTTTTATGATTTCTAACGTTTCTAATGTTTTTATCGATTGTAGCTTTTGCCAAGGCCATCTCTGTTGTATTAAGGATGGACATTTTTGGCTCGATAGGTTCAGGCCATGAAATGGTCATGGACCATCTAGTTTCTGGTTTCTCGCCTAGGGAAGTACTTGCTAACTTAAAGTGGACGCAGTTCAGATTTTCAGATTTTCCTAACATTAATAGTTTTTGCCATTATGCTGTTACCATGCGAGTCTGGATTTTTTTCTGCTTGGTTAAAATAGATTCCTTTTTCCACCCTTGAGTGGCTCCTGCTACAATTTTTTTATGTAGAAAATCTAACTGAATGGACAACTTCCATTTATACAAAGAAATTGATGTTGCATCTATTTACTCATTTTCTTTTGTAGTTTTGTGTACTAATTATTTTGGGTACCAAAATGTTTCAGGTCAAGCGAATGTAAATGGTTCCAAAGTTGTCTTGGCCCTAAGAGTTTTGGACCACTTGCTTCATATATTTCATATCCATTTATATTTTTATGAAATCAGAATGTTTTATAGAAATGTATTGCAAGACATTTACAAAATGATAAAGGATAAAGTTTATTTAGTGCCTTTATTTTGTTTCATGATTGATTAGAACAATTGTTGTATGAGGTATTGCGGACTTAGTTTTTCCCAATGAGATAACTGAAATGTATGAAATAATCTGGGTCCATTGGGTACACCTCTATTGTTTCTTGTACGTAGCTGAAATAACTGAAATTGGGTACACCTCTATGGTTTGGGTACACCTCTATTGCGGACTTAGTTTTTCCCAATGAGATAACTGAAATGTATGAAATAATCTGGGTCCATTGGGTACACCTCTATTGTTTCTTGTACGTAGCTGAAATAGATTTTTTTTTTTGAGCAAATAATAAAAATTCAGAAAGGTACAATGGGGAAATATATGGCATTCCTGTTGGGGATCAATATATCTGGAGCTATAGCTCCATTAATGCACGGGGGAAGTATATGCCACCTGTTAGATTTATGCACGTACAAAACCTAAGGGGTGGCATATACTGCCACCATGCATTAATGGAGCTTAAGCTCCAGAAATATTGGTTGCCATTCCTGTTTGTGCTGGAGCTAGTAAAAACTGGACTGCTAATGTTAAACACATTTTCTGGTAATAGTATTCTTTGACCGAGAACACTTACAGTGAGGCCACATACCTGATCTCATTTCAATTTTTTGAAGTTGCGTAAGTAGATCTCTCATGTCATTTGAGCTGAGGTGAATAAATACCTGATGGAAGACTGGGTGAATTGGAAGCTGGAAGATATTGATTTGGTTTGTGGTGCCTCATATTGCTCGCTGCTGAGATTTGCAGGAGGATTGTATGCTATGAATCGAAGGTTAGTCCTAGGTTTGTGCAGTACACCTTCACAAGGGGAGGTTGGAGGCTCCATGTGATCATTTGGATTTGGATGCTGGGGTGTTTCTGTTCTCTTCGACTCCCCCGGTGCTTCTTTGTGGTTGGGGTTGTTTGACCGAAGAAGTTCCAATTTTGAGAGCCTATCCCATGTATAAGGCCAAGGACCGTTGGTCTGATTCTCTGAATAGGTTATGATATGACTTTGGATTTTGTATGGGGCACTGAATAATGCAGTGCTCCTCTGTCCGTGTCTCTCTCCTATAGTGCCAGAGTAGGCAAACACTGTCTGCTTGAGGGATATGGTGATTGGCTTGCACGTGAACTGTGAAACAATTTGGAACTGGTCGAAAGGGATCCTAAGTGCATGCATTTAATGGTGAAGTGTGTAGGCTGGTGTGATAATGAGGCTTTCTTCCTCCTCTCTCTGTGCTTCTCTAAGTATCAGGAAGGAGAAGGTGACTGTTTTGGTAGTGTCTTTGTGGTTGGGGTTGTTTCACCGAAGAAGTTCCAAGTTTGAGAGCTTCTCCCATTTATAAGGCCAAGCACTGTTGGTCTGAAGATGCAGAGGGAATTCTGTGATTCTCTGAAAAGGAAATGATATTGACTTTGGATTTTGTATGGGGCACTGAATAATGCAGTGCTCCTCTGTCCGTGTCTCTCTCCTATACTGCTAGAGTAGGCAAACCCTATCTGCACTAGGGATGTAGTGATTGGCTTGCACGTGAGCTGTGAACAACAACTCAGAACTGGTTGAAAGTGATCCTAAGTGCATGCATTTAATGGTGAAGTGTGTAGGCTGGTGTGATAATGAGGATTTCTGACAGCTCTATAAAATGCCTCTACATAGAAAGCCATCTTAGTGTTAAGCCTTACTGTGCGTGTCTTTGAATTTCTAAAATTTTGCAATAATGTACGTAATGATGTATATATTAAAATTGTGCAACAATGTACGTAATGATGTATATATTAAAATTGTGCAACAATGCTCGTCTTTGAATTTCTAAAATTGTGCAATAATGTACGTAATGATGTATATTCGGAGTGCATGAAAGTAATTACTCAGTATGTCCTGTCTTTTAAACTACCATCCTAATTGCTGTTATTGGTCAAACTAATAATTTGTTGTATCGAAGCGAGTGGATATTGCCTTTCTATTGGATCATTTCACTTTTAATTCGTATGCTAATTTTTTAAAATATTTATTGGACTGTTTCACATAATCTTAAGACATTTTCTATTTGCTGTCTCAATATTTCAAAGCTGATCATGATAATTTAATTGACAGGCAGGACTGTCCTTTCCAGATTTCGGACACTGCTCAAGAATGATTTTGATATCAGGTAAAATTGAAAAGAATGTAGGTTTCATAGTCACTGAAGTATTTTGGCAAATGATCACTTCTGTGATATTTGAGTTTTTTTTGATGGATGGTTGTTCGGATATAGTGTACTGATTAGTTTTTCTACAAAAAAGTGCAGCTTCAAAAAAGTGCAGCTGTGAAGGTTCACCTCACTTTTTGTTTTCGTGCCTCTTAGACCTCTGTCTGGAGAATTTAAAAAAAAGTGTCATCCGATTCAACAAGATCGCAAGGTGCTAGTGAAAGGAATGCGATGTTCCCAACTTACATGCACGTCATATAGTACGTTGTGTAATAGGAGAGATCCTTCAAAGAACCTGACTGCTTTAATGCTATTTTCTGGTGCTATATTGTTTTATTTTCCTGTCGTGGCTTATATGCGTTAATTCTACATTCTTTTCAATACGTCTTTCTTAAATTGGTTTGGTATGTCGTTAAATGTTTTTTGATGTGCAGGAATAACTGCACAAACTGTGGATGTGAATCTGGAAATCCAATCCCAATTGTTTCCTCCGCGAACGTGCTGTAACTTCTGATAATGCGTTTAACATGAAAGTTCGACTTCAAATAAGGAAACATGCTGCAAAAGATCAGTGTGAAATTCCTTTATAGATGAAATGAGGGGTTGGTCTGCATGTAAGGGTGTTCTAAGGTGGGCTGTCAGCTCCCCTCGTTTCGTTAATTGAAGATAGCAAGGTTTAAGTTTTTGATATCCATTTTGGCCCTTTGGATATTAATAATTTATTCTTTTGGATATCAATCAGTTGTCAGCTGGCACGCAGTTCTGCTTTTAGTGACTATACCATATCAATGATAATGGGCAAGGCCCCCTTGATTTTTGTTATGATTTTTTTTTAATGAATATGGGTCAGTGTGAGCACTCAGGATATATGAACTATTGGTGTTTTGAACTTCCAGGGAGTAAAAACCATAACCATGATGTAATTTTGGACAGTTTGAATACCATTTTGTATATCAATTAAAATATCTCATTTAGAAAATGAAAAAAAAATCCCTCTCAATCTGGGATGATGTATCCTGTGGCAGTGTGCTTAAAACAAATATATTCACGATACCATCTTTATTCTCACGAGTCATTACCTCATCTTGGAAAATATTTTTTGCTCCCAAGATCGATTTGGCATAACATTTTGTCATAGTTACGGCTGACAGAAAGTAATAATTTACGAGGTTAAACTTCGTAGTTTTTTTTATCCATCACAGGATTTTGAAAATTTTATTTGCTCCTAAGATTATTCCGGCTTTAACGTTTTGTTTTACTTAGGCCCTGATACAAAGTAATAATCTGTAAGTGTGAAACTTTGTAACTGTATTTTTTTTCTCCATTACAAATCTTAACAAACACGACAGGTCCTGCGTCAAAAAAAAATAATTTGGGAATTGAGATTAATGCTCACCCAAACCGATCCTGTATTCCCTGCTTTACATTAATAAAAAATGAGATTTATGCGCACCCAAACCGATCCTGTATGACTGAATGAGCATCGAGCTCGAGTATTGCTTTGGTTACTGTGCTGGATCAGAGATATGGCATTTGGATACTAGTATTCTTCCTGTTATTTTCGAAAGTGGCTAAATTATTTCACCAAATATAGCATTTGAACACTATTATTGTTTCTGTTATTTTCAAAAGTGGCTAAATTATTTTCACCAAATATAGCATTTAAACACTAGTATTGTTTCTGTTATTTTCAAAAGTGGCTAAATTATCAAAATATGAATGCTCGGAAACGCACTACTATCGTTTCGTCATTTTTCCTCCGACGGAACCGATCATCTGTTAGTTGGTCCTTGTAAATACAATATGATATCCGAAGCCTGGATTGCTGGCTGTCTGTGGTTGGGTAGAAGAGTGGATCGAAGCTTTAGGTGATAAATATATCATCTTTTCCATATTTTTGAATGTATGTATGAAGACATGTTCTGAATGAATAGGTGAGTTCTCACCAAATCTATTGAGCATAATCGATGCCAAACATCTGTCCACACGTTCGTTATTTTCACTACAAGCATCCGATCCAGCATTCTTTCCCATTCCAGGAGATGTCTTGTAAAGCTACACAGTCGCAAATCCAAATGTACGAGGAGATAATACTGTGTACAAGTCCTCCTTTATACCAGTTCTAGTGCTGGTATAGATTCACTTCAGAAAGAGATAACGCTGTGTGCGTTCACCATTTTTCTAACTTGTGTTGGTACGACCCATCCGTTTAGAGTCTAGACAGAGCCATTAGCTCATCCAGCGCGAGAGTTATGGATCTAGTCTGATCTAGCTCATTCCCTTCATATGGTTGATCCAGTAGCATCTGTTGATTCCATAAAATATCGTGAAGTACTTCACGAAAACAGCAACTCAACACGGCTGCTGTGAATAATAGTGGCATTGTCTCTATTTTCATTCTTATAGCTGCAACGATGTGCTCAACAAGGCGACCCCATCGAATCTATATGGATGCCCAGAAACTGCATGCTGGTGACCAACAAAAGACCCCTACCACATATTTGTGACAGCTGACCAACAAAAGACCCCTAGCTGATATTTGTGACATCTGACCAACAAAACACCCCTAGCTGATATTTGTGACATCTGGTTTTCGTTGGGTGTTGTCGATTTTTGGTTAATAGAATTCATCATCGCAGCAGATTTGGACACTAGCAAAGGTCTAGTTCGATTTCAGAACTATAATTTTCAGAACGATAATCCTGGCCCTATTATCATCACAGTGCGTTTTTCATTGTAAAATAATTAATATACGGTATTTATAGATTTAAATATAAAAATAATGAAAATTAGAGCGTACACTAGAGATGCATGTTCTTTCTCTTCTTGAACAACTTTCTGTTACATCAATTGGTGCTATAATAGTCGCTTTTGATCTTTGTAGCGGTCTATGGGGTATGCGCTTTTATGCTTTTTTTTGGGTGGTTTAAAAGATGTGTATAAATGTGAATTTATTATTATGTAATTTATTTTTGTGATTTCAATAATTAAAATATAAAAAATAACCGAAACATATAAATTAATGAAAAAATCATAAAAATAACGAAAGAAGGCAAAATTTAATCTCATATCATAAAAACATAAAACATAAAAAGATAACCACACAATCACAAATTCATAAAAAAATATATCCAAAAATTCCGAAAACCAAAACATAAAAGAGGTAGGGCACACGTTTATTGGGAATTGGAGAGATAAAGGCACACAAATCCTTTTCACTTGAAAAGGATGCGACATTGGGAATGGGAGAGAATCGGAGAGACAAAGGCGCACACTTGAAAAGGATGCGACATTGGGAATTGGAGAGACAAAAGGCGCACATAAATCCTTTGCACTTGAAAAGGATGCGACGCAAGGATGTTGATGTGCTCTACACCAGGACACAAGTTCACCAGGATAGTTTCAGGACTCAGAGACGAAGGACACAAATTCCCCTGTCAATTGAGAAATGAATTCTACCCTCTCCTTTCCAGGATTCTAATGTTGTTCTCTACACCATGACACAAATTCGGGACATCAAAGCTCAGAGACGAATGACACAAATTCCTTTCAATTGAGAAATGGATGCGGCCCTCTCCTGATAATGCTAATGTTCTCTACACCAGGACACGAATTCGGGACAGGAATTATGATGGGATCAAATTGTTGATGGCTGTCAGGAACAACAGATGCTAATTTAAGAAAGCTAACGGAGGTGACTCAATCTATTTGCAGCGGACAAACCCTATAAGTCATCTCAATCTCTTTTATTGAGAAGTCACATCAGACTCCATCTATTTGCAGCGGACAAACCCTAGAAGTCATCTCAATCTCTCTTATTGAAGTCACATCAATTAATTGGACCTGGGTGTGTGTGAGAACCTGATTTCATAGGTTAAACACAGTAATATGATAGATAATAAAGCACAGTAATATGATAGATAACAGAGGGCATTTGATTAAAATCGAATTTGGTTGGATGGAGATTTGAAGGTTAGAAATCTGAATTTTTTTGGTTGTAAATTAATAATAATAATAATAATAATTATAATTATTTTATTTCAAGGTTATGATTAAGACACCAAATTGGTATATGAGATTTGTTTGTTTGTGGGATAAGGGACCCATCTCCACTTAGATAGTTTGGGGAGGCTGGAGGCTCTAACTCAAAGATTAGATTAGAGGAGAAAGGGACCCATCTCCACTTTTAGATAGTTTGGGGAGGCTGGAAGCTCTAACTCCAAGATTAGACTAGAGGAGAAATTGGGAGATCATGAAAACCCAGAAAAGGAGATGAGGAAAGAACTTGAGAAAGAGTGAAAGTTTTGTGACATTAACCCTTCACAATGCTTTATTTAAAGTGGAAGTGAAAGTAGGTATCAAGCCATACCAAGGTGAGATCAATGTAGTAAAGTTGAATCATTGGTTGCAGTGGTTAGAGATCTATTTTTATATAAGGCAGTAAATGAATTATTAGAATGCTGCCTTGGCTACTAATGACACTAATTTGTCATGGTTGTGATATTTACAAGGTTAATTAACTTGTTGGTCTCATGTGGGCATACTATATGAAAGGATAATAGAAGAAACATACCAACTCAAAACAATCATGGTTGTGATATTTACAAGGTTAAATAACTTGTTGGTCTCATGTGGTCATACTATATGAAAGGAAAATAGAGGAAACATGTGGACTCAAAACAATTGTGCATAGACAACTTCAATAGAGGGAAAGATCAGAGTGCAAAACCTCTTCAAGCTTAGCATCCCATGGCATGAAAAATAGACAATAAAACTAGGAATGAACTCACACAAGTTGATGTGTAAAACATGAAACAAGAATATCAAAACAACCCATGAAGCCATGGGAAGAACAGTTACTCCAAGTATGGGGAAACAAAAAAATAGACATTAATCATGGCTTTCCTCAAATTGTTCAATGTACCCACAAATAAAGGTCAAATTTCATATTACAAAGTGGAAATCAATATTTCAAAGGAATTTAGTGATAGGTGCAACAAGGTTTGAAAAATAAAAGATGCAAGCAAGAAGTAGAAGCTAGAAAGTAGAGTCAACAAACAATGACCACATGATGTAGACCATTCGGGATCCAATCCAATGGAGTAGACCAAGTGAACTATATAGACCTACCATTACACAACTAGCTCTACTTACAATTTTTTGTTTTATTCTCTTAGAAAATGACACAAAAAATGTAGTTTTGTTTTCCCATATGGTTATTTAGTGTCATGGATAGTTAGCAAAATATATCTATATTAAGTAGATATTTCTCTCACATTTTGTAGTGTACTCACAAATTAGGTAAAGGTCAAATTTCTTATTATAGAGTGGGAAGCAATACTTCAAGGGGATTTAGTGAGAGTTGCAACAAGGTTCACTAAGAAAAAGTACAAGAAAAAAGTGGAAGTTTGAAAGTTGAGTCAATGACAATGACCACATGATATAGAATAAGAGGGACCAAATTGAATGAAGTATGCAAAGTGCATACCATCATGCCAATAGCTCTAATTATTGTAATTTCTTGTTTTATTCTTTTGGAAGATGGTGCATTGGTACCCCCCATGGGTAAATACTTGAAGAGACATCTTGAGGGTATATGTTGTTGAATTTTTTGCAGCTTCTCTACTCAAACTCTGTCTTGACTTATCCAATCATGTTTTCATTTGGATATTTTTGGATCAACCATGATGAATCGAATTTCTTCTTCACCTCTTAAATGGATGGTACACAACAATTGATTATGTACACATATGTAATTGGATGGTGTCATGACCTTTAGTGGCTGATGACAATAATGCCTACCAAAGTAGGAATTCACAACACTTCATGATCCTCTACTTTATTCATTTGTTTTTTTTATACTATGATAGGCATTATCTACTCATAGAAGTGTGTCATCTCTTGTGGTTAGGTTTTGTTACTGGGTGACTTGTTGAGGTATTGCTCCATTCTCCTTCATACATAACACCATCCACCTCATACCCTCACCTTCATTCCATTCATGAAAAAAGTTGTCCTCCTTCATGCTTGGATTCTCAAGGGTCATTAATAAATAGGTCTATGTGCAAAGAAAATAATGAAAGCATGAGAAAACCTAATTGAAATGAAAATCACATGGTTGTGTATAGAATACCTAAAGGGGCAAATAGGTGAAGAGAAAATTAAATAAAAAATGAGCTTGATTAATTGCCACCTCATTATGAGGCTCTCCCTTGGTCCTTGTCTTGTCTAAAGAGCAACTAAATAAAATGGCGGTGTTCAATGATTTGAACACTTGAATAAATGAAAAGGGGGTAGTTAAATGATGTCGAGGAATGATAATTCAGATTTCCAAGCTCCCTCTGGAGAGGCTAATGAAAAATAATTCTAACTCTAAAGGATTAAAATAGAAAGAATGACAATTCAAATTTCCAAGCTCCCTCTCCAGAGGCTAATGAAAAATAATTTTAACTCTAAAGGATTAAAATAGAAATATTGATAAAAGACCTATGTGTCAATTGACCTTGAGGGTGATATCATGAAGGATCCACTTCTCCTTTCCTTTCCTTTCCGAAAGTATTTACAAGTTTTTCTTACCTTGGATAAACTCTTGGAAAACATAACTTGTCCTTACATGTATAGGGTTTTGTTGTTGTTGTCATAGTATGCTTAGGAAAATCAATAAATTAATGTTGTTTATGTTGTTTCAAGAGGGCCAATTAGGTTTGTGTAACCTAACAATTCATGAAGAGATCCATTATATCATTACAAATAAAGATATAATTGTTCCAATGTAATGAAGACTTCCACATAAACCATCTACCTTGGATAACTCACCTCAACTCACCTAATACTAGAGAAGATTGGTGAGGACATTTTATAGGGTTTGAGATCTATTCCGACTTCTAGTTGCACATATGGTTGTTGATTTCATGATTTATGCAAGACAACACTTTGAGGTCCCTTTGATTTTGTAATGTAATCCCCCTTTTGGGGGCATTTTGCTTATTAAATTGTAAAATCCCCTTGTTGAGCATTCTGAGGTTGGTATTTTCATTTCCCATAGTTTGAGCACACGGTTTTCAATTTTCATAGTTTTGAGCCCACTTATTGTAACTCAATATCAGAAACAAATAACTCCATTCTATATAAGGAGGGATTCTTATTTATTTACAATTTTAGGAGAATAATGAAGAGCTTGTCTAAGTCTTTTTTAGCACAATCTTATTTTCTTTGTGGTTGCTAGTATCATTCAAGGGTTAGAATACGTTATTTTGTTAGGTTTGCTTAGGATATAATCAAAACCAAGGTTGAAGAAGGACATTTGGCTCCACCAGAATGACAATCTAGGTTGAGGTCTCCACTTGGTTCTCTTTTGACCATTAAATATAAGTGGTTTTTCATTGAGGTAAGCCATCTTTTTGAACATAATGATCCTAAAGAATTTAGTCTAGAATTATATTTTTCGAGCATAATAGTTAGAGTAAATAGTACATATATAAATTAGTTGTTTATTAAGTTAAATAATTAGAAAAAGATAAAATCTTCATTTATGGTACATGGACTCTTTTCATCTTCACATAATTATGTGATAATATGTCTATAACAAATTTATTTTAGGAAATTAGAAAGATGCGCTGAAACAATGTTGAGTTTACAAACTCTTGTATAAACTGTGTAATTTTTACTTTTCCTTGATTAATAAAAATTGTCTGAAACCCTTTTTATCATCACAGTGGTATAAATATATATGATGCAGTTGGCGAGGAGAAGATTTCGACATTGAAAACTTTGTCAAACTCCATAGTTTTAAACAACGATGGTTTATAATGTCAATTGTCTAATTTTTATTAAAAAAATAAATTAATATTAAATATAATTAGGTTTTACCTCTATTCATTATAATACTTTTGTTCATATAGAAGTTATTCAAGCATACAAATCTTTTATGTTACTATAATTATTTTGAAATAAAAATATCTTAAATTCTTCTCTTCTCCTGATCGAACTTTGAGCCTCTGTGTAAGTACCATTGACACCAAGCTTGCACTTTGGCATTCTACTCAAGTAAATGTGCATCCTCAATGCACCAACTTCATCAAACCAAACAAATTTCCCATTGCCCATTAGACATTCTCCACCATGCACACATTAATTTATTAAAACAAAGAGGATGTAAGTGTCAACCGATGATGGAATTAAGTGATGCCATAGGATGGACATATGGATGGTAATTAAGTTTCCTAGAGTAACCCAACGGAATTGTAGAAAGTTCAGACTTGGAAACAATTAATTAGTTATATCCCAAAAAGGGAAAATAACAAAAAAAAGGAATTCCTCATTTGGGGGGCAGGATGTTATTCTCAAGAAGGGAGAGAGGAAAATAAGAGAGCACTAGAACATTGGTCGGAGAGAATGTAGAACTTACGATGTATATTTGCAATTGCTCGTGAAGTTTTAATTAAAATCACAAGACACAAACCTACTCCACTGCTCTGTGGACATTAATTCATAATTTAGAACAAAAATCTCAGACATGCAATATGAAATCACACACATGCAAATAGTAATTTTCCCAGGGAAAGCAATTTGCTAAAAACCTCAATTCTTGCTTGCATTAATCTGATGAATAGGAATGTATTACAATTGCTTTGCTCAACTACCCTGCAAGTGAATAACCTATCTCTCTACTCACTAAGAAGATTTGACCTAGAATTAGTCAAATTCTACCTCTGCTTGATCCCCTATTTCCTTGCGCAATTCCTTAGGTTGATCATCAGGTTACATGCAACACTTGTACACTCTGGAATAGTCTACAACTGATGTTACAATGCCTTGGAATCTCCACCTCAACTGGGTAACTCTAATTCTCTGCATGCACTAGCTATTTTGGGTCGATTGATTAGTTAACTGTATGATCATTGAGTTTGACTGAATTTCCATTGCACCACTGACCTTCCACTAGTTCCTCCAATAGTTGGAACTAGTTTAACTGAAAACAACTTGAGATAATTGACTTTGATTGCTACAAGTTAGCAATCAAACATGCTTAATTGAATTCTAACTCCTCCAACTTGAATTCACTGAGTAAACTAGGTGACACAATCCATATCACACAAGTTAACTGCATCCAAGTTGTTTGCTGATGTGGAAATTTGAATTTTCTCAATTTAATCAAGGCGAAATCAAATTGAGAATTTCTTGCTGTAATTTTCAACACTCCCTCTCAGTAAGAAAGAGATTATCAACCACCCCTATCTTGCACTTGTGGAACTCGAACTTCCCTCTTGAAAAAGCTTTTGTCAAAATGTCAGCATCTTGTTCCTATGTCGGAATGTACTGCAACAACATTATTCGCCTCTGCACACAATCCCATAAATGGTGATATCAGATATCTATATGCTTGGATCGATCGTGAAAAACAAGATTCTCAGAGAGCTTGATGCAACTTTGATTATCATAGTAGATCATAGTTGGATCCATCATTTGACCAAACAATCCAAAACGTATCTTTCTCATCCAGATCGCCTCACATGCTGCTTGACTTGCAACCATGTATTTTGCTTTTGTCGAGATGAGCGCCACAAATATTTTCTTCTTGCTGTACCAAGAAACAACTACGGACCCAACATTAAAAATTGTACCTGATGTACTCTTTTGGTCTGATGGACTCCCCACCCAATCTACATCTGTGAAGCCACCCAACTTCACTCCCTTTGTCCATTTGTACCATAATCCAAACTGGGTAGTGACTTTAAAGTACCGTAAAACATACTTAGTTTCATTCCAAAATAATTTGGTTCGCTTAACTATAGCTTGGCTTAGCTAGTTGACTTCATAGCACATATTTGGTCATGTGTTCACAAGATACATCAATGAATCCAATAGCTGCCAATAAATGGTAGCATCCACTTTCTCACCTGAAGTGGCATCCTTCTTCCTCCAGTTCGTCGCTAGAGGTGTCTCCATGGGTTTGTAACTATTCATGTGGAATATTTGAAGTATATGATTTGCATACTTTCCTTGAGAGAAACAATTCCCCATCGCCTTGCCATACTTCCAACCTGAGGAAGTAGTGCATGAGATCCATGTCTTTCATTTCAAACTCCCTTGCAAGGTCCTCCTTGCAAGATCTGATCAACTTCTCATCACCAGTTAAAATAAAATCATCAACATATAAGACAATAATAATAAATTTACCTTCTACCAAGATATGATAGAGGTTTGTATCCGCTTCACTTTTGGTGAAGCCCAAACTGGTGAGATAGCTATCGATCCTAGTGTACCAAGCACAGGGTGCTTGTTTGAGACCGTACAACACTTGCTTGAGTCTGCACACATGAGACTCTCGATCAAAAGTATCAAAGCCTTTTGGTTGCTCGATGTACACCTCTTCTTCAATAACTCCATTGAGGAACGCTGCTTTTACACCCATCTGGTGGATCTTCCACCCCATCTTGCAACCAAAGCAAGAATTTATCTAATGGATGAGTATCTTGCTACAGGAGAAAATGTCTCCTCATAGTCAATCCCATCAAGTTGAGAGTACCCCTTGGCAAAAAATCTATCCTTATACTTATCTATGCTTCCATCTGTTGCATGCTTCACCTTGAAGATCCATCTTGAACCCACAATTGATTTATCTATTGGTCTTGGGACCACTTCCCAAACACTGTTCTTTACAATGGATTCGTATTCGTCCACCATTGCATCAACCCATACAGGTTGCTCTACTGATTCCTCAAAAGAAGATGGCTCTGTTTCTACAAGCTTAGTCATTAGATCCATGTAGCCATTGTACCGACCATGTGACCTTCTCTGTCTGCACTAAGTAGAAGGAGCACCCACATTCTCCCTCGCATCATGCACAAGTCTCTTAGCTTCTCTGTTTCTTTTTCTGTCTTCTCTGGCTGGTTATGCTTGAGTGGCTATCTCCACTCTTTGCTCCTCAATTTGTGGCTGCTCCACACCTTCCTAAGGTTCCTCCTTTGGAGCTAAAATCTCCTACTCTGGTGGGATCCGAATCTCCCTCTCAAGAGAGAACCACATTGATTCTCCTCATTAGTTTTTACATCCCTTCGCACAATTGTCATTATGAGTGATGGAAAGTACACACGGTAGTTGTGGAGAGTTCATTTGTAACCCACAAATACCCCCAATTCTGTTATCGACTCTAACTTCTTCCTTGATTATTTGGAGACATGGAAATAAACAGAGGCTCCAAAAATCTTGAAGTGCGACACATTTGGGTTTCTACACGAGAAAGCCTCCTCCGGTGTAATCATGCCAAGAATCTGATGAGGACTCCATTTCTGCAAATAGACTGTTGTATTGCATGCCTCAGCCCACAAGTGTAGAGGTAGACCTTGGTTATGCAACATCACCCTTGCTTCTCCCACAATGCTACGATTGTTTCTCTTCGCCACTCCATGTTGAAAATAGCAACAAGAAATGCTAAAAATAGAATTGTTAAAAATAGCACTACTATAAATAGTAGTTCAGCCAGTGTTGATCGTAGCAACAATGGATGGAAAAATGGAAGTGCTAAAAATAGCATTCTATAAATAGCATTTCGGGATACCTTGCTATTTTAGTTTAGGATTTTAGTCAGTCCCTAAACTAAAATAGTGAAGTAAAATTTGAATTTGATCTTACCAGCGGTTTGTAAAATAATTAATTAATTCATCTTGAGTTAATTAATTAAGGAAAATCAAATATGAAGTCTATGTGGGGACATGCAACAGTTTCTCCATTAATTGAGAAATTTATCCATCAGTTAAAGAGATAAGGATGAGTTGTAATTAGTTGGCTCAGTTAACTGAGTCAAGTCCAGTTAGATTAATTCAAACAATTTGTTGAATTAATGTAAGTTCAGTTAGTTAATGCTTGCATGCATGTAACTACTGCACTTCAGATAACTGAGTATTCTCTCATAAATAACTCATGCATATCAGTTTAGACAGAGACCCCGTTGAGATCAGATGGAGGGGCAGTGTACTATCAGTTGCTAGAATATTCCATTATGAATATTCCTTGCATGCAGAAGGAATTCTTTCCTTGAGGATTGCGCAGTTACTTCTTCAGGTTTAGTGAGTGTGATGAGGCCAATTCACACATGTGACATCATTGGACCCCAAGGAAAACTGCACAAGGAAATAAGAGGCTTGGAGGGCTTGAGGAGGACATATACAATGTCTATTCAGTCTGTGAGTTGTATTGTTTGATTGCGGAGAGAGCAGGATAGCTTGAGAGCTGATTCTTTTTGTAACTTGAACAAGATTTCCAATTGTATGATAATACAAAGATTGGGGTTTTAGGCTGAGGCTTTCTCCGAGTTATTTCTTCTGTGCTATGTGTGATTGATTTCTCATTCTCAGTTATATGTGTTCTCTTGATCTTGCTCAATTCGATTAAGCTTCCGCAAAGTGTTGTAGAAGTAGATCTTATATTGTGTTTTAGTGTATTGCATAATCCTTTGATCTACAGTGGGAATTTCTACATGGTATCAGAGCAAAGGTGATCAAGGTGAAGAACAATATACAAGAAGGAGAAGTTCGAAGTTTATGGTTCTTGAATATAGAAATCGAGTTCTTATCACATCTCAATTTCACCGATGGCGTTCAGTGGTTTAAGACTCGAGTATGCCCTTGATGGCAGCTCAAATTATATAGCCTGGAAGGATTGCATGGAGGCAGTATTAGAGGATAACGGTCTAAAGGACTTCAATGATCAAGAAGTCCCCAACCCGACTGATGCTACTTAACTGGCGGAATGGAAGAAATGTGTGGCTAGAGCAAGGAGAATCCTCCTGGAGGGAGTTCGAGACCACATTGTCTCGAGCCTCCGTGGGAAGGAGACATCGTTTTCAATGTGGAAAACATTGAAAGATCTATATCAGAACAGTAGCGATCAGAGGAAGTTGGCACTGACAGATAAGCGTCGTAAGATCAAGTGTGAAAAGGGCGACACAATCTCTACATATCTGAACAAGCTCACCACCTGCAGGGATGAGCTTGGAAGTGTGGAGATCACAACCGCTGATGATGACATGGTGAGTCTTGCACTCCTCGGTCTTCATAAGAGCTAGCATAGCTACCAAGACTCGGTTAATGGAAAAGAAAAACTCCCAGATTGGGAACGACTTTGGTCAGATCTAATGCAGGGGGAAATAAGAAGAAGCACCAGAGATGGATCCTCATCGAAGCAAGATGATGAGGAAAATCTAGCCTTAGCAAGTAAGGCGAGGAAAGGGAAAGGGAAGGCGTCCCATCCCAAATCCGGTTCTTCACATGGTGGGAAGAAGATTGACAAATCGAAAGTGCGATGCTTTCATTGTCATGAAGTGGGCCATTATGCTACGAATTGTCCACAGAGGAAATCCAAGAAGGGTTCCTCGAAGGGATCTGATGGTGAGGCACTGGCCTCACAGTTTGAGCTGGATTTCTCGCTTATTGCATGCATGGTTTCATCCATGGTGGGATGTATTTGGTACCTAGACAGTGGAGCTTCATTCCACATGTCAGGTGACAAGAATATTTTCAGTACCTTGGAGGAGAATGATCTCCAGATGTGGATCGAGATGGGGGATGATGGAAAGTACCATGTTTCAGGTGAAGGTACGGTCGTGTTTCAGAGGGAGCATGGAGCTCCCCTCACCCTGATTGATGTAAAGTATGTACCAGATCTGAAGAAGAATTTTGTGTCTGTCGCTATGCTAGAAGATAAAGGCTATGATGTAGTCTTTAGTCAAGGAAAGGTATTCCTGAGGCATATCGGTATTGGAAAGACAAAGCGAATAGGGGTTCGAGTCAAGAATCTCTACAAGCTGGAGGTAGACGACTGTGCTTCTTTGAGTTCCGAAGCTGAGATGGTGCAGAGCCAAGATATTGGCGAGCTATGGCATAGAAGACTAGGCCACTTGCACCATGGAGCCCTGAAGATCATGCAGCAGATTTCCACTGGATTACCCAAGGGAAAACTTGAGCAGACGACTACATGAAAAGGTTGTACCTTGGGTAAGTATGCAAAATCTTCCTTTCTGGATCGAGATAGTAGAGCTAGAGCAATCCTGGAGCGAGTTCACTCAGATGTTTGTGGACCTTTCTCTACAGCCTCCACCACTAAACAAATGTACTATGTTATTTTTATTGATGATTTTTCTCGTAGATGCTGGATCTACTTTATGCAAAAGAAGGATCAAGCCTTCTTGAGGTTTTGTGAGTTTAAAGCCTTGGCAGAGAAAGAATATGGAAAGAAAATAAAATCCTTGCGTAGCGACAATGGTGGAGAATATGTCTCCCAACAGTTTAAAGACTTTTGCGTTGAAAAATGAATTAAACGGGAATTGACGGCACCCCATAACCCACAGCAGAATGGGGTGTTTGATAGGAAGAACAAATCGATTGTGGGAGTAGCTTGAGCGATGTTGCATGACCAAATCCTACCACTGCATTTGTGGGTTGAGGCATGCAATACAACAATATACTTGCAGAATGGAAGCCCGCACCGTATACTAGGAATGAAGACACCTATGGAGGCCTATTCCGGGAGGCGACTTGATGTAAGTCACTTCCGAATCTTTGGATCATCAGTTTACTGTCATGTGACCAAAGATGCCAGGAAGAAGCTAGACCCAACCACTGAGTTGGGAACACTTGTGGGGTACACAGATACACCCCACAACTATCGGGTGTAGCTGCCTTCCACTCAGAGGACAGTGGTACGAATAGATCTGAAGTTCGATGAGCAGAAAGCCATGCGCTTATCACTGGAGAGGGAGCTCGAGTTGCATGCAAATGAGGAACCTTCAGTTCCTAAGGAGGATGAGCCTCAGATTAATGTAGAGCAGCCGCATGCAGAGGATCTGGGAGTGGACACATCCACTCATGCTGAGACCTCCAGAGATGGGCAGAAACGCTCAAGGGAAGCTGACAGGTTGATGCTGGATGTGTGGGAGAATGTGGGACAACCATATTCTCAGTGCAGACAGAGGAGGTCACCTGAGCGGTACTCTGGGTACATGGCCCTAGTTGGGGAGTGTGTAGATACCGAACCTTCTTCATTCGAGGAGGCAATGCAACAACCAATTTGGGTTGATGCAATGGTAGAGGAGTATGACTCTATCATTCGGAATAGTGTGTGGATTTTGTCCCAAGGCCTTAGGGAAAGTTAGTGGTGAGTTCCAGATGGCTTTACAAGGTAAAGCAGGTAGCTGATGGCAGTGTTGAGAAACATAAGGCAAGGTTTGTTGCCCAGGGTTTCTCACAGGTCGAGGGGATCGACTATGATGAGACTTTTGCTCCCGTAGCAAGGTACTCATCAATTAGATCAATATTGGCACTATCAGCTCAGATGGGGTGGAAGATCCACCAGATGGATGTAAAGACAACATTCCTCAATGGGAAGATTGAGGAGGAGGTGTACATTGAGCAGCCAGAAGGTTTTGAAACCTTCGATCATGAGTCGCATGTGTGCAGACTCAAGAGGGCTCTGTATGGGCTGAAGCAAGCACCCCGTGCTTAGTACACCAGGATCGATAGCTATTTCACCAGGTTGGGCTTCACCGAGAGTGAAGCAGAGGCGAACCTTTACCACATCATGGTAGAAGGTAAACCATTGATCATTGTTCTTTATGTCGATGATCTGATTTTGACAGGTGATGATCAGCGGATACAGTCTTGCAAGGTCTTGCAAGGAAGACCTTGCAAGAGAGTTCGAGATGAAGGACATGGGCCTTATGCACTACTTTCTAGGCATGGAGGTGTGGCAGAAAGATGGGGAAGTATTTGTGTCTCAAGGCAAGTATGCCAATGAGATACTCAAGCGCTTTCACATGGAGAAGTGCAAGCCCATGCAGACTCCTCTAGCTGGGAACTGGAGGAAGGAGGATGCTACTTCAGGTGAGGTAGTAGCTGCTACTGTTTATCGGCAACTGGTGGGTTCACTTATGTATTTGGTGAACACACGACCCGACTTATGCTTTGCGGTGAACCAGCTGAGTCAAGCTATGGTTCAGCCTACCAAGCTGTTTTGGAAGGCAACGAAGCATGTGCTGAGATACCTCAGAGGCACATCTCAGTTTGGATTGTGGTACAAATGGACAGAGGGAGTGAAGCTTCAGGGATTCACAGATGCGGATTGGGCAGGGAGTCCATCAGACTGGAAGAGCACTTCTAGAGGAATCTTCAACCTTGGTTCAGTTGCAGTTTCCTGGTACAATAGGAAACAAATATCGGTTGCACTTAGCTCAGCAGACGCTGAATACATGGCTGTTAGTCAGGCTGCATGTGAGGCCATTTGGATGCGGAAGATTCTAGTGGGATTTTTTGGTCAGATGATGGATCCTACAGTGATCTACTGCGATAACCAGAGTTGTATCAAACTCTCTGAGAATCCAGTTTTCCATGAGAGGTCCAAGCACATTAATATCCGGTATCACCATCTTTGAGACTGTGTGGTGAAGAGGATCATGTTGTTGCTGTATATTTCATCTGAGGAACAGGATGCAGATATTTTGACTAAGGCATCGTCAAAATACAAGTTCGATTTCCACAAAGACAGGATTGGGGTTACTAATAATCCCTTTCTTGTTGAGAGGGAGTGTTGAAAATAGCAACAAGAAATGCTAAAAATAGAATTGCTAAAAATAGCACTGCTATAAATAGCAGTTCAACCAGTGCTGATCTTAGCAACAATGGATGGAAAAATGGAAGCGCTAAAAATAGCATTCTATAAATAGCATTTTGGGATACCTTCCTATTTTAGTCAGTCCCTAAATTAAAATAGTGAAGTAAAATTCGAATTTGATCTTAGTAGCTGTTTGTAAAATAATTAATTAATTCATCTTGAGTTAATTAGCTAAGGAAAATCAAACATGAAGTCTATGTGGGGACATGCAACAATTTCTCCATTAATTGAGGAATTTATCCATCAGTTAAAGAGATAAGGATGAGTTGTAATTAGTTGGCTTAGTTAACTGAGTCAAGTCCAGTTAGATTAATTCAAACAGTTTGTTGAATTAATGTAAGTTCAGTTAGTTAATGCTTGCATGCATGTAACTATTGGACTTCAGATAATTGAGTATTCTCTCATAAATAACTCATGCATGTTAGTTCAGACAGAGACCCAGTTGAGATCAGATGGAGGGGCAGTGTACTGTCAGTTGCTAGAATATTCCATTGTGAATATTCCTTGCATGCAGAAGGAATTCTTTCCTTGAGAATTGCGCAGTTACTTCTTCAGGTTTAGTGAGTGTGATGAGCCCAATTCACTCATGTGACATCATTGGACCCCAAGGAAAACTGCACAAGGAAATAAGAGGCTTGGAGGGCTTGAGGAGGACATATACATTGTCTATTCCGTCTGTGAGCTGTATTGTTTGATTGTAGAGAGAGCAGGATAGCTTGAGAGCTGATTCTTTTTGTAACTTGAACAAGATTTCCACTTGTATGATAATACAGAGATTGGGGTTTTAGGTTGAGGCTTTCCTTGTGTTATTTCTTTTGTGTTATGTGTGATTGATTTCTCATTCTCAGTTATATGTGTTCTCTTGATCTTGCTCAATTCAATTAAGCTTCTGCAAAGTGTTGTAGAAGTAGATCTTGTATTGTGTTCTAGTATATTGCATAATATGTTGATCTACAGTGGGAATTTCTATACCCCATTCTGCTATGGGTTTTGGGGCGTTGTTAAATCTCGTCGAATGCTTTATTTTGCACATAAATTTTTAATTCATTCAACACGTACTCACCTCCATTATCCCCCCTGAGAGCCTTCACCTTCTTGCCATTTTATTTCTCAACCGGTGCCTTTAATTCTGCGAACTTGGAGAATATCTCATCTTTCTTCCGCATGAAGAAGATCCAACACTTTCGTGAGAAGTAATCAATAAAAATGACAAAATATTGTGTCTGGCAGTGGAGGTGTTAGGTCCCTATAATATTAGTGTATTCCCCTGATTTTTATTGTTAGTGTAGCCCCCTAAGTTTATTATTGTGCCCATGTATCCCCCATGTTGTTATTGTTGTGCCCCATAGAAGCCCACTATTGTTATTGTTGTGCCCTTACATTATTATTGTTATGTAGGCTCTGATTATATTGTGACCCCTAAGGCTCCTATATATACCAAGGAGGTCTTATCATTTGAATCATCCAATAATTGTTCATTTATGTAATTTAAAATAGGTTTAGCCCTCGAAGAGGCTAATTTTTAAGTCATTGATCTATATTTTCTTCTATTTTGTGAGCTGATTGCATAACATTTGGTATCAGAGCTTTGGATTCTAGGGTTTCGCTTCTTCAAACAGGCCATCTTGGAATTTCGCTATAACTTTTTTTTTTTCCTATGAAGCTTAAGAACTTGAGATTGCAACCATGCGGGAAAAAAATATTGGTGAACTTCGTGTACTAATTTAAGATGTTGGTTCACTATATTTTTGGAGACATGATCAGAGGAAGTTAGGGTTTTTACAGGCTCCAAAATTTCATATCAAACATGCGACCTAGGGAAAATCGTCATAACTTTCCCTTCGAAAATCGTATTTGAATTTTGTAAAAAGTGACTGGAAGTGGATGGATTGTAGTTTTTTGGTTATCATTTTTATGGACGAATGTTGAAACAATGACACGTGGAACTCTGTTCAAGTTTGCTCTACTGAGCCAGTCTATAATCAGGTCATCATGGGAGATTAAGGATAACTCTTGCTTAAAGAATCCAATCTTGGTATGACTTGTGGGGTTAGAAATAAGACTCAGAGGGATACTACATGATGCGATTTCAGAACTTTTAGATCCAAAATTACAGAGACACAAAAACTTCAACATTAAGCTCCTAAAAAGCAATAAAAAGGTTTGCATTTTTTAAAAATTTGCATAAATTTTGTTTGAAAAATAAGTTTGAAGTGATTCAAAGGGAATATTGAAGCACACATATCAGTATTTGGTTCTAAAATGACTCCCAAACAAAAAAAAATTCTACACCCATTAAGCCCTCATAAATCTCTATGATGACTCATGAAGATGAAGAATTGCAACATGATATATCAAAATTACAGGACCAAGTGCAACAAATTTCGCTCTTACAAAGAGAAACCAAAGATGAACTAAAAGGGGATATGGATGGCTTAAAAGGGACATGGAAGTTTTGAAGGATGATTTAAAATCAGACATGGAAGATTTGAAGGATGTTTTAAAAGAAGACGTGGAAGCAATGATGAATGTCAAGATGGAAGGATTGATAAAGTTGCTGCAAGAAAGGATTCCCAATGGTGACAAGATAATCCATGAAAATCATGATGATGACAAAAGGAATATGAATTATTATTTTTGAGACTCCAATGTTGGGTTTAATACTCGCCAAATTCCAAATATCGATGTGAGGAAGTTTGATGGCAAGGATCTGGTAACATGGATACTACAAATGGAGCAATATTTTGATCTTCATGATGTGCAACACACACAAAAGGTATGCATTGCAAATTAATTATTTTTAGAACCCAATCGGTTTGTATAGTATTAATGGATTTGTTCTCATAAACCACTTGTCACTTGGTAAATTATAGCACATTATGAGGATACAAAGAGCGACACCTTCTTTAGCCAATCGATATGAAGGAAACTATAGCACATTATGAGGATACAAAGAGAAACACCTTCTTTAGCCAATTGATAAATCTCAAACAAAAGGGTTCAAGGAAAGAGCACATTGAGGAATTCCAAAAATTTAATATTAGGGTAACTGATATTCCAGAGGAGCATAATATTGATGTCATCATAGGGACTTTTAAGGATAACATCTAACATGAGGTTCACCTTTTGGAACCTGATTCATCAGGGAAGGCTCAACGACCACATGACTACATGTGCTTTGTTGTCCTGATCATGGAATCTGGATTTTGTGTACTTCACCAAAGTACATCCTTTGCATACATCCTGGTACACAAGTGCTCCTTTGGGGAGTCCTATGGTTATCAATTGCATAATCTTCAAGGTGTCATGGTGAAAATGACCAAGTCTTCTGTGCCAAAGTTCATCGACATCGTAACTATGCACCTTCAATGCCTTTGTATTCAATGGAACACAGTCTTACACATCTAGCTTATACAAGTTCTTCACATGAACGTCGATCTGCGTCACCTTTGTCGTGGCTGTGTCTTAGGAATGCCTTTCCTTTGTCGAAGATCACATCATAACCACAACCTTTCAAAATTGCAACAAAAACAAGATTTTTCATTAGGCCCAGAATGAACATGACATCCTTGAGCCTGGGGGGGAGCCTAAATCCCTCTTAAAGGTGATTGTACCAATCCTGGTCACGCTTTACCTTCCATCGTCCCCCATCTCGATGTGCATCTGCAAGTATTTTTCCTCTAGGTCACTGAAAAATCTCTACACCCTATCATGTGGAATGATGCACCTAAGTCCAAGTACCACACGCTCCCCATCATTGTGATGGTCATGTATGCAATGAGAGTAAATGCAAGCTTGAAATGTGAAGCCAAGGCTTCACTTGCCGCTCCTCTTGAGGTCTTCTTGCTTTCATTTTGTGTGGACACTTCGTGGCATAGTGCCCAAATTCATGACAATGGAAGCATTTAATTTTGGACAAATATTTCTTCTTTCCCCCTTGACTGGATTCTAGTTTGGATTGAGATTTCTTCCCTTTTCCCTTCTTCACCTTTCTAGTCAGTGCAAATTTTTCTTCATCCTTTCCCTTGGATGAAGTCCCATCTCTGGTATTCTGGCTTATTTCCTCCTGTACCAAATCAGACCATAAGCATTCCCAATTCGGTAGTTTCTCCCTCCTGTTCACCGAATCTTGATAATTATGCCAGCTCTTGGGAAGGCCCAAAAAGGCTAGGCTTACCAAGTATTCTTCTGGAACATTAATGCCAAACCCGCCAAGTTCATCATGACACTGTGTGAAATTTATTAGATACCGCGGAATAGTGTCATTCTTCTGCATCTTTATACTTTGAAGTTTATCCTTGAGTGCTAGTGTTATATGGAATTTATACCTACGGATAAGTACATCTCCCCTAAGTGGGTAGTTACACTTAGAACAACAGAAGGAAATTGGTTTAACCTTTTCCTACAATAGATAGATGAGATGAAGGAACCTACTTGATATTTCGCTTCCTTTGATCTCCTTTGAATTGTTCCCGTCGCTCCCGATCAAACTGAATTCTCTCAATTGGTACCTGTCAACATAAACAGAAGATGAAAACGATCAAAGCATATCATCTATCTACTATAAACAAATGGAATCGACAACATTTGAACATATATTCATCACACATATAAAAAAGAATATGGGAAAAGGAACAAACAACTTTATTGGTTGATAGGAATTACACCCAATGTGGTTCAATCCCGTGTCACTCATCTAGCTTAGTCCAAACCCTCATCACACCAATAGAACATCAATCCAATAGCATAACATTACTTGAAAATGATTTTAAGTATCAAACCAATAGTATTTCACTACAATATCCAAATTCCAGCCTTGATCACTACGATGAGTGGTCAATTTATAGGGAAATGCAAGTGGTTTTGTCATAAATTGGGAATTGAATGGTTTTCCAAACTTGGAGTTAGTTTCCATGGAGAAAGGGATGAGAGGATAGATGGCTAATTGATCCATAGCCTATCCAAATTCGAGCTCATAGGATGAGATAAGAGTTGGGCATCCTTCTAGAATGCTATAGAATCAAGGAATATTCCCAGAATCCTATACCAATTTCGTTCATTCTCGCCCAGCGCAGGTATAAGTGGGCATAAGTGCACCGCAGTGCAGGTATGAATGTGCCTACTTGCTCTGCAGCATAGTTTCCCCTTACCAAGGTTGCGCTGGTGTCCCAAGGAGGCATTTCAACAGGGTTTCAAGCTAGAAAACTTTCATGGATGAAAGTATTCAATTCGATGACTTGTCTAGGGCATGTAGCAACTGAATTAGGGTTTGATGAGCCCGAATTGTACTGATCTGATCGTTGGGACTGATGTGCCCAAATAAACCTGTAACAGTTGCCATAAAGCATGAAGTCGAAAACGATATTGTTGAGTGATATGCTTTATGATGTGACGAGGAGGATCTGAAGCGGACGTGACCTGCATCAATTACCATACATAATATCACGATATCTTTGATTTTTTCATGAATTTCTGAGGGAAGGCATACCCATACTCAACATATAAACTTTTCATTAGATGTACATAAATCAGATAGTCGTCTAGAAATATAGACCCATGATAGGATGACCATCTGTGTAAATCCATCATACAGATGATTTAGTACTCTATTGAATTCGCAGCCTGGATGGATGAAACTAGATCCGGGGTCTTCTATCTCGTCCAATCATTCGCTCAAGTACGAGTCTAACCATGTGAAAATGTGATTTGAAGTCGAACATGGGAAGACACCGTCTAATTACTAGCCAATGATGTAAGCTGTTAACAGACGCGAGAGAAGTCACCAATAATGATAATGATTCTCAAGGTACTATAATACATTTTGCATGTTGTGAATAGATGTTTTGGTGTCGAACACCATACAAAGTCTTTCGGTCGAAGGTCTGTGATGTCAACCTGTCGTCGAAAGCGAGAAACTTGCCATTGATGTATGCAAGCCTCAAGGTACTTGAAGGGTGTTTCTAAGTCAACTTCCTAGATAATGTGCTGATGTCGACAAGAAGTGACTCGTCACAGGAGGGCCTTGATGTATCCCCCATCAATGAAACGAAATGAGTGTAATTATTTTGACGATAGAATGTGAATGACAACACAATGTTCAGGAATGGCGGTCATGAAAATGAAGGTTTATGAGTATTGCAAAGGATGAAGTTTACTAAGTGACTTCTCTTAAACATGTAGGCGACACTAAATGAATTGGCAGCATTGACCCAAAACCAGAGTGATGGATGGTGTGATAGACCATAATATGATAACCATCAAGAAAATAACCCAACCCAAATGGTCACAAATATGAAGTGAAAGTGTCATGTTCAAGAGCGACTTGCTACAATAAAGTGATTTATTCCTTTTTTCATTTTCCCCAGTCATTGTTGACCAATACCTCTTTATTTTTTTTAAACAAGCTTGAGGAGGATAACATATGCTTGTAGTATAATTCCACCCTTCAGGTGAATTTATCGCTATGTGATGTTTTAACAAGTCTAGCGAAGGTGAAACTCGGTCTTGTCATGATGGACAAGTTTGTCACTATTTGATGTTTTAAAGAGTTTAATGATAATGAGAACTTGGTCCTTTTCATGTTTAGAGAGTTTGAAAAGGGACAAAAAGAAAACTCCACAAGTTATTTTTCGTAAATTTGTCTCTCAAGTTTTAAAAGGCGTAAAATAATGCAAGAGAGAACCTATTGACCATGTTCGATCAATGTATTCCTTTTTCGTAAGTAATCTATCTCAGTCTGGAAAAAGGTTAAACTTATACTAAGTAGATGTTGTTTCCAATCTGTTTACGAGCTGAAAAGGATAAGCGCTCGACAATCTTTTCATATTTCGAGAGTCTGAAAAGAGCTTAAAGAGGACTCCAGAGGGGGTTCCTTTTTCGATGTTTAATAGAGCTCGAAAAAGAGATAAAAGTATGCTCTATGGTCAAAAGTACAATTTACAATCATGCACGTCAAATTCACTATGTTAGTTGTAAACCTGCTCAAAGAACCACCAAACGGATTAAACATACATGTTTCATTGGTAAAAATAGGTAAAAACTATAGTTTATTCATTTAATGAACATGAAATAACCATAAAACAAGAATTTACCAAGTCATTTTTACCATTTGACATTTACCATTCAGTTTTGTGCTCTGAACCAGTTTTTACCTCAAAATTCAGTAGCTGATCGCGGGAGATTCTGTGGATAATTCTTCATGCCGTGAGGACCATGTAGGAGATCTATCTCTTCTCTTTCATTTAAAGTCATTATTTTTCAGTTTCAGGCAAAATTTATAGGGTTTTTGGGTCCCTAGGGAAAAGATACCACTCCCTGGGATCAACACAACCTAATGCATCGAAAACTGCGCTGCAGTGCAGTCAAGTAGAAGGGTACCTACTCTGCAACACACTGTCTCAAGATTAAGGCTGCATTGGGCGCAGTTTAGAAATTTGTTTCATTAGTTTTACCCAAAATCTCTTCAGTTTTTTGCATGAAATGGATCCTAACTAAGCTTATGGTTTGATTTCAAATTTTGATCAGATCAGAATGGCTATTACTTGGTGTGAAAGAGAACATGAAGAACAGGATATGGTTTCCCTAAATGATCCTGGTACTGTTGAGGCCCTCAGAGATTTTGGGTTACTCAAATATTTCATGTTATCTGGGATGAGG
This sequence comes from Pinus tabuliformis, assembly GCA_031772625.1. Classification (NCBI taxonomy): domain Eukaryota; kingdom Viridiplantae; phylum Streptophyta; class Pinopsida; order Pinales; family Pinaceae; genus Pinus; species Pinus tabuliformis. Next base: position 1,068,002,278 of record CM062815.1, read on the forward strand.
CAACAGTTAGAACTATTACAGTTCTTGGTTCATTCATGGGATCCAGCGGAACAGGCTTTTCACATAGGGGGCAAAGTGATCCCTATATTGATCAATGATATTTACTTTCTCACAGGTGTTATAGACATTTTTGTGCCTTACAGCATAGAGCATGAAATGTCAATAATCTAAGGGATCCAAAGTCCCTAAACATGTTGTTCCTACCCCTAGAGGAACAAGGTCAGCAAACCACAGCACTTCAGATCAGTTCTCCACTGAAAAACACTCAAAAACAGGTCAATTTTGGATCAAAGCAGCTGCTCCACTAAGCATCTGTGCTGAATGTCAAAAGCTCTATGGTGTACCTGCGCTGCATAGCAAGTGCAACAAAGGCTACCTGCGCTGGGCGTACTTTGACATGTGGAGGAATCTTTTCTCAATGTGCCAGTGCCCAGGAAGCTTCCAAAATGACACTTGGATCAGAAGATTCGCCTAATGATGAGTTAAGAGCTTCTAAAACTACAAGTGGAAGGTAGAAACTCCGAGTGGACTCAAGGACTGAAGAACAACTGGAGTTGAAGAGGACAACAAGTCACACATCAAGCTGACTTATCTTCACTCCAAAACTCTATATAAGGATCTCATCCCATGGGATCTGGAGGCCGGAATTTAGTGCAAAGAATTGCTGTTGGTTTACAGTTGTGAGTATTGGGTGATTGCTTGAGGGAGGTGAAGAGGAGATTTCTTTCCGTCGGGAAGGTGATGCTGGATTGGACCTCTCACGGTTGTATCACCGCCTGAACCTTACTTCCTTATATTAATAAAGCATTTGAGGTTCTTCTATCCGCATGTGTTTCAATGGTGTATTGTCTTACTTGCGTATTTGATTTATGCTAATCCTTGAATCAATTATGAATGCATGCTTCTTGTAGTTTCCTTTTCTTGTCTTGTTCGTAGGATCTCGTGTAGCTGGGCCCGTGAGAAGACTTGGAGCTGGGAGCAAGCGGCAAATAGAGGAGATTGGATCGACCATTTGCGCAAGACATCGGTAAGTGGATCTCTTCCTTTCATCTCTTGCATGTCATAAAGAAGTAACTTTAGATAGCTTTGCTTCAGCTGTTGCTAAGGAACTATCACCCTTAGAGTGGGATAGGGTCATTCCGTGTTGGATACTTTTCCCCACAACAGACTGGCGACTCCGCTGGGGATCGTGTCTTGTTGGTAGCTTGTGTTTCTTGCTATTCATTTCTTAAACAAAGGGAGTACCGAATCGAACTGGCATCCGAATCCTTCGAATGCAAAGTAGAGGGCAACTACTCTAGCCCAGTGCTGGGCATGTTTATGATTTGAAGAGCTGATCCACAAGGACTCTTTTTAGCTCTTTGTGATAGTGTTCATCTTCCTTAATCTTCCTCTAGTGTATACTTGGCTGATAGCCTCTGATTTGGCCAAAAACCATTGATTTTTGAGCAAACTGTGACCCGGAATCTGAGAGAGACGAGAGTTGTCTCTTCAGTGCAGCTGCAGCAAAGGCTACCTGCGCTGCAACGCAGGTCCCGAAGGGGCTACCTACGCTGCATGTCAGATTGACAGTGCAACACCTGCGCTGATCCAGTTTTGCCTTGTGCAACTGGGGTTCCCTCCTGTCTGTTGCCCAGTTTTCAATATTGTTTTTGCAGCCTGTTGTCAACCTGTATACCCAGCTGAAACTACCTTTCTTTGCCTTCATTCCGCCTCAGTTGTATGAAGAAACCGTGATTGTTCTTATTGTATTTCTTGCTTTCATTCACAGTTTCCCATAGCGAAAGTGAACTAGTCTTGCTGTGACCTCTTGGATCTAGACCTGTGAGAAAGTGTCGTTGTGATTCTAAGAGCTAGTTTATTGCTGTTCATAGCTGCTTGAGAATTTTCTTTCGTTATATGGTTTGGATTTCAGTATTTCTCGTGTTTGAAACGAGTGAATCTTAAGGTGTTCTTTTGATTATTGGACAAAAACTTGTTTGCTTTCGCTTGAAATTGAATTCGAAATTATACAACAACTTTCTTTTTGTAATACATCAACATTAAGGAAGAAGAAAAGAAATACTTGCATTGTGCATGTGCATTTTGACAGTTTGCATGTTGATTTAGGAAAGTGCATCAGTGTGTGCTCTATGATCTGTTTGAAAAGATGATGTCTTTCTTTTCCTTCAGTAGTTAAGATTTTCATAAGTTGAAAGAATTGAAAAAGCTTGCTTATCATTCTTAGACTGCATTTAGGAGTTGTATCATACATCACGTGGTGATCCATAAAGGCAAACTGCTAAGCGAGATCAACCTAAAAAGAACTGAATTTATCTAACAACGCTTTGAAACATAACGAAACACAGTAGAGGTCTAGGTAGAGACGTGAACCAGCGTCGTTAAACATAGTGACTGTCGATCTCTACGAAGGTGGGTGATTCCTCCTGAGGGACGATAGCACTAATACGGATTTGTGCTCTCGCGTACCGTCTCGTATATTGGGAGACCCCTATAGGAACAAAGCCTTTATCCATAGGAAGCCGTGTCGGCCGCCCTACTGATCGCGATGCAGTGAACACAGCATTCACGAAGATCGACCACTCGTACCGTAAAACGTATTCTGTGGTTTCGCGAAAGGTTTGGCACACCCTCTGCCTAGAACTCCAGAGTAGTTTCTTTTGGCCTTTTTCAAACTCTATAACTGAAAAAGTCCATCCGAGCATTTGTCACTTCGGGCTCGTTAATACATCGAAGGAGACTAGAGTCATCTTTAGCTTTTTCTCGACTCTTAAAAATTGAAAAAGCAAGTTGTGTCTAAAGCGTTGTCATATAAAATTCATTCTAAATGGAACATAATCACCCCTTATTCCTACGTTGATCTTTAGGTTGAGAACATGGAACACACCAACCAAGGGATTCCACATGATGGAAACCCTAGCCCTTTCTCCTCTTGGGGAGAAGTTGGTGCGCCCCACATGGCCACGTTGTCGCTTCCAGGACTGACAATTGGCCTGCCAGTTTGGCTATTCTCAACCACTGTAGTTCAGACCACCACGGTTCCTGAACAGTCGAGTCAACAGTTAGACCAGTCTAGAGCTACCCTCCAGCCTTCCACTTCTTATAAGCCTTCCTCCGATCCTTCTTCTTCGAAAGGTCAAGCCGCCGAAAGCGGAGCTCCCATAGAAAAGAAGAAGGAAAAGAAGAAGAAAGAAAAGAAGCAGAAGGAGCCAAAGGCGCCTGGGGGCAAGCAAAAGGCATCTAACAAAAATCCACACACAGCACGGACCGGGCCCAAATCTCCATGTGTCATATGTAGAGGGGACCACCTCCAACGTGATTGTCCCAGTATTCCCCGGATACTAAGGGACTGGTCCCCTCGTTTGCACAGTTCGGAAGCGTCAACCTCTGACAACCAGGTTGAATGCTTACCGTCGACCAACGAAAGTGAAGGTTCTAGACGACGAAGGGGAATGAGATTCCCCTGCGAACTGTGTGAAGGTAATCACACCCTCCGCCGTTGTCCCTTTTTAGATGAAGCAAAGAGAGTTTTGGAAGATCAACCGGTTGCACCGTTGCTACTTCCTCTTGGATATCAAAAACTCGCGCCAAGTCCTTCGTTGGTTGAAAATATAGCTGCCCCGCTCATAGGGCCAGCTGAAGTGTCAGTCACTGAAAGTGAACCTACTGAATCCAGACTGGACGAAAGTCCAAAGGTCGAAACGGCAGTTGACCCGGTTCTCCCTTCAGAGGTTTCGTCTTCAAATACCACAGTCACTGAGGATTCATCTTCAGCTGACACCCCTACCGAAGAGAGTAAGGATGACACCGTCCAGATTCTTTTCATCAACACCGATTCTGATGAACATCAGGGCAATGTGCCCACTCCTTTATCGCAGGAAGGAGCATCGTCAGGATCATACCCGGCCGTATATTCAGTCCCACCACCAAGCAACCTGGTTGTGTCCTTTGATTGGAACCAACTAGGCAGACCCCGGTTGCCAGCCGGTATACCATTTAGAATTATAGTCCAAATATACAAAATGGTGATGGCTGGAACTATCATTGATGAAGGGGCATCTGTGAGTATCCTGTCCTCTATTGCTTGGAAAACACTGGGTTGCCCAGCACTTTTGCCTGAGATAAGGAATCTCTCGGGTTTTGACAAAGGAACCAGTCGACCATTAGGGATTCTACCTAATGTGCCTATTACATTGAAAGGGAAGGCTGTCAAGATGAATTTGATGGTCGTCCAAGGACCCTTGGATTATAACCTACTCCTTGGACGAGACTACATATATTGCATGGAAGCAATAGTCTCCTCACTCTTTCGAATAATGTGTTTTCCATACGAAGGAAGAATGGTCAAGCTCGTAGACCAACTTTCATTTCCGGGATCACGCATCGCAAATAATCACATACCTATCCTGAATGGTCTATTTGATCAAGAAAGGTCTCTACCTCCGGTTCTTCTTCCTGATGAGTGCGAGTGATTCGGGAAAGTAGGGCTGGAACCCAGGGGGCATGCATCCTGGTCTGCTGGGGTCAGAGAAAACCTTGGGTGTAAAGTAGAATTTCCGCGGGAGAATATGACTAGTCCGTACCCCGTCCCCTCCTTCATCTTCGTAAAACAGAAGAGCCGGCAAGAGCTCTCATGCAGAAGAAGGGGCAGTTAGGAATGGGGTTGTTCTGGAAAAAGATTCTTTTGTCAAGGTTACTTGTTTGACAAAGGTCATTCACCTTTGTCTAAATAAGTAGGCTCTGCCAAAGAAGGGGATCCGTTTGCGGCAGCAAGTAGTAACCATCTTTGGGTAAAAGGCAAGCCTCACCCATTAAAACAAATGTTTTAAAGGATAAGTAGGGGCAGCCTCCAAAGAAAGAGATTCTATTGCTGCAACAAATTGTAACCATCTTTGAGTAACCTAATGATAGACATCGCCGAAGAAAGTTTCTGTTTGAAAGGATTAGCAGAACGATCTTTGGGTAACCAGAAAGAGGCAAGCCTCACCCGTTGAAAACAAAAGTTTTTAAACGGAAAAGTAGGGGCGACCTTGAAATTAGACTTTACACCTGGGGGCATGCAAACCTCTTGGAATGCAAGCACGGGCGGCTATTTTGTTTTTTAGTTTTTTAGGTCCTCCCTTTAAACCTGTAGGTCTAACCCGTTAAACTCGTAGGATTAGCCGATACCCAGCTTGCATAAAGAGAGGATATGGAGCAAAGCGTAGGGAGATGAAGCTCCTTAAAAAATAGCAATCTTCCAGGAGACCTTCCTACTTTATGACTGGTAAAAACGAGCAGTTTTGGCAGAGTTCATGCTCGTTAAAAAATAAACGCAAAACCGAGCAGTTTTAACGCGGACTTCATGCTCGTTAAAAAATAAACATAAGCATGTGAGCAAGCTTCCCCCCAGAGTTCAAGCTCATCCAGAAAAAATGAACTGGTAAATAACCATTTGAGACCGTAAATTCATCAGCCATAAAAGCCTTGGTCGTGTTTGTGCACCGTCACCTCCACTTTTCATTTGGCCGATCATTCACATCCACTTGATTGTTTACCTATTTTGAGGAACAGCTGCGAAGAGTGATTTCACTTAGTCATCCTTGTAATACTGCCGTGATTGGAAAATTCCAACCTGTACCTGGAATCTGCTGCTATCCCTGTTTATCACTCGTTCCTCAAAAGACGAGTCTTCTTTGAGCTCTTTTCACTGACTCGTAAAATATGAAAAGTTTGCCGAGTTTTGGCCTTCCAGCTCGTTAAAAGGACCGGAAGAGCTATCCCTCCTCTAGATTTTAATCTTTTTGGACCTGAGGGATTATTGCACAAAAAGATCGAGCGCTTGTCTAGTTCGGCTCGATAAAGATATCGAACATTCATCCCTTCTGTATTGTTTTATACTTTTTCGGACTTAAGGGATTAGATGACGAAAAAGGACCCCTGGAGTCCACTTTATGTACGCTTTTCAGACTCTCTAAAAATGAAAAGGACCGAGTTGTCTTTGTCGCTAGGCTCGTTAAAAATATTGAATAGCGACAAACTTGTCTTTAGACGAGAACGAGTTTCCCTATTGCTAGGCTCGTTAAAACATAGCGATGGGCTTGCCCGAAGGGCAGGTTATAGAACAAGCATATGTTATCCTCCTCAAGCTTGACAAAAATAAAGAGGTACTGGTCAGAAATGACTAGGGAAAAATTGGGAGAACCTCAAAGCTTAATGGTAGCAAGTCGCTCTTGAACATGACACTTTTGCCTCCGTAAATATCGGGTTGGGTTATTATCATTCACCTGTCCCTTCACCATGGTCTCGCCATACCATCCATACATGGGGTAATGCTACCGATCCATCACATCAGTGTCGTTATATGTTCAAGAGATGTCATTCAGAAAGTGTCAACCGGGTCCCATCCACTACCATACATCATCTTTCATCCTTACATGACCGCCACCCTGAATCATATTTCACAGATCGTTTTCACCATCATCACTAGCTCCGTTCCGTGTCACTGATGTGGGATTCATTAAGGCCCTCCTTTGACGGATCACTTCTTGTCGACATCAACTCATTATCCAAGAAGTTGATCTAGGAACACCCCCTCAGTACTTTGAAGCTTGCATGCCTCAATGGCAAGTTTCTCACTTCCGGCGATAGGTATACATTAATGACCTTCGACCAGGAGACTTTGCGTGGTGTTCGACGTCAGATCCTATATTCACGCCACGTGAATTGTGCTGCAGTACCTTGAGGGTCATCATCATTATCGGTGATTCCTCTCGCGCTTGTTAACAGTTTACATTATTGACTGGTAATCAAGCGATGTCTTTCCATGTTCGACTTCAAGAAATTCTCACATGGATCGACTTGTACTAGAGTGAAGATCAGACAAGTTTGAAGACCCCGGATCTAGTTTCATCCATCCGGGCTGCGATATATATTCAGGAGATAAAAAACATAGACATGTGCAGCAGATGATCATCCTACTAAAAGGATGATAATTATCAGTCTATTATCAGACGATCGTCTGTCTATGTACAACAAATGTATTTATAAAGCTGAGCATGGGAAATGCCCGCATCAGCTAGATCATGAAAAGAAAGTATGAAAAGATAATGTATTGTATTGTATTTTGTTACAGGTCACCTCCCGACGATTGAATGAACTTCAGATCCTCCTAATAAAGCATTTCACCCGATAAACGACCTCATACTTTAGGCGGCAACTGTTATAGACATTTTTGTGCCTTACAGCATAGAGCATGAAATGTCAATAATCTAAGGGATCCAAAGTCCCTAAACATGTTGTTCCTACCCCTAGAGGAACAAGGTCAGCAAACCACAGCACTTCAGATCAGTTCTCCACTGAAAAACACTCAAAAACAGGTCAATTTTGGATCAAAGCAGCTGCTCCACTAAGCATCTGCGCTGAATGTCAAAAGCTCTATGGTGTACCTGCGCTGCATAGCAAGTGCAACAAAGGCTACCTGCGCTGGGCGTACTTTGACATGTGGAGGAATCTTTTCTCAATGTGCCAGTGCCCAGGAAGCTTCCAAAATGACACTTGGATCAGAAGATTCGCCTAATGATGAGTTAAGAGCTTCTAAAACTACAAGTGGAAGGTAGAAACTCCGAGTGGACTCAAGGACTGAAGAACAACTGGAGTTGAAGAGGACAACAAGTCACACATCAAGCTGACTTATCTTCACTCCAAAACTCTATATAAGGATCTCATCCCATGGGATCTGGAGGCCGGAATTTAGTGCAAAGAATTGCTGTTGGTTTACAGTTGTGAGTATTGGGTGATTGCTTGAGGGAGGTGAAGAGGAGATTTCTTTCCGTCGGGAAGGTGATGCTGGATTGGACCTCTCACGGTTGTATCACCGCCTGAACCTTACTTCCTTATATTAATAAAGCATTTGAGGTTCTTCTATCCGCATGTGTTTCAATGGTGTATTGTCTTACTTGCGTATTTGATTTATGCTAATCCTTGAATCAATTATGAATGCATGCTTCTTGTAGTTTCCTTTTCTTGTCTTGTTCGCAGGATCTCGTGTAGTTGGGCCCGTGAGAAGACTTGGAGCTGGGAGCAAGCGGCAAATAGAGGAGATTGGATCAACCATTTGCGCAAGACATCGGTAAGTGGATCTCTTCCTTTCATCTCTTGCATGTCATAAAGAAGTAACTTTAGATAGCTTTGCTTCAGCTGTTGCTAAGGAACTATCACCCTTAGAGTGGGATAGGGTCATTCCGTGTTGGATACTTTTCCCCACAACAACAGGATTGTCGAGATGTGGTGCCCTCATTTCTCTTTCAGGTTCTGCCTACAGGGGTGAATCAATGAGGGACTACATTCGATAATTCTGTCAGCTAGGTACACAACCTAGCAAAGATGGGAAGATAAACATCAGGGATGTTCGTGATTTTCCCTTACGAACAATCCTCTTTACTATCGAAAAGTTGGCAGGTAGTGTGACACTTCATCTAGCGAATAGATCATACATGCACTATGTGCTCGAATGTCTTGAGCCAACTATATTCAAATGGTGTGAGGCAGTACTTTCTTCGATGAAAGAGCAGCCGACCAAAGCAAAGAGAGGTAAGACAAATTTTTTTGGCTATGGTTCAATCTTGATTGCTTTTACTTTGGAGAGAATTCCATTGACTCAACCTCAGCATGTGTCACTGAGTTTAATTGGTATTGTTTTCACCCCAAGAAACTCACCTAGGTTGTATATCAATGATGCTCGGGAACATTACAAACTCAACAAAAAGTTGGATAAATTGGTGGATGAATCAAACAAATGCTGCATGTTCAAGCCAGATAACCACTCCTACTATGCTTAACCCCAGACATGGGTGAACACCCCCAGACTACAAGGATTTTAACCACCAATTACTCATAGTTTTAGAGACAATGTGATGATGGAGAACACTGATCACACCAGCAGATGCACAGGACCCTGTGATGGCCAGCTGCAACCAGTTAAGAGGTCTGCAAATCTATCTTTTAATGCACAGACAGGATGACAACTCTCTGGCATTAAAACAACAGAAACCTGAATGCAATTTCAATGAAACTAACTAGATTTTAACACAGAGGTGGGATGACAGCCCCTCTGATGCTAAACATCAGTAGCACATGAACAAATGCATACATGCATAGCCTGGAACATAGAAGAAGTGAAAAATGAGCAATTGATAGCAAAAGAAGCTTGTATTAGTTGGAAATGAAGACTAGAAGCTGCAGGTCTCATAATAGTTACAATCTCCAGAAGTTGAAATTTTCACAAGAATTACATTCATCCAACCCTCATCAATCTCTTACATTGTGTTTCTAGGTATATATAGAGATTGGTTTACAAAATATCTCTGCTACTAAGCGAGGAGATGTCAATAAATGATTACCAACCACATTTACAATATGAAACGGGCCTCTGCTGCAATTCTCAGCGCTTTAATGGACAAAATGACCTTTTCTGATATTCTGATATCCTTCCCTGGTAGCTGGAGTGAATCATGAATTAAGTTACATGCTTGATAAATGCTTTTCACTACTCAAGGTTGTCTTGTTTGTCCTCGGCCATGCTCTTCTTTAAATGCGGTTGGTTGCAGATTGAATGCTGGGTACAGGTAATTGATCGTTGCTGTCTATCGGGAGCTCTAGATAGTCAAAAACATGGCGGAAGCATGAGCAGAAGGCGAATAAACACTAGCCGTTAGATTAAGCAATCGGACGGTGAAGATCGGCGTATGGAGACTATCGAAAGGCGGGGGAGCGGGGAGAGCATCGTGAGCCGTGAGATCGTATAGATCAACGGCTACGATCACATCGGGAGGAGCTATCGGGAGCAATTGCGGGTGAAAGAAGATGGGTCATTGGATCAATAAAATCAACGACGAAGATTGAATTACGCGGGGTATCGGAGGTCAACGGGAACGGGAGAGCGAGAGCCGTCGGATCATAAGCGGGGATAATCGGACGACCATCACATGGGGAAGATGCGCAACAGATAGTCGGCGGGGAGACGTACGAGATGAGTGGTTTTGGGAGGCAGGCGGTATTCCCCGCACCGCCTTTCGGGGCTCGCGAGAGTCGTCGGATCATAAGCGGGGATAATCGGACGACCATTGCATGGGGAAGATGCGTAATAGATAGTCGGCGGGGAGATGTACGAGATGAGCGGTTTTGGGAGGCGGGCGGTATTCCCCGCACCGCCTTCCGGGGCTCGGCGGTATCCGTATAGCGGGGCGCGATCCAACAAAAAGGCACCGCGTGGCTTCCGCGATCGGCGGGAAACCACTCTCCTTGCGCATTAACAAGTGGGCAGGTTGCGGCGGGAGACAGTGCGACTGTCGTCGGATCTCCGATGGACGGTTGGATGATGCGGAAGGCGCGTGATGTTTAATGCGTGGGCAAAAGAACGATGACCGTTAGATCGCGGCAGATACGATCAACAACTCAGATTAAAAGCAACAAGAAGGGCTATGGCGCGGGTTATATGAATATGGTCGGATGGACTTAAACCTTGCGCCCGAGGGTTAAAACAAAAATAGGTTAATATGGGGGGTTCAACAGGTTTTATATAAAAAGACCGGGTGCTGGGAAAAGAAGGGATTACGACGGGGTTTTGCAGTATTAAAACAAATTAACAGAGGCGCTGGGGTAAAGAGAGATTAAACAGAGGAATATGGATAAGGCAAGGAACGAAGAAGTTTCAGGAGGAAAACAGAGAACGAGAGGTTAAGAGGGTATAGGGAAACCTACAGGAGCAGAAGGGGAAAGACTGCCGCGAAGCCCTTCAAGCATCAACAATACTGCTAAACTGTCATTGACCCTAAAAAATGCTCAAACATGTAGCAGAGCTAACATTGGCTCCTTCTGGGGATGAGATCCTCCCTGTGAGGTCTCAAGAACCTGCAGACCAATGCCTTCATGCAAAAACAGCTATAAAAACACTTGCCTAGTATCCATTGGGCATGGAGTCAACTAAGCATACAACAGGAAACTGTAAAAGAACTTGATTACAATCATTAAAGCCTAAAACCTTAAACTTCAAAAATTACCCATTTGCTGGGCCACCAAAATTGTTGTCTGTCAGCCAGTTCATCATAGATCAGCAGGACAAGATTTATTTGATCCTCCACCTCAAACAGTTTAGGACATTTCAGCTTGATAGGTAGATAGGTATCAAATTTCATTCCCCTTCTGTGTATTTTCCTCCTTGGATGTTCTTCATGGGAGCCTTTGTACACCAGTTGAATACTCATTGCTGCTGTGTACATGTCTGTGTCTTCTGTAGTCTGCACAATTAATATGAAATATGCACCACTGTATTCTTGTGTAGGGGACATAGAAACAATTTCTGCTCCTACATCTTGCTGAGAACAGTCCATCTCCAAGGAAGGATTCCAATACTGTGCACCCTCTTCCTCTGGAAAACTGCCCTTTCATTTTGTATGGAGACCATCTGAGCAGGTATCAAAATATCAAGACTCAGATGATCAACTTCAGCCTTGAGCATTGAATTATGTTCTGCCTCAGTGTTTAAGTGGCAATTGTGAGGGATTGTCATTTGATCAGACAGAGAAACAAAAGATGATGGAGAGCTTTCCTCTCCCTTTTCAATCACTGGACTAGGGATGATAGCAGGCTGTCTAATTTGCAGATCTGCATAGCCATGTGAAGATGAGCAGGCTTTAAACATAGGTTCTTGGAGGAAGAAGGGATTTGCTGCTGGCTACCACTAGTGGCAAGCTTGCTATTCTGCAGGCACAACAAACTGACAGGCAGTGCCTCTTGATAATGCTTTTTCATAGGCAGCTCTGGTTAAGAAAGGAGCACCTTCCAAACCATGGACCGCCTCCTCATGCTGCACCACTTCCATGACTATATTTTGACAAAGGGTCTTCACCCTTTGATCTTTGTTTGTATCTTTGTTTCTCTGCAAAATCTGCACATGCTCATGTGTTCCTCTACATGGATCTGGAGTTGGAAAAGAAATGGAACAATGAGCTCCTGCTTCTTCAAAATGTTGCTCAGCCTCTAACTTGGAAACTTCAGAGGCCAAAATCTCAATCATTCTGGCCAATTCCTCAATCTTAGGATCATAGGATGATGAGGATTCACCTCCCTGCCTTCTGCTTTCATCATCACCTTCGAGTCTTTCTGTAGCAATAATGTTTGCTTCTACTTCAAAGGCTACAGCTTGCATATAAGCCAAAGAAGTGCATCTTCTTTCTCTTAACAACAGGAAAAATTGAGAATCAAAGGCGTTAGAATAATTAATCATGGCAGAAGTAGGGGTAGGTCTTATTTCGGCTGGCATTCTGCTGTACATATGATTGAATCTGATGTTAAAATCAGACAATAGCTCACCATCTTCTCTCTGCAAGTTTCCAAATTCATCATGATAAAAGAGCAGATCTTTATTATTTCCCCAGTGCTTTAAAAATACATCATCTAGAGCATCAATGTCTGCAATGGACCTAGGGGGGTAAATCTCTAGCTTCCCCTTCTAGGCTTTGAACAAAAACCCTCATCCAGACACCCTCTTCATTAATATCCAGGTTATCAACATAGCTATAAAAGGCTTCTAAATTCCCTTCCGCTGTTATTCCTTCTGCACCAGTAAACTTTGGCATTAATTCTTGATAATCTCCTGCAGGCATGGCATTTAAAGGGACAGGCAAGACCAGAGGTCCATACCTAGCAGCAACTATCCGTTCTATCTTTGTAAGAGTTTGCTGACTTGCCATGGCTCGGGTGTATGAAAGGATACTGGTGAGCTGATTGGTTTGAATCAATGAAGAGTATGATAGAAACAGAGGAATATAATGGACAACATGGATGCTTCTTTCAACTGAGGTCCGAAAGGGAAATGAATGACTAAGGAGCTGTATGAATCTCTGAAGGCATTTCTACACTGGCATAGATACATAAAAATTCTAAGGCTTACCTGATCCTTATGCTCCTTACTTCGTTATTTTCTTCTGCTGAACGATCTTCTTAGGATCAGGCACTGGTTCAGTTGCTGATTTCTGAAGATATCTCTGAGCATGCCTCACCGACTGCTCCAGAACTTCAATGTGGAGTCGCCAAATGATGGTCTTCCTCCAGTGGAGTCGCCAGATAGATGATTACAACCAAAATATGTGTTCAAACCTTGTCTATCATCAAAGCTTGAAGTTGTGTCTTTCTCCCAGGGAAGCTAAGCTTCACTTCTCCTCTCCCCAACAACGGCGCCAATTAATGTTATCACCCCAAGAAACTCACCTAGGTTGTATATCAGTGATGCTCAGGAACATTACAAACTCAACAAAAATTTGGATAAATTGGTGGATGAATGAAACAAGTGCTGCATATTCAAATAACCACTTCTACTATGCTTGACCCCAGACATGGGTGAACACCCCCAGACTACAAGGATTTTAACCACCAATTACTCATAGTTTGAGGATAAGGTGATAATGGAGAAGACTGACCACACCAACAGATGCACAGGACCCTGTGATGGCCGGCTGCAACCAGTTAAAGGGTCTGTAAAGCTGTTTTCTAATACATAGACAGGATGAAAGCTCTCTAGCATTAAAACAACAGAAACCTGCATACAAATTCAATGATACATGCTAAAACCTAACACAGAGGTGGGATGACAGCCCCTCTAATGCTAAACATTAACAACACATGAATAAATGCAAAACAGGCACAGCCTGGAACAAGAAGAAGAAGTGGACAGTGAGCAATTAACAACAAAAGAAGCTTGCATTAGCTGAAAATGAAGACCAAACGCTGCAGGTATCACAGCAGTTACAATCTCCAGAAGTTGAACCTTACAGCAAAATAACACTCATCCAACACTCATCAATCTCTTACATTGTGTTTCTAGGTATATATAGAGATTGGTTTACAAAATATCTTTGCTACTAAGCGGGGAAGATGTCCATAAATGATCACCAACCACATTTACAATATGAAACGGGCCACTGCTGCAATTATTAGCGCTTTAATGGACAAAATGACCCTTTCTGATATTCTGATATCCTTCTCTGGCAACTGGAGTGAATCATGAATTAAGGTCCATGCCTGACAAATGCTTTTCACTGCTCGAGGTCATCATGTTTGTCCTCGGCCATGCTCTTCTTTAAATGCGGTTGGTTGCAGATTGAATGCTGGGTACAGGTAATTGATCGTTGCTATCCATCGGGAGCTCCAGACAGTCAAAAACATGATGGAAGCATGAGTAGAAAGCGAATAAACACTAGCCGTTAGATTAAGCAATTAGACGGCGAAGATCGACATATGGAGACTATCGGAAGACAGGGGAGTGGGGAGAGCATCATGAGCCATCAGATCGTATAGATCAACGACTACGATCACATCGGGAGGAGCTATCGGGAGAAATCATAGGTGAAAGAAGATGGGCCGTTGGATCAATAAAATCAACGGTGAAGATTGAATTACGCGGGGTATCGAAGGTCAACGGGAACGGGAGAGCGAGAGCTGTCGGATCATAAGTGGGGATAATCGGACGGCCATCGCACGGGGAAGATGCGCAACAGATAGTTGGCGGGGAGACGTACGAGATGAGTGGTTTTGGGAGGCAGGCGGTATTCCCCGCACCGCCTTCCGGGGCTCGGCGGTATCCATATAGCGGGGCACGATCCAACAAAAAGGCGCCGCGTGGCTTCCATGACCGGTGGGAAACCACTCTCCCCACGCATTAACAAGCGGGCAGGTTGCGGCGGGAGATGGTGCGACTGCCGTTGGATCTCCGATGGACGATTGGATGATGCGGAAGGCGCGCGATGTTTAATGCGCGGGCAAAAGAACGATGACCGTTAGATCGCGGCAGATACGATCAATGGTTTAGATTAAAAGCAACAAGAAGGGCTATGGCACGGGTTATATGAATATGGTCGAATGGACTTAAACCTTGTGCCCGGGGGTTAAAACAAAAATAGGTTAATACGGGGGGTTCAACAGGTTTTATATAAAAAGACCGGGTGCTGGGAAAAGAAGGGATTACGATGGGGTTTTGCAGTATTAAAACAAATTAACAGAGGCTCTGGGGTAAAGAGAGATTAAACAGAGGAATATGGATAAGGCAATGAATGAAGAAGTTTCAGGAGGAAAACAGAGAACGAGAGGTTAAAAGGGTATAGGGAAACCTGCAGGAGCAGAAGGGGAAAGACTGTCGCGAAGCCCTTCAAGCATCAACAATACTGCTAAACTGTCATTGACCCTAAAAAATGCTCAGACATGTAGCAGAGCTAATAGGTACCAGAGATCCATGGATGTAGAGATGGGTTGAGTTAATGGCTAGACATGCTGGTCAATCATTAATCTCATTTCCTACTGCATTCTTTAGTTGGCTCCATTGACGACACATTGTCATCGAGGAGCATCCATATGCAAGGATGGATTTTCGTGGAGATCCAAATTTTAGATTATTAGTGGGTGCTCAATGGGGTGCTATAGGTAAACTTTTTTGACCATGTGTTTTGATTTTTTGAGTTTTTACATGTTTTTGTGTTTTTGATGTTTCCAAGACTAAACAAAAAATGTTCTCATGCATACAGATGTTGGCACTATTTGACCAATGGGTCATCAACAGGAGGCGGGTGAACCAGCGCAAAGAAATGTCGGAAGAGCAATTGTCCAGGATTTGGATCTGACCGAGACACTAGCGGAGTTGCAGGATCATATAGAGGGGTTAACCCTCGGTATACCAGATATCCGAATTGAGGAGTTACTGATGAGAGTGCAACACCATACTATTGGTGTACCTAGCCATTGGATGAGGCTATTGCGCATGATAGCTCAGGCAGTGACTTGTTATCATGAGCATCATTAGATCTACTTAGGATGATTTACTGTATGCATTTTGAGTTTTGAGGTCAGATGACCAACATGTCTTGGACACAATTTTTTGTAAAAACATTGAACATCTATCTATTTTACTTTCAGTGTTTTTATATGGTTATGTTCAATCCTATTCAACTGTTGATGTGAATTGAAAATTTACTTTTTACATATGTCGTAAATGTCTGTTTAACACATAGTTTGCTAAAGAATCAGTCAATGTGTTAAAGTTTCTGGAAATGTGTTGATATTGAATGTAATCAAAATATCTTTCCAAGATATGAACTATAACGAACATACAATAAATAGTTGGATTTCAGACATTATAAACATTCGTAAGTTGTAGTACGACAAGTTGTGAGTCTAGCCCAATGATGATTTGGTGAATGCCAACCGAAATGGCATCAGAGAGGAGTTCGGTCAATGCACTATACTTAGCGATATTATTCGTAGAAAGACCGATACAAATCCCTTGAAAACTCACTAACTCGCCACTTGGAGCGAATATGGCCCATGCTACAGAAGATAGGTTCTGTGTACTACGACTAGCACCATCAGCATAACCAACAAATGGTTCCAAAGATTTTGACATCTGCAACAAATGCAAAGCAGGTTACTTAACCACATAAAAAATCTAAAAGTCACACTATGACACACACATAATAAAAGCATATATACAATGTTTTTACTATGCACAATCAAGCATAGTAACGTTTATGATACAACCCGTTTTGGGGCTGCGACAATGGAATTCCATCATAATCAACCAACTCATAAGCGCCTTTTGTCCACAGTGGTTCAAATTTTCCTGCTCCTAATTTATCAGTTTCCTGATCATAAAGCAAGACCAGGTCTCCTTCTGCGAATATACAAGGCTTGAAATTGCGGTCATATTGCGCCTTAATTCGTTTCTTATGTGTTTCCTTGGCCAATGCGGCTTCATAACGTGTTTCATCTAGATGGATGAGTTCTCAGAAACATGCTTCCTCATCAGAAGTGTTAGGTAACAAATCAATTACGAGTTTTAGTGATGAAATTTCACATTGTATTGGCAAGATTGCCTCTAGACCATACACCAATTGAAAAGGTGTGAATCCAGTTGTGTTTCTTATCGAGGTTCGGTAAGCCCACAAAGCTGAGTACATGATCAAATTCCAGTTTCATTTGTGAACTCCTATCATTCATTGAAGCATTCGCTTAAGGATTTTGTTGATGGCTTCAACTTGTCCATTAGCCTGTGGATAATAAGGAGTAGAACTATCATGTGAAAGTCCTAACTTGGCAGTTAATTCAATCATCATGTGATTGCGAAAATGAGAACTATGATCTGTAACTATGGCTTGTGTTACACCAAACCGTGCAAACACATAGTTGAAGAAAAAGAGTGCAACTGTCTCACCATTGTTGTTTATTGTAGGCATCGCCTCGGCCCATTTTGTAAAATAGTCAACGAAGAAAATAATATACCCATGCCTCCCGGCTGAGGGAGGGTTACATGTCATGAAATCAATGCCCCATTTTGCAAATGGTCCAACAACAGCGACAGGATGCAGTGGTGCAGGTGGCAATTGAGTTTTACGGTAAAAAATCTGGCATGCATGACAACTTCTGACAGCAGAGTTGCAATCGTTAAATATGGTTGGCTAGAAGTAAGAATATTCTGTGCGGTAGCATAACTAGAAAAATGTCCACCAAAATTACTAGAATGGCAATCATTCAGAACTTTCTCGGCTTCCTCATGTGTGAGGCACCTCTGTAAAATCGTATTGATATCGCGACGGTAAAGGGTGTTGCCAACGATTCGATAATCTTTGGCCTTATATCGAATACGTCGCTGTTGCTAGTGAGAGGTATCGGGCCGAAATGTTTGGGTTTGGAGATAGATCAATATATCTCCATACCAAGGGTCAAATGACGAGATCAGAAATAGAGACTCATCCGGAATTGATGGTTCTGTTGTTGAGTCAATGGCGGTAGAGGGAAGGTCGCAAAGAAGCTCGACAAAAACTAGAGATTTCTTTGACTTGGATTTGATGAATTCCAAATCAAATTCCTGCAAAATGATGATCCATTTTGAATATTTGCCCCCCAGCAATTGATGTGACAAGATGTATGTCATAGGGTTGCAATCCGAAATGACAGTGGTCTTTCGGAGCAGGATATAATGGCGAAATCTCTATACAGCTTGAACGGAAGCCAAAGCTAGCTTCTCAACGTAAGAATACTTAACTTCTGTATCATTGAGATTACGACTCAAATAATAGATCAGATGTTCAATCCCATCTTATTCTTGGACTAAAACCATAGCAATGGTTGTATCTGCAATGACGAGATACAGGAAATAGTCGTTTTGATAATTAGGGGCATACATTAATGATGCTCGGATCAGGGTATCTTTGAGAGCATCAAAGGAAGCTTGCGCAACCTGGTCCCAATGGAAGGGAATTCCCTTTTTCAAAATACGAGTAAATCCTTTAGCCATTTCGGCATAGTTGGGAATGAATCTCCTTAGAAAGTTAGCCTTCCCTTAGAGTCTCTGTAACTGAAGTAAATTGGAAGGTGGAGGCAGATCAAGAATTGCCTTAACCTTCAAGGGGTTGAGTCGAATTCCTTATTTAGACACTACGAAACCAAGAAAATGACCAGAACCAACACAAAACACACATTTATGTGGATTGAGTCGAATTTTGTAGTGTCGACACCATAAAAAGATGGCTCTCAAATGTTGCGGGTGATCAGCCCATTTCCGTGAATGAGCAGGTAAATCATCTAGATAGGGTTGAACAATGTGTTTGATTTTGTGGAAGGCATAATTCATTGCCCTCTGAAAAGTTGCCGCAATGTTCTTCAAACCAAAAAGGATTTTCCTATATGCGAATGTGCCACAGGGACAAATAAATGGAGTTTTATATTGGTCTTCTGGGCAGATATTGATTTGATTATAGTCGGAAAAGCCATCCATAAATGAAAATATTTCACATTCGACATAGTCATCAATTATCTGGTTGATAAAGGGAGTGGGATAGTTGTCTTTTAGACAAGCATGATTAACATCCCTATAATCAACACACACTCGTATTGTTCCTTGTTTCTTCATGACAGGAACAAGATTGGAAACCCAATCGGTAAGAGGAACGGGGTATATGAAACCAACATGCAAAAGTTTTCAATTTCTGCTTTTATGGCAACATCCTTTGGATGAACAGGATAGAGGCACTGTCGTACCGGCTTGACATCAGGATACATTTTAATCTCATGTTCAACTATACTAGAATCAATACCTGGAATTTCCTCATATGACCAAGCAAATATATCGCAGAATTCATGAAAAAGAGCACGGTAAGTTTCAAGTTCCGATGGAGAACAAGATTTGCCAACATGGATGTTTTCTACAATTTCAAGTCTAGTTTGAATATCGATAGAAATGATTTCTTCGATATTCGATAAGTTTCGTTCGGAATTGACTATGTCTATAAATATGGAATTCGAAAGGAAATCAATGATTGAAGGGTGATTTAGCTCATTTGGAATATCTATTATGTGATCTGGAAGATGGGATCGATGATGATAATCTGCCCATGGTTCTTCTTCTGTCATCATTGATTGGATGATTCCTTCATCAGTACAAAATGTACGTGAAAAAGGATCAAAGGAAGTACCATATTCTAACAAACGATCAACCCATACAATTGGTGATGATGGATTTGGATTTGTTGCACAAGCCAAAAAGATTGATTACTATGCCAGCTTAATGGGGCTTAGCGGCATGGTTTCATTATTCATATCAACTTCAGAATTATTGGAAATCTTCCATGAGTCAAATGAGGTGGAAGATATCATGTTACAGGTCTCAACTGTTGTAACTTCCGCCATTTGTGATGGTGATGGTAGTGAAAAGATGCTCATTAGGGAAGAATTTTTGAAGAGAACTACTCCGATGTTCTGAAGAGATAGCGGAGGTACGTGAACTAACGGAATGCTTTCAGTTGCTTGTGAACTAGAGGCGAAGAAGGTGAGTTGATCAATTACTGTGATTCTGCCTTTATGAGGGAAAGCGATCATACGTAAGTATGTCAAAACCACAACAGCCACAGAGTAAACCCACGGTCTTCCTAGTAAAATATTGCAATGAAGGGGTCCTTCAACGACCTCAACTTCAACAGTTACAGTTTCCCCCCTAGTTCTATCTGCAGGTTACTTAAAATTCCACAAGGTGTATAAGTGCGACCATCAAAATATTTTAACGTCATAGGTGATCGTGACAAAGGTGGTGAGCCAAGTGTTTTCCAGCTATTTATTGACATGATAAAAGTAGATGCACCCTCATCAGTAATGGTTCGGTGAATGGTTTTATTCAAAGCATTTACTTGGATCAAGAATGCTAATTGTGCTGGTAATTGTGGCGTATAACCCACATGGTTAAAAACCACAAGATTGGAATCCGTTGGATCAATTCCACTAATTGCTGACAACAAAGATTGCTTTTGGGAGGGACAATTTTGAAGCATCTCAAGTGTCGACATAGCAGAAGGTGACTGAGCCAAATCTTCTACTATGTTATAATTTTGCGCTGCTCGAGCTTGAGGGTTGAATGTAGATTTATGAACAACTCCCTTAGGCGGTTTTATTGTTAACTCTAGTGTAATGGGTGGTGGAATGGAGTCAGACAAAGTCAAAGTCGAAGTATTGGGTTGATCTGTAGCCTGGTTATTCGATGACAATGGTGGATTACCATAATATTTACTTCGTGTAGTCACCAAAACATCACTTTTAGGCTTAGTGGCGGATAGCATAAGCACTTGTGAAGTGGAAGCATGATCTATAGCAACCAAATGAGTCTCTAGGTTTGGAAAAGGGTTTGTCAACACAACGGATGTACTAGAAGTCTTGAAGTTTCAAGACTTCACAGCGGTGAGGATAGTCTCGCGTAAAGTGCTCATCGTTACAAATTAAACATGGGTAATGAGGTTTCCTAGTCGAAGAAGAGGAATCAGATGATTTCTCTTGAGGGGGAGAATTTTGTTTCTTTTTGGTTTTTCCCTTTTTCTTGCTTCCAGGTTGTTTTTAATTTTTACCTTTGTCAGATGACACGACATTTATTTCATAAGCAAGTGTATTATCAGGTGCATTAGAAGTTTGATTCGAAATATCTAGTGTTTGACTAAATGGTCTACTTACTGTTTGAGTGCTTGAAGAACCTATCACACTGTCACCGGCCTGAGATTCCTTACTGGATGGAGGTGGTGGAACAGTAAAGGTTAGTCTACGTGCATTTGGAATCTTATCATAGAGCGTGCCAGACTGGGTGTAAATCAAGTCTAAGTATTGGGCACGAGCAATTACTTTCTCTTCAGTAACAACTCCTCCTTTAGCCACATCCTCGATGATAGATGGAAATAAGGATTTGATAAACCACCCAGCTAAAAGCTGACCAGGAACAAAAGTTTTGACCCTTCGACGATGACGATGCCGATGCCACTCATGAATATGATCAGAAATGTGAGTAGCGGTGGTCTTTTTAAAGTTGGTCAACAGTTCTGTTCCAGTTTCATATCTGATGGGTAACAGGAAGTGGGTTAAGTAAGTAGTGGCTAAGGATGTGAAGTTGTTAAAGGAAGCTCGTGGTAATTCAATATACCATTTTGCATCCAGACCAGTAAGAATTCACTAGAAAAGACGCAGTCTTATTGAATCATCATTTAGGGAGTTGGATGAACACCATAAATGAAAAGTCATAACATAATTGGACAGATCTTCTCCAGGGTTTCCATTGAACTTAGGAATATCACAAGGCAATTTGTGTGGAATCATCGGCCACTAAGGTGAATAAAGCATGGGATCATTGGTAAGCTGATTTAAATCAAGCAATTCAAGTGTTGCGACAAAAGGCAATTGTTGGTTTAGGTTGGGTTGAGCGTAACCATGGTAAGATGGAATTGGCTTGGCAATAGGCCTTTACATACCAACATAAGGAATTTGTTGCTGGTAACCTTGATAGGGGTAGGTTTGTTGAGCATATGAATTATAAGGTTGTTGTTGGGCACCAGGATAAATTTGCTATTGTCCAAACCCAGCATAGGCTTGTTGACCAGGACCTGGGTAAGCTTACTGTTGACCAAACCCAGGATAGGTTTGTTGACCAAGCCTAGGATAAGTTTGGTACTATTGGAATTGATGTTGTTGATGTTGTGGATACCATGGTTGTTGATGTAACAGTTGTTTCCCACCAATGTGAGTTTGACCAGGTTGTGAATAAATTAGACCAGTATAAGTCTGAGTCATCCCAATTAATGGTAAGATAGCCTGAGGTTGTTGGACTCCAGACACAAACGGTTGTTGTAAAATGGCCTGAGAAGATTGAGTCTATGGACCTGAAACTTGAGGGTTAGAGTTTGAAGGACCAAATTACAAAGGTTGAGATTCATGTTGAGAATGCAACAAGATGATGGAGCTTAGTGGAAAGAAGTCACCTTCACTAAGTGGGCCTGCAGGCTATTTTTGGCGCAAAGTCTATTTTTAGACATATGGATCATGGTCTATGAGTTGCAGGATGCTATTTGTGGATGATTGGTCATGTTGGTAAAAATAGATGGACTTCTATTTTTAGACATATGAGCGGTTTCTATTTTTAGACTACCAGGCTAAAAATAGAACAGTCGAATATTATTAGCTCATAATAATATTTGGACTATAAACATTATCTTATCCTCTTGGAGCACTTCAGTTTGAGCTACAGATGTGGCACATGCAGCTGTCAGAAGGAAATATGCTTTTCTTATGAGTCAGTTGAGCTATTGCATGGTGGACTTTAGTTAGAACTCAAGTGATTGAGTTTGGTGGAGTTGATTGAGGAGTTGATGGAGTTGTGTTCAGTTTGACTTGGTTGAACTAGTTGTATTTAGTCTAACTACAAATACACTAGTGATGAGTGATGTGAATTAATTTTTAAATTAATTCACTAATTATTAACTCATAAATCAAATAAAGAATACATCAGTTAACTCAGTGCATGGACAGTTCAGTGGAGAAAGGTGTTAGAGGTTGAGATTGCTATCAGTTGTGAGTATAGTTGTGCATGAGATTTGCACAAGCAATGGATTGAGTAATGCCAATGAGGATTGCGTGGTTCATCCAAGGAAATACGAGTTTAGATCAGCCATACTCATTCATTCTCATGCAGGATTGCGCAGTGGAGGCAGGCAAGCAGTGGAAGAGATTTGAACCTGTGATTGATTCAGATCTGAGCTAGTTTTGTGTGTAACAGGTGGAGATAGTACTGAGTACTTGTGAGGAGTATTGTACTATGTATTGTTACATGTTCTCAATCATTATAATATATAGTTAGTGTGGGGTTTTCAGCTGTATGCTTTCCCCGGGTTACATACTGTGTTAACTTGCGCATGCGATTGATGTTTCATTATTTTTAATTCCGCAAAATTGATGATCAACATAGAGGAGGTTATGTATTATGAATGTATTTTGCAATAGTGTATAATCGGGATAATCTCTGTGAATAAGTGTCATATTATTCAAAATTTCTACATGGTATCAGAGCTGTTGATCATCAAATCTATTATTTAGAAAGTGTTTACATTTTATTTCTTCAGGCAGAGTCTGTAATCGGGCCAGGTAGCCTCTGGATTCATCCTTCCTTTGGAAGGTGAGATATCCGGTAAAATCCCATACATTCAATCTCCGTACGAGAAATACTTTGTTCTCACGAATTTTAGATCAGAAGTGGTTGAGTTTTGAGCTGGTGGAATTCGAATTTGCAGCAGTGTTTTCTTGGTGTCAAAGTTGAAATGTCTTTCAACGGATTGCGATTGGAGTATGCTCTTGAGGGCAGCTCAAATTATATTGCATGGAAAGACTGGATGGAGGCAGTGTTAGATGACAATGGGCTGAAGGAGTTCATAGAGGCTGAGGTCCCAAAGCCTACTGATACTGCTCAAGTTGAGGCTTGGCAAAAGAAGACAACAAAGTGTCGAAGGATTCTGTTGGAGGGCGTGAAGGATCACATTGTGTCCAGCCTGCATGGAAAGGCTTCTCCATACTTGATGTGGAAAGCATTGATAGATCTATTCCAAAGAAAGAGCGACCAGAGGAACTTGGTGCTCAAGAATAAACTCAGAAACATTAAGTGTGAGAAAGGAGATAGTATACCCAAGTATCTCACGAAGTTCACTCAGTGCAGGGATGAGCTGGGAAGTGTGGAGGTGACTGTCGATGACGAGGACTTGGTGAGCTTGGCTCTCCTTAGTCTTCTGAAGAGTTGGCATTCCTATCAGGACTCTGTCAATGGTCGGGAGAAATTTCTAAGATGGGAGAGACTTTGGTCAGATCTTGTGCAGGAGGAGATCAGGCGGAATACCTGGGACGAATCTTCATCAAAGGCACCTGATGAAGAAAATTGCACTTTGGTTGCCAAAGAAAAGAAGGGGAAGAACAAGAAAGCTTCTCATTCCAGTGCGAAAGGCAAGAAGTAGGACATGTCCAAGGTGAAGTGCTTTCATTGTCACCAGCACACACACTATGCCACAAATTGTCCGCAGAAGAAGAAAAATAAGCAAGCTGCTGGATCTGCAGTAGGAGAGGCCTTAGCCTCGCAGTTTGAGCTTGATTTTTCGTTGATCACATGCTTGGTATCAAGTGTGATGGGATCGGTATGGTTCTTGGACAGTGGTGCGTCTTTTCACATGATAGGAGATCGAGATTTGTTTTCTGATCTGGAGGAGAAAGATCTTGGAGTGCACATTGAGATGGGCGATGATGGGAGATACAGTGCGACCGGTATCGGTACCATTTCCTTTGAGAGGGAGTCTAGTCAACCCTTCATATTGAAGGAAGTGATGCATGTTCCAGGATTGAAGAAGAATCTTATCTCTGTGGCGATGTTAGAAGACAAGGGATATGATGTTGTTTTCAGCGAGGGAAAGGCTTTCCTGCGCAGCAAGACAACTGGAGAAACCGGAAGATAGGGGTTCGAGTCAGGAACCTTTATCAGTTGCATGTAGATGGCTGTGCAGCAATGGCATGCAAGGCAGAAAGATTGGTGAGCCGGGATGATGGCGAGCTGTGGCACAGGAGATTGGGTCACCTTCACCATGGAACCTTGAAGATACTGCAGAAGATTACTACTGGGATTCCTAAAGGCACTCTTGCGTAGTCAGATCAGTGCAAGGGGTGTACTTTGGGAAAATTTGTGAAAGCCACCTTTCACGAGAAGGATAGTCGCGCCACAACGATCCTTGAGAGAATTCACACAGACGTGTGTGGACCTTTCTCAGTAGCTTCGACAACAAAGCACAGGTATTATGTGATCTTTGTTGATGATTTCTCTCGAAAGTGCTGGATCTTCTTCATGCAGAAGAAGAGCGAGACATACTCAAAGTTCTGTGAGTTCAAAGCACTGGTCAAGAAGGAGTTGGGGAAGAAGGTGAAGTCTCTTAGGAGCGACAATGGTGGTGAATACATCTCTGGCGAGTTCAAGGACTTCTGCAGCGTAGAAGGGATTCGAAGGGAGCTCATAGCTCCCCATAAGCGACAACAGAACGGGGTTGTTGAGCGGAAGAACAGAACGATCGTGGGTGCTGCATGGGTGATGTTGCATGATCAGGGCCTACCCCTTCAATTGTGGGCGAAAGCATGAAATACTGCAGTATATGTGCAGAACCGTTGTCCTCACAGGATACTTGGCATGAGTACACCCGAGGAGGCTTATTCTGGTAAGAGGCCTGATATTTCTCATTTGAGTATTTTTGGTTCTAACATTTAGATGAATGTGATGAAGGATGCCAGGAAGAAGCTGGAGCTGACTACAGAGGTTGGGATATTTGTAGGGTACACTGATATGCCCCACAACTATCGTGTGTATTTTACAGACAGTCGCAAGACTGTTGTGCGACGGGATATACAATTTCAGGAGGCGAAAGCCATGAAGTGTTCGCTTGAGAGGGAGCCACACTTGCATGAAGATAAGGAGCTATTAGTTCCTAAGGATGAGCTTTAGGACATGGATCAGCCACAGGACGAAGTTCATGGAGTGGAAGAGACCACTCATGTAGCGCCAACCATCAGAGTGCGAAAGCGCATTACAGAAGCTCAGCGACTGGCTCAAGATGCAGAGAAGGTTGTAGGACCACCTACAGCTCAACGTAGACAGAGACAGTCACTTGATCGGTACACTGGATACATGGCTCTTGTGAGAAAATGTGTTGTGACTGAGCCATCCTCTTTCGAGGAAGCTGTGGAGGATCCTGCATGGGTAGATGCCATGGTGGAAGAGTATGATTCGATTGTCAGAAACAATGCATGGGAGATTGTCCCAAGACCGGAAGGGAAATCAGTGGTGGGTTCGAGATGGATCTACAAAGTGAAGCAGGCAGCTGATGGGAGTGTGGAGAAGTACAAGGCAACATTTTTTACCCGAGGCTTTTCATAGATAGAGGGGATCGATTATGAGGAGACCTTTGCACCTGTCGCAAGGTATTCTTCCATACGGAAGATTCTTGCTCTCTCAGCGAAGATGGGGTCATACATTCATCAGATGGATGTGAAGACTGTGTTCCTCAATGGAGTCATTGAGGAGGAGGTGTACATAGAGATTCTCGAAGGTTTCGAGATCTTCAGCAGTGAGTCGCATGTATGCAGGCTCAAGAGAGCGCTGTATGGGTTGAAACAAGCACCACGTGCTTGGTACACATGGATAGACAGTTATTTCACTGGACTTGGATTCTCCAAGAGTGAGGCGGATCCTAACCTATACCAGATTGTGGTGGAGGGTAAGTTGCTTATCATTGTACTTTATGTAGATGATTTGATTCTAACAGGTGATGAGTTGTTGATACTTTCATGCAAGGAGGATCTTGCTAAGGAGTTTGAGATGAAGGACTTGGGCCTCCTTCATTATTTCTTGGGATTGGAAATTTGGCAGCGCAGTGATGGAATATTTGTTTCTCAGGGTAAGTATGCTTGGGAGATACTAGAGAAGTTCAACATGCATGGTTGCAAGCCTGTTGATACTTCTCTTCCTGGAGGTTGGAGGAAGGAGGATGCTACTTCAGCAGAGGTAGTGGATGCCACTGTTTATCGACAGTTGGTGGGGTCGCTTATGTATCTGGTCAATACACGACCCGATATATGCTATGCTGTTAACCAGCTTTCACAAGCTATGGTTAAGCCAACCAAGCTCTTCTGGAAGGTAGGCAAGCATGTATTGCGTTATCTTAGAGGCACATCGGGATATGGATTGTGGTACAGACAGGAGGATGAGGTGAAGCTATGTGGCTTCACGGATGCAGATTGGGCAGGGAGCCCAACAGAAAAAAAGAGCACATCTGGAGGGATCTTCAGTATCGGGTCGATAGAATTTTCTTGGTACAACAGGAAGCAGAGATCCGTGGCACTCAGTTTAGCAGAGGCCGAGTATATGGCAGCAAGTTTGGCTGCTTGCGAGGCTATATGGATGAGGAAGATCCTGGTCGAGTTGTTTGGTTCATACTTGGAGCCCACTGTGATTTATTGTGATAACCAGAGTTGCATTAAACTCTCGGCTAATCTAGTATTTCATGATAGATCTAAGCACATTGACATCAGGTACCATCATATCAGAGATTGTGTGCAACGGAGAATCATGTTACTTTCATACATTCCAACGGAGGATCAAGATGCTGATATCTTGACGAAGGCGCTCACCAGGAGAAAATTTGAATACCACCAAGGCAGGATAGGGGTTGCTGATAATCCATATCTTGTTGAGAGGGAGTGTTGAGAATGCAACAAGATGATGGAGCTTAGTGGAAAGAAGTCACCTTCACTAAGTGGGCCCGCAGGCTATTTTTTGCACAAAGTCTATTTTTAGACATATGGATCATGGTCTATGAGTTGCAGGATGCTATTTGTGGATTATTGGTCATGTTGGTAAAAATAGATGGACTTCTATTTTTAGACATATGGGCGATTTCTATTTTTAGATTGCCAGGCTAAAAATAGAACAGTCGAATATTATTAGCTCATAATAATATTTGGACTATAAACATTATCTTATCCTCTTGGAGCACTTCAGTTTGAGCTACAGATGTGGCACATGCAGCTGTCAGAAGGAAATACACTTTTCTTATGAGTTAGTTGAGCTATTGCATGGTGGAGTTTAGTTAGAACTCAAGTGATTGAGTTTGGTGGAGTTGATTGAGGAGTTGATGGAGTTGTGTTCAGTTTGACTTGGTTGAACTAGTTGTATTTAGTCTAACTGCAAATACACTAGTGATGAATGATGTGAATTAATTGTTAAATTAATTCACTAATTATTAACTCATAAATCAACTAAAGAATACATCAGTTAACTCAGTGCATGGATAGTTCAGTGGAGACAGGTGTTAGAGGTTGAGATTGCTATCAGTTGTGACTATAGTTGTGCATGAGATTTGCACAATCAATGGATTGAGTAATTCCAATGAGGATTGCGTGGTTCAGCCAAGGAAATACGAGTTTGTATCAGCCATACTCATTCATTCTCATGCAGGATTGCGCAGTGGAGGTAGGCAAGCAGTGGAAGAGATTTGAACCTGTGATTGATTCAGATCTGAGCTAGTTTTGTGTGTAACAGGTGGAGATAGTACTGAGTACTTGTGAGGAGTATTGTAATATGTATTGTTACATGTTCTCAATCATTATAATATACAGATAGTGTGGGGTTTTCAGCTGTATGCTTTCCCCAGGTTACATACTGTGTTAATGTGCGCATGTGATTGATGTTTCATTGTTTTTAATTCCGCAAAATTGATGATCAACGTAGAGGAGGTTATGTATTATGCATGTATTCCGCAATAGTGTATAATCGGGATAATCTCTATGAATAAGTGTCATATTATTCAAAATTTCTACAATTCAAGCAACTGATTTTGTGACTGTGGTAAAGTCGTAACGATAGGCGTAGTAGGTATGGATGAAACAGATTGGATTGGTTGTGATGGATACACAAGCCTTGGTTGAACAAGCATTGCAGGCTTCCATTGACAAAAAGTAATTCCAGAATAAGTTGGACCTAAAGATGATTGTATACTACCACATGATTGCCCCCCAGAAAATGGAGGATAAGTAGATTGGGCATATTGTTCTCCATATGGAGGTAATCTAGTGTAAAGTGGATACATTGGACGGTAACCAGATGGACCAGCTTGATGTTGACTTGATGGATCAAACTGTTCAGTATATGTAAGTGAAGAACTAGGTAAAATTCCTGTGGATGACATGGGTAAAGGTCACAGACTAGAAGCAACACCGGAGTGAGTACCAGATAATGATTGGTAACCCGGTGGGACCACCATACAGATGTGACTCGGGTGTTGTGGTAAAAATCGAAGAAGTAGCGATAGTATATGCTGTCGCAACTGTAACAGATAATACAACCTAAGATGTTGTTTCAGCCATTTCCAAATGACCCAATAAATGTCCTAATGAATCTATGGGAGTTTGAAAGTAAACAAGGTCAAAAGGAGCAGTTAACTAGGGATAAGAAGGATAATGATAAAGCCCTGGTCCAAAACGAGTTGGAGTTTTGGGGGAAGTTTCTTCTTCGGATCTCTATTTAATAGAAATCAAACCAGGTGGAAGGGTTTCACTGTCAGTTCTGTAATAAATTTCCAGTGTTTGACTCTGTGGTAAAGGAGAAGTCTCAACAGTTACAGATGTTTGAGGATAAACTGGTCGATCGTCTTCCAATACGGGAACAACTTCTGATTGTTCAACTTCAAGATCCAAGTGTTCTGGTAAAAGAACAACGGGTTCAGGATGAATTTCTTGAACAACTTCTGGTTGAACTATGATAGGTTCAGGATCAACTTCCGGTTGAATAGATTCAAGTTCAGAAGTAATTTCTTGTTGAACAACTTTGGATTGAGGATCAACTTCTTGTTGGACAACTTCAGTTATCATTTCACTAAGTTCACTTTTAGTGTCCTCAGGTAATTGTAAAGGTTCCACTTCAAGTAGCAGATAAACAAGTAATAATAGGAGTAACTGGGATCACAGTACTTACTGGTATAGGTGACTCTAGTAAATCAGATGAAGAACGAGAAGTTTGTGATGTACTGGACTCAGTTAAACGAGACCGCTTTTGTCGACTAGGTGTAGCTTCAGGGGGTAAAGGTGGTTTACTCATTGTCCTCCGCGAACGATGGGGTAAAGGTTGATTTTCATCCACGATTGATAATTGATTTTATTACAAAAGGAAATAAAAAAAGAGAGGGTAATCTAGGCAAAATGATTACGAAGTAACTGTGAACTGCAATATATTGCCTCAGTAAACCAAGGACTTAACATACGTGCAGGAAATCTCCCCGAATGCTGTTTTCGATGTATCATAGTATACAAGGCGATTGAATAGGTTACCTATGGATGTATATCAACCTAATGTAGTCCTCCCATATATACCTGAAAGTACATGGAGGCCCAATCCGTGTTAGCACTGTTTAATGCGAAACCGCACATTGAGAGCATTCCTTTATATTTTTCATACTATTACACCACCCTATATACCCGAAAGTACATGGACGAGCTATGATATACTTACATACATGGAATGAGGTATCACACTGAGAATGTATTGCAGACCATTAGCGACAACTGCTAGTTTTAACGACACTGGAACATGTCTCTAGTCTAGACCTCTAAATGTTATGCGTTAAGTTACAATGCTCCATTAGGTTAATTGAGATAAATTTTAGTTGATCTTGTTTAAAATTTTTCCTTTTAGGTTCACCGCGTGATGTTTCTGAAAATCCTAGAATGCAACTATGATGAGAAACATTCTTTTCATTTGATTTGAACAATGAAAACCGTAACTAAAACGGATAGAGCAATTAGAATCTTAAACAAAGAGCATAGAGCACATCTAATGCAACTTTCCCTATACTATTCCTACAAGCACACACAAGCTTCTAAATGCATTATGCATGTTTTCTTTTCATTCCTTTAATGTTTAGATGAACATAAGGAAACTAAATGCACAAACGATCAATCAATGTTTTTCACAAGAAATGAAGACTTTACAACAGTTTCTTTTTCAAAGAAATGAAGACTTTACGACAATTATTTTTTAGAAAATACTAATCGATGTAAGCTAACTTGGACAATGAATTGATAATGATAAATTAATCTCTTAAGAAACAATAAACAATCAAGGCCAAATTAGGGCTAGGAGAAGAAATGAAAATTGATTTCAGAGCCATAGAAAACATTTATCTTTCAACAAACAACATTAGAAGCAAATTTGGAAAAAACCAAGAAAAAGATGGGTTTTTTAGCTTGACAGGGATAAACGTAGCCCTGAGTGGGAGACAGTGCACTGTCTCTAAGCTAAGGCTGCTCTATAGTGTTGGCATTATGATTCAAGTGTTGTCCTTGATGGCAACTCACTCAGTGGATGGTACAGGTGCTCAGAGGTTGGTACAGGTGATGGCAACTCAATCAGAAGACAGATCTCAGTACAGCATGCCAAGGAAGCTCATACACGCCGTTTCGTTAAGCCCAAGTCGCGTGTACACGCTAGTTCGATTCAGAAAAAGCGCGTGTATGTGGAAAGGTTCTTTTGGTTCAAGGTGGTTAGTCCTTGGAAGTTGTGCCTATGATTTCGGACCATTATGTCTCGACGGGCGTGTCGATCCCTAGTTTTAAAGTTGATGGTATTGTGTTACTATGGTTTTGGCTCTTGGTATTGAGAAAGGCCTAAGGCTATATAAGGAGAAGAAGATCATTAGGCAAAGATCATCTTTCGACAAGGCTTGAATATCTAAGAGAGAAAGAGATCTGATATGCAGGTTCTGAGTTGCTTGATCTAAGTCAAGGAGAGATCACATCGGTTGATGGGAGACTAGATCTAAGGATAGATCGGGATCTAATGGTTTGAAATGCACTATCATGATATGGTTGATTATGCGTATTTCTAGATCTGCATATTGTCGCAATGTTACGTTCTGGGTCTAACTAATATCTGGTACAACTGCAAATTGAGAAAGTTTATTTTTAGATCTGTACGCAGGTTGGCTTTGGTAAAAGAGCGTGTACACGCGGGTTCTGCTCATTAAAGTAGCGTATATCTTTTGAAGCTTGATTTTGGGTTTACAGTGGGGTCTGACTGTTATTGCAGAGTTCTGTAGTCTGCTCTGTGTTCTGGTAACTGGTGATTGACAGGGTTCAGTGGTTCAGTGATTCAAAGTTTGGTTGTCTTATGCTTCAATGATCTGTTGTGGAAATTGAATGAATTGTGGTCTTCAGATTGTAATGTTGTGCTTCAGGAATATCCAAGTCTGAAAATGTATGAAAAGTGATACCTGGAAGAAGGAAGATTGTAGGTCAGCA
This sequence comes from Pinus tabuliformis, assembly GCA_031772625.1. NCBI lineage: Eukaryota > Viridiplantae > Streptophyta > Pinopsida > Pinales > Pinaceae > Pinus > Pinus tabuliformis. The sequence continues at coordinate 1,068,034,471 of CM062815.1, forward strand.
CCTACGTACTAGTATCTTGGCTAGTACAAGAGCAAAGGGGGTTGGAGCTCCCTTCCAAGGAAGTTTGGAGAACGAGAGAAGGTTGAAGCCTTCTGCAGGTTGTAGCCTGCGTACTGGTATAAGGCTGCACCAGTACAAAAGATTGTAAACTGAAGTTTCATATTAAAGAAAGATAGAGACAACTTGCAGCAGGTGGTTTTCACCCACATTGGGTTTCCACCTTATATCTTGGTGTTCATGTGTGTGACTTTTTATCTGTTCTGTTATACTGCACATGTTTACTGTTAATATGATGAATAATGTCCTGATGCACTTAATTGAAGAATAAGCTAACTAAATTGTGAGTTTTCTGCTTATACGCTGTTTTACTTCGTCACAGTAGCGTGTACACGCTGGTTCACTTAACTGAAGTAGCGTATATGTTTTTGGGCATAGAAAAAGTTTGATTACTCTGATAATACTGATTCCCCCCCCCCTCTCAGTATTATTTCCAACAATTGGTATCAGAGCAGGTCCTTCAGAGAAGCTTGATCGCTTGAAGGAAGATCATTCATCATGAGCAACTACGAGAAAGAAGCATCAATCAGGCCACCGGTTTTTGATGGAACAAATTTCAATTATTGGAAGGTAAGAGTTACTGCATATCTTCAATCTCTTGGTACAGAAGTTTGGGACATTGTAGAAACAGGCTATGCTTTTCCTTCAGCTACTCCTACAGATCCAGCTGAGAAAAAGGCATATGAAACAAATGCAAAAGCAGTCAGTACTCTATTAGGAAGTATATCTCAAACAGAATTCATGAAGGTCATGCACTTCAAATCAGCAAAAGAAATATGGGACAAAATGATCACTAGCTATGAAGGAGATGAACAGGTAAAGCAAGCTAAACTTCAAACACTCAGGATTCAATATGAGACTCTCAAGATGTATAATGATGAAAGTGTGGCTAATTATTTTCTTCGGGTAGATGAGATTGTTAATTGTATGAAAAATTTGGGTGAAGAAATAAGAGAAACTATAGTAGTTCAAAAGATTCTAAGATCTTTATCCCCCAAGTTTGAATCTAAAGTATCTGCAATAGAAGAAAAAGAAAATCTCCGTGTTCTCACTATGTCTCAGCTACATGGAATTCTAACCGCTTATGAAATGAGAAAGGGAGGTCCATCTGACAGAAGGGAAGCTGCTTTTAAGGCATCAGGAAAAGAAGATTACTATGAAGCAAGCCATGTTCCAGAAGAAGAGGAAGAAGAATCAAATTTTGTCAGAAATCTTCAAAGGGGTTCTGGAAGGTTCAGAGGTAAGCTACCTTTCAAATGCTTTGCTTGTGGGAAAGTAGGTCATTATGCTGCAAAATGTCCTTATAAGGATAAAGGAAAAGAACCTGCTAGATGGAACAAGAAACAAAGTGCAAATAAGAAAAGCTACTACACCCATGAAGATAGTGATGGCTTATCAAACAGTGATGAAGATGAACAAGGTAATAAATATAAGCTGTTAATGGCATTTGAAGATGATGATTATGAGGATGCTATAGATGTGGATAATCTCTATAATGAAATCACTAGACTCAAGAGAGGCATAGAAGAAAAGAATGTGATCATTGATACTTTGCAATTTCAGATTGATGAAAAGGAAAAACATCTTGAAAAACTAGAAGGTGAAATTGTTGGTCTCAGAAAAGAAATTGAGAAAACAAAAGCTATTAATCTTAAATTTGTCAAAGGATCTGAAACTTTGGATGAGATTATCAGTGTGCAGCGGTCTCCTCTAAACAAGACAGGTTTGGGCTATAATGGAGAAACCTCTCAAGCATCCACCTCAAAAAGTTATCTTGATGCAGCAAGAGGAAATGAGCGGAAGAACAATGAAGATAATCAGGTAAAGCAGGGACGAGTTACAAACAGAAACTATCAGGGACAATCCTCCTTAAGGATGAACAAAAGCTACAACCAACCACAGGTAAAATCTTCTCAGTTTGGCTCAAGAATAGATGAAAATAGAAATTACAATCAGTTGGCTGGTAGATTCAATAACCGCAGAAGCTTCTTCAATGGACAATGCTTTTCTTGCCACAACTTTGGTCACAGAGCAGCTCAATGTGTTGCATATAAAACAATCATGACTAGGGAAGCTCAAAAACAAAGAAGTATGACAGGGATTACAAAAAGGACCTATAACAACTTTTCGGTGCTTGAAAATGAAGTTGAATGTTCTATTTGCAATAATTTTGGTCATAAAGACTCTGAATGCAGGAGCAGGTTTCAGGAGAAAAAGGAACAAGCCACAAGCACCAAAACATGGAGAATAAAGGAACCTCAAACAGAAAGATGTGGGATAGCATTTTATGCAGAAGGACAGGAAAATCTATGGTACATTGACAGTGGATGTTCGAAACATATGACAGGTGATAAAGAAAAACTTGAATCTTATTCTACTTTAGAAAAGGGAAAGAAAGTTTCTTTTGGAAATGATACTCCTGCAACTATAAAAGGAAAAGGTATTGCTCCTTTGAAAGAAAAGGTCAAGGCTGGAAATGTTTTGTATGTTGATGGATTGAAGCATAATCTTCTAAGTGTCAGCCAGATGTGTGATAAAAAAACAGAGGTTATTTTCAGATCGAATGGATGTCTTGTTCGTGATCTTGATACAGGTAAAACAGTTCTCAAAGGCAAAAGAACTCCAAATAATCTGTACATATTTGAAGAAGGACAACAACAATGCTATCTTAGCAAGGATGAAGAGCACTGGTTATGGCATCGAAGGTTGGGACATCTAAGCTTCTCACAAATAAGGAAAGCATGCAAATATCAGGCAGTTCGCGATCTTCCAGATATCAAAATTCCAGACAACACCATATGCAAATCTTGTCAGTTTGGAAAGCAAACCAGAACTAACTTTCCAGAGAAGGAAGGATCAGCTAGCTTGCCTCTTGAGCTAGTCCATACAGATGTATGTGGTCCATTTAGGAAAAGGACACCTCGAGGAGAAGAATATCTGATATTATTCATTGATGATTTCTCAAGGTTTGTTTGGTTAGGGCTTATGAAGCACAAAGATGAAGCATTCGAAAAATTCAAATCCTTCAAAGCATTGGCTGAAAATGAATCAGGACACAAAATCAAGTGCCTCAGATCTGACAGAGGTGGGGAGTTCACATCAAATGAATTTTTCGATTTCTGCGATGAACATGGGATAAGAAGAGAATTCTCTACAGCTAGAACTCCTCAGCAAAATGGGGTTGTGGAAAGAATGAACAGAACTATCCAACAAATGGCTCGTGCTATGCTCGATGAATCAGGTACTCCTGCAACCTTCTGGGGTGAAGCTGCACATGCTGCTGTTATCATTCTTAACAAAACAAATGTCCGAGTAAACAGCACTCAAACACCTCATGAGCTTTGGAGTGGTAAAACTCCTTCCGTGAAGCATTTCAAAATCTTTGGGAGCAAATGTTATATTAAGAATACTGATGAGCAACTTGGCAAACTTGAACCTAGAGCAGATGAGGGCATTCTTCTTGGTTATTCTCCACATAGCAAAGCATACAAGTGCTACAATAAAAGACTTGGCAGAATTGTTGACAGTATTGATATAGTGGTTGATGAGAAGGGATATATTCCTAGGCAAGTTCATCATGAAGAAGATGAAGGTTACTCTCAAAGGCGAAATGATGAAGAAGAAGAACCTCAAGAAGAAGAAGAATCTCAAGAAGAACCAGAGGAGCAGACAAGAATAGAAGAGAAGACTCCATCCAGATATGTCCAAAAGAATCATCCAGAATCTCAGATTGTGGGGCAGAAAGAAGCAGGAGTACAAACAAGAAGGACACTTGCAGAAGCTTCAAGCTACTTGGCTCTACTCTCCTCCATTGAACCACAAAATGTGAAAGAAGCATGCAAAGATGAATGTTGGGTCAAAGCAATGGATGAAGAACTTGAGCAAATCGAAAGGAACAACACTTGGGAATTAGTTCCTAGACCAAAAGATAAGAATGTAATAGGAACAAAATGGGTCTTCAAGAATAAGTTAAATGAAAATGGAGAAGTAATTAGAAACAAGGCCAGACTTGTTTGTAAAGGGTATGCACAGCAAGAAGGAATAGATTTTGAAGAGACCTTTGCTCCTGTGGCAAGACTAGAGGCCATCCGAATGTTCCTTGCTCTCTCAAGCTTTCAAAACTTCAAGGTATTTCAAATGGACGTGAAATCAGCCTTCCTGAATGGAGACTTAGAAGAAGAAGTATATATTGAGCAGCCAGATGGGTTCATTCTTGGGAATGATCCAAACCTTGTATGCAGATTGAAAAAGGCTCTCTATGGGCTCAAACAAGCTCCAAGGGCTTGGTACTATCGGTTGGACAAATATCTTCACCAACAAGGCTTTTCAAAAGGATCAGCAGATAGCAATCTCTATATAAAAGTTGAAAATAACAAATTGCTAATTCTTGTTGTTTATGTAGATGATATTATTTTTGGCAGCAATGAAGAGACTATGAGTCAAAACTTTGCCTTGGTTATGCAGAAAGAATTCGAAATGTCACTTCTTGGAGAATTGACATATTTTCTTGGATTGCAAATCCAACAAAATGAAGGAGGTATCTTCTTGTCTCAAACCAAATACCTCAAGCAGATCTTGAAGAAGTATGGCATGGAAGAGTCAAAACCAGTATGTACACCCATGGTTACAGGATGCAGCCTCAGTGCAAATGATGAATCAGCAGCAGTTCACCAACCCACTTATAGATCCATGATTGGGAGTTTGCTTTATTTGGCAGGTACTCGACCAGACATTACACATGCAGTAGGAATGGTTGGAAGATTTCAAGCCAACCCAAAGGAAACTCATCTTCAGGCAGTCAAAAGAATCTTCAAATATCTTCAAGGGACCCAAAACTATGGCTTATGGTATCCTAGAAATACAGATCTCACTCTTCATGCTTACACAGATGCAGATTGGGCTGGAAGTGTGGATGATAGGAAAAGCACAAGTGGAGGTGCTTTCTTCATGGGTTCCAGATTAGTATCTTGGTTCAGCAAGAAACAAAGTTCGATTGCCTTATCTACAGCTGAAGCAGAATATGTGGCTGCAGCATCTTGTTGCACACAACTTCTTTGGATGATGCAGACCTTGCAGGACTTTCAAATCACTTGCACTCCACCTGTCTCTATCTTATGTGATAATACAAGTGCAATCAGCATTTCAAAGAATCCAGTCATGCACTCAAAGACCAAGCACATACCAATCAAGTACCATTTTCTTCGGGAACAAGTGCTTGAGCAGAAGGTCAAGTTGGAGTATGTTCCTTCTAAGGAGCAAGTTGCTGATATTCTCACAAAACCACTGCCCAGGGAAACTTTTGAATATCTCAGACAAAAGCTGGGAGTAGTTGATGCTTCATCCTGTTGTTGAAATTTGTTTGTTCTACAGAAAAGTTGGTATACGCAGGTTACGGAAGGGGTATGCGCGTATACACGCGGATTCATGAGGGGTAAGTCGCGTGTATTATGGACGCTTGTTGCAGAAAGAATATCCGCGTACATACGCTGTTTTATACAGGATAAAACGCGTATATGAAGTTCTGAACAGCAAGGGAAAACTCTGAAGTTCTGAACAGCAATGGGAATGTCAGAATTATTCAGGCACAGTTTCAGGGAGTGCAACAGGCACAGGTTCAGGGGGAGCAGCTCAAAAGTCTCATAAAGCATTGTTGGCATTCAGATGTTTTGGTTGTTGGTTTCAGGAGAAGGAGCTCAGAAAGAAATTCTAGTTGCTGATCTAACAAGATGTTTATCAGATGCTGCTGGTGTCTTTCCTAAGTCTTGGTCTAGATCTGTTATGCATCTCTCTTATGGTGTCAAGGTCATGTAACGGCCTTTGTTGGTTTCCCCACTATGCCTGGGATGAATGCTGTAATATAAAGTGGTTGTTTCTGATATGTTATGGTTGTATGTATTGAGTCCTTGATGATAGAAAGGTCCCTTATGGTGTATAAGTCTTGGTTCTTGTTGAAGAACATCTTTTGCAGATCTGGCCTACTGTCAGGGGGAGCACGAGTCAGCACAGCCAAGCAGAGGTATCAGCATGTCCTCAGGGGGAGCATAGCCCTTTGCCCTTGATGTCAAAGGGGGAGAGTGACTTGGTGTGGTGGTTGCCATCAAGTCCAAAGGGGGAGATTGTTGGCATTATGATTCAAGTGTTGTCCTTGATGGCAACTCACTCAGTGGATGGTACAGGTGCTCAGAGGTTGGTACAGGTGATGGCAACTCAATCAGAAGACAGATCTCAGTACAGCATGCCAAGGAAGCTCATACACGCCGTTTCGTTAAGCCCAAGTCGCGTGTACACGCTAGTTCGATTCAGAAAAAGCGCGTGTATGTGGAAAGGTTCTTTTGGTTCAAGGTGGTTAGTCCTTGGAAGTTGTGCCTATGATTTCGGACCATTATGTCTCGACGGGCGTGTCGATCCCTAGTTTTAAAGTTGATGGTATTGTGTTACTATGGTTTTGGCTCTTGGTATTGAGAAAGGCCTAAGGCTATATAAGGAGAAGAAGATCATTAGGCAAAGATCATCTTTCGACAAGGCTTGAATATCTAAGAGAGAAAGAGATCTGATATGCAGGTTCTGAGTTGCTTGATCTAAGTCAAGGAGAGATCACATCGGTTGATGGGAGACTAGATCTAAGGATAGATCGGGATCTAATGGTTTGAAATGCACTATCATGATATGGTTGATTATGCGTATTTTCTAGATCTGCATATTGTCGCAATGTTACGTTCTGGGTCTAACTAATATCTGGTACAGCTGCAAATTGAGAAAGTTTATTTTTAGATCTGTACGCAGGTTGGCTTTGGTAAAAGAGCGTGTACACGCGGGTTCTGCTCATTAAAGTAGCGTATATCTTTTGAAGCTTGATTTTGGGTTTACAGTGGGGTCTGACTGTTATTGCAGAGTTCTGTAGTCTGCTCTGTGTTCTGGTAACTGGTGATTGACAGGGTTCAGTGGTTCAGTAGTTTGGTTGTCTTATGCTTCAATGATCTGTTGTGGAAATTGAATGAATTGTGGTCTTCAGATTGTAATGTTGTGCTTCAGGAATATCCAAGTCTGAAAATGTATGAAAAGTGATACCTGGAAGAAGGAAGATTGTAGGTCAGCACCTACGTACTAGTATCTTGGCTAGTACAAGAGCAAAGGGGGTTGGAGCTCCCTTCCAAGGAAGTTTGGAGAACGAGAGAAGGTTGAAGCCTTCTGCAGGTTGTAGCCTGCGTACTGGTATAAGGCTGCACCAGTACAAAAGATTGTAAACTGAAGTTTCATATTAAAGAAAGATAGAGACAACTTGCAGCAGGTGGTTTTCACCCACATTGGGTTTCCACCTTATATCTTGGTGTTCATGTGTGTGACTTTTTATCTGTTCTGTTATACTGCACATGTTTACTGTTAATATGATGAATAATGTCCTGATGCACTTAATTGAAGAATAAGCTAACTAAATTGTGAGTTTTCTGCTTATACGCTGTTTTACTTCGTCACAGTAGCGTGTACACGCTGGTTCACTTAACTGAAGTAGCGTATATGTTTTTGGGCATAGAAAAAGTTTGATTACTCTGATAATACTGATTCCCCCCCCCCCTCTCAGTATTATTTCCAACATATAGCACACTGTGTCAAGACCAACACTGCAATGGTGCCAAGAGCCCAATTAGGAGACATTTAAGCACACTTTTTGACCCAAAAACACTTCAAGATGACTGAAAAGAGATCAATGAAGTCAAGTAAAGCCTACTAGGATGTAATATGATAAGGGTAAACTACCAGGAACGATGGTCGCTCCCTAGTATGGTTTCCAATTTGTTATATGGAATTTATACCTACAGATAAGTACATCTTCCCTAAGTGGTAGTTACACTTAGAACAATAGAAGGAAAGTGGTTTAACCTTTTCCTACAATAGATAGATGAGATGAAGGAACCTACTTGATCTTTCGCTTCCTTTGATCTCCTTTGAATTTCTCCCGTAGTTCTCGCTCGAACTGAATTCGCTCAATTGGTACCTGCCAACATAAACAGAAGACGACAACGATCAAAGAAATGTATCTATCTACTATAAAAAAATGGAATCGACAACATTTGAACATATATTCATCATAGATATAAACAAGAATATGGGAAAAGGAACAAACAACTTTATTGGTTGATAGACGGAGGAGTTACACACAATGTGGTTCAATCCCGTGTCACTCATCCAGCTTAGTCCAAACCCTCCTCACACCAATAGCACACCAATCTAGCAACATAAAATTACTTGAAAATGATTTTAAGTCTCAAACCAACAATATTTCACTACAATATCCAATTTCCAGCCCATGATCACTATGATGAGTGGTCAATTTATATGGAAATGCAAGTGGTTTTGTCATAAATTGGGCATTGAATGGTTTTCCAAAATTGGAGTTAGTTTCCAAGGAGAAATGGATGAGAAGATAAAGGGATAATTGATCCATATCCTATCCAAAGTTGAGCTCATAGGATGAGATAAGAGTTGGGCATACTTCTAGAATGCTCTAGAATTAAGGAATATTCCGAGAATCCTATGCCAATTTCGCTCATTCTCACCCAACGTAGGTATAAGTGGGCCTAAGTGCACTAAAGTGTAGGTCTGAATAGGCCTATTTGCTCTGCAGCATAGTTTCCCCTAAGCAAGGCTGTGCTGATGTCCCAAGGAGGAATTTCAACAGGGTTTCAAGCTAGGAAACTTTCATGGATGAAAGCATTCAATTTGATGACTTGTCTAGGGCATGTAGCAACTGAATTAGGGTTTGATGATCCCTGATTATATTGATCTGATTGTCAGGAGTGATGTGCCGAAATAGACCTGTAACATCTAGCTTCTAGTGGTAAATACTATTCTCAAAAAAATTGTATCAGTGCTTTACACATTGTGAACAAATTTTATTTTCCATGGAGATTTGAGACAATGTGATTTCGTACTCCCTCCAAGATTATTCTCCTTGCCTTGGCTACATCTTTCTTCTACTGAGCAAGGTTCTGGGCATCATAATCCAATGGTTTTGCAACATCTGTCTTGATTTATTCTAGCAATCCATTGTCATCCAATACGCCTCCATGCGATCCTTCCATGAAACAAAATTAGAGGCGACTTCCAAGGAATACTTTAGCCTTAGTCCAGTGAAGGCCATATTCTTAGATCTAAAGAGATATTGCTGCATTGAACTCCAAATTGGAACCTCCTAAGAAACAACTTTGAATTTCCCGCTCTAATGTGAATCCTGCTCTGATACCATGTAGAAATTATGATGTAGATTTGCAACTTCTCATGAAGTTTTAATTAAAACCACAAGTCACAAGCCTACTCTACTGCTATACAGAGATTAATTCACAATTTAGAACAAAAAGATCAGGCATGCAATATGCAATCACACACATGCAAATAATATTAATCTGATGAATAGAGATGTATTACAATTGTTTTGCTGAAGTGAGCACACCTTGCAAGTGAATAACCTATCTCTCTGCTCACTGAGAAGCTCTGACCCATACTTAATCAATTTCCACCTTTGCTTGAGCCACTATTTCCTTGCACAATTCATTGAGAAATTAGGCCCCTATTATTTAGGAATTTCTCCAAAATGGATTGCGCAATTCCTCAGGTTGATCATCAGGTTACATGCAACACATGTACACTCCAGAATAATATACAATTGATGTTACATTGCTTGGAATCCACCTCAATTGGGTAAATCGAATTCTCTGCATGTACTAGCTATTTTGGGATGATTGATCAGTTAACTGGATGCTCACTGAGTTTGACTAAAGTCCTACTACACAACTGACCTTCTACTAGTTCCTCCAACAGTTGGAACTAGTTTAACTGAAAACAACTTGAGATAACTAACTTTGATTGCTACAAATTAGCAATCAAGCATGCTTAATTGAACTCTAATTCCTCCAACTCGAATTTAATGAGTAAAATAGGTGACACAAGACATTTCACACAAGTTAATTGCATCCAAGTTGTCTGCTGATGTGGAAATTCATTTTTTCTCAATTCAATCCAAGCAAAATCAAATTGGGAAATTCTTGTTGAATTTTTCAGCACAAAAAAATGCCAACGAATTGGAAGAGGAAGATTTGAGTTAAAGAACTGGAAATATAAGAATGGTTGGAGATAAATTTTGTTCTTTTGGCAATTTTACAAGGGTTAATGTGGGAGAAAAAGATAGTAATTGCCTAGCAACAGCGGGAGATAAAGGTTGGTGTATCATGTTGTGGAGAAAGTCTCTGCAAATTGAAATTTATTCTTTGAATATAATTATAACACATAAGTTCTTATTTTCCCTCCAAAATATTTACATGTACCTATTTTTAAATTTAGAGGATTTTGATTGGTTTATATATTATGAAATGGAAATTACATGAAAATTTCATGGGCATTTTTCGGCTAAAGTTTCCTCTAATGGATAAATAATGGAGAGGATTTCAATTCAGATGAATTTTAAAATTATTGCAATGGTAAAGGAATTAGAAGGAAATTAAAAAAATCACAAACTCCATCACAAACTAGAGTGAGAAAAAGAATTAACCGAACTTTGATGGGAATGATGAGATTGATGTTAATTTTAAAAGGCTTAAGTTCCTCCTATTGGGCTCAAGAAATTCACACAGTATTTTACTTAAGGATTATATATTCAATTTCTTCTTTGTATGGAATCACACTATATGAAGATTGTTATGGTTTAAACCAAAAATTAAACATATTCGAGTCTTTGGTTCAATGCACTATGATTTAGTTGCTAAGTAAAAGAGAACTAAGATGGATTCTCAAAATGTGAAGTGTATATTGGTTGGATATTCGAATGAAAAGAATGTATATCTTATTTTATCCAATGTAAAATTGATTGTGGTGTGAGATGTCATCTTCGAAAACAAAGAGAGAATAAATGCTACCAAGATAAAAATCCTTCTAAAAAATTACAAAATAAAGTCAATAAGGAGAAAATCAAAATGAAAAGTCAACCAAGTAAAAAATGCTGGTTTGAAAAGGATCTGACTTCACTAAAAAATGAAAGTGGTGAACATTATTTTTATGATGGTTCTTCCACACATGAAGAGTTAGAGGAAAAATCTTCAACTGATGAAGAACATATGATGTCTAAGTGGGCTACTAAATTGTTAAAGGATGTCAAACTTGATGAAAATAAAAAAATAGGTATAAGAAGTTCAATCACAGTAGAAAAAGATTTTTCCTTGATAGCATATGATTTTATCAAGTCCTCAAAATTCAAAGAGATAATAAAACACAAAGAGTGGTAAAAGGCAATGATTTATGAGTACATATTAGTGATGGAAAATGATACTTGGAAACTTGTTAATTGTCATCAAAATGTCAAACCCATCAGATGCAAAGGGCTTTATAGAATCTAGTACAAGATAAAAGAAATTATTGAGAAATATAAAGCAAGAATTGTAGCCGAGGAATTTGCACAACAAGAAGGATTCGACTATGAAGAAACTTTTGTGTCTACAAAAAAGTGGAAAATAGAAAGGATGATCATTACTTTATTATCTCAAAATGGATAGAAATCACATCATGTGGATGTTAAAAGGTGGATTCCTCAATGGATATTTGTAGGAAAAATTATACATGTCTCAATATCTAGGTATTGAGGTCGAATGGAAGGAACATAAAGTTTTTAAATAAATCATAGCATTATATAGATTGAAGCAAGATCCTAGAGCTTAGTATGCCAAGATGGATGATTACCTTCCCAAAGTTGGTTTTCAACAAAGTGAATTTAATGATACTTTGTAAGTACATCTATAGGGTAAAAACATGATCATATTAATAATGTATGTGGATGTTTGAAGGATCAATTTTGATCCCATCCTTGGACATGATGAAACCCATTAAACTCCCATACACTACTCAAAATACACAATTGTGTAGATTCAAACGAATATTGTATAAGTTGCATTGTAAAAATATTTCTTGTAAATGGGTAGGATGGTTTTCATGTTAGTGGGACAAAGCAGTAAGGCCATTGAAATAAGCCTTGACTACATCTTTGATGTCATGAAAAGTGTAGGACATGCCTGTTGGAAAGTGTCACCATATTTTTTAAGACCAAATGGAAACTTTCTATAAGAGTGCATTCACCATGGGTAGATAAAGGTGATATTAAATTGATATCCCAATTTGATTCTAGCTAGAATAACCATCCATAATAAAAGATAGCACTCCCAACACAAGCATCGAGAATTTGGTCGATGAAATGGGTTGGATAAATATCCTTTGGACAAGCCAAATTAAGATCCCTATATTCAACAAAAACGTTAACTATCTCTTGGTTCTTAGCGACTAAAACAAGATTAGAAACCAACTCCATCAAGGGTACTAGATAGATAAAACTAGCATCCAAAAGTTTCCACACCTATGCTTTAATAGAAGTTGCCTTTCATGGGTTCACTAGTCCTATCCTTTGCCGAAATGGCTTGGATTTGTTATATGTCTTGATTTCATGTTCAATAATATGAGGGTCAAATCCACATATATTAATAAGACTAAGCAAACATGTCATGAAAATCTTTAAAAACAGTAGTGTTATTTTTCAGTTACTCAGGCAATACAATCCATACCAATCATAATGTTTTCCATGACACCTATTTTCTTAGCAATGTTGATGAGTATAGTTTTCGAAATGTTCACCAAATTACCCTTTGAGAAAACACCATGTAACAAGATGGGGTATTTGTACCACTCAATAGAGCCAAAGGAAGCTAACATTTTGGGTGACTCACTGACTCATCCAATTATTATAGACGATGAAGAAAATATGAATGATGATGAAGTTCCTCCCAAGGATGATCAGTGATAGACATAGCCCCCATAATAGATTCATCAACAGGAAGATCAGCATCAATGAAGTCATGATAATGTGGATGGTAAATATCCCAAAAGGGAAAAGGGTAGTCATCAAGCTCTTCAATGCAAGATTCACTTGAATCATGAGTATTAAATGCCAACTGGATTCTTTGGTAGGAAATATCAATTGGACTTAATGCAATTTCTCACGACATGAATCTACATCCAAATGAGATGACACCACCAAAGGGTCATGTGATTGATGGGATTCACGTGTGATGGGAGAGAAGAAACAATATTAGAAAATATATCGGGTAGTGGCATTGAGAAAATTACTATCAATGAAGAGTTTTGAATAAACCTTAAAATTTACATATATTGCAAGGTTGTCACCAAAAAATGGCACTGAAGCGCCCATAGCAGCTAATTTGGTCGCCGATGTACAATATTAATGCTGATCAATCATGATGATATTTCCTTCATGGGGAAAGAAAATACAATGAAAGACATATGACATAATGATAATCATAGCATAAAACTAGATATAACCAAGGAGAAAATCATACTTAAGTGGGGCGTTAACAACTTCTACATCAATGAAAATGGTTTTTCCATATAGATCAATGGAAAATGTTGGGATAAATATTTTGGATAGGAAAATATGACCATCAAAGTCCTAGAGGGTGGTACTTAATTGGACGAGTGTTAGTAAATTTACTAAGAAGATCTCATTAACATTGGCCAAAAAAGCATGGCCAATCCAACCAAGTGAGCCTTCACGGCTCACCTCCAAGTCTTGCATTACAATGAAGTCCTTCCAGCCTTTTATAAGCTCCATTACATATAATACCACGGGCAGAATACCATGGGTGAACAATACCATGTGCCCCAAAACCATCATTGTATAACCTGGTCAACTTTGACTCTATCTTGAGTCAAGTTTACCTAACAATTCCCCCCTTAAACTTGACTTGGGGTTCCTTGACTAACTCTAGCCAAACCTGCTAAGTGAGACAATCCCGCTCGCTTTAACTCTTACCCCCCTCAGAGTTTTTACCTGGGGTATTGTTAATCCGACATCCCCCCTATCACCTAGGTCTAACCCAGACTTTACCGGTGATCACCGAGGGGTACACATGCCTTACCAAGTCTTACAGTAGTATGCCCATTCACATGCAATAATTTTGACTTCATTAATTTTTTTGTTTGTTTATTGCTAATGCTATTCTAATCCATCCTCTCTCAATTTGATTTGCTCAAAAACTTCTATAAAACCACTCCAACTGCGAGCCCGACGAGAACCTTGTAGATTCTAGCATCAGTGGCCTCACGTAGCAGAAAATGAACAATTTTCGAAGCCGCATGAACAATTTTCTTCTGCTGACCTGCATGTAGCCCAGGCCTACTGCGATCCCTGGCAGTTATGGCACTATCTTCTGCACATTCTCATCGAGGATCTTTCACGTACTATTGTTCCACCATTATTTTCAGACCCAGATCTAGAAAAAGGCTACATTGATCTCATCAGGCACTATAAACCCTTGGCATCAAAGAATCCCTTTGAAGCCAATATTTGGCTCTGATACCAGTTGTTAAGAAATTTACTGCATAACATAAATAATTACCGAGATGAATATATATAAGAAAATAACCAGCAACAACCATAAACACATAAACACAAATGTTTATCCGAGAAAACCCCAAATCCAGGGAAAAACCCAACCTAATAAGATCTCATTAGCATTGGCCAAAACCCTGGCCAATCCAACCAAGTGAGCCTTCACCGCTCACCTCCAGGTCTTGCATTACAATGAAGTCCTTCCAACCTTTTATAAGCTCCATTACATATAATACCACAGGCAAAATACCATGGGTGAACAATACCATGTGCCCCAAAACCATCATTGTTTAACCTGGTCAACTTTGACTATATCCTGAGTCAAGTTTACTTAACAACGAGTGCTGGAGAAGCAAAATATTTCTAGCATTAAAAGGCCATTATACAAGTAGAGGATCCTTCATTTACAACAATGTGGTAATTATTGATGTTAAAGATATGTATCACGATTTTAAAAGTGGCTTGATGGGATAACAAATGTCGACTTGAATCAATGCAAAACATGATCAAATTCAACTCTAATGGATCAACCCCTATGATGGCAGTCAAGAAGGATCTGCGTTGTGTAGGACAAATCTACAAAACATCTAAGGTAGACATGGCACGTGGTGCCTAGCCTAAATCCTTGACAATAGTGTAGTGTTGGGAAGCCTTTGCATGTTTACCTACATAGAAAACCTTTAGAAAAGTGTATCAATTTATCCAGAGACTTATCTAACATGAGAGATCCATTGGATTGAGTGGGCATGATTGGGTCCTTATATGAAAAACTACTCTTAGCAGTCTCATATTTTTTTTCTCTCATAAACAAGTTCACTATCTCATTGCACATAAGAATATACGATGAGCCTCCATGAAATTTTAGCTCTCCTATATCCCTAGGTGGAAGATGAAGAGGGGTTATAACCATTTGTTGTTATGGTTTGGCGGGGAATGGATGTGTCAAAATAGTAGGATATTTCCCAACAATTGGTTGTTCTAGGAAAAAATGAATCTCATCCATCCATGGGAACTCACAAGTTAGATGGCCACCTTAAAAAATATTACAAGGAAACTTAACGTTTCATCTTCATTCATTTGTGCCCCTACTCATGTTGCGTCAGGTTTGTTGTGTCTCTTAAGCATTTTTAGAAGTGTTATTTTGCTTATTTTTCTTCTTTTTACTGCCAACTTGTTGACAATTCTTTGATTTTTTTGACAACTCCACATGGATCTCAACAATTCTCAGAAGACTCTCTTGTAGATAAAATTACAAATTCATCGATCAAGAGAAAGCGAAGGGACACTAGTTTGCGACCACTATCCAAGACTTGAGACCATTGGAGATTCCTTACCACCAAGTCATGCGGAGGTGACGAGAAATCATCTTCAAGAAGACATCCATCACTTAGTAGCAACATACATTGCCACATCATCAAGCAGTCCATGTCAGTAGTGTCATGTCGTGTCATTTCATGAGTGGTCATATGCCACATCACTATTATGGATAAGCTATATTGTATTCAAAATGTATTTTAAAGTGAAAGTACAAAGGACACACATGGAATCTAAAGAGTCATGTAAGTTGAAAAGTCATAGGAAGTCAAACAGTCATGGGGGTAGCCAAAGGGTCACCCATGTTTATATATACTCCCTCATTGTATGAGTAAAGGAATTTTCACTTGGCTCCTCCCGCAAGGCATTAGAGAGATCAACTAGTTCTTTGAGGAGCAAGGAGTAGCTGCAATGCTCCACTATTGGAGCTAGTGATGTACATTGTGAACATGTGTCTTGGAACATTTACTTAATAACATAAGCCTTCAAGGCCATCACGTTCCTTATGCATGGATTATGAATGTTTGTAAGACTATTCTGCCAATATTTGTATTTCATGTTTGCCTTCACATGTGCTAATATAGTTGAACTATTTCGGTTATTTTAGTACTTATCTTATTGAGAATGCGTTGTAATGGTTGTTATTGCTGTCCCATCCTTGTGGACCATTCTACAGGATATTAGACAAATCTTTCTTCATTTGTTGGTTGTAATGATCATCGCATCCGCTGTGGACTATTCCACTGGATGTTAGATGGATCCTTCTGGTTCATGTGTGTCTCTTCTTGGGTGGTACTATTACCTCTCACTCAGGGGATCACTTTTCTACCCTCCCCGCAGTAGAAGAAACTTGACACATTTACAACTAAAAACTCACCGTGCACACCTTCTTGCTTTTTGAAGACACCATTGCATCCCTCTCTCTTGTTGATAGTTAGAGCCAAAGAAAATATTTAATAATTTCGGAGATACCCTGAGTGTTGGCGGGTCCAACATTGTCAACATTTCTGGCGCTAGAAGGAGGGTAACTAGTGTTTATGGACGATAACCCCACCAAACCCAACATCTCATCTTCTGGTCAAGGCATTAACGTTCATTGCACCTCCCATACTTGTGTTTCTGAAGTTGGTGATTCTTCTCATCCAAAGCCTGAATGGACTTGTGAGATCCCATACGATCAGATTCAGGCCATTCGTCCTATAACCTGTTAGTTTGTAAAAGCTGTTGGATTGATTCTAAGAGTACTCAGTCTTCCATATTCTCCGAAGAATAACAAGACCACCACCACAAGGATAGTGGTTTCTACTCTTGAATATTTGGTTCTTGCCACCCTTGAAGAATTAGCAGACTCTATGGAGAACACATAAGAGCCTCCACTCTTTCACGGTGGTGACAGAGATAACATTGTACTCTTAAACACAACTTTCTGCAGATTAGGTGGAGAAGAGGAAGAGGAAGAAGATCCATCATATTCTGACAAAAAAGTGGAGGAGAGCGAAGTAGAAGACATGGCAGACCAAGATCTAGATTGGATGACCCAAGGACCACTCGCTCTTCCAGGTGTTTTACACAATATTCCAAAGCATTCAAAGAATATCTTAATGAAGTATGACCCTGATAAGGTAGTGAAGGCTGAACACCATCTGGACAACTTTTACCTACGTTTGCAGACACATGAGGTACATTACGATGATGTTGCATGTATAATTTTTCCATGTATCTTGGATGGTAATGTAGCTATATGGTATCACAACATTCCTTTGAACTCCATACAGAATTGGAGGGGGTTTAAGAAAATATTCCTTGAAAAATTTTCTGATGATAAGACCCCCGCCATGTTATTGAAAGAGCTGGGTAATATTAAGATGGAGAAAAATGAGAAAGTGAAATATTTCAATCAGAGGTTCAATTATATCTTGAATAGATTTCCAGAAAACACGAAACTTCATGAACCCATCACAATAGACTACTACACTTCTGCCTTGCCAACAAGCATTGCAAAATTTGTGAAGCAAACTATGAAACAAACATTAATAGAAAATTATGAAGAGACTATCACGGTTGAGAAGGACTTGCGCACAATTGGAGTCAACACGAACGATGAACCAACAAAAGACTCTAAAGACAAAGGTAAAATGTCTAAGGCCTCCATGAGGCAAGGGCAAAGAGAAAGAACCATCCCATCTTGAGAGCTTGAATCTTCTTGTTAAGAATGTGTCAAATGAGATGGTAGAGCTCAAACAAAGGTCAAGTGAGACCACCATGAGTAGCAAGCCTCCTAGGTTCAACTTGTTTAGAAGGACTGCAACTTTTGACAGTAGCAACAACCAACCTGCTAAGTCTGCGCAGAGCTCCAATGTTGTATTGAACATTGAACACTTGGGCACAAATCAATACTATTCGTATCATCAAGAACATCATTTCGAGAAAACATGCCCATGGTAGAATCAGGCCATGAGCATGCTTTCTAGGCATCTTGTTGATGCGGTAATGGCTGAGGAGAAGACTGAGCATGCAGAAGAAAAGTCAGAAGTTGTTGTAGACGAAAAGACTATGATTGTTGAGCATTCAGTAAACATGTTCAATTACATACTGACAACCCAAAAGAGTACCGCTGATAAACAACCTCCTAGTGATGGTCTAGCCTAGAAGCATAACAACTTGTATAATCTAAGAAGCCAAGGGCCGATCACTATAGTAGAGCCGACGAAGCAGAAACTTAAAGAAAATTTGTTGAGGAAAATTAATCTTCCTGTCAGCTCAGCGCAGAACACTCAGAGCAAGTTTGGGAAAGCAGTCACAATGAAAAGTGCTTCCGTAAGTAGTAAGGATAAGACCAACATTCTAGAAGCCACAAACCAAGTTACATCCCCAGACACTTCGACCATTCTTCCAGCTATGGAATACAACATAGTTGATGACATGAAGATGGTTCGTGCAAACATTTCAATGTTGTAGTTAACAAAGATCACGAGCCAACGAGACATCCTCTTACATGCACTCGGGCAGTCCTCTACAGGTAATGATGCTTCTTCAGTCAAGGGATCTAGTATTTCTTTTGGTTCCCTCGAATATGTACTTAATGCTTTAACAGTGGATGAAAATACTCTCTACCTTTCTTTTCTATTAACTTTCAAAATATTTAATTTCAATGCACAAAATTTCTTGGTTTATTCTGGTGCATCATTGAACGTAATGCCATTGTCTGTTGCCAATAAATCAATGCAAAATGGGACAAAACAAATGCACAGATTATTCAGCTAGACAAAACTCATGTCCATGCAATTGGTGAACTTAGAGATGTGATCATCCGTTTATCATCCGATGAGCGAGTCGACCAATGTATCAATATAGTGATTGTGGACATTTTGCAAGCATACATAGCGTTGTTGAGAAGAGACTGGTCCAACAAGCCACAAGGGAACTTTGCTACAGATTGGTCACATTTATGGCTTCAGTATAAGGGTAGAAATAATCAGATCCAGGTGGATTCAGAAAGACACATGAAACACACTGTCACTCCATTGAATGGACATAATGAACCAGTGGATTTCGTAGAACTAATCTTTAGGAATTTCTTCCTGGACACCCAAATGGGGTGCTATCTTGCACAACCATCCCTAGTCCCACCAGATACACAGATGGAGCTCCCTCCTAGTCCAACTGGTGAAAATGACCTTTGTACAATTAGTAGTAGTAATAATAGTAATAGTGTAGTTCCCAGTCGTTTTACATATGATTGTGTAATTTGTATTTTGATGGTTCCAAAATGTAAGAGGGCTCTAGAGTTGGTTTCATTTTAATAGATCCGCTACAGAAAAAGCATTTTATCTCTAGCTGCTTGGAATTTGAGTGCACGAACAACACTGCAGAATATAAAGCACTCATCTTGGACTTGAAAAGAGCCTTTGAGCTCAACGTTTCCGTCCTAAAAGAAGTAGGTGACTTAGAAATTGTGGTGCCACAAGTATGCATTACCATATATTGTGTTCCACCTCATCTTAGAAGCTATCAATAAGAGGTATGGCGTCCGATTTCACATTTCCAAGCTTTTAATATCATTTATGTTACAAGAATGTGTAACATAGCTGCGAATGTGATCCAAGTGGTTTTTGGTGTCCACCCACTTATTCCACTTGGACCCCCACCACTGTCTCTTTCAGTGTTTCAGTTTCCTTAATTGTAGCACAATTTACTATTTTTGGCAGTTTTTCGGGTCTTGAACTTTCGGAGTCATTTTGAGGCCCTAAAGGAAGTTTTTTGGGAAAAATGGGGCAAATATGGGTCTTTCATCCATGTTTCCCATTCAAAAGTTGTATTCCTCGGATAAATCTTCCTAACGAGGTATTGTGCACATTAAACTGAGATCGTATGCCAAAGTTACGACCCTGGGATGTTGATGTACCAATTTATCCAAACATGCCCATATTTTTGGCGCTTCATATCCTAGGGTTAGGATTTTGGATGTTTAGGGTTTTCCATTGTTTTGTCACTCAGCACGATGTACTGATACACTATCAAGATTGAGTAGAAGTTTAAACAAAAAAAGTGAGACTTTGGATTTGCAAATTCGAAGCAAGGTAAAGGCGCCCCTAAATTGGATAACAAAGGAAAAAGTTAAGGTGGGGCGACCCAAGATAACCCGCTGAAGCCATAAAAAAATAAAAAAACCATGAAGACAAAGAAGGAAAAGAGAAAGTGGTGTGAGTTCCATAAGAGCTCCACTCACAACACAAGTGAGTGTCGGGCCAAGCAGTCACTAGTGGCCAAGCTGAAGGCTTACGAATCAGAGGCATGTTCCGACTCTAAGTCAAAAGCCGACAAGGGGAATGACAAAGGGAATAAGATCATTGACATGGAGCCCAGTTCCATCGCGACCACCAAAAAGATCTAGAATATTGAGCCTAAAGATCCAGAGGAGGGGAAACGCCTCTTCCACTCACAGATGTGGGTGAAGGGTTCTCCGTTGTAGTTCATTGTCGACAACGAGAGCCAAAAGAACCTCATTTCAGTAGAAGTAATGAAGATTTTGGGCCTACTAACTACAACACATCTACATCCATACACCATTGGGTGGCTTCACCAAGGACGAGATCTCCATGTTAGCTAATAGTGTCGCCTTCCCTACAACATCAAGCCCTTCAAGGATGATGTACTGTGTGATGATGCTCCTCTTGAAGTTTGTGATGTATTATTAGGAAAACCATACTTGTGGAAGTGACACGATGTATATGAGTCTAAACCTCACTCTGTTATTATTTATTTGTTAAATAAGTTATACATGATACCAGAAGTAGCCCCGCCTACCGTCATCTCTTTGATCTCTGCTAAGCAATGCAGTAAGATCATCTCCCACATTGGGAAATTCGTTTTCTTTCTGATTCGCTCGCAAAGTAAGGGGAAGATCGTAGCCACATGCATGGCCCCTAGGAAGGGTTCCTCCATGCAACAGAAGCATGTGGATATGGTCGTGGAAGAATACATGGACATCTTTCCTCACCCATAGGGGCAACCTTGGACTGTCAGGTTAAGCAATTGATCGATATGAATCCTAGAGCACCTCTACCCAATGTGCCGATATATCGTCGCTCCATTCTGGAAAATGAAGAGATCACATGGGAAATAAAAGAGTCACTGTAAAAAGGGCATATTCGACCAAGTTCCTCACCTTGTGGGAGCCCGATTGTACTTGTACAGAAGAAGGATGGGACCTAGAGGCTCTGCATTGATTATCAGGCACTAAACAAAATCACTGTCAGGAATAGGTATCCAATCCCATGGATTGATGACCTTCTGGACCAACTCAAGGGGGCCAAGTATTTCAACAAGATCGATTTGAAGTCTAGCTATCACTAGGTTCCAATAGAGCCCACAGATGTATGGAAGACCACCTTAAAATTCAAGGAAGGAATTTTTAAATGGTTGGTTATGTCCTTTGGGTTGAAAAATGTCACTGCTACTTTTATGAGGCTAATGGATGACATCTTGCGACCCTTCACCAACACATTTGTGGTTTTTTATCAAGATGACATCCTCATCTTTAGCAAGTGTTGGGAATAACACTTGCAACACATTTGACAGGTCCTTCAAACCCTTCGGCAGCACAAAATGTGTGCCAACTTGGAGAAATGCACCTTTGGCATGATCCAGGCCCAATATATGGGCTACATCATAGATGAGCATGTCATGCATGTGGATCTAACTAAGATAAAAGTAATTCGGGATTGGCCAACCCTGACCACTCTAACAGAGCTTTGTAACTTTTTGGGCCTTGCAAATTTTTATGAGAGGTTCGTGTTGGGATTCTCCCATATCACTTGGTCTTTGAGTCAGATTACTAAGGGTGGGGTGAAAGAAAAGTTTTCCTAGTTTGAATCCTAATAGAAGGTGTTCATTGAGTTGAAATATCACCTCTGTTCTGCATCGGTACTCACACTGCCAGATCCTCAACAACCGTTTGAAATTGAGACAGATGCCTCTAACTATCCTATTGGTGTAGTCCTCACCCAACATGGGCATCTAATGGCCTACCATAGTGAGATAATTTCCGATACAATTCGGAAGTACCCCACCTATGATAAAGAGATGTATTCCATTGTGCAGGCTTGCCGGAAATAGAAGCATTACATTCTGGGGAAGAAGATGGTCATCCACACCGATCACCAACCTCTTCAGTTTATACAGACACAAGGGAAGTTTCACAATGATCACCATAAGAAGTGGTCTACATATCTGCAACAATTCCACTTGAACATTAAATACAAAAAGGGCAGCACCAATCATGTTGCAGACTACCTCAACTGGCCCCCAGTAGCAACACTGACTACTGTTATCAACTCTTATGGCCACGAGACCTATGGATGGCTACAACTATACAAAAATGATCCAAAGTTTGCCTCCACATACTAGATGCTAGTAGATGGAAAGAAAGTTCTTGATTTCTACCTCCAAGGCACATTATTATGCTACCTGGCCACCTTTGTGATCCTTCAAGTGAGCATGCCAAGCTGATTTTGGAGGCACATTGCAATCGGGTTGCAGGACACTTTAGTGTGGAGAAAATTGTTGATGTAATACAATTTTATTTGCCAAAGCTACGACTAGATGTTGGGAAATATATCAGATCCTACACTACTTGTGCCATCACCAAGCCAACCACCAAGAATCAAGGCCTATACACTCCTATGCCTACTCCCAGCCAGCCGTGGGAATCCATCTCCATGGACTATATGTCTGACCTCACTTCTAACAAGCATGTTAATGATTTTGTATTTGTGGTCGTGGAAAGATTTTCTAAGATGGCTCTATTGGTAGCCTACAAGAAGAGTATCATAATAGAGGACACTACCACACTCTTCTTTGAACCAGTGTGGGTACATCTTTGGATACCATAGACCATTATATCATATCAAGATAAAAGGTTCCTAGGCACATTCTGGTCAAGACTCTGGACACTATTGGACACCAAGCTCACCAAGTTGATTGCCTTTCATCTCCAGACTGATGGCCAGATGGAGGTCATCAATAGGATGATAGTGCACATACTCCACATGTACAAATCCAAAACTCCACAAACCTGGGATGGGAGTCTTCCCTATGTGCAACACAGTTATAAAATATCTCTCCATAACTCGACTGGTTGCAGTCCCTTTCAAGTGGGTCTAGGATTTCTACCATTGTGTCTGATTGATGTTGTCATGCCTCATGTGACTACACAGACAAAATCCACACATGTATTGTTTGAGGCTAATAAAGCGACCAGATTTATTGAATGCATCCAACACGTTCGCCAACAAGTTCATGACATCTTGGAGAATTTAAATGCCAAGTATAAGTAGTGACGTGATTAACATCATGTGCCACACAAGTTTTAGGTGGGCGAAAAAGTTTGGTTGCATTTGCAGAAAGAACACCTTAACAGAGCCCATTGGAAGCTTAGAATACTCTGATATGGTCCTTACACCATTACCAAGGTTGTGGGAGACAATGATTTTGAGCACAACATTCCCCCATTCCTTGGCCTACACCCAATGTTCAATGTGGACCACCTTCGACCATACTTCCCACCATTACTGGACACATTAAACATTGCAGAGCATCTCACACCAACAAAGTTAAACTCGAACTGCATGGAACATGCCACAACTGATCGAATTATGGATACACATATCAAGAACACTCACCAATAGAAGATCCAACTATATCAGGATGTCAAATAAATCAAACTCCTGCACCAAGGCAAGTGGCTCAGCAGGGACCAAGTTCAACAGAAGTTTCCCCGTCTCATGGAGGCACTCAATGCAATGGGGACTTGTTACACAATATTTTGTCATACCTCCTGCACTTCCATGTGACATACCTTGAAGTGATTGAAACATGATCATTATACAATATAGTCATCCATGTATACAACTCATATCCCTCCTTTAAATTTGCTTGGAAAATGTCTTGAGCTTTCCCTAAAGAAATAGCTCTTAAAACCCTAAAATGAGGGTCATCACTCTTATGAAGCTAAAACCGTAATGGTCGCCTGTTGCACCGTGTTTGACCTGCAATGGCATCACTCTGTTCCCTGTAATACCCAAAATGATCCCAAAAAGGTAATTTTCCCAAAGAGGATGAGAATCTTTGTGATATAGAAGCTTCTAGAGCGACGAGCAGGAGGTGGTTTAAGATATATGAGGTTGAATCCTCCTAACTTGAACTCTTTGCCTTATCCGTATGAGCTACCTCCTTGAGATGTGGGCGTAATCCTATATTTTGAGGAGTCCTAACTCCATCTCCAAACCTATAAATTCCTCCTCTCCCATTCCAAAATGGTTGGTCTATGTCCATTTGCACCCCTATGCTGAGCTTGTGCCTAGAGGCTATTCATTAGACTTGGAGAAGGAGTGTTTGGAGAGTTTCTTGGCTTGGAATTGGATTACCACTCAAGAAAAGCCTTTCAACATCAAGGCTATGGTTGTAATATTCTATTTATTCCTTAAATAATACACAACTGCTGGTTCATCTTCCCAAAATATATATGTTCATGTATGTATTAGCTTGGCATTCCTTGATTAGTTAAGTAGGTTATGATTGGATTTGCTATTGGTTTTGGCATGCTTTGTTGTCCCTTGATCACTTGTGCAGGTACATAAGTGCTGAGAGAAGTAGGAACAAGTGTGTGACATAAGCAGTCCAAGGCCCTCAACAAAGGAAATCAGAATAGCATCAGAATGAGGTAGGTCATCTCTTTCGTTCTACTTTCCAATTATAACCTAGGAAGATGTCTAGTTAATTTTCACTTCAGTTTCTAGACCCACTCATTGGGGTAGAGGGATCGTCTCTGTCTGTAAAGAGGATTAACCTTGTAAAAAAAATGGCATCTCCAATGGGATCCAATGATCCTTTCCATCCAATCCTTCACCCTGATATTTTGACTAGTTTGACCAACCATCGGTTTTTCGGCTTGTCTTCATCAGTATGGGTGTATACCATCAGTGATTACTACCTTAGAGTGCTAAGTCTGGATTGTTTCTTGGAACCTTTCTAGTTTTTTCCCATATTCTTCAACCATTGCGGGTTTAGCCTTAACAGTCGCGATGGCATCACGGTGTTTACCTTTACAGTCGCAATGAATTTTTTTCTTCTTCATTATTTGGTCGCGCTGAATCATCAATACTTTTTCTATACAAAGTAGTGCTACCATTGCTGGTTTTCCTATGCAAAGTAAGGATAATTCCGGGTTTGGGTATATATAAGTAGCGATGATCCTTTAATGTGAGATTTTTTTAGGTTTCTTCCTAAGAATCTAGTGTGTCTTGGCCCCTAAGGTATTTTCCCATCCTATATGCTTGGATTTGTCAATGTTTTGATTGATTGCCTTGATTAATTTGCAAAATTTGTCTCGTTGGCTTCGAAGTGAAATCTGATTGAATTCTAGGGTTTCTAGTCATTGGTCATTTCTTACTGCTTGTTGATGTCATTGAGATGTTTTGTTTTTCTGATTGATTGAGTGTTGTTTTTCGTAGAATTCATTGAAAATATCATTTTGCATTTGTTTTAGCCTGTATTTCGAAATTTAAGTTTCGTGAAAATGCATTAGATTAGTTGCATTGAAAATTTATTTTTTTGAGATTCATCATTGAAAATAGATCGCATTTTTCGATGATTGAAAGCGAAACACTGTATTAGGTGCATCAAATCATTCAAAATGAAAAGAAAAGCATAATTCATATAAGTGCATCTTTGTAATGTCAAAATCATTTTTTTTTCTTTGAAAAGTTGCATTTAGGATAGTGAAAAGTGAAAATATTTTTTACTTTTGGCATTGCGTTTGGCATACAAAAACGAAAGTTAGTGGAAGGAATTTTGCATGATGCATTATTGATTGAAATTTCTTCCCTTGGTTAGTCTAGCTTTCATAGAAATGAAAGTTTTATTTTTCTCATATAGTTGCATCGTAGATGTTCAGGTGACATCGTGTTGAGCCTTAAAACTGAAACATAATTTCAAGATCAACTCTAAAATCTATCAATTAATCTAAGGAGCATCTGAAACATCAACGCTTCTTACTTAGTGGTCTAGGCTAGAGACGTGTTCCGACTTCTTTAAAACTTAACAGCTTTCATTCGCTTCAACATTAGACAACGCTAGCATGGACTTGTGCTCCTCGTACTGTCACGTATATAAATGGAGACACCTATAGGCTGCAAACCTTTATCCATAGGAAGCTGAGTCTTCCGCCCTGTAAACGTGATACACCGAACATAACATTTGGGGAAATTTCTTGCACATACGTCAAGTCCTTGGTAAATTTATTTGCTGAGGTGTATATTGTAGTTCACGGTTACATGGTACTCCTTTTGCCTAGAGTTACCTGAGTAGTCATTTCGATCTTTTCAGAATCCTTAAATTTGAAAATATCATCAAGCACTTGTCCTTTCAAGCTCGCTAAACCAACAAAAGCGACTGGAGTCACCTTTTTGTTCTTTTATTGACTCTTAAAACATGAAAAGGCAAAGTTTTTGTTTCAAATTCTAAAATTAAATGACTGCGGAACAAAATCCTTCCTGTGGAAATAATCCTTAGTAGATCTTAGGTTGATACCAATGGCAACTTTTCCTGATTCTACTAGTCAAGGAAACCCCTTTGACGTGAATCCTAGTCCTTTTCCTTCTTTCAAAAATACTGGTGTTCCCTATACGACAACATTGTCCCTTCCTGGATTGACCATTGGTCTGCTAGTTTGGTTATTTTCAACCTCAGTGGTCCTGAGTGTCCAAACTGCTTTTCAACCAAGTTCTCCTCCAACTGAACAACATCAACCTCATGTTGATCTTAAAGTTGAACCCTTGCCTTCTTCGCCTATTTCTTCACCTCGTTCTTCCTCTTTGCTTGGTGAAAGTTTGGATTCTAGTAACCAAGAAGCTAAGAAGAAGAAGAAGAGGACGAAGAAGAAGAAGAAAAATAAGTAAGGGGGCAACCAAGAAGCCATTTCTACGGATGCGACTAATGAATAAAAATATTCCAACGAGCCCTGGAAAGTAAATTTCCCTTGCATGTTATGGAAGGGTGACCACCTTCTCCAAAATTGTCCTGGTATTCCTAAGGTCTTAGAAGTGTGGTTCACAAGTTCAAATCGGCCTTTGCATCAACCTCTGGTGATCATGCTGATGACAAACCCTCAACTAGTAACAGCAAAGCTCATGGGAAAAAGGGAATAGTTAAATTTCCTTGTAAGTTGTGTGAAGGTAATCATTCCATTCACCATTGTCCTCTTCTCGATGAAGCTTCCAAAGTGTTGGAAAACCTTACAGATTCTCAACCTCATATTTTAATTAGGTATCAGAAGCTTTCCCCTGATCCTTCACTAGTTGATCTAATGATTGATCAAAATTCATCTTTGGTTAGCCTCGCTCTCTCTGAAAGTGAGTCTCGTGAGTCTGTTCTCGACTAATCATTGGTTGAGAAAATGGTAGACTTGGATCCACCTTTAGTTAACCATACCTTTCTGGAAGAGAGTGAACCTCATACTGCTCAAGTTCTTCTGATTTCTTTAGTTTTGGATGAATTGGAGGGAAATCCTCCCATTCCAGAGGTCCATGAGTGCAGTTCTCCTGTTCCCATTAAGCAAGAGAACAACTCTCACGTTCCTACGACACC
The DNA here is from genome assembly GCA_031772625.1 of Pinus tabuliformis. NCBI lineage: Eukaryota > Viridiplantae > Streptophyta > Pinopsida > Pinales > Pinaceae > Pinus > Pinus tabuliformis. Next base: position 1,068,062,429 of record CM062815.1, read on the forward strand.
CCCTCCGAGTAGTTTAGTTACTTCTTTTGACTGGAGTCGACAGGTAGGATATCGCCTTCTGTCTTACGTGCCTTTCCAGATTACAATACAGGATTACTGTATGGCTGTACCTAGCATAGTCGTAGATGATGACGCATCTGTTAGCATCCTGTCCTCAACTGCTTGGCAAGCTTTAGGTTCTCCTCAGCTTGTCCCTGTCACCTAGAATATGTTAGCGTTTAACAGATCCTTCCTAAGTTACCTATTACTTTGGGAGGAAAGAATGTCTATATAGATCTGATGTTTGTCCAAGGTACATTGGATTTTAATCTACTCCTTGGCCGTGAGTGATGTGTTTCCTGCATGAAGGAAGCATTGTGCTCATTAATCAACTTACATTCATTGGTCCTGGATCAAATCCCACTCAACTATCATCCCTAAATGGTTCTTATGTGCAAGTGGTATCATCCCCGCCATAGGTTAATTACGTGGCCACCTGTTCCATGCCCACATCTACTGATGATCTCGTAGGTGATGTAGTACATCATGTACTGGGGGCATTGGAGCCCGATTGATCCCTGGACATGTATCCCTTCCAGAGTTTTGTTCTCCCTTCTGGTGAGAAACTCTTGGAAGCCATGACCTCTTTTGGGTTGTGATAAAAGGATATGGAGTAGAGTTCCTTGTCCTATGTCAAGCTCCTTAAAAAATGAAACAAGGGATATGGAGAAGAGTTCCTTGTCTTGTGTCAAGCTCATTAAAAAATGAA